>CM068963.1:69612852-69627190 GCA_035128595.1 Eptatretus atami | reverse complement strand
AAACACCCTTCAACTACAGAATAAGATGACAGTAGGTCAACATGATAACGCAATGTGCTTTCTTCGGAGCAGCAAGTGAGACCAAGATTTCCCGCCAGAGCACAGGCCTTGGATTTCTGAAAAATTCTTTTTCCTTTAAACCTTGTTGAATGCTCTGTTGACAGGGCAGCAATGTTTTCAGTGAGGAGATGAGGGTGGGTGGAGGGGGCAGGGGGGGAGGTTCTATCAAGCTGGGGAAACATGGTTTCATTCCTAATCCCTGAGCTCAAACTCAAGAGAATGCATCATTCATAAAATTCATTTTTGCTTTCATTTACAAAGAAAACATTATTTTGTAAGATGAATCGTTTGAAAATGCACGCAGAAAAATTTTTGCGTATAAACAACTGTCATTCAGTATTTACTGTGTTATGGGTTTAACTTCGATGGGGATGAAAGCAAGACCAACCATGAAACTACTCTCATATCCAACTTTTAGAATAATATATTCATATGTCAACCATCAGATAATCCCGACCAAGGCTATAAACTATCATCCTGGTGTTTCACACGCAGGACAAGGCATCTATGCGTGTGCCGACCCACGGACGGACGTCAAAACGGGTGTCCCATCTGCCGGCATTAGTTGTGTGATGTTAAAGATCCCATGTGTCTCTCGCAGACAGTAGTTAAGCTATTGCTGGCACCATGGCCAATTCCAAATTCCCAAATTCCTGCTCTCACATACAAGGGGCACTAACATCTGCAGCACAGTCACACTCCCCGTAATGATGCAACCAGCAGCCACAGGCTGCATACAAAATGAATTAATCAGCAGATGCAATTCCAAAAGATCCACGATGGTTGGGTAATTTAGGATTGAGGAATGGCTAATAAGAAAGTCATAGGTCTGTAAAGTCAAAGTTAAGCATCACCCACATTCCTAAACAGAAATGTGAAGTTGATCACAATACAGTTCTGAAACTAATGCTCTCTCAGAATGAGGAAAGAATGGAAGCAACAGAGCATGTGTACACGAGATTACATTGTGGATACGACTGGCACATTTATGGTGCGTATATATATATATATTATATATATATATATATATATATGTATGTATATATTTATATAGAAATGTATATATATGTATATTTTTATATGAAATGTATATATACGGTATATATATATTATAACACCACACACGACACACACACACACACACACACCACACACACACACACACACACACACACGTGTATACACACCACACACACACAGTCGGGCCCAAAAGTTTGCATACACTTGAGCAGAAATACAGTTGACTTTCCATTATACCTTCTTATTCTCTACAAATAATCATAACCATTCTCGACAATTTCACCATTCTCCCTTGTTTCTATCAAAGGGTTCTACAACTTTTGTACTTTGGATGAATTTTATTCACAGTTTAAATTCATGAGTTGATAAAATAGCGGGTCAAAAGTTTACACACCAAGGTGACTTGCTGCATGATTGGCTTTCGAAAGGCTAGAATGTTTTCTGAAATGCTTCTATCACTATGTATTGTAGTCCCACCTCTCTTGTGATTATAATTTGTTATGTATAGGTCAGCTAGTGCTCCATGGCTGATAAAGGGCCTAGGTTCCTATTCAGGACCTATTTCCACTTGAGCCAGCATGGGGACGGAAAATGAATACTCTCACGACACCTGAGGAGAGCATTATCCATTGCCATAAGTCAGGACTTCTCTCAGGGCACCATCTGGCAACTAGAAGTGCCCGGTCATTAATCCACAGACGATTGTTGTGGAAGTATAGGGACTTGCGGGACAACAGATCATTCAAGATCAGGCCAGAAGTCCAAGTTGACAACCAACCGATGAGAAGGCGATTGATCAGAAAGGTGCGCTTCAACCTCAAGCGACCAAGGAAAAACCTGTGGCCAAGAATTGGAGAGCTTACAGCGCGCGAAGGTGTCACTGTCCACCATCCAGAGGGTCCTGCACCTAAACGGACTAAGAGGCTGCAGAGCCAAAAGGAAGGCCCCTCCTTTCAAAAACGCACACTGCGAAAGCCAGGCTGAAATATGCTAATAAAGCACAAGGGACAAATTATAAGCACGCGTTCTGAGGAGGAGTGTCCTTGGTCTGATGAAACCAGATGGGAACTTTTCGCACAATGACCAACAGCGTACGTCTGGCATGAAGAAGGAGAGGCCTTCAAACACAAATACCATGGTGAAGTATGGCGGTGGCAGCATCATGCTATGGGGTGTTTTTGCTGCTATGGTCCAGGAGCACTGTATAGATAAGATGGCAACCACGAAGATAGGAAGACATACTTGGAAATTCTCCAAGGGAACTGAAGCAGTACGCTCGAAAGCTGAACCTCGACCGTCGCTGGAACCTTCCAACATGCAGGACCAAGCATATTCCAAGTTGGTTAGCTGATGGCTTCGACAGAACAAGTGTTGATGTTTTTCGATATGGCAGTCTCAAGCCTGGACTTTAATCCAATCGAGAAATTTGTGACGGGAATGAAAGAAGAGTGCAAAGAGAACCCACGCAATCTTGACTGAACTCTACCACCTGTCAAGAGAACATGGGTTAAAATACGTTCAGAGAATTTGTAAGGAGCTGATTGATGGTTATCCCTGCAGGACTGACTGAAGTTCTGAAGGTTAAAGGCTATGCAACAAAGTATTAGACAATATTAGAGTCTGCTGAAGTGTAACTTTTGACCTGCTATTTTTTGTCACATCATGAAATTAAACTGTGAATAAAATCATCCAAAGTAAAAAAGTTGCAGCAACCCTTGATAGAAACAAGGGAGAATGGTGAAATGTTCTCAGGAATGGAAAGAATTATGATATTGAAGAGAAAAGAGGAATAACATGGAAGTAAACTTATTCTGCTCGTGTATGGAAACTTTTTGGGCCGAACTGTATATGTGTGTAATGTAATATTATATATATATGATATATATATAATATATATATATATATATATACAAGTCATGCAACACTTTAACGACGGGGATACATTCTGGGAATGCGTCGTTAGCGAATGTCGTCATTGTGCGAACATCATAGAGTGTACTTACACAAACCTAGATTGTATAGCCTACTACACCGCTAGGCTATATGGTATCGCTATTGCTCCTCAGCACAAACCTGTACCAGTATGTTTACTGTACTGGAATACTGTAGGCAACTTGTACCACTCCAAGCAGACCGGAAGACGCATTAGGTTTTACCTTGTGCTGTTCACTGACGGCCATGTGTGTTGTTAGCGGCTGCTTACAATCTCATCTCGCATCGATTATATTAGAAAGGTGATAAATAGCGTTGGATTTTATAAATAATTCATTCATGCATCGATGTTATAATTAAAAATGAAGAAACGAGCACCTGCCAGTTCTGCGATATATTTTCGGTAAAGTGCGAATGTTTGAACAACATAAAAAGCTTTACGAAAAATTAATTTGTGTTTTTATTTCTACTGTAAAACCACACGATTTATTCACGGAATTCTTTAATGCAAAGGTAATTTACTTGCTAGAAGGGTAAACGTGCAAGAACGGGTAAACAGGGCAAAAATAGGGGTGTTTAGATGTTAGGTCAACATTGGGTCAAGTCTGGAAGCGCTGATTTTCTTGAATCCCGACTTTAGGCGGGCGACCCCCGCTTTTTTTTCCGATGACATTTTATGGACCTAACGATCCGTTATAATCGGGGCCACACTGTGTTGTTTATTATTCATTATCACAGTATTATGTATTGTCCTAAATTGTATGTGCTATACTGTACTTTATCGACTTGCAGGCTACAACATCAACAGAGGCGATAGTGAATTTTTCAGGCTCAATTATAATTTATGGACCACCGTCGTAATGGCGGTCCGTCATTGACCGAAACGTCGTAATGCGCGCATGACTGTTAATATATATATATATATATATATATATATATATATATTATATAATATATATTATATATGTATATATGTGTAAATATAAATAATTATATAATTTTTTTTTCTTTTTTAAATGTTGGATGGGATCAGTGTGTCCTTACTCATTAATATACTACCGCGTAGAAAAACTGGACTGGAATTCCCAGACATTGTGGGTGGCAAAAGTATTAAAGAGTTAGATGTGGATCCAAACTATGGTAACGCACATCGCGACAAACTGCTGTGGTGTCAGACTAAGTTAAAAACCAACTGTCTCATCCATTGAACTTCAGAGAAGGTAGCTGACTGACTGCTCGTATGGTGTCGATATGGACCAGTCCATATTTGTTGTTGGTTTACGTTTCATATGCCTTCGGGCCATGGAAAAGGATATTGAAATCTGCCTGTAAAAGGCAGCTGTTCATCCCCAACAAAAAGAAGGAAAGCAATACAATAAGACAGGATATTTTGTAATACTTCAGAGTAATGGATTGAAAAATTCAACCAGGGAACGTTCGATTGAGAATGCTAACTGCCATAAGGAAGCAAGGGCAAAAGCTGGCATTTCAGGCGGTTACCTCGTTGAGCAAAGAAAGGAACGTTTTATTTTCATTGCCTGTTTTAATGTGAAACCGTCCCTTTTTTTGCTCCGATGAAGGGTTAACGCCTAAAACATCAGATCCAAGCTTCTTCGTGGTGGTGAACATTCCACAATCAACGTACTTATTTTTATATTAATCTACTGGCCAGCCGACGCAAACCTGTCCATAATGCCAACAGTGATCAGCGGGGTTAAAAGTGACTAACGCAAGTTTAACCAATGATAAAGCAGACAGCAGGGCTTTGATGGTTAGTAGGCCCACGTTACATGGAAGTATAACGTCCCATAATGCCGTTGCCCAAGCTGCTTTTGCAGAAACAACACATCCCAAGGTGTGGTAGGTTAGTAGGTATATCCCAATTGTGTGTGCCATTTTCAAACCTACTGGATATGACTGACTCGTGTACAGTGATGAATTAATTTATTGGCAGGATTTCATTAATCTTAAAAGTTCTTTCGACAAAGTAAGCTTTAAGATGCTTTGTACAAATAGTTCATTTTTGTAGCCTGGTGTTTGGCTTTTATGTGGTTATAGTGGGCAGACAACAGCAAATTTTTGAGAGGCATCGTGCAATTGATGAATCAAGCATCAAATTTGGCACATTTGTTTCTCCAGGGGATTCTAATCAAATCTGCCTGATTGGCATTTGAAAATCCATTTTGAAAAATTTGAAAAAAAAGCACAAGGCCAAAAAAAAAGCACAAGGAACAAAGAAAAAATATTATACCATCAGAGATGGGGAATCCCCCGCCATTGAAAATAATTGAAATAGAATAAGCGTTTCCATTTATTACAAAAAAATTTTTAATGGCCGCCCCAGTCGGCCATCTTGGATCCGGCACGCCCAAATCAATAGGGTTCTTCCTTTTTCAGGTTGGTACAATGTGTGACCAAATTCCAAATCGATACGGCGAACAGTTTATGAGTTACAATCATCACAGCTACTAATGTTTGACGCCCAGCCAGCCGGACGGACGGAACGGACAGCCGGACGGATGACCCGGGTCTGATAACAATATACCCCCTTCCACCACGCGCGGGGGTAAAAAAAATCAAAAAGTCAAAGATCACGAATCATTGTTTGATTTGCTGCTGAGATTGCAGATTTTGTGAATGTTCCAGAAACTCATCAAGAGACGTTCAAGTCTGCCATGCAGTTTTCTTCCCTTTACACGCGGAAGGCAAGACACGACGTCACATCCAGTGAACGCATGGAAGTATGGGATCCCTCTACGCTTTTCCTCAGGCCCTATTGCAGAAACTAACCTCATGGACTGGAATCATCGTGCCATGGCTCCTTGGCCAAGGCAATCCACAATGTTCTCAAGACCTAGTCCTGTAAGGATGCAGTAACAGATATTGCTATGACTAGTACGTTCCGTGTCATTAGCCTTAATGATAATGACCTTGCTTACCATCCGTCGTTGCATTCCCTGGCGTGTACAAATCTATCGAGTGTCAGCTTCTTCATTGACAACATGGGAGAAACAGCATCCAGTGACTTCCTTTGTTGTTGCTAATGGCATCTTCTCCTTATTGTGAACAATCGTAGCCTGTGTGTTGTCTCTGTGTGCTTCACACATCTTTTCCGCAAGGAAGTAAACAGCTCAGTCTTGTTGCTGTCATCATTCGAAGAAAGCTTCTCCAGTTACTTGGGGTCTTACTGAGTTCCTGTCACTCTTCTTCTGATTCCTGCCCCTTTTCGACCTTGCCTCGCGACCTTCAGACTTGACTTCTTGTACACATCAAAACACTACGTCCCCCTTCGTGACTTGGCACCACTAGGATTTCAACCTTTGGGATGATGTCTTTCTTTGATATCATCACAATCTCTTTGAGTGCGGGAGGTATGGCATTGGATAAGTGCCTGAGCCATCAATGTATGACTGCATCTCCCTTAGGTTCTCGTCTGGATGTTCACTTGCGCTTTCAAGAATTTCAGCCAGTTGTGCTTCAAATTTTTTTAAGAAAATTTTTTTTTCTTCAAATTTTTCAAATTTGATTTTCAAATGGCCAATTCGGGCAGACTTGATCAAAAGCCCTTTGCAGAACAGAAATGCCAAATTTGATGCTTGTTCATAATTTGCACGGATTTTTCTACTATCTACTACACTATTAGGGTGGCTGGCTATGGGATCTAGGGTCCTGAGTTGAGCCATTGGCCACTTGAATTAACACCCAGGGGGGTTGACCTCAGCCTGTCATCTTCCGAAGTGGCCGAAATAGTACCAGTGTTCTGGCCCTGTGTATGCCCCGGTTAGAATAGGTGTACCATATCCCTGTGTGTCGTAAGAGGTACCAGGGTTGGGTCAGGAAGGGCATCCGGCCTAAACACATTGCTCAATGAAGGGAACCATGATTCATGGAGCCCGCAAAAGCTAACCCCTCTCAGCAGGGAAAAATGGCCTGTAAAAGGAGGCTGTTTTTTTTTTTTAAAGTACAGTTCATTTGAAGGATGACGCAACATGTAAACCAAAAATAATACGGTAAATAACACATATATAGGTTTTGAGATTGATCGCAAAATTATTATAATGATGATGACAAGGAACATCACCCACCTTGGAACGACTTCTGCACCTGATCTCCAATGTAGATCTTACGGAACTGCTCAAAGAAACTCAGCATTGGCCAGCTTCGAGCTTCTCATTTCCAGCCTGTTGGTAGTCGCGAAGTCCGTAAGGTTCATTGAGCTGCAGTACCCTGCACCGACATCAAAGTACCGATGAAATGGTTAGTAGGTTGTTGTCCTGTGAAGGGGTGAACGTCACAAACCTGCAATGGACTCTGGATGAGAGCGCCCAGTTTCGTATTACAAGTTTACAGGATTTGAACACATATTTTTTTTTGACTTTGTTCATGCAGTTTTCTAAGTTGTGCATTAACATTGATTAAAAGGTAAGCAGTTCATCTCAACCAAATAATTAGTTAATGGGACAACCTCAAAATGAGGTAATCAGAAAACCATTGTGTTTACAAAATAGCACAAACATTACGACAAAGGTGCATTTTAAAATGTTCAACGTCACACAAGTTGACAAGAATAGACAAACAGTCAAATGCAGGAAACAGTTGTTTTGGCCATCATAAATCCTCAATTATTATTGAATTTAAACTATTATTCTGATTTTGAAATCTGATTTGTCAGAAATAAACTTCCACAAACAATCAAAACTGGATTATGGATCCCTCGACGTCGTCTTGGAGCAAAATGGATCCCTAAGCTATAGAACAAGAAGATACAATGCTAAATTAACCACCCGATTTTTAGAATGCAATTTTTTTCTGCCAACGTAGACCTTTGAACTTCCAGTAAAATGAAATTACTTTCCACAATAGCATAAAAGTCATCCAAGTTAGCAGAACAACTGCCTGCAATTGCCTAATCTATAGCAGAATATAATACAAACAGCATATTTGTAAAAGGTCTTGGGTGAAGTTTTTTTTTTTTTTACTCTGCCTTGGCTTTCCGTAACGTAGCCTGGGGACTTTTCCGCTACTTCTGCGAGGTCTGTGACTATGGGCTGTTGCGAACTAGTGGCATGAAATTTCTGAACTTTACGTTCTGAACAGCCTACAATCACCAGAATAAGCTGACAGTGCTCAAAAGCGAAAGGTGATCGGTTTTTTATATGCAGAACAGCACAGGTTATAAGAAGAGTTGAGTCAGTTTCAAACGAAAAACACAGTTTATTGTTCCTAGCTCAATGTATATCTCAGGCAATGAACATACATTGGTGTGTGCAAAAAAAACAAAAAAAAAAACTGAACATTCAAGGGCAAAGTTGTGTCGGCTCGAATGCCAAGCCCTAGTTCCCATTTAACCCTATTTCAAAGTACGAGTGCCATGCCCGTAGGTGCGATGCCCGTAGGGCATGCCCATACGTGCGTGGCCGTACGTGCAAACAAACAAAAAAAAACTTTCAAACCGCGTGCCAGGAAACAACAAACCACACAGGTTCGTTCCTTCACTCCTACGTGCCCGTACTGCATGGCCGTTACGTGTTGCAAAAAAAAACAAAAAAAAAACTTTTCAAACGCGAGCCAGAAACGAAACCACACAGGCCGTTCATTCGCTCTCGCGACCACCACCTTCACACAGAGTTTAATAAAATCCAATTAAAATCAAGTTTACCTCCCTGTCTTTTGCTTGCCTGAATTCGCGTGCCATGTAACCGTTACGGCCCGTGACGTCATCGTCGGCCGGCCGCGCACCGGCATACGCAGCCACGCCTACGCAGTAGACTGTCATGTCATTGGTTTAAATTAAAAAATGGGCCGGACCGCCACGGTCATGTCATCAGTGGTAAATAAAATGGCCATAACTTTGGGAGGACTTGTCATTATATCAAACCTTGAGAAAAGCCTCCCTAGTCCCAGCAATATAGCTGCAAGTTTTCAATTAAGAATCGGCCCTGTGTGTCGAGAAACAAGCGGTACAGACACACACACACACACACACACACACACAACACACACACACACAGAACACAACAGACACACACAACCACACACACAAGACCACACACACAGATTGCAAATGGAATAATATGAATGAATGTTTAAGCCGGGGATGAGGGGAGCCATTTATAGAAGGGGGGGGGTGTGTCAAAAAATAGAGGATGGAAAAAGGGAGAACTAGATCACGATATCCAGGTGGAAAAACATTGAATATTTGTGTGTAGCATGGACAGATATTCTATATAGCATTATGCACAATAATACATCAATAGAAAAAAACATTAAGTAAAGTAAATATATAATATAGTAATTATCAATATACTGTAATCTAATATTCTTGGAAGCAATGTCCTCCTGGCTTCCCCCTAAAGTGCACATCCTGAGAACGTAGAACCTCAGATCCATCCCTAGACGTATCCCTATATTGACAATGAAATAAGCACTATATGTGGAATCAATGAAGAAGTATGAAAGCATAAGTCTTTTTATAAGGAAAATTGATTTTTAATATTACTCAATATAAATTTTATATGAATTATAATAAATTATAACTATCCAGAGTACAAAAAAAAACAACAACAAAAAACAGTTATGGTGAATTTGACCTGCACACCGTTTATGGACACGGTGATCGTTGTGACGACAGACAGACAAACGGAAGCTGTTACCAATATCCCCCTGTTTTTTGTTTGTTTTTTTTTCCAAAAAGCGTGGGGATAACACAAAGCTCAAAATATGGCTGGCAGATTGTCAGGACGTGTGACAGGCTAGCTATACACATCATATACAAAGCAAGGCATCTGTTCGAGTGAGGAGGTTGACGAATGAACATTTGCATGATTGAAGAAATCTGCATTTTAATTTTTGCAAAAATCTACTGCATATAACGACAATGCACAAGATGCAGACACATTAGTAAGGGTATAGGTGGGAGGGACAGAGAGAATAGTTTTGGAACGAGTTTTGAAGTAGTTGTTCACCGGTTTCTTTTCCATAGGACCCACGAGGGAACTGAAAAAATGCCCAGCAAAACAAACAAACAAAAAGCATGCCAATTCCAAAAAAAGACGAGGTGGAAAATTTGGATTTTGTCTCGCTGTTTGTGAGGAGTCCAGATGATAACGAGTCCTCAGCGTACTGGGTGTAAGGCTGTAACATGTCCTATGGGATTGAAGAACGGAGGATGTCTATTAAGGGCGTGGGGGGGAAATCAAACAGGAGTACACACTAGACAACAAAAGCACATAGTGACCTTAAAAGCAGGGGAATTTCAGCTCAAAAAAAGGACACAGCCAGAGTGATGATTGGAGACAAAGAATTGCATCAGCGCCTCTCCCACAAATCCCACATGCCACGACTAGCAGTTCATACTCAGACTGCTCTCCACACAATGCACATCTATCGGCTTTCTATACTTTCCCTGCATCTCCTGCTTCCTCCTACTCTACTTGATCTTACAATCAAAAACCTCAATCGCTGATGTTTATCCCCTTTCAATATCTTGGGCTACCCTGATGTGCCCTCTAACAACTCGGTTCGGAGTGTAAAAAAAAAAAAAAATTGCGGCATGTTCGTTCCCATCCCTGCTCAGGTGCCTGAAAGCATGGCAATCCACAATAATTTTGGTGTCTCACACGAGGTTTGGATCACTATATTCAGCATTCAGGAGACTATCCACTCTAAGACATTGGAACAGAAGAGAAGATCAGACACAGACCACCTGACTACAACCGTTAAAACAGTAGTGCAGATGATGACATAATATTGCTAAAAGGAGAAGTGTCTGTCCATCTGTTCTGTTCATCCAGGCGTGTTTGTCCGTTTACATTCATTCAAAAGGTCCTGCTTTTCGTACGATAACAACAAATAGTGCCGAGGTAAAGCAAAATCATTGAAGTTACTGGTTGGAAAGCTAATAATTCCAATTTACTTGAGCAAAAAAATAATGTCCGTTTGTAATTCATTAAAGTACCCTGTTTTAAAGTCCGTCTTCCAAAAAATGGAGGATGGTTTCGAACTCGAGCTTCTAAATACAGCAGATTTTCAAAAGGAATTACAGGAGGAATCCTTTACAGAATGAAGCGTGACAGACACGGAATAGCACACAAAAGTATGTTGCAATCTCTCTATCGAGTGCGCCTGTGGCTGCTGGTTGCATCATATGGTTGGGTTTGCGGTAGCGCTGATGCAGTGTCCCCTTACCAGTACACTAGGTGCTCATTTTGCCCCCTCGGAAGGATGACAGGCTGAGTCACTCCTGGTGTTTTTTTAATCAGCGGCCAATAGGGCTTGAACTCAGGACCCTAGGATCCCAAGCCGCCACCCTAACCACTAAGCAAACACCAGGCTTCTGTATGGCTGCAAGTATACTTGTTGAAGCAATTAGAAAATATATTAATAGTACACCGGGAATGGTGTAAAACACACAACTACAGGTATCATTAGAACGATCCTGTCACAATGTTCAAAGTTACCATTACAAATGGGCCTTTGCCGTACGGGGGTTGTATGTCTTTGAAAAATCATGTGAAGTCAACAAATTTGAGAATGTGGAGGTAATGTGGAAAATAGGCGCTAGGGACTTCAACTAAAATTTGTTCCAAACTGTACCCTATAATGACATGTTATGTCATTGTTTTTTGTGCTGTTTAATTCCTTCATCGAATAAAAGAGTTATTAAGAAACATAAAACAAAGTTGTATTGGTTTATTGAGTTAATATGTTTCTATTGCAAAATGTGGCTGCTGGTTGCATTCATTGTAGGCAGCGTGGCATGGTGCCGCGGATGCAGTTCCCCGTTTCCAGCAAACGGTGGAACTCATTTTTGCCGATCGGAAGGAATGAAGGCTGAGTCAACCACCTGGTGTTACTTAACAACAAGGACAGGGACTCAAATTCAAGAACCCTTAGATTCTTAAGCCAGCCACCTTAACTGTTTAAGCCAAACACCACGGTCTTATTTTTCTACGGATGAAGAACACAAAATAAGTTTATTTTCCTGAGTTATTGAAGATCATGAAACTGGCCTTTACAATAATAATGATGAACAACTTGATCATTTAATGCAATCACGCATGTTGATGATGGCGACGACAACGACGAAGTTGATGGGAGATGATCCGTACATACACCATAATGGCGGCGCTTCTTACTTCCGGACACACATGCCACAACCTCTCTTGCTTATATATCGATTATCGATATTATGTGTCAATATGCCTCACAGATATAAACATAATATAATACTATATATTATATATAAATAATAATATATATACATACACACACACACAACACGTATGTACAGTCATATCATGGTTTCTTGGAAGTATTAATGAAGGTGACTTTGTATTTTCATTTTCAAGTATTATAATATTACTTTAATTAAGGTTTAAAAGATTTAATGGGCAGATTAATAATAATTCATTCCAGGTTAATGCCGTTTACCCAGTGATGTTTATAACACCACCTATCGAAACACGTTTATTAATTAATTATTATTCATGCCTGTTGTTGTTGTACTTTATGACGTCCTTAAAAACAGGTTAAGTTTCCTGTTTGGCATGATTTAAATTTTGTTGCTACCAGGCAGTCGAGTAAAATTACTATATCTCACTCCTCTTCTGCGCATACGCGTCAGGTCGAAATTCAGAGACAAGGTACGCAAAACGAAAACGCTCGTCTTTATATTCATGCTCCGAATTCGTGTTCAAAACATAACATTCAACTAGGAACTACGTTGTCGATGGCACACCATCGCTATTCCGCGCGCACTGCTTTGTCCCATTAACGCTCGGTGAATTTTATCTTGCAAAAGAATGAACTTTCTTTCTATTTGATGTGCTTTATGACCAAAGACCTTACTATGTTTTACTAAATCAGGGAAGTCATTGAAGCATCGTCACATTTCATTGAAACATTAATTTAACACTGACCAGCAATATAGAACTGTTGCATCAATTTAATTCATAGGAATGAACTGTGTATTAATATTAAATTATAATTATTCATAATCAACTTAGAATAAATAAACAGTAACACCTGCTGACTGTTGTCCACTCGATTGGGGGCCACATAAGTAGTTCTTTATAAAAGGAATTTACCATTTATAATGGTAACATACACTTTTAAAAAATTACCCCCGTTGGGGGTGACGGTCATCTCTATAATACCACAAGTTCTTCAATGTTCGTTATGACCGAAGGACTACTGCGCAGCTTGGACTGCGCAGTTTGGTAAGACGACTCGGCATTTTGGCTCGCGCCGCACAAAATTATATTTGAAATAAATGCACTCGACGCGGTTTACATTATCGGGTTTTGTGAAACTTTTGCACCTTCGGCGGAAAAATGTATTAATATAACAAGTCCGCTTACTATGCAATGACACCATTCACTCATATTACCAGCAACAGTTTGTTCTATCAAGCTGGGGAAACATGGTTTCATTTCCTAATCCCTGAGCTCAAACCTCAAGAGAATGCATCATTCAAAAATTCAATTTTTGCTTTCATTTACAAAGAAAACATATTTTGTAGATGATCGTTTGAAAATGCACGAAGAAAAATTTTTGCGTATAAACAACTGTCATTCAGTATTTTTACTGTGTTATGGTTTAACCTTCGATGGGGATGAAAGCAGACCACCATGAAACTACTCTCATATCCAACTTTTAGATAATATATTCATATTCAACCATCAGATAATCCCGACCAGGCTATAAACTATCATCCTGGTGTTTCACACGCAGGACAAGGCATCTATGCGTGTGCCGACCCACGGACGGACGTCAAAACGGGTGTCCCATCTGCCGGCATTAGTTGGTGGATGTTAAAGATCCCATGGTGTCTCTCGCAGACAGTAGGTAAGCTATTGCTGGCACCATGGCCAAATTCCAAATTCCAAATTCCTGCTCTCACATACAAGGGGCACTACATCTGCAGCACAGTCACACTCCCCGTAATGATGCAACCAGCAGCCACAGGCTGCATACAAAATGAATTAATCAGCAGATGCAATTCCAAAAGATCCACGATGGTTGGGTAATTTAGGATTGAGGAATGGCTAATAAGAAAGTCATAGGTCTGTAAAGTCAAAGTTAAGCATCACCCACATTCCTAAACACAGAAATGTGAAGTTGATCACAATACCAGTTCTGAAACTAATGCTCTCCAGAATGAGGAAAGAATGGAAGCAACAGAGCATTGTACACGAGATTACATGTGGATACGACTGGCACATTTATGGTGCGAATATACATATTATATACGATATTCTATATAAATATATACATACATATATATATATATATAATACATATATATATATATATACGACACCAT
>CM068963.1:69592086-69611376 GCA_035128595.1 Eptatretus atami | reverse complement strand
TCAGCAGTTTTTTTTGAGAATGAGGGGAAGCATACAATCCGTTTTAAAAACAGGAAGTAAACAAGCCAGCCAAGAGGTTAAGAGTTCTTAGAAGTGCCTAGGAGAGATATACTGGCCTTGTGCAGCAAAAAGCCGAAGGGCAACCTTTGCCCAACTAACAACTCAATCCAGGGAGAATTTAAACTCTCCTGTAATTAGGTTAACTGCGAAAAAGCAACATTAAAGTTGAAGCACATGGATTCTGGACAAGCTGTGCACACCTCAAGGGTGTGCACTTCCAGAGTTCGCATCTCCTGCCGTCCTCAGGAGACAATAAAAACGGGAATTGAAAATAACACTACAACAAAGGTAGAAAATATAATAGATCCAAATTAATTAATAATCAATAATACTACTTAATTAATAAAGGATAAGAAGAGAATGGAAGAGCACAGACATTCAGCTTTGAGCGGCACGTTGAGTGAGTTGAAAGCTTTAAGCTTAAGCGAAGGAAAAAAAAACACCAGCATACAGCAACAGATGAGGGCGAGGACATGAAGCAACGAGCATTGGGACAAGCCGCGGGGCTGCTTCCTCAAAGGCGTGATGTGTAACAGAGAGGCAGTTGTAGGACAGGAGCTTGGACCCTGGATTGTATTACGACCGCTTCCTTTATTTACAAAGTAAAGGTCACGCATCGGAATAAAACATGCTTTATGGATGGCATGACCCCAGGCTCCAAATGTCTGCACAATTGGAGCCACGACAGCAAATTTCAATCTTGTAAACTAGGCCTCAAAAAGGCAGAAATTATTGTAGGAGTAAACAAGGAACATTGATAAGATAAACATTTGTGGAAGCACGACACTAAAGACGACTGGAAACAAGTAAAATGTGACAATAAGTTTCAAGATTGCTAATTTAAAGATTAAGCAAAAAAAAATCTTTAAACAAAACAAGCATGTGCTGGCGCTGTTCCACTGACGATTGAGAGCATGTGTGCAGGTCTTGGGATGGTCCATCTTGAAAGTTTGATGACTTGAGAAAACCAAAATTGCAAAGGAAGGGGTAACAGCCATCGATAAGCGGACAACTTGAACCAGTGACCGCTGGGGAATGTAGCCAACGGGGTAATTAACTGCAGGCCTGCGGGCCTTGGTTGGTTTCCAAAGAAAACGTCCAGGACATTGGTGCTTCATCTTTGGCAATGTCAGCTGCAGGCACCACAAAAAAACCCAGCCCCATCCCTTCCCTCAACTCCCACCCCCGCCCCCCACGAATGGCTCCATTTTTTTTTTCTTTAATGCACGGAAGCCGTACTTTGCTGTATGGCAATCTAGGATGTGCTTGTTGAGAAACTAACGCACCTATTGCTTTGTAGTTGTGGACGCAGAACATCCCCGAATGGACAAAAACCTTGACCAAGCCGCCGAGGGGCCGTCAGGCCAGTATTCTTGTCATTATCATGGTAGAAAGGATCAAATAGCTCCTTCGTTCACTGCGGATTTCGCGATTTATACATTTTGATGTGAGGAAATGTTTATACAACGGTACATAAGGAGTATGGCAGTTGTGTGTTTGTACATCCTTCCCGATCCATGCCTTCACACACCAACCAGACTGACAACAAAATTGATGATTTAGATATTAAATTCAGTGATGTTGAAATACCTAATTTGTTACTGTTTTTACCCGTCAAATTTAATAATCACATCTTCATTTGAATCTGAATCAGAGAACCAAGGAGGCATCATTATAAATCGATGTAAAATAATAATAATAATAATATAATAATTAAGGAAATCGTTTGTTGTCATCTTTTTCCCTCAAATGAATGAAAACTATTTTGTTTTCACATTTTTACGAAGCACGACTCAGAGCCGTGCCATACCAAATCTTTTCAACCTGTGAACCTTGATTGCCATTTTGCTTCACCGCAAGCAGGTTTGTAGAAAAAAAACAAACAGGTTGCTTTTATTTAGGGAATGCAAAACAAGTCAAGGGAACCCTTTTGCAAATGCTCCATATAATCTGGCGTGGCACTCCTACGGTGAGCTCTGGTTGGATTTTGTTTTAACATCACATTTTTATCCTGACCGTACTGGGTTACGTGAGCTCTGCTTTTGAGGAGAGATTCAGCTTTTGAGCTCCTTCTGTCATTTTATGCGGTACCGTTCATGGCTCAATGTGGGATGTTGGGTTGTTGCGTCACGGTTTTATGATAACATTGCAAGATCTCTGGAGTGCATGTGAAATTCACAGCGAACCACTTTGAAGAGTGTGTTATGCAAAAGATGCCACTGTTTTATCATTTCCTGTGACTTTTAGGCAAAATCACAGTTTGGCAGCATGTTAATACTATTCTGCACGATAGTCTCTTGTGTGTTTGCAAGCACGTTCCTGTATCGAATCATACCTCACAGTCATTTATTGGGGTTTGATGGAAAGGGTTAGGAGTGGGGAGCATTATAACCGATTTTTGATTAGAGTGGCTGGTCCACAAAAAATTCTAAAGTTAAAAGAAGATTCCGTTTTATACAAGGAAATTAAATTAGACAACTTTGGATAAATCACATTTAAAATTCTATAATTGGAAGGAAAGTTTAAAATTTTTACTCAACAGAAATACACACACACACACACACACACACACACACACACACACAACACACACACACCACACACACACACACACACACACACACACACAACAGCTGCGAATAATTAAAATGGCCAACAAATAAAAATCAACAAGCTAGATATGAAAAACAGGAGGAAACTCACCATCCACAAATGTTCTACAAAAATCAGCGCATCCCAAGAATGTTACTGCCGAGATGAGAAGGAGGTAGCAGCCCTGATTGGAACTCAACCATGTCACAGAATTTACATCTGTCATACTGGCTGAGTAGGTGAAAAGTTCCAAATAGCCAACAGAATCCAATTTGCATGGAACATGAGACGGCAAGCCAGAGAAGATTATCCCAACCCACCTCGCAAGAAAATTTCCAAAGACAGGTGCAATGGAAGATGTCACGCATTGAAACCGAAACTAGCAACGTATACAGCCCCAATTGATTAGCAAAAAAAGACGAAAGAAAAATATAAAGCAATATAACAGATATTTCACCGACAACTGGGAAAATGACAAAAAGAGCAGAAAGGTACAAAAAAAAAAATAAAGTTGAAACAGATTGGCATCGACAAAGAGGGGTTCATTGGAATGGCTATGAAGAGTAAGCTCACTTGGGATGGGAGAACAATAGACGGGAGGCCAAGGGGTCAGGGTAGCTGGAAAAAGCTCACAAATTTTCTCATGTATAGTAATACTCTATATACATCCTATTTCACAGAAATGGAACATCTGCCTGCGCACTGGTGGTGTGGTCTCGGGGCCATACAATGTTACTCAAAATTTGAGCTAGATCAGCTTACATTACCTAACAAAACTAAAACCCATCAAAATTATAAGTAGCACTTGTTTCAATATCATTAATGATCAAGACAGACATTTTTAGTGGTGGGGTACCCCGCCAGACGCCAAAAACTTGGTTACCCCAAAAAATATGCTAGATCAGCTCGGGAGCTAACAACTTGAAACCGGTCTCAAATTGTTTCAGCACAGCCCACTGCATCAGAATCACCACTGCCAGACATTTTTCAGTGGTTGGGGCTGTGCGCCAGATGCCCCAAAATGGCCACACCCTTTAAGCTGACCTTAATCGCTCATTGAGATAACTAATAAAAGCACTCACAAATTGTTCAGCAATGGCCCACAATATCTCCAGAAACCTACTACCAGACATTTTCAATTGGTGGGGTTACTCTTCCAGATGCCTTTAAAAACCCTTCACTGCAGGATAGTCGACTTGGCCAGCTATGTGGATTATATTCTTGCCAGCTATTTAGGCAGTCACTCGTGGCTTACTCGAATAGAACCGTTCATATATTTTGTACTCTTGCGTTTCTCTTGGGAGAATAATACCTTACGTATACACAAATAACAATAACATTGTATATACAATGACGTTCCCACTGTAATTTAACATTTCACCGGCAGGTGGCCAAGGATCTTCTAGGCTACTGTCAAGTTAACACGCCAAACCCGTCGTGAAGTGGTTTCAAGGCCCACCCCTAAACTGACCGCCCAAAAAAAGTCAAATACAAGATGTACCAGGAATTTAGTCACTTTAGTGTTTGGATAAAGTTAATGTTTAGATTTATCGACTTGGAGCATTTGTAGAAGTTTGGGTTAATTACAAGATTAGTAGCTTTCTAGAACTTAAATTTTTTTTGTTAAGACTGTCATTCATGTCATTGATTAGGAGGTCAGTGTATTAGCTTAACTGTTTACCTTGTTTACTGTTAGTATACATGCACACGTTATATGATGTCAAACATCATCACATTTTGTTCAATTAGGTTTGCTATTTTCCCTGTTTCAAGAAAAAGTACATTGTTACATGTAGGTACGGTCTTTTCATCAAAACACCATTAATCAGGTAAGTTTTCATTTATTGATATCATTTAGATTAGCAGAAATGGAAAGACTCTTTTGGATTAAAAAACCAATCCAACAATGGCGTGCATGCTGTCCCAAATCAAGATGGAGGACACTAACCTTTAAATAGGGCCTGTGATTGTGTACTGGCCCTCTTACTTTTTCTGTTTCTCATCCAAGAAATGAGCTGGCCATTGCTTTAATATCAGAAATAGAAGGGATGATGATACTTAAGTCCAATGTCGGCTACTA
The DNA here is from genome assembly GCA_035128595.1 of Eptatretus atami. NCBI lineage: Eukaryota > Metazoa > Chordata > Myxini > Myxiniformes > Myxinidae > Eptatretus > Eptatretus atami. The sequence continues at coordinate 69,606,644 of CM068963.1, read as the reverse complement.
AAGTCTTGCATTTCTGTGTTGCAGATGAAGTTTGTACCATCACTGATGCAGGCCATTAGAATTAAGGACCCAAGTTGTCTAGGCAGAGATCATTTGGCCATGGTCATTGGACAAAGCAATATATGAAATTGGGTGTGTTTATCTAAATCAATGTAGGCATTGCAGAAGAGGATGATTGATAAAAACCAGCTTCTGAAAAATAATAAATGATTGATTACTTGTTCATTTTTGTTCCCACTGTTATGTTAAAGTATGGCAGATTTACCTTGTCGGAAAAGTGGGGCGGCATTTTTATGATTTTGATCCCTGAAAATAGGTATGAAAGAAAACTGTAAAAGTGTGTTTTCAGCTTGTTTTGATTACTGCTACACAATGGATGCAGAAAATACAAGTTAACATTTAGGTAGTGACAGTGTCAGAGGAGCGCCTCAACTTCAAAGAAGCACAGTCCCCATCTTTGGTTAGTTTTCTATTTATTTTCTTAATTGAATTGGAAGAATACACCATCACCAAGAAACTGATGGTCAGTATTTTTGGTAGCACGGCCCAGGAATCTAGTGGCACCAAAAGGTATTCATTATCCGTCTTCTTTAAATTTTAGTACAACAGATGTAATGCTACCAAAATGGTTGTTTTTTTAGCCCTAATAAACTTATTTTCACCATTAGACCTTTCGCTAGAAAACTAAACAGTATATTTCACTCAATTCTGTTGTTTCCATCGTCAGTACTTTCCTACAATCAGTTCCATAAAAGGTCTAGCATTAGCGTTGAACCCTTTAGAATAGAAAGAAGGCAATGACAAGTCGAGAGCAATGAAAGTACCATACTATCATTCGACTTTAGAGCTAGGGGAGTTGAACAGTTGTTGTGCAACACAATTTCAGATTATCTCTCAAGCCTTAAATTAAGGTGTCTTTCTCATTTCAGGAAATCGATTTGTTTCCAGTACCCCTGTGTTGCTTTACATCTGCAAAGTCTACGGACGAGACAGCAGGCTTTCAAGGCATTCAACGAACATACATTGGAGTACAGTAAGGAATGTGGCTACCTCCACCCAAAACCCCTTTTTTTCAGAAATCGATAAGTACTTCGACATCACTAAAAAGGATATCACAAAGCAATCAGGAATTTCAAAACTCATCGTTATCACCCTTCTTGTCATAAAGCTACACTGCCGTGAAGCGCCCAAGAAACGCTCAAACATCCGATGAGTGCACCCCCTGCCAAAAAACCTAAAATTCAAACCAGAAACTTTGCCAGTTGTCCTTCCCAAAAGATTTGATGATCTGAAAAAAAAACATGATATTCTGTGGGATTGGCCGAAAAAGATAAAGGGCAAAGAAGAGCCCAAGGCAATATATTAGAAACAATGAGTGGTTTGTGAAACAATTCGCAATCGCCGCCGAAGTTTCTTCCAAACGAGCGTCTCAAAGGTACTTGTTAGACTGAATGTTTGATCTGATCGCTGCAGATGCTGGTATCACAGAATTTTGCCGCTCAAAATTCCTTTTGGAACCGACAGTCCTTGAAAAAAGGGTTTCAATAGAGTGCTTTGGATCCGAAGCCTACACCAAAGCTTGCCATTAAAGAGTGCCTTTGCCTCCTTTGTGTGCGTACATTCAGAGTGAGGTATTTGAAACAATGGCTCAGTGTTGGTCTCTGCCTTTACTTGACATCTACAAAGCAGATATACAAGCATCTGAGGAGATTCAGGAAGAAGTTTTGAATCCTACTTGGCCCAATTTGCCAAAGGAAGATCAAAGATTCTATTTGGAGATCACATGAGAGTGAAGTGCAGACCAAGGAAAGGGCAATTTTGTTTTCAGTTCATTAGTCCGGGAAGATTTGATGCCAATTGGCTCGACTCCAAATGAATTCAAAAGAACATGAACAGAATTGACAAGGTTGCGATGGGCAGCTCTGCATCTTCGATCCCAGATCATACACTTTCAAAAACTTAGCGACACCAAACCCAGCTACATACAGAATCTAAAGGGAACATTCCCCAGAATTCCCAAACAGTTAGACATGTTCTTCAGGAGTCTTCTTGGTAGCAAACACAAGCTTTCCATACATTGGAGCGCATATGGATAGCCTTGACCGCAAGGTGACTCAATGGCATCAGATGCAATTTTCAGTTGTTACACGTGGGGATGGTCAAACCATGGAAGCACACAGCCATGGGCCTTGGTTTTGCTTCACTGGACAGGATCCAAGGCTATCATTGCAAAATTTGAACAGGGCTGGGCACACATCAGTTATAGTGAAACCAAAGGTTTGGAGACTGATTGGCTGTATTGTGGAATCAAGTGACCGCAGTGCACCAGATTGCATTCAGTTGGATCCACATCTCGCCACTGCCTCTGTCTGGGACAATATGATGCAATGTAGAGTACGTTAGGAATGGCAAGCAACGCTGCATAGCAACTGTGCCATACCTACCAGAATTGTCTGCAGATGCAATGGGTCCAAAATGACTTAATATGACCGACTTCCGAGAGGGAAGAAACAGACGGAAATTTGGTGGGGGGCTGGAGTGATGAAATCCTTGACCCATTAGAAAACCTCTAAGACAGCAAATTTGGTTTTGTGCCACAACATCAACAGCCGAGAATATTAAAAATTCAGCTGAAACCCCTAGACCCTATATTTGGGAGGGTACTAAGGGACACCCAGGAATCAGTAAATATATGGATGACACATGCCTCTACAACGCATTTGCTACATGGATTATCGAGACCAAAACAAATGAGGGGCCCGAACCGACAGAGAGCAGAGGAATCAGAGCTAGGAGAGCGAACCGACTCGGAGGAAATGCGGTGCGATGGAGAGTTTAGCACAACTTATTTGTCATAGAAATTAAGCAAATATAAAACCCGCTTAATTTCTCTACGTATTTTCTTTTTCTACTAAATCAGAGCTGACCCAGGACGCCGGGCCATTGGGGTTGCAGGCCCACCAGGAAATGTCTGGGCATGTTGGTGATTTCTTGATGCAGTGGGCTGCGCTGAACTAATGAACTGGCAAAGAGTACTAAGACAGCAAGGCGGGTGGTACCAGTTTTGGCGTCTCTCTGGCGGGGGTACCCCACCACTAAAAATTCTGTCGTTGATCATTAATGATATATGGAGAACATGCTACTTATTTTGATGGGTTTTAGTTTGTTAGGTAATGGAGCTGATCTAGCTCAATTTTTGAGTACATTTTGTTAATGGCCCCGAACCACACCCACCAGTGGTTGCAATGGCAGATGTCATTTCTTGTGAGTAGGATGTATATAGAGTATTACTATACATTTGAGAAAATTTGTAGCTTTCCAGTACCCTGCCCTTGTGGCTTCTGCTCTAAAACCATTAGAAATGCCTAAGACCAGGAACACGACACGAATTGGGTTTAAGAAAATGGGTTGGGATTGAGTCAATCGGACCCAAGTGTAAGTTCTGCACGTAGAAATGGAAAGCATGAAGCCATCTCCTATCGGGATGCCAAAAAATACTTATGTCAGAACAGCTGTACACACAAAGGCACAACAAGGTATGTAGAGTATCCACTGGGCACGTCTGCAAAAACTTCAACATCTGAGGCCCAGAAAAACTCATGGAAAACATGAACCAAAAAGCGCATACATGGAACAAGGGAAGTATCGCTCATGCTAGGATTTCTTGATTGATCCCATTGAGCATGAACACAGAAAACAGCGTATTGTGGCCGGATACAAGTACCATCGGACCCCGCTATTCACAGATTTCATGATTACGCAGGTCATAAGGTGTGACCTACTTTCGACATTAGCGTTTTTGAGTCTTCACGGATTATATTTTTTTATTATTTATTATTTCTTTTTTACACTTTTGGGACTTGGTCTCCTACATCTACCTTTTGAAAATTGGAAATCAGCAACATCACAGAATTACATACAAAAGGTGCAAAATGGATCCATCAAACTCTATCCCAGATTACCTTACTGTACTTTTCCAATCATCGGCAAAGTCTGGAATTCCATTCATCGCAGTTTGAGATAAAATAATTTTCCTTTTCATCAAACAGTCTCATTCTCAGATCATCAATTTCAATTTCAACCTGGTTCACACTCACCCTTGCGCATGCTGCTTTCTACTCTCCCAACAAACGGTGTGAGGCCCTCAATATCAGACATGGAGACCAGGGCCGGTCTCTGGACATATCCGAGCTTTGATTACAGTCGGGTATCCTGCCTTGCTTCTCCAAACTGCCTGGCTTATGGGAATCCAAGACCAGCTCCACTCTTGGGATTACTGTTACTTTCCTCCACTGTTCCGAGACAACGTGTGGCTTCTCAACGGAAACCCTTTCATCTCCTCTCCCTTGTTCAAGGCTTTTGTACCCCAAGGCCCCGTAGTTAAGTGGCGCATGACTTGTATATACATATATATATATATACATATATATATATATATATATATATTATATATATACACATATTACAGTCGGTCAACCCAAAAGAAAAGAGGTTATAAATGCGAAGTCAAACTGTATTCTTGCTTCAAGTGTATGCTTTTGTACCAAAAAGGTGTTTTAGGCCAAGCATTATTCCTCCATCTTCATCAATGATCTCCACCAGACTCTGGAAAATTCCTCTTTATCTCTTTGCTGATGACTACTCTCTGCAGTTGACATCTCTCATCCTTCTGACAGACAGGCAGCAGCCTCTTCCTCTACTCAGACCATGACAAAATCACAAAACTGATCAAAAACAATTGTTTATGTATCCATGTTGTCCACCTTTGCCGTTCTCCTTTACCCCTCCTCGTTACCTGCATCTTGTTTGTCCTTTCTCCGGTCTACTTCTCCTCCACCCTGCTGTTGTGTGTTATCGCTCTTCAACGAGCCTTAGAGCATGTTTAAAAAAACAAAAACGAAGTGGATACTTCAAGACCTTCAAGGGACTTCCGTTCCACCTTTTGAAACCTACATATGTGGATAACAACCAAGCAACACGCACACACAAACACACACACACACACACACACACGGACATCATTTGGTTAAATCATCTGCCTCTGGTATGTGTGTGTCCGCAGTTTTGATTCTGATCGTACTCGGCGAGTCATACAAGAACTTGCTAGACACTTTCCGAAAAGCAACATCACAAAGATGGTGTCAAAGGCACCTAGATTGCCCTGAGAAGTTACTCACCACCCTCCAAGGTCACCAGCTAAGTTTGTTGAAAGTCAGACCTATTGTCGGTTTGCGTGTCTGCCTGCATTGTGTGCACGTTGATTTGTGTGACAGTCCTTCCACCAAGAAGAGCCAGAGATTTTTGAAAATGTAAATAAATACATACTTGGGATAAACTTTTCCAAAAAAGCAATTCTCATAACATATATTATCATAGGTACCAGAAATAACCTCAATTAAAACTTATTAATGCTCCCACTATGCATGTATCTTATAAGGGAGGTGTTGCCAAAACTATTACCAAAAAACACTTTTATTTTGTTCTAACAGTTTAAAAAGATCCCTCAGACTCAAACCCACTGAAGACATTTTTTGCAACCACTCGTTTTCAAAATGTGGCACTTCAAAACGCACGAGATAAACTCCAGCTCCCAGCAGGTAATTCAAGATACATCAAGGCAACCTTTTTGTACATGAGGGGATCTGGCCGTGCAGTGACGAATTAAAAAAAAACCCCTTTCAAATGTAACAGAATTAAGATGACAGTAGGTCAACATGATACAGCATGTGCTTTCTCGGGGAAGCAGCCAAAGTTGAGACAAATTCCCGCCAGAGCACAGGCCCTTGGATCTGAATTCTTTTTTCCTTTAAACCATTGTAATGCTCTGTTGACAGGGCAGCAATTTTCAGTGAGTGAGATGAGGGTGGGTGGGGGGCAGGGGGGGGGGTTCTATTCAAGCTGGGGAAACATTGGTTTCATTCCTTAATCCTGAGCTCAAAACCTCAAGAAATGCATCATTCAAAATTCAATTTTTGCTTTCATTTACAAAGAAAAACATATTTTGTAGATGATCGTTGAAAATGCACGAAGAAAAATTTTTGCGTTAAACAACTGTTCATCATTATTTTACTGTGTTATGGTTTAAACCTTCGATGGGGTGAAAGCAGACCACCATGAAACTACTTCTCATATCCAACTTTTAGATAATATATTTCATATTCAACCATCAATAATCCGACCAGGCTTATAAACTATCCATCCTGGTGTTTCAACACCGCGGACAAGCATCTATGCGTGTGCCGACCACGGACGGACGGTCAAAACGGGTGTCCCCATCTGCCGGCATTAGTTTGGTGGATGTAAAGATCCCATGGTGTCTCTCGCAGACATTAGTAAGCTTATTGCTTGGCAACATGGCCAAATTCCAAATTCCAAAATTCCTTGCTCTCACATACAAAGGGGCACTACATCTGCCAGCACAGTCACACTTCCCCGTAATGATTGCAAACCAGCAAGCCACAGGCTGCATACAAAATGAATTTAATCAGCAGATGCAATTCCAAAAGATCACGATGGTTGGTAATTTGGATTGAGGAATGGCCTAATAAGAAAGTCATAGGTTCTGTAAGTCAAGTAAGGCATCACCCACTTCCTAAACACAGAAATGTGAAGTTGATCACATACCAGTTCTGAAAACTAATTTTGCTCTTCCAGAATGAGGAAAGAATGCGAAGCAACAGGAGCATTGTACACGAGTTACATTGTGGATACGACTGGCACATTTATGGTGGTATATATTATATATATATATATATATATATATATATTTGTATGTATATATTTATATAGAAATGTACTTATATGTATATATTTATATAGAAATGTATATATACCGTATATATATATATACACACACACACACACACACACACACACACACACACACACACACACACACCACACACGTTGTATACAACACACCACACACACAGTCCGGCCCAAAAGTTGCCATACACTTTGAGCAGAATACAGTTTGACTTCCATTTTATTACCTCTTCCTCTACAATAATCATAATTCTTTCCATCTCAAAAAAAAAACCCAATTTTTTTCCAACCCAAATTTTCTCCCTGTTCTATTCCAAGGGTTTTTCTACAACTTTTGTACTTTGGATGATTTTTTCACAGTTTTAATTCATGATTGTGATAAAATTAGCGGGTCAAAAGGTTTAACACACCAAGGTGACTTGCCTGCATGATTGGCTTTTCGGAAAGGCCGAGAATGTTCTGAAATGGCCTTTCTATCACTTGTATTGTGTCCCCACTCTCTGCTGATTATAATTGTTATTATAGCGTTCAGCTAGTGCTCCATGGCTGTATAAAGGGCCTAGGTTTCCTATTCAGGCCCTATTTCCACTTGAGCCAGCATGGGGAAGGCAAAAGAATACTCCTCAAGACCTGAGGAAGAGCTTATCAGTTTGCATAAGTCAGGGACTTCTCTCAGGGCCATATCTAGCAACTTAGAAGGTGCCAACGGTCATCATCCCAGGACGATTTGTGTGGAAGTATAGGGACTTGGGTACAACCAAGATCATTCCAAGATCAGGCCAGGAAAGTCCCAAGTTGACACCAACGATGAGAGGGCATTGATCAGAAAGGTGCGCTTTTCAAAACCTCAAGACGACCCAAGAAAACACCTGTGCAAAATTGGAGGCTTCAGGACGAAGGTGTCACTTCCACCATCCAGAAGGGTCCTGCCACCTAAACGGGACCCTAAGAGGCTGAGAGCACAAAGGAAGCCCCCTCCTTCAAAAACGCCACTTGCGAAGCCCAGGCTGAAAAATATGCAATAAAGCACAAGGACAAAGATAGAGGCTTCTGGAGGAGTGTCCTTTGGTCTGATAAACCCAAGATGGAACTTTTCCGGACAATGACCAACAGTACGTTCTGGCGACAGAGAAGGGAGAGGCCTTCAAACACACAATACCCATGGTGAAGTGTATGGCGGGTGGCAGCATCATGCTTATGGGGATGTTTGTTGCTAGTGGTCCAGGGAGGCACGTTATAAGATAGATGCACCACGAAGACAGGAAGACTACTTTGGAAATTCTCCAAGGGAACCCTTTGAAGCATACGCTCGAAAGCTTGAACCTCGGACGTCGCTGGACCTTCCAAACAGACAAGGACCCAAGCATACTTCCAATTGGTTGCTGGATGGCTTCAGCAGAACAAAGGTTGATGTTTTCGAATCGGCCAGCTCAAAGCCTCGACTTAAATCCATTCGAGAATTTGTGGACGGGAATTGAAAAGAGAGTGCAAAAGGATGGAAACCCACCAATTTGAAAACTGAACTCTACCAACACTGTTCAAGAAGAATGGGTAAAATTACCTTCAGAGAATTGTAAGAAGCTGATGATGGTTTATCCTGCAAGACTGACTGAAGTTCTGAAGGTTAAAGGCTATGCAACAAAGTTATTAGACAATATTAGAGTCTGCTGATGTAAACTTTTTGACCTGCATTTTTTTGTCACATCATGAATTAAACTGTTAAATAAAATCATCAAAGCTAAAAAAGTTTGCAGAAACCCTTTGATAGAAACAAGGGGAGAATGGTTTAAATTGTTCTAGGATGGAAAGAATTATGATTATTGAGAGAAAAGAGGAATCAAATGGAAGTAAGACTGTATTCTGCTCGTGATATGGGAAACTTTTGGGCCCGACTGTATATGTGTGTATTGTATATATAATATTATATATAATATATTATATATATTAATATATATATATATCACAGTCATGCACCACTTAACGACGGGGATACATTTGAGAAGTAAAAAAAAAAAAAAAAAAAAAATAGAAGAAAAAAAAAAAAAAAAAAAAAAAAAAAAAAAAAAATGCGTCGCCGTTAAGCGATGTCGTCATTGTGCGAACATCATAGAGTGTACTTACACAAACCTAGATTGTATAGCCTACTACACACCTAGGCTATATGGTATCGCCTATTGCTCCTCAGCTACAAACCTGTACAGTATGTTACTGTACTGAATACTGTAGGCAATTGTAACACACATCCAAGACAGACGGAAGACGCGTTAGTTTTACCTTTGTGCTGTTCATGACGGCCATGTGTGTTGTTAGCGGCTGCTTACAATCTCATCTCGCATCGATTATATAGAAAGGTGAATAAATAGCGTTTGGATTTTATAAATAATTCATCATTGCATCGATGTTATAATTAAAAATGAAGAAACGAGCACCTGCCAGTTGTGCGATATATTTTCGGAACAGTGCGAATGTTTGAACAACATAAAAAGCTTTACGAAAAATTAATTTGTGTTTTAATTTCTACTGTAACAACAACGATTTATTCACGGAATTCTTTAATGCAAAGGTAATTTACTTGCTAGAAGGTAAACGTGCAAGAAACGGGTCAAACAGGGCAAAAATAGGGGTGTTTCAGGATGTTAGGTCAACATTGGGTCAGTTTGAACGCTGATTTTCTTGAATCCCGATTTTAGCTGGACACCCAAGATTTTTTTCGCGATGACTGATTTTAATGGACCTCAAAGATCGCGTTATAGGGGCACACTGTAGTTGTTTATTATCATTATTCAAGTTATGTTGTCCATAATTGTATGTGCTATATGTACTTTTATACGATGCGACGCTAACAAAATACAAGGCGATAGGAATTTTCAGCTCAATTATAATTATGGGACCACCTGCGTATATGCGGTCGTCATTGACGAGAACGTCGGAATGCGGCGCATGACTGTAACATATATATATTATATATATATATATATATATATATAATAATAATAATAATAATTAAAATATTAAATAGTAAATAATATATAATAAGTTTATGTTTTTTTAATAAAATAAATAATTAATTTTTTTATAACCTAAATTATAATTAAATTAGAAAAAAATTAATTAAATAAATATAATTTAATTAAAATAATTATTTAAATAATTTAAATAAATAATATTTTTTTATTTAAAATTAAATTAAGATATAATATTATTATATATATATTGTAAATATGTGTATATAAAGTGATATATTAAATTTTTTTTTTTTTTTTAAGATGTGGATGGGATCAGTGTGTCCTTACTCATTAATATACTACCGTAGAAAAACTGGACTGGAATCCCAGACATTGTGGGTGCAAAGTATTAAAGATTAGATGTGGATTCCAAACTATTGTACGACACCCAAATCAGTCTGAAACAAACTGCAATGTGAGTGTCAGACTAAGTAAAAACACAACTGTCTCATCATTGAACTTCAGAGAGAAGGTAAGCTGACTGACTGCTCGGTATGGTGTCGATATGGAGCCAGTCCATATTTTGTTGGTTACGTTCATATGCCTTCGGGCAACATGGAAAGGATATTGAAAATCTGCCTGTAAAAAGGCAGTGCTGTCTGCATTCCCCAACCAAAAAGAAGAAAGCAATAACAGATAAGACAGGATTATTTTGTAATTACTCAGAGTAATGGATGAAATCAACAGGACGTCGATTGAGGAATGCTAACTGCCATAGGAAGCAAGGCAAAGCTGGCATTTCAGGCGTTAACCCTTCGTTGGAGCAAAGAAAGGAAACGGTTTTATTTTCATTGCTGTTTTATGTTGAACTCCTGTCCCTTTTTTTTTTTTGCTCCGATGAAGGGTTAACGCCTAAAACATCAGATCCAAGCTTCTCGTGGTGGTGAACATTCCACAATCAACGTCCTATTGATTTTTATCCATTAATCTACCTGGCCGCCGACGCAAACCTGTCCATAATGTCCAACAGTGGTTCAGCGGGGTCTAAAGTGAGCTACAAGTTTTCAAACCAATTGATAACAGCAGTACAGCAAGGTGCTTTGCATGCTGATCCGTGTTAAGGGCCCACGTTACATGGAAAGTATAACGTCCCATAATAGCCCGTTGCCCAAGCTGCTTTGCAGAAAAACAACATCCAAGTGTGTAGGTTAGTAGGGTTCATCCCAACTTGTGTGTGCCATTTCAAAACTATCTGGATATGACTGTACATCGTGTACAAGTGAGAATTATTTTAATTTGCAGGATTTCATTAATCTTAAAAGTCTTTCGACAAAGTAAGGCTTTTAAGATGCTTTGTACATAGTTCATTTTTGTAGCCTGGTGTTGGCTTAGTGGTTATAGTGGGGCAGATAACAGCAATTTTTTTTTTTTTTTTTTTGTTTTTTTTTTGCACGTACGCCATGCACGTACAGGCACGGGAGTGAAGGAACACCTGTGTGGTTGTTGTTCTGGCACGCGGTTTTGAAAGTTTTTTTTTTGTTGTTTTGCACGTACGGCCACGCACGTATGGGCATGCACCTACGGGCACGCACCTACGGCATGCACTCGTACTTTGAAAAGTGGTTTAAATGGAACTAGGTGCTTTGCATTCGAGCCGACACAACTGCCTTGAATGTCAGTTTTTTTTTTGTTTTTTTTTGCACACACAATGTATGTTCATTGCCTGAGATTACATTGAGTAGAACAATAAAACCTGTGATTTTTCGTTGTAAAACTGACTCAATCTTCTTATAACCTGTGCTTGTTCTGCATATAAAGACGATCACCTTTCGCCTTTTTGACACTGTCAGCTTATTCTGGTGATTGTAGGTCGTTCAGGAACTGTAACAGTTCTAGAAAAATTCATGCCACTAGTTCGCAACAGCCCATAGTCTATCAGACCTCGCAAGGAGCGGAAGTCCCCAGTACGTTAAGGGAAAGCCAAGCAGGTAAAAAAAAAAAAAAAATCACCCAAGACCCTTTCTACAAATACTGCTGTTGTATATATTCTGCTATAGATTAGCAATTGCAAGCCAGTTGTTTGTACTTGATGACTTTTATGCTATTTGTGGAAGTAATTTCATTTCTTACTGAAGTTCAAAGGTCTACGTTGCAGAAAAAAAATTGCCATATCTAAAAATCGTGCGTGGTTAATTTAGCATTGTATCTTGTTCTATAGCTAGGGATCCATTTTGCATCCAAGACGACGTCGAGGATCATAATCCCAGTTTTGATTTGTTTGTGGAAGTTTATTTTCTGACAAATCAGATTTCAAAATCAGAATAATAGTTTTAAATTCATAATAATGAAGATTTATGATGGGCCAAACAACTGTTTCCTGCATTTGACTGATTTGTCTATTGTCTTGTCAACTCTGTGGAACGTTGTGAACATTTTAAATGCACCTTTGTCGTAATAGTTTGGCTATTTTGTAAACACAATGGTTTTCTTGATTTACCTCATTTGTTGAGGTTGTCCATTTAAACTAATTATTTGTGTGATGATGAACTGCTTACCTTAATCAATGCTTAATGCACAACTTAGAAACTGCATGACAAAGTCAAAAAAAATTATTTGTTCAAATTCCTGTAAACTTGTAAATACAAACTGGGCGCTTCTCATCTCCAGAGTCCATGCAGTTTGGACTGTTTCCACCCCTTCACATACAACAACACTACTGACCATTTCATCGTACGTTGATGTTCGGTGCAGGGTACTGCAGCTCATGAACCTTACGGACTCGCGAACTACACAGCTGGAATGAGAAGCTCGAACTGGCAATGCTGAGTTCTTTAGACAGTTCCCTAAGATCTACATTGGGAATCAGGTGCAGAAGTCTTCCAAGGTGGGTGATGTTCTCTTGTCATCATCATTATAATAAATTTTGCATCACTCAAAACCTATTATATGTGATTTTACCGTTATTATTTTTGGTTTACATTTGCGTCATCCTTCAAATGAACTATGTACTTTAAAAAAAACAAAAACAGCCTTTTTACAGCCATTTTCCCTGCTGAGCAGGGGTTAGCTTTTGCGGGCTCCATGCAATAGATGTCCCTTCTTGAGCAATGTGTTTATGGCCGGATGCCCTCTGACGCCAACCTGGTCACCTCTTACGACACACAGGATATGGTACACCTATTCTACCGGGGCATACACCGGGACCAGAACACTGGTACTCATTTCGCCAACTTCGGAAGGATGACAGGCTGAGTCAACCCCCTGTGTTAATTCAGTGCCAATGGGGCTCGAACCTCAGGACCCTAGATCCAAGCCAGCCACCCTAATAGTGTAGTAGATAGTAGAAAAATCGTGCAAATTATGATACAAGCATCAAATTTGGCATTTCTGTTCTGCAGGGCTTTCTGATCAAGTCTGCCCGATTGCCATTGAAAATCCAAATTTTGAAAAATTTGAAGAAAAAAAAATTTTTCTAAAAAATTTGAAGTCACAACTGGCTGAAATTCTTTGAAGCGCAAGTGAAACATCCCAGACAGAGAACCAAGGGAGATGCAGTCATCATTTGATGGGTCAGCACTTATCAATGCATACCTCCACGCCACTTAAAGATATTTGATGACTATGCAAAGAAGACATCATCCCAAAGGTTGAATCCTATGTGCCAAGTACAGAGAGGTGGACGTAGTGTTTGATGTGTACAAGAAGTCAGTCTGAACAAGTCCGAGCAAGGTCGAAAAGGGGCAAGGAATCAGAAGAAGAGTGACAGGAACCAGTAAGACCCAAGTAACTGAGGAAAGCTTTCTTCGAGATGACAGCAACAAGACTGAGCTGTTTCACTTCCTTGCGGAAAAGATGTGTGAAGCACAGACGACAACACAGGTACATTGTCACAAAAGAGAAAGATGCCATTAGCAACACAAGGAAGTCACTGTGATGCTTTTCTCCATGTTGTCATGAAGAAGCTGACACTCGAACTATTGTACACGCAGGATGCACGACGGATGGTAGCAAAGTCAATTATCATTAAGGCTAATGACACGGACGTACTAGTCATAGCAATATCTGTACTCGCCATCCTTACAGGAACTAGGTCTTGAAACATGTGGATTGCCTTTGGCCAGGAGCCAATTCACGATGGATTCCAGTCCATGAGGTATTTCTGCAATAAGGCCGTAGAAAACTAGAGGATCCCATACTTCCATGCGTTCACTGGATGTGACGTCGTGTCTGCCTTCCGCGGTAAAGGAAAAACTGCATGGCAGACTTGGAACGTCTTTGATGATGTTTCTGAACATTCAACAATCTCAGCCAGCATCCAACAATGATTCGTGATCTTGACTTTTTGAATTTTTTTTTATCCCCGCGCGCGTGTGAAGGGAGTATTGTTATCACCCGGTCACCGTCGTGTCCGTCTCGCTCGTCCGTCCGGCTGGCTGGGCGTCAACATTTTAGCTGGAGTGTGATAACTCATAAACTGTTCGCCGTATCGATTTGAAATTGGGTCACAATGTACCACCTGAGAAAAGGAAGAACCCTATTGATTTTGGGCGTGGCCGGATCCAAGATGGCCGACTGGGCGGCCATCTTGAAAAAAATGTTTTTTGTAATAAATGGAAAACCGCTTATCTGATTTCAATTATTTTCAATGGCGGGGATTCCCCATCTCTGATGTATATATATTTTTCTTTGTCCTTGTGCTTTTTTTTTTGGCCTTGTGCTTTTTTTTCAAATTTTTCAAAATTTGGATTTCATAATGGCAATCAGGCAGATTTGATTAAGAATCCCCTGGAGAACAAATGTGCCAAATTTGATGCTTGTTATCATCATTTGCACGATTCCTCTCAAAAC
>CM068963.1:69556591-69591940 GCA_035128595.1 Eptatretus atami | reverse complement strand
GAATTTCAGCCAGTTGTGACTTCAAATTTTTTAGAAAAATTTTTTTTTCTTCAAATTTTTCAAAATTTGGATTTTCAAATGGCCAATCGGGCAGACTTGATCAGAAAGCCCTGCAGAACAGAAATGCCAAATTTGATGCTTGTATCATAATTTGCACGATTTTTCTACTATCTACTACACTATTAGGGTGGCTGGCTTGGGATCCTAGGGTCCTGAGTTCGAGCCCCATTGGCCACTGAATTAACACCAGGGGGGTTGACTCAGCCTGTCATCCTTCCGAAGTTGGCGAAATGAGTACCAGTGTTCTGGTCCCGGTGTATGCCCCGGTTAGAATAGGTGTACCATATCCCTGTGTGTCGTAAGAGGTGACCAGGGTTGGCGTCAGGAAGGGCATCCGGCCATAAACACATTGCCTCAAGAAGGGAACCATGATTGCATGGAGCCCGCAAAAAGCTAACCCCTGCTCAGCAGGGAAAAATGGCTGTAAAAAGGCTGTTTTTGTTTTTTTTAAAGTACATAGTTCATTTGAAGGATGACGCAAATGTAAACCCAAAAATAATAACGGTAAAATAACACATATAATAGGTTTTGAGATGATGCAAAAATTATTATAATGATGATGACAAGAGAACATCCACCCACCTTGGAAGACTTCTGCACCTGATCTCCAATGTAGATCTTACGGAACTGCTCAAAGAAACTCAGCATTGCCAGTTCGAGCTTCTCATTTCCAGCCTGTGGTAGTCGCGAGTCCGTAAGGTTCATGAGCTGCAGTACCCTGCACCGAACATCAAACGTACCGATGAAATGGTCAGTAGTGTTGTTGTCTGTGAAGGGGTGGAAAGTCACAAACTGCAATGGACTCTGGGATGAGAAGCGCCCAGTTCGTATTTACAAGTTTACAGGAATTTGAACAAATAATTTTTTTTGACTTTGTCATGCAGTTTCTAAGTTGTGCATTAAGCATTGATTAAAGGTAAGCAGTTCATCATCAACACAAATAATTAGTTTAATGGACAACCTCAACAAATGAGGTAAATCAAGAAAACCATTGTGTTTACAAAATAGCCAAACATTACGACAAAGGTGCATTTAAAATGTTCAACGTTCCACACAAGTTGACAAGACAATAGACAAACAGTCAAATGCAGGAAACAGTTGTTTGGCCCATCATAAATCCTCAATTATTATGAATTTAAACTATTATTCTGATTTTGAAATCTGATTTGTCAGAAAATAAACTTCCACAAACAAATCAAAACTGGGATTATGATCCCTCGACGTCGTCTTGGATGCAAAATGGATCCCTAAGCTATAGAACAGCAAGATACAATGCTAAATTAACCACCCGATTTTTAGATATGGCCAATTTTTTTTCTGCCAACGTAGACCTTTGAACTTCCAGTAAGAAATGAAATTACTTCCACAAATAGCATAAAAGTCATCCAAGTACAAACAACTGGCCTTGCAATTGCTAATCTATAGCAGAATATAATACAACAGCATATTTGTAGAAAGGGTCTTGGAGTGAAATAATTAATTTATTATTATCATAATTTACCTAGACCTATGCGAATTTCCCCGAAAACGATACCTTAGACCTGTACACAGAACTATCTGCGAGGTTGATAAACTATGCTGTTGCGAACTAGTGGCATGAATTTTCTGAAAATGTTACAGTTCCTGAACGACCTACAATCACCAGAATAAGCTGACAGTGCTCAAAAAAGGCGAAAGGTATCGGTCTTTATATGCAGAACAAGCACAGAGTTAATAGAAGAGTTGAGTCAGTTTTACAAACGAAATCACAGGTTTATTGGTCTACTCAATGTATATCTCAGGCAAACATACATTGTGTGTGCAAAAAAAAACAAAAAAAAAAAACTGACATTCAAGGCAAGTGTGTCGCTCGAATGCAAAGCACCTATCCCATTTAACCCTATTTTCAAAGTACGATGCATGCCCGTAGGTGCGTGCCCGTAGGTGCATGCCATAACGTGCGTGCCGTACGTCGGCAAAACAAACAAAAAAAAAAAAACTTTCAAACCGCGTGCCAGAAACAACAACCACCACAGGTCTTCCTTCACTCTCACCGTGCCCGTACGTGCATGCCGTACGTGCAAAAAAAAAACAAAAAAAAAAACTTTCAAACCGCGAGCCAAAACGACCAACCAACAGGCGTTCATTCGCTCTCTCGCGCAACCACACTTCACCACAGAGTATAATTAAAATCCAAATTAAATCAAGTTTACCTCCCTGTCTTTGCATTGCCATGACATTCGCTGCCTGTAACCGCGTTCGCCCGTGACGTCATCGTCGCGGCCCGCGCACCGGCCTACGCAGCCACGCCTACGCAGTAACGTGTCATTCATTGGTTGTAAAAAAATGGCCGGAGCAACGTGTTCATTGTCATCGAGTTGGTAAATAAATGCCATAACTTGGAAGGACTTGTCCGATTAATATCAACCTTGAAAGGCACATCCTCAGGTCCCCAGCAATATAGCTGGCAAGTTCAATTAGATCGGACCATAGGTTGTCGAGAAACAGCGGTCACAGAACACACACACACACACCACACCACACACAACACACACACACACACAGACACACAGACACACACACACACCACACACACACACACACACACACACAGATTGTCTGGAATTATAGATAGATGTTTAAGCCGGGGATGAGGGGGATTTGAATGGGGGGGGGGGGGTGTGGTTCCCAAGATATCAGAGGATGGAACACCCGATTGACATAATATTTGGTGTGTAGATGGAAGATATTCTTTACATTATGCCAATATCATTGCATTAGTGATAAAATGTGTTTTTTTTATTATCTAATTACTGTATCTAATTATTCTTGGGAAGCTGTCTCTGGCTTCCCCCTAGTGCACATCCTGGAACGTGGCACCTCAGATCCACTCCCTAGGTATCCTATTGACATGAAATTAAGCACTATGTAGGGAATCACATGAAGAAGTTGAAAGCATAGTCTTTTTATTTCCAGGTAAAAATTGTTTTTATATTATCTCAATATAAGTTTATATGATTTAATAATTATTATCCAGGTACAAAAAAACAACAACAAAAAAAACAGGTTTGGTGAATTTCTGCACAACCGTTTATGGGGTGATCGTGTGACGGACAGACAGACAAACGGAGCTGATTACAATATCCCCCTGTTTTTTTGTTTTTTTTTCCAAAAAGCGTGGGGATAACACAAAGCTCAAAATATGGCTGGCAGATTGTCAGGACGTGGTGACAGGCTAGCTTATACACATCATATACAAAGCAAGGCATTGTTCGGTGAGGGAGGTTGAACGAATGAACATTTGCATGATTGAAGAATCTGCATTTTAATTTTTGCAAAATCTACTGCATATAACGACAATGCACAAAGATGCAGACACATAGTAAGGGTATGGTGGAGGGACAAGAGAGAACTAGTTTGAACGAGTTTGAAGTAGTTTGTTCACCGAGTTTCTTTCATAGGACCACGAGGGACTGAAAATGCCCAGCAAAACAAACAATACAAAAGCATGCAATTCCAAAAAAAAGACGAGGTGGGAAAATTTGGATTTTGTCTCGCTGTTTGTGAGGAGTCCAGATGAGTACGAGTCCTCAGCGTACTGGGTGTAAGGTGTAACATGTCCTATGGGATTGAAGAAGAGGATGTCTATTAAGGGCGTTGGGGGGGGGGAAATCAAACAGGAGTACACACTGACAACAAAGCACATAGTGACCTTAAAGCAGGGGAATTTCATGCTCAAAAAAGGACACAGCCAGAGTGATGATTGGAGACAAAGAATTGCTATCAGCAGCCTCTCACCACAAATACCACATGCCACGACTAGCAGTTCATCACTCAGACTGCTCTCCATCCACAATGCACATCTATCGGCTTTCTTATACTTTCCCTGCATCTCACTTGCTTCCTCTACTCTACTTGGATCTACAATCAAAAACCTCAATCGCATGATGTTTATCCCCCCTTTCCAATCTTGGGCTACCCTGATGTGCCTCTAACAACTCGGTCGGTAAAAAAAGAAAAAAAATTGCGGCATGTTCGTTCCCCATCCCTGCTCAGGTGCCTGAAAGCATGCAATTCCACAAATAATTTTGGTGTCCCACAGAGGTTGGATCACATATATTCACAGCATTCAGGAGACTATCCCACTCTAAAGACATTGAACAGACAAGAAGATACAGACACAGACACCTGACTACAACCGTTAAACAGTAGTGCCAGATGAATGACATATATTGCTAAAAGGAGAAGTGTCTGTCCATCTGTCTGTTCATCCAGGCGTGTTTGTCCGTTACACTTCATTCAAAAGGGTTCCTGCTTTCGTACGATAACAAAAAATAGTGCCGAGGTAAAGCAAATCATTGAGTTACGTGGTTGGAAAGCTAATAATCAATTTACTTGGAGCAAAAAATAATGTCCGTTTTAATCATAAAGTACCTGTTTTAAAAGTCCGTCTTCCCAAAATGGAGGAAGGTTTCGAACCTCGAGCTCTAATACAGCAGTTTTCAAAGGAATTACAGCAGGAATCCTTTAGAATGAAGCGTGACAGACACGGAATTAGCACACAAAAGTATGTGCAGTCTCTCTATCGAGTGCAGCCTGTGGCTGCTGGTTGCATCATTGGTTGGGTTGCGGTTATGCCGCTGATGCAGTGTCCCCCTTACCAGTACACTGGTGCTCATTTTGCCCACCTCGGAAGGATGACAGGCTGAGTCAACCTCCTGGTGTATTTTTTAATTCAGCGGCCAATAGGGCTTGAACTCAGGACCCTAGGATCCCAAGCCGCCACCCTAACCACTAAGCCAACACCAGGCTTCTAGTATGTGCAGTAATACTTGTTGAAGCAATAGAAAAATATATAATAGTACACGGAAGGTGTAAACAACAACTACAGAGTTCATAGAACATACCCTGTGCAATGTTCAAGTACATACAAATTGGGCCTTGCCGTTCACGGGGGTTGTGTTCTTGAAAATCATCGTGAATCACAAATTTGAGAATGTGGGGGTAATGTGGAAAATAGGGCTAGGGACTTCAACTTTAAAATTTGTCCAAACTGTACCCTTAATGAACATGTTTGTGCATTGTTTTTGTGCTGTTTATTCTCATGAATAAAAGAGTTATTAAGAACATAAAACAAAGTTTATTTTGATGAGTTAATATTGTTTCATATGCAAAATGTGGCTGCTGGTTGCATCATTGCTGGGAGCGTGGCTGTGCCGCGGATGCAGTTCCCCGTTTCCAGCAAGGTGGAACTCATTTTGCCGACCTCGGAAGGATGACAGGCTGAGTCAACCCACCTGGTGTTATGTAACAACAAGACAGGGACTCAAACTCAAGACCCTAAGATCTTAAGCCAGCCACCTTAACTGTTAAGCCAACACCAGGTTTATTTTTCTGGATGAAGAACACAAAATAAAGTTTATTTTCTTGAGTTATTAAGATCATGAAACTGGCCTTCAATAATAATGATGACAAACTTGATCCATTAATGCAATCACGATGTTGATGATGGCGACGACAACGACGAGTTGATGGAGATGATCCGTACATAACCATAATGGCGGCCGCTTCTTTACTCCGGACACACATGCCACAACCTCTCTTGCTATATATCGATATCGATATGTATGTGTATATATGCCTCAAGATATATACATACATATAATATATATATATACATATACATACACACACACACACGTACATGTACAGTATATCATGGTTCTTGGAAGTATTATGAAGGTGATTTGTATTTTTCATTTTCAAGTATTTAATTTACTTTAAATTAAGGTTTAAAAAGGTTTAATGGCAGATAAATAAAATTCATTCCAGGTTTTAATGCCGTTTACCCAGTGTTTATAACACCACCTATCGAACACGTTATATTAATTAATTATTATTCATGCCTGTCGTATGTGTACATTATGACGTCCTTAAAAACAGTAAGTTTCCTGTTTGGCATGATTTTAAATTTTGTTTGACTACCAGGCAGGTCGAGTAAAAATATTATCTCACTCCTCTCTGCGCATACGCGATCAGGTCGAATTCAGAGACAAGGTACGGCAAAACGAAAACGCTCGTCTTTCTATTCATGCTCCGAATCGTGTTCAAAACATAACATTCAACTAGAACTACGTTGTCGATGGCACACCATCGCATATTCCCGCGTGCACTGCTTTGGTCCCATTAACGCTGGTGAAATTTTATCTTGCAAATGGATTGACTATTCTTTTCTATTTGATGTGCTTTATGACCAAAGACTTACTATGTTTACTAAATCAGAAGTCATTGCAAGCATGTCAACATTTCATGAAACATTAATTTAACACTGACCAGCAATATAGAACTGTGCATCAATTTAATCATAGGAATGAACTGTGTATAATATTAATTATAATTATTCATAATCAATTAGATAAATACAGTAAAACCTGTGACTGTTTGTCACTCATGGGGGCCACATAAGTAAGTTCTTTATAAAAGAATTTACCATGTATAATGGTAAATACACTTTTAAAAATTACCCCCGTGTGGGGGTGACGGTCATCTCTATAATACACAAGTTCTCAATGTCCAGTTATGACCGAAGACTACTGCGCAGTCTACTGCGCAGCTGACTGCGCAGTTTGGTTAAAGACGACTCGGCATTTTGGCGCGCGCGCACGAAATTATATTTTGAAAATAAATGCCGACGTTACATTTCGGGTTTTGAAACTTTTGCACCTTCGGCGGAAAATGTATAAATATACAAGGTCAGCTACTATGCAATGACACCATTCACTAACTTTTACCATGCCCAGTAGAGAATATATAGCCTCCTGAAGGTAGGGCAGTTTGGCAAACTTTGAAGTCACGTGACGCGAAAACGAAAGCGAAATTCGAAAATCCGTCCCCAACAAATTTAGATATTGCCCCATAGATTCATATGCCACAATCAAATTCAGATGCTTGAGAAATGTAGGAGGATAGATTTTGAAAATCGTCATTTTCGCATTTTTTGCCAATTGAAGTCACGTGACACGAAAACGAAAGCGAATATCGAAAATCCGGCCCGACCAAATTTAGATATTGTCCCATAGATTCATATGCTACAATCAAATTCAAGATCGCTTGAGAAATGGCGGAGGAGATAGAATTTGAAAATCGTCATTTTCGCAACTTCAAAGGCCTCGTGACCTTGACCTTGACCTTCGGTGACCTTGAAAGTCATACCATCGTGTACGTCTCATCGACTCTATCAGGATCACTAATGACCAGATCTCCCGCTTCAACTTCATTGTGAACGGACGGACGGATCGAAGGACATCGACACCATATTATTAGGTCATGCTCGAAGAGATGACCTAAAAATCAGCCCCCATGACCCCACCCTCTGGCCCTGCCCCTAGGGTCATATCAAAAATCCGACAGTGTTGTGCACTTCCCATACATATATCTTCTATGTCCCAAAGTTTCAAGTTCATCTCAAACGGTGTCGGAGGAGCTATTTTGACCCCCTATCCGCAAAGCACCCCGACCCCCCCAAGCACCCTCTGATCATCATGTGTTTAAAAAAAAAGTTGTTAAATGTATAACTCATGAATATGTTTGATTTAAAAAGCTATAAGACAATATATATTTTTTTTAATCGACCCCATGACCCCAACCCCTCTGGCCCGGCCCCTAGGGGTCAATCAAAAATCCGAAAGTGTTCTGCACTTCCCCATACATATATCTACTATGCCCAAAGTTTCAAGTTCCTATTTCAAACGTGTAGGAGGAGTTACAGGGTAAACAGACGGATGTACGGAGCGGACGGACGGACGGCGGAGACAATCACAATATTCACGCTTTTCTTCGAAAGCGCGGGAATAATAAAATACGCTGTTCCTCGATCAGAAAACTGACAATCCTAAACCGTTAAGACGGATGGACAGACAGACATGAACCAATTGCTTCGTGTGCACGGGCTAACAACAACCACAGCCACGACAACAGCAACAAGAACAACGACATGTTAACCTAGAAGGGCACTCGGTAGAGCGCATACCTACGCCATGCAATGCCTGATCGAGTAGAACACATCGGGAATAATTAATACATTTTTGAAATATCATGCTGAATATCGTTTTTCGCCCAATCTCTCAATGGTGAAGAATCACTTTTAAAATTCTAGTCGTCGGATCCAAATCCGGATCTTCACCAAAATGGAATCAATTTTTCCTAGTCACACACCCAACCTGTCTACCAAGTTTCATCCGAATCCGTCCACAACTTTTTGAGATGTCGTGCTATATATCAGTTTCGCCCGATCTCTCAATGGTGAAGAATCACTTAAAAAATTTAATAATTCTCGTATCCGGATTCGGATCTTCACCAAAATTGGAACAATTCTTCCTCGTCACACATCCACTTGTGCACAAAGTTTCACCCGAATCCGTCCACAACTTTTTGAGATATCCTGCACACAGATAAACAGACAAACAGACAGACAGACAGACAGACAGGGGTGAAAACATAACCTCCTTCACCTTTGGTGGCAGAGGTACCAAACAAACAGACAGAAAGCGGTGAAAACATAGCCTCCTTCACCTTCGGTGGCGGAGGTAATAACAATGAATTCCTGGAAAGGGGAACATCTGAATGGTTTCTTTGCATTTTGAGCAGAAAGTGAAATGATGTCGAACTTTTAAGGGCATCGGGACCGTACAATTGCAGACGGACGATGTATCTAAAAACAAGAGGGATCGGGAGCGAGTGCGAGAAGGAATGAGTTTCCGATTTCTGGTGCATGAGGACAAAAGGCATTCTTCTAAAATCATGGCAATCTGTCAACAGGTCGGTTAAAAGGGCCCCTTCCGCAACCTATAAAAAGCCATGTAAGGAGTAGGGGGTGGGGGAGGGAGGGAGAGGGGGTGGGTGTGAGGAAGGTGAGGGTGGACGTGATGAGAAAAAGCAGAGGAAAGCTCGATTGCTGCCAAAGAAATGACATTTGAGAGGGGCTTTGCTCTGCGGTTAAGAAAGTTTACTAACCATAATTGCATTGATTAATGCTGCCATTAACAAAAACCGAAATACCAGTGTGGCGGTGTGCTCGCCTGCTCTCCGACAAAACTATCGGTGTCGATTCGATATCCATCAGAACATTAGGTCAAATCATCATTGTGGGTACAATACCCGATGCCATTTAAGGATCCTTGTGGGATTATTACCATTTGGAACCATTAAAATTGGTGGAACCTTAATGGGTCTAAAATTGCCTCTCCACATCGAAGGTTTGTAAAAGCTTGATACAAAAGAGAAGCATGAAACAAAATACAAAAAAAAACAACAAAAAAAGAGAATGCATCAAACAAAACGAGCCCATCTCTTCTTCCCAATGCTGCGAATCCCACTGAGGTACACAACTCACCCAACCTACTCCCTCCACCATCCCTCCTTCCCCTCATACCTCTTCCCATGGGGTTACACACCCATTTTTCCTGTACCCTTGCCAGAATGCTAGTTCTGGTGACACGTCGCCAACCGTATTTCCTCACAATCCTGGATAACTGGTGGAAAGAACTGCTCTGCAAGTACCAGGAAGTGCCAATAAGGGAAGTGTTATTTCCAATAATAACTTTTAAAATCTTCAGCAACTAACAAAGCAACACTGCATGGATCAGCATTTGGAAAGAAAACATCCCAGGACTAAAAACTGGAAAAGAAACTAACCATAATTTTATGCAATTCTCTTGCATGTTCGACTCAAGTGTTTACATGTTTAGAAGGGGTAGAAAATGCGTCCAACCACACCACCATTGTTTGTAACTATTTTCTAAATTTACGACTTCCCTTTGCAATTGCTTCAGACATTCAGTTGTCTCAACTCAAAGCCGTCAGCGTGGCTTTTCACAGGTAAGTCATTACATCAAATCGACCAACAAGCCGTCACTCAAAGAGGGCATTAAGCAGTGCATCTCGTCTCCTAGAATTCACTTCTGGACATTGAAGATTCCCCCAAAAAACCTTTTGAAAACAGGACATTACGCACTGGGACCATGTCCAAATGCTAAATTCCTGCCCTGACTAAAAGCTACTTCAGCACCATCCTGGAATGCAATTAGCGATCCCTCCCGTTATTTTTACCTCCAACAATGAAGATGGACAGAGGTTATGTTTTAACCCCTGTGTCTGTCTCTCCAAGAAGAGGACATCTTAAAAAGTTATGGGCAGATTCGGCCGAAACTTGGTTGACAGGCTGGGTGTGTGACAAGGAAGAATTGATTCAATTTTGCTGAAAATCCGAACGTGGATCCGGATCCGAGAATTTTTTAAGCGATTCTTCACCATCGAGATATCGGGTCAAAATGATATATAGCACAATATTTCAACAAGTTATGGACGGATTCGGACAAAACTTGGTGCACAGTTTGGGTGTGTGAGAAGGACAAAGTTATTACATTTCGGTTCAGCTCCAGATCCAGCCTACCAGTGGGATACAAAACGTAAACTGTTCAGACTGGCAGAGGTATACGCTCTACCGAATGTTGTTCTAGTTTAGATATGGAAACATTCATGATAAGGTGCACTTGAAAGTCCCGACGCTCCCCAGGCAAGATACTGGAGCAATTACCATCCAATATTTCCCATACCTGTGGTGCCGCGCAGATGATGCAAATGACACAGAGATCATAATACTATAGAAAAGGATGAAACTATCATGGCAAGTTATACTTGAGCAAGTAGTTTTTAATTATAATAGAACAACAATCGTGTGTGTGTGTGTGTATACATATACTATTGCATATACACATCTGAAATGAGCACCACTGTGAATGATTATGCAGAGCAGAGGACAAGTATCATGAACAGAACACCACGATTTGTATCATACTACCTGGGATTAGGAATTTTCTCAAGTTGCCCGAAAATTAGTGTGACATGAGGTTGATATCTTGGTTGCCAAATGCACCTTCGTGTCCTTCGGCAAGCCGTGCCATCGGTTGTTATTTTCTGGCAGTGATCCAAATTAAATGTTGTGGTATTGTAGTACAAGTAAGCCGGACGTCGTGGTAAACCGTCTGTTTTTAAACTGTGTCTTGGTTCCTATCGTCGGTGGTGGGCGAAGCTTCGGAAAAAAATTATCTTGGAACTACGAATTGGAAAAGTTATACCGTCAGAAAAAAGACAAAAACAATCATTATCCTAACAACATTCAAGGTGCAGGAAGACAAAATTGGCAATATAAAGCCTGAAAAATACCAGAATCAAATTTGGACCAAAGTACTTAACAATAATTATTGACAGACTTACTGGATGATCCAAAACAAGTGAGATGACCCAGCAAAATAATACTGGCACTCTGAGCTAGTGTACTGCAAACGTCGCACTTTCAGCATTGTCAGTCCAACTGGTGAAGGACCAAGATTAACTGATCAACTCTATGCCCCTGACATTCAATTATGGGACTCTTAGCGAAATTCCTTTTCCCGTTTTGTGTTTACTTGACAAAGACCACGTAAATATGAAAATACTTTTTGAATCATTCTCAGAATCTTCATTGTTCAGTGTTATGACAGAAATATAATGAAGGAGTCGATTTACCACGATGCGGTGATCAGGATGCCTTTCTCTCAACGGGTATGATAAAACAGATAAAAAACCCAAAAACCCAAGGTATTGCAAATTTTTCGTGACGTTCCAATTAGCAGAACAGCATTCTCTCCAGATTCAAGGAATTATGTGATTACAACTGCTGGCAGTGATGACCGGGTACCAAGATGTCCCCACTTTGACACAACCCGCTTTGAACGGACACCTGACCCTGACCCATGACATTTATTGTTATTCAATTGAATTCACAATGGGATTAAAATAAATTCAATTCAAGTCAAATGGAAGTCCAAATACTGTACTTACAGTCCTGCATTGGAGTAATCAGAAAGAACCCGAACAAGCAAAAAGCAAAGATGATGTCATCAGGAGCAAACTGGATAATATTCCCATTTCAGTTGATACTCCTCTACCCTTAAACCCATCCAGGCAGAGCCAAGTGAGTCTTATTCAAAAAAAAACCCAAAAAGTTTAAAAAAAAAATAACCCACATCAAAAAATTAAATAATTCTGGCTGTCAGACCGTTTCACGTCCGATCAAGTTGAAATTTAAAACATTTATTCCTGATCACTACAAGATCATAACTGTGAAGTTTCACATCGATCGATGAAGCAGTTCAAGAGAGAGGATTTTAAAAAGATTTTCGCTTTCTCCAATATGGCTGTTAGACCATGTGACGTTAATTATTCATGAATATCCTGGTATCCTGAAGGCTTGTGGAACATTTGTGTGAAGTTTCCCCTCAATCTGTCCAGCCGTTTTGGAGAACATTTTTTATAGGTTTTAGGGTAAATCCAATATGGCTGCCAAACCATGTGACCTATGACATCATATGTGTGAACGTTTTGTTCCTCATGGACAGACGGTCAGACGTGTAAAGTTCCACCTCGATCTGTTCAGCCATTTCAGAGAAGATTTTTGAAGGTTTAAAAAAAACAAACAAAAAAAACGAAAACAATACGATTGGCAAATCACGTGACCGATGACATCATCAATTTTTTTTTCTTCTGTGGACCTATTTATCCTTAGATGACCCTCAAAAATTTTCATATTGATCGGATGCAGAGTTCTACATATGCAATTATAACGTCATAACAAAGGCACCTTTCCTCATGAGGAGTACTTGCCATGTGCCAAGTTTCCATTTTTTCCTTGGTGCAGTTTCAGAGATAGAGGTCCACAGTTTTTCCAACGTGGCTGCCACACCACGTGACCTACGACATCATGATTATCCTCAAAACATTCCACATGAGTAGTCGCTCCTATGGTGAAAAATTTGTCTCAATCCGACAAGTGGTTGTGGAGAAAAACACTCGTTCTGTGCGGATAAACAGACAAACAGATAGACAGACACGAATGCAATACCCTCACCTCTGGCGAGGGTAATCAATCAGTTAGTTGCACATGAGTACAACATTGGAAGCAAATTCTAAGATTTAACAAAAGAACACGGTGATCAATAGTTTGGGATTACCCATAGGCAATTTTGGCGAACATGACATACATACTTGCGTGCCCCGAACACAACAAGAACAAGATGCAGGCACACATGCAATACTCAACTTCCCATTGCAGGAGCTCCTACATCTTTCGATTTTTGAAAGTATGAAACAATCCGAAAGCGCTGACTAACAGTAGTGGGACAAAACGAACAAAAATAAATCAGACTCGGTGGGGTAATGGTTAGAGGTCCGCTTAGAGTTTGGGAGGTCAGCTGTTCGAACATGGCTGAGTCATCCCAAAGACTTTGAAAATGATACGTGCCGTTTCCTTGCTTGATGCTGAGCACTTAAAAAGATAGAGCATGGACAAACAACCACAAGTTGGCAACCATTGCACATGCTGGATGGGCCGAATGGCTTCCTGCATTGAAGTTCCTTGTAATGGAATGCATATTAATTATTATTATCATAATTCTGGATTTAAACAAAAGCTTGATCATAGTATGTTTATCGCTGTAGACAATGAGGAGCTGTTGAAATTGTATGTTAGCCCTTCATTGGAGCAAAACAAAACTTTCATTCTTTTGTTCTGCCAAAGAGCGAATGCTCAAAGATTTCTTTTGCTCTGCCGAAGGGACAACACTCAAAATGTCAGTCACACCTCATTTCCCGCCATTGTTAACATGTTCCAAGCAACATTTAGTTTTAAAAAACAAAATCCACGATTTATCTTGTCCACCAGCAGAGACCGACACGAGCCTTCACAGAAACAAATATTTTGTGAAAATATTGTGACAACGCAACTATAACTAGTAGGGCACTCGGTAGAGAGCATACCTCCGCCACGTCATGCCTGATCCACGAGAACATATCGGGCCCAATACACTTTTGAAATATCGTGCTATATATCGTTTTTGGACCTATCTCTCAGTGGTGAAGAATGACTAAAAATTATCGGATCTGGATCTTCACCAAAATTGAATCAGTTCGTCCTCGTCACACACCCAACATGTCCACCAAATTTCATCGGGATCAGTCCACAACTTTATGAGATATCCTGCACACAAACAAACAGACAAACAAACAAACAGACAAAGATGGGTGAAAAAACAACCACCTCCACCTTCGGTGGCGTTGGTAATAAATAGAGAACCATTATTAGGGGGAGTGAATATTGGTGTTATACCTCCTCCTTTCTCCCAACTCATGACATTAACTTAAATTTATCTTTAGATGCACCGACCTTTCCACTTCCCCTCCGATCCTATCCATTTTCATACCTGCCCCCAGAACCCTCACCCATTCGACAGGATGGCGTGTACAATCTTGCTTCGATTCTCAACCCACTATAAACTGTCGGATTCGTGTTTTTTGCAGCAACGGCATTGCATCAATGAGGGCGCCATCCCTCGCATGGAAGTCAAGCTCGAGACGAATCTGCAAGCAACAGCTTTGGACATCAAATATCTCACCATGGCTTTTAACAAAGAGAAAGTGATCGTCACTGGTACCCTGACCAAATTGTAAATTCCACCCCCAATGTGCGTTAGCGGCACAGCCACATCACAGTAATGATGTAACTAGCAGGCAAAATTCAAAATCAAATGCCAGTCCAATGTGCATTCATTAAAGAACCCCAAAGCACCAGCTAAAATAAGATGACATCATTGATTTTCTGCTTCTGTTTATTCGTATGCTTTCTTATTGGATGGGTTGAATAGCCTTTTGCTGTGTCTGCATTTGCTCATCACTGTTCAACTTTAAAGTTTCAGCATCAATGTACTGTATATCATATTGTTCAATTACCTGCATCACTGAAAGCCATAAACCACCGTCAACATAAATGGACAGATGTCAGCAGGAATTTACATTTCGCATTTGCAAAAAATAATTATCCTACTATTAATTTGCAATTGGTCACAGGCTTCGACACTAATACAAATTAATATTACAAACCCTAGGCATTAAAAGGATTCACATATCGAACAAAGAGTTTCAAATGGAGCACCTCGCTGCCATTAGAGCATTTAAATTGCATCAGATGTGGCAATAAATGCGAATTGTTGCTCCCAGATTGCCGGCTTGATGACATTTTATGCCATTTGCATTTTTGCCTCTACCATCTCTACCTCGTTTGTAATGCTGTGTGGGCACAGGCACCTCCCCAATGCACACCAATGCACACATCCAGGTTTAATGCCCACCTAAGATGCACAAGTGAGTACACACACCCAATTTACCATACACTACAGGAATGATAAAATGCACAATGATACTTGCACCACCAACGATCCACCCACCATCCCCATAACCCTCCCCCTGAACCAATATTTTCATTTGTGCATTTCTATTGACCAATTATACAAGTGGAAATCTAACAATTGGTACAAGTATGGGATATCTGTAAGAAGCTCATACCGGCACACCAACTCTCCATCCATGGCATCGTGTTCGTCAGTGCTGGTAAAGGAAACCCGCCCACCAATCACAGAACCGATCATGTAAACAAGCCAACTCAGCCGACCTGGTAGAGAACAACACGCGGTCAGAGAGGATGCAAAGAAATGCACAATGCAATCACAGATGAGGAAAGGCAAGCAAGAATGAACCAAGCCACAGTCAGGGCGTAGATGGAGGTGGGGTGTCACCTGAAAGGAGAATTTATGCGAGTAGTAGATTTCTATAGCTGACACCCTCGAGATGCAGGACCTCTCTGTTGACCCCCTGCATCTCGGGGAAAAAATTGTAATTTTTGTTTTCTGTTTCATTGTTGTACCCAGACGCATTGCGTGACATTTTTTCATTAGTGCATAGAAGGTTAACAGTCTCTCCATTCATGCAGAAGTTACCTTAACATACATGGTATCATTTGACAGGTACATCAAAGAGCTTTCCAATGAGTTCAAACACTTGACCCAACATAGATTTTGTGAGCACATATATGCTCAGAAAAAACCCGCTCCCCCATAAATTTCATGTAGATCTGAAGAAAAATTCCCCTTTCAACTATGTAATATGTCACAGGTCTACATCAGCTCCGCATTGCTGTTGTTGTTGGGGTTCTTGTTGGGGGGGGGGGGTCAATTTTTGAAATGTGCACCCATTGATCGGACAGCCGTCGGACCATACCCACATCTGTCGCTTGACTCCACCCACCACAGCACCCAGACAAAACGATATGGCCACCATTTTGGGCCTAAGATATCAGGCATGTAGGGCGTAGGCCTCTACTGATAATTATACACTGTCCGGCTTTGTTGCGTCAGATTTCCCTTGGCTTTGTTTGGGTCGAGTGTTAATCACGATGAGGGACCCCAAAATATCTAATCATATGTCGAATAATCATAAGGTTTAATCAAGCCCGTCAGAATGGAAAATACGTCAGAACGCACGGTCATCAAGCGTTAAGTTACGTAGATTACTAAAAAAAAGTAGCGTTATGTAATTTATGAACGGCCCCACATTGGGGATAAAACAATCCGTGACTGTGTGACGAATCAGCTCGTTCTGATATAACTGTGACGGAGGTTGACATGGATAAGAGGTATCGAGTTAATCTTCAAATAGCGCAATAAATGTGTTTCCCAATCGCCGCTGTTCATCTTTTCAGAGTGCTTTAAATGGGCATTCTCCAATCAGCCCTTTACCGGATTTGTTCGCAGGTTGTGACCGCAGTGTGGTGATTCTTGTTTTAATACAGTCGAGGCTCGTGGAACAACTAGCACACTGAACAGAGCAGGTGCGGAACAGACAAAAACAAGACGCAAAACACGCATGCATGGAGAAGGAAATTCCAAGGAGGAAAAACTGGAAAATTAGGAGGGATGTTCGGTGGGGTTAACGTGGGTAGAAAAGATCATGGTTTTGGATTGGGGACGATCTGAGATGGTATTGAACAACTGTCTTGAAGACCTGGAGGGAAGAATGTGATTAAAGAGGACATGGAAGTTGATTCCACAGGTGGGGAAAAGGGGGAAAAAAATGAGTACAGGTGAGCAGTGATCCTGAATTTGGGTAATTTTATGAGAAGAGGGTTGATGGTGGACTGTTTGAGCCCTGCAGAAACTTGAGGGGGGGGGGGGGGGACATAGCACACAGAGCAGAGGGTGAAAGACCAAAGAAAGGCGGCGGTAGAAGACAAATAGACCACTGACCTGTCTGCGATGGCGAAGTGATAGGCCCATAGACTCAAATTCAGCACGGGAGATTCCAATGATCTTGAAGGCCTTGGTTTCCACAGCGTCAAACTGAGTAACATGTGAGGCAGGGGAGCGAGCCCAAAGGGGAGAGCAGTACTATATCAAGCTGTGGATGAAGGATGTGGATAGGCGTTCAGGTGTGCCAAGGAAGAACTTTGTACAACAAAGAATGCCCAAACCCAGGAGTTTGAATGACTGAACTCCTAAATGATGATTGTTAAGAAAGTATATGGTAGTGGTGGTTGGTGCGGGGGGGGGGGGGGTGTTTCTAGCGGTCCTTTCAGAAGGATATCATGAGTGTGGGATTTGTCAGGATTGAAAAACATATTCCAAGTGTTTGACCATCTTGTGACCTTTTTCAAGGTCTGAAGAGAGGTTCGAGGCTGCAGCCTGCCTGCCTGAAGAATGAGGAATGTCACGGCATAGGGTGGAGTCATCAGCAAATACAGAACGAGGACTTTCCAGAAATTCAGAGAGATCATTGATGAAGATCAGGAATAGGACGAGGCCCACAACACTGTCGTGGGGCGCTCCAAACTTGACAAGTAGAGGAGATTAAAGGATTCCGTTGAGTGCCAAACATTGGTTACGAGAGTAGAGGAAATCAGTAAGCCAAATGTGGAGTTGGCCTTAAATGCCAAAGGCAGACAGTTTGGAGAACAAGACAAGATGCCAGACTGTATGAAAAGAATGAGATATGCCCAGAGAGACAGGCCTGATCTCATGTCTGACATTGATAATGAGATTTCCTTCAGTCGGATTTGCCTTGCAGGAAGAGAAGTCAAGCTGTTTCAGAGCAACTGCCTCACTACGGGATTCAGTGTACAATGGGCGGGAAGAAGGGTAGGATAATTGAAGATGAGAAGAGATGAATCTGTGCATGAGAGAGAGAGAGAGCAGGTTTCTGTGGAAGAATTTCCAGGTTGAGTTAACATCAGGAGCAGTAGATATGGGAGAGCAGTCCTGAAGAGAGATGGCTGCTTTGAGTCCCTGCGAATCTGCTTGAGTGAAATTCCAGACTCGCCAGTGTCGAGGCAGCTCTCTGAGAATAGCCAGAGAGATGTTGACTTTCACATGCATGTGATCAGATGAACCAATTGGAGCAGAGGAAGAGCAGGAGACATTTACGGGAAAGTCAGTCATCACTAAGTCCAGATGGGAGGATTTGCCATTTGAAGAAATCCGGGTTGGAAAGTTCACAAACTGAGTCAGTCCCACGGAGTCACAGAAGTCCTTTGCTGAAGTGTCATGGCTGGTGAGAGAGGTACCAACATCCAGCGAAGTTGCATGGTGACAAATGAAATCACCACGCATGAGGAAGAGAGAATTGGATTGAGTGGTTAAAATTTTGTCCATGTTGTCTGAGGGAGATGTAGATGGAGTCATCACTGTTATGAGGACGGTGCAACATACAGATGAACAAGAGGTGGGAGAGGAGGGGAAGTCACAGCTCAAGGTACTCCTGGGGGTTGGGAGGTGAAAGGTCAGTACAGGGGCAGTGGGAAATTGAGTTATTGATGCAAAGTGCAACTCCACCACCGGAGCGTGGTTCAGGCCTATTAAATCGGAGGAGACAGTAACCGGGGAGAGACACGGAGGAGTCGGAGACGTCCTGTGGGAGGAAGGATTCTGTTAAACTGATGATGTCTGGTTTATTGGCATCAGCCTGGATTGAGAGATCTGTCAGGTGGGAGTGGGAACCTTGGATGTTTGAAGTCCACACAGTTAGAGATAGGGGAGTAGGAGTCATTGGATTTGTACAGGATGGTGGGGGTGGGGGGGGAGGCTTTGCAGAGTAAGGTGAGACTTGGGGGTGGGCTGAGGGGAAGGTTTGAGTGTGTGGGGTGTGGGGGAATGTGAAGTGTGTGGGGTGCAGGGTAAGGTGAAGTTTGAGTGTGTGGAGTGTGGGAATGTGAAGTGTATGGGGTGCAGGGTAAGGTGAAGGTTGGTGTGTGTGAGGTGTGGGGGATATGGGTGTGTGAGGTGCGAGTGAAGGCTTGAGTGTGTGGTGCGGAGGAGGGTTTGAGTGTGTTGAGGGTTTGTGTGTGTGGGGGGGGGGGGTATGGTGAGGGTTTGTGTGTATGGGGTGCGAGTGAAGGTCTGTGTGTGTGGGGTGCGAGGAAGGTTTTAGAGGGTGAGGTGTGGGGGAAGCATTAGGGGGTGGGATGAGGGGGAAGCATTTAAGGGTGGGATGAGGGGGAAGCAATGAGTGTGGGGTGAGGAGGGAGGCAGGAATGGGGAGGGGGTATATGAAGATTTGAGGGTGGGGTGGGTGCTGCTTTTTCCTAATTCCATTTTCCCAATTTCGACAGACAGATAAACACAAGGGATAGGGGTTTTGAGCGCTTGTTAAACGCATGGAGAAATGCTGCACTGTGTAGCTGGGTTGGGGGGTGGGAGGTGGGAGGTTTTGGACGAGGCACAGAGCAGACAAAGTAGAACATGTGCAAAATTTGGGAAGGAGAAACAAGGGTTGAAATGCATTCTTAAAATTGTTTAAAAAAAAATTTTAAAAAGGATTTATATTTAATATAGATTCCGTTTTGAGAGAAGGGTGGGGGAGGGCGAGATGGGGAATGTAGAACCAGTAGCAGAAGGAAATTCAACAGAAAAGAGAATCATTATGGGGTGAAATGAAAGAAACTTTTTTTATTTTTATTTTTTGATTTTTTGAAATGAGGAAATGATATCGGATAATGTTGAGGAGGTAGAATCAAGACACCATGGAATAAGGAAACAAAACGAGCAACACAGAAACAAAGAATTTTCACAATTTCTATCCGAGGATAGGCCTTCTCAGGCCTTGAAAAATACAAAACGAAAAGAAGCGAAGAGTAAAACAACGAACAAATTAACATGAAATATTGCATGGGATACAAGAGCAACACCTAGAGAAGACACTAACATAAAACACGACATATCCGGTCAAAAAAAAAAACTCAGCTTTATCAGGTGGAAATGAGGAGCTCAGATTTTCACCACACTTGCAGAAAACTCCCCAAATGGAAGTCAAAAGGATTATGGGACCTGTGTTGGAATGTTTTGCTGAATGCAAAGGCCAATGTATCCACAATAAAATGGATACATATTTTGGAAATCTTAATGTGTATATGTTGTTAAAAAATAGAAAAAGAAAACCATACCTCTTCTTGCAGACAGATTACAGTTTTGCGTGTTTAATATTATCGGCAAACTTTTCTCCATTCTCGTGGAAGGTACATTGGAATCATTGGATGGCTGTTTGTATGACCATTTGAATGAGTACAAACACTTGACCCAGCATACATTGAGGAAGCACATTTATGTTTGGAAGGAAAAGCAGCCCCTTAAATTTCATGCAGATTTGACCGAAGTGTCACTTTTCAACTCTCTCATAATATTAGCATCGTGGAATGGTTGTCAAGATATTCAGCTTTATTGACCAATGTACCAAGAAACTTCAATAATTTCCTTTCAAATGGATCGAATAAGGAACGGCTGATTGACTTGATCCTGCAAGTGTGGGAGGAGACTTGTCTCCTTCTCCCTTTGTTTGAGAGAAGTAGATCTTCTGCTTCTGGTTGTCCTATAACAGACAAGTGCTACCTGATAACAAACAAACCCACAAGTTATTGAGGTCCTTTCCTCTGACCATGAAGAAGCTGATACCAAACTAGTCCTTCATGTCAAACATGCTGTCACAACCAGTTCCGATCCTGTCGTTGTCCGTTCACTATCTGGAGACACTGATATACCAGTTATTCTACTGGCACTTTCATGGCATATATCTGGATAATGGTAATTGAAACAGCAGAAAGATATTTAATATTGCCAGCTGCAACCTGTCTGTTCCTGTCAAGAAGGCTTTGGTAGGACTACATGCCTTCCACAGGCAATGATGATGTGTCTGCTTTTTTTTGAAATCGAAAGATCTGTTTCACACTCCTGCAAAAGGATCCCAAGGACATTGGTGCATCTGTTGAGCTTGGATCATATTGGAAAGTTGACAATGGAGTTATGAATATTTTTGAGGAATATGTCTGCAAGATGTATGGTGGAAAGGGATCAGGAAGTGCGAACACATCACTGCAGCAGATATTCTGGGAGAACCATAACAAAGATGGACGAATAGTTGAGCTGTGTCTACTACCACCCTGCAAGGAGAGTTTGGTCTTGCATACCCAGCAAGCCAACTATGTCTGCCACATATGGAGATGGTTATTCGTTGCCTTTATCGATGCACCAAACCCATCTTTGTATAGTTGGACAGAGGACCTGTCTGTCCAGTGGCCAAAAACCCATTACTGGATGATATTATGTTTATTCTCTGTTGTGAAGATGAGGACTTGGATGTTAGGCTGGACACAAGTGAATGCTAGGCTGGATACAAGTGAATGCTAGGATGATAAAATGGAACTATTCAATGATGATGAGGACTTTTGAATGGACATTATGCATGTGTGAAGCAAGAAAAAAATTCTGATGAACAATCAACATATGTGCACAGAAATGTCATAAATGCTGAATCATTCAAATGAAACTAAAGTTGAAAATTAATGACATTTCAGCACCTCGTGGACCATTAGGCTTGCAAAAGACATATTGATGCATAAATGTTGATTTTTTGATGCTTTGACATGCATGTGCAAAAACGCTACATATAGCTAGGTATTTCAAATAATATAATAATATTATGTAGACTTTACTGTGGATGCATTGGCCTTGGCATAAAAGCTAAATAGCTTGGCAAACACTCCAAGAAGTTAATATTACGAGATAGTTGAAAAGTGACACTTAGCTGAAATCTTCATGAAATTTAAATGGTAGCTTTTCCTTCTGAATATAAATGTGTTTCCAAAAATTACACTGGGTCAAGTGTTTGTACTCGTTCAAAAGGAAATACAAACAGACATCCAATAATTCCATGATTGCTAATGTACCTTCTACGAGAATGGAGAAAAGTTTGCCGAATATATTAAACATGAAAAAGTGTAATCTGTCTGCAAGATGAGATTATGGTTTTCTTTTTCTATATTTTTTAACAATACAGTATATACACATTAAGATTTCCAAAACATGTATCCATTATATTGTGGATACATTGGCCTTTGCATTCAGCTAAGCATTCCATCACAGGTCACATAATCCTTTCATTACAACAGTTGAAAGGGGAATTTTTCTTCAAACATGCATGAAATTCATGTGGAAGGGGGTTCTTTCCGAGCATACAGTGCCTTCAGAAAGTATTCACACCCCTCGACTTTTGTCACATTTCATTGTGTTACAGCCTGAATTTAAAAAGGATTGAATTGAGATTTTATGTCATCGATCTACACAAAATACCCCATAATGTCAATGTGGAATATGTTTTTTTAGAAAGTTTTACGAAATTAATTTTTTAAAATAGGACCACTGGACCTGTAGCTTATCTGGGCCTGGCCTAATGTTGTAACCCAAATTTGGTAGCATTCTGACTGGTGGGTCAGGAGAGGAAGATTTTTAAAGGAATTAATGTGATTTTCCCAAAGTTGACCAAGTCGGCCATTTTGACACACGTCCGGTCATGTGATCAGCATGGCCTCCACAATTTAACATCAGGACACTATCCTAATGTTGTAGCTCACATTTGGTAGCATTCTGACTGGTGGGTCTGGAGAAGATTTTTGATGAAATTTACTATGTCGGCCATTTTGACAAACTTAAAAGTCATGTGACCAGAACGAGCTTTGCAATATTCCTGTTACCAGTCAGAAGGGGAACGTTACTGCAAAATTTCAGCCGGATCGGCCCAGCGGTTTGGCCAGAGAAGTCGAAATAGGAGATGGACGGACGATGCCTAATGACAATACCCAATTTGGAATGTAAATTCCAGATAAGCTCATGAAAAGCTGAAATGGCTTGAGTCAATAAGTATTCAACCCCGTTGCTATGACACTCTAAATTGAGCTCAGGTGCATCCAATTTCCTTTGATCATCCTTGAGATGTCTCAACAACTTGGAGTCCACCTGTGGCCAATTCAATTGATTGGACATGATTTAGAAAGAAACACACCTTTCTCTAGAAGGTCC
This sequence comes from Eptatretus atami, assembly GCA_035128595.1. Taxonomy (NCBI): domain Eukaryota; kingdom Metazoa; phylum Chordata; class Myxini; order Myxiniformes; family Myxinidae; genus Eptatretus; species Eptatretus atami. The sequence goes on along the minus strand of CM068963.1, from coordinate 69,568,637 downwards.
CACAGTTGACAGTGCATGTCAGAACAGAAATTCTACCATGAAGTCCAAGGGACTCTGCATAGAACTCCGAGATAGACTTGTGAGGAGGCATAGATCTGCGGAAGGGTATAAAACAATTTCTGGAGTGTTGAAAGTACCCAAGAGCACAGTGAGCTCCACCATCAGGAAATGGGAAGAATATGGAACCACCCAGACTCTTCCTAGAGCTGGCTGTCCAACCAAACTGAGCAACTGGGCAAGAAAGAACTTGGTCAGGGAGGTGACGAAGAACCCAAGGACCACTCTGACAGAACTACAGAGTTCTTTGGCTGAGATGGGAGAACCTGATGGAAGGACAACAATCTCTGCAGCACTTACAAATCTAGGCTTCTTGGAAGAGTGGCCAGACAGAAGCTACTCCTGAGAAAAACTTACATAACAGCATGACTGGAGTTTGTAAAAAGGCACGTGAAAGACTGAGAGTATGAGGCAAAAGATTCTGTGGTGTGATGTGACAAAAATTTAACTCTTTGACCTGAATGAAAAATGCTATGTCTGGTGGAAACCGAGCACAGCTCATCACCCATCTAACACCATCCTTACCGTGAAGCATGGTGGTGACAGCATCATGCTATGGGGATGCTTTTCAGTGGCAGGGACTGGGAGACGTGTAAGTATAGAGGGAACAATGAATGGAGCCAAATACAGGCAAATCCTTGAGGAGAACCTGCTTCAGAGTGCAAAAGGCTTCAGACTGCGGCAAAGATTAATGTTCCAACACGACAATGACCCAAAGCATACAGCCAAAGCAACATTGGAATGGCTTCAGAACAAGAACATGAAAGTCAATGAGTGGCCAGCCAAAGCCCAGACTTGAATCCCATTGAGAATCTGTGGAAAGACTTGAAGATTGCTGTTCACTGATGCTCCCCATCCAACTTGACAGAGCTTGAGCAAATCTGCAAGGAAGAATGGGAGAAAATCCACAAATCCAGATGTGCAAAGCTGATACAGACATACCCGAGAAGACTTGAAGCTGTAATCGCTGCCAAAGGCGCTTCTACAGTGTTGACGCAAGACATTTCAGCTTTTCATTTTTAATTAACGCGTAAAAAATTTCAATGTTTTCACTTTGTCATTATAGGATGTTCTGTGTAGATCGGTAACAAAAAAATTTATATTCATCCATTTTAACTTCAGGCTGTAACACAACAAAATGAGACAAAAGTCAAGGGTTGTGAATATTTTCTGAAAGCACTGTATATGTGCTTACAAAATCTATGTTGGGTCAAGTGTTTGTACTCCTTGGAAAGCTCTTTCATATACCTATCAAATGATACCATCTAGGTTAAGGTAGCATCTGCCTGAATGGAGAAAGGGACTGTTAACCTTCTATGCACGAATGAAAAAAGAACAAGTCATAAAATGTGTCTGGGTATGACAATGAAAAAGGAAAAATAATAATTATAATTTGCCCCCGAGATGGCGTGATCAACAAACATATCCTGCACCTCGAGGATGTCAGCGACAAAAATATATCACTCACATAAATTCCTGTTTCAGGTGACACCCCACATCCATCTATGCCCTGACTATTGAGACAAAGTATCCCTACCCTCCTGTACGGCGATGTCGACAGGCCGAAGAGGGCTGCAGCGCAGTGCCTCCTGGTAGGCTTGCGCAGCCTGGTCGAAGAGCTGCACAACAAGAGCACACGTTTTCTCGTACTCACAGCGCCCAATAGTCGACAGCTGATCCAGCTGCTGCATGATCAGACCTGCATCTTCGAGGGGGTCATCCAAACCATCCCTGCAGCCAAGAAGAGCTTCAGGATGGAAAGGTCTCAAAATTATAATTACATAAACAAAATACTTAACCAGAAATTTCATGAAAATGTTATATTCGTCACCATTTGCTGTGATACTGTCTTGCCATTTATTCCACCACAGTAAGATTGTAGGTACTGTTTGGTGGCAAAAATATTCTTCTACTTTAGTATGCAGCACAAGACTGTGGGGTAGTATCATTAGCTGAGGGTGCGGCTGTGCTATTGATGCAATGCAGGATTGCGTAGGAATTTGGAATTTGTTCAGGGTGCTGGCAATAGCTTGCCTCCTCTTTGCAAAAGGAACCATGGGGATCTTTAACATCTGCCAACTAATGCCGGCAGAATGTACACCCAGTTTAACATCCAACAGAGGGACGGCACACACATTGATGAATTTCCATGCCTGTGACACACCGTGATGATAATTTATAGCTGGGCCGAGAATCGAAACTCGGCTCGACAGCTAAGAGGAAAGTGAGCATACATTTAGGCTATCTTGCGAGCCCAGCGGAAAAATTAACTTGGGACAGCTTGAAAAATTCTTCACCTGCGGAGCTTCGTACCACATGTCGTGTTCACAGCCCAATCTTCAATGGTTCTTTGATCCTTTCAACCGTGGGACGACTATCATTGAACCCCTTTTAGTGAGTAGCTTATTTTCACGGACACTGGTCATTTATGACACCCGAGTGGATCATATTATTTTGTGGACAGGACGCCGAATTGGCCCACTGGTGACACGCCATTTCTTGCTTTTTATTGAACTTGGGAGACTATTCACCCATACTTAAGCTTAACAGCTTATTGAACACCGCTCAGACTGGACGAAGTCATCAATCTTTAGCGCTGAGTAGAAGTCGATAACTCGATTTTCTATATTATTGATCCTGACGGGGTTCCTATTTTTAGCTTATCTGGAACTTACATTCCAGATAAGGTATTGTCATCGCGTACCGTCCGTCTCCTTTTTCGACTTCTCCGGCCAAACTGCTGGGCCGATCCGGCTAAAATTTTGCAACAACGTTTCTCTCCTGGCTGGTAAACAGGAATTGCAAAGCTCGTTCCAGTCACATGACTAAGTAGGTCAAAATAGCCGACGTAGTAAATTTCTTCAAAAATCTTCTTCTCCAGACCCACCCAGTCAGAATGCTATCAAATCTGGGTTACAACATTAGGCCAGGGTAGGGATGTTAAATTGTGAAGGTCATGCCGATCACATGACCGGAAGTGTGTCAAAATAGCAGCATTCGTCCATTTTTGAGAAAAATCATGTAAATTCCTTCAAAAATCTTCTTCTCCAGACCCACCAGTCAGAATGCTACCAAATTTGGGTTACAACATTTGGACAGGGTCCTGGTGTAATATTGAGGAAGCCATGCTGATCCATCCATCCATCCAGTGGGACCATACTCTGTGCAGAGCGTTGGTGCTGCCTAAGCAGTCTCCTGGGATATTGGGCACAACCGTGGACGGGTCGCCACTCCGACACAGTATACCAGCAAGCTGGCACTCATTTTGCCGACCTCGGAAGGATGACAGGCAGAGTCAACCCCATGCCAATCACATGACCGGAAGTGTGTCAAAATGGTGGTCCCGCAAATTCCTTCCAAAATCTTCTTCTCCTGATCCACCAGTCAGAATGCTACCAAATTTGGGTTACAGCATTAGGCCAGGGTAGGGATGTCAAATTGCCAAAGTCATTCCGATCACGTGACCGGAGTGTGTCAAAATGGCCGACAGTCAATTTTTGGGGAAACTGTATAAATTCCTTCAAAAATATTCTTCTCCAGACCCACTGGTGAGAATGCCACCAAATTTGGTTACAGCATTAGGCTAGGGTCGTGATGTTAAATTGCGGAGGCCATGCTAATCGTGCGACCGGAAGTGTGTCAAAATGGTGGTCGTGCAAATGCCTTTAAAAATCTCCTTCTCTAGACCAACCTGTCAGAGTGCCAACAAATTTGGGTTCGAACATTATGGTAGGGTAAGGATGTTAATTATATTGTGGAAGTCATGCCGATCACATAACCGGAAGTGTGTCAAAATGGCGGACTTAGTAATGTTTTTGGAAAATCGTGTAAATTCCTTCAAAAATCTTCCTCACCAGACCCACCAGTCAGAATTCTTCCAAATTTGGGTTACGACATTAGGCCAGGGCCAAAATAAGCTACAGGTCCAGTGGTCCTATTTTTTTCCTGATTACTTATCATGTCTGTCAATGCTACGTCCGATGACGACGTCCACCAAGGTGCATCTGCTGAGGTAGCCCGTCACCGGTAGCGGCGGTTAGATAAACTCCCTCGCTTCTGACCCACCGATCCCACATTGTGGTTTGCGCAAGTTGAGAGGTAGTTCCTGAGCAGGTTTGTCACCATCCAGGATACACGCTTCACCGATATTGTTGCATCGCTTCAGCCAGAAATATCGCAATAAGTGAAGAACCTCCTAAATGCTCCTCCAGCCTCGGAACTTAATGCCAAACTCAAGGCTGAGCTCATCAAGTGTACTTCAGCTTTAGATCAAAGAAGATGACACCAACTACTCATTTCTGAATAGCTTGGTGACAGAAAACCCTCTCAGCTTTTGTGAAGAATGAGACAGCTGCTTGGGACAATACATTGGAGAATACCATCTTAAAGCAGCTGTTTCTCCAGAGACTTCGAACAACGTCCAACTGATCTTGGCCTCAACTAAAGAGGCTGCTGATATCGAACAAACTAAAGAGGCTGTTGATATTGAACAACTGTCAGACCTCGGTGACAAGACCGTGGAAGTCTCTGCTCCTTTGTCCTCCACTAGACACGCAGGAACCGTTTCAAAACCTCAATAGTAACCTGCACATCAACCAGACCAGTCCGTGCGTTGGCCACCCAGGTTGAGAATTTGACCAGACAGGCACAAGCTCACATGACAATTATAGGCAGAAAGAGAGAGGAGTAGAAACCATGGACATGGGTGTGGGCATGCTCCATCTATAAGTCGATCAAGAGGACACAATCCCAGCTCAAGTACCCACCAACACGCCAAGCAGATGTGCTGGTACCACTGGAAGCATGGAGAAAAGGCTCACAAATGCATTAGCCCATGCTCATACCAGTCCCACCCTTCAGAGCAAGAAATTCCAATGCCAGCGACTCGTGGCGCCAAGTCAACCTGGGAGTGACACATCTCATCGCCTACTCTACATAACCGACAAGGCAACAGTTACCAAATTTTTAGTGGATAATGGTGCTGAAGTGAGTGTTTTAACATGTTTTCACAAAAGCAAAGGCCAGCCAACATCAATCCAACTGCAGGCAGTGAATCACTCACGCATCAAAACATACAGGGAGAGATCTCTGACTGCGACGAGTATTTAGATGGGTATTTGTTGTTTCCGAATTGCCTACACCCATCATCGGGGCTGATTTTCTTCGCCAGTTTGGGCTGCTGGTGGATGTCAAATATCACAAGCTCATTGACACCACGACCAGCCTTACTGTGCAAGGAATCATCACCAATACATCCTCCATCAACCCTATGGTTCGTGAAAGCTACATCTCCTTCACGTAATGGCACCTCCTTCGTGAATACCCAGAGATTGCTCGTCCAGTATACAGGGATTGTGAGATCAAGCACTCGACCACTCACCAAAGATAAATTTGTGGACCTCCGGTTGCACTACGACCACGTAGCCTTGCCCAAGATCGTCTGATTATTACCAAGTCGGTGTCAACTTATTAGTACTTTTCCATCATGAACTTTGTTCCATTTACTTGTCTAACCAATGGAAGTAGTGTAAGTGTGGTTTTTACCTGGTTTCTAACCAATCATTTTGCCCCACACCTCAAGACCGGGCTCTGACTTCTCACTCACTTGACTTCAAAAGGAAGGCTTCATCCCCAGTGTCTTAGCGCCTTCCTGCCTGGTGGCTCACGACTTATACCATCGTGGAAATGACTCGTGGACTTTAGTTACACTGGAGTTAATGCCTCAGGATTGTTGTGAGTGGCTTTCTTCTCACGTGGACAAATTAATAAGTTTTTGAACAATCATTTTGTCGAGTGAACCAGCACATTTATTTGATACTCAGCTGTTTGCCAATTTATTACATGTCTCGTTCGCAGCCCTTCCTTCAGCGGCGCTTCGCTCTCTTCATCCGCAGAGCTTCATAAAACGTGTCGCGTTCACGGTCCTCCTTCAGCAGTGTTTCGCTCTCTTCACCTGCGGAGCTTCGTACCACATGTCACGTTTGCAGCTCTATGTTCAGTGGTTTTTCGATCCTTTCAACCGTGGGACTACTATCGTTGAACCCCTTTTAGTGAGTAGGATATTTTCATGGACACTGGTGATTTATGATACCTGAGTGGAGCATAATATTTTGTGGACACGACACCAAATTGGCTCACTGGTGATATGCCACGTCTTGCTTTTTGTTGAATTTGTGACAGTATTCACCCGTACTTAGCTTATGGAATACTGCTTAGACAGGACAAAGTCATCGATCTTTAGCGGTGAGTAGAAGTCAATAACTCGATTTTCTATAACTGTCATGAGTCTTTTTGGGTACCGCCCTTCCCTCCTTTGGAGGGAATATATAAATAAAAATTTTGGGTATAAATTGCTCTAGTTCTGCAAAGTTTGATGGAAATCGTCGATGGACTGCAATCTTCAAGTCTCGCCATAAATGTTCAATTCGGTTCAAGTCAGGACTTTGACAGGGAAACTCAAGAACACATATTTTCTTCTTTGTCAGCCACGCCTGCTGTGGCTTTAGCTTTGTGCTTTGGATCACTGTCCTGCTGAAATGTGAATCTCCTACCCCTTTTCAGATTAATGGGTGACTCAAGCAGGTTTTCATCAAGAATTCTCTTGTACTTTGCACTGTTCATTGTCCCTTCCTCACAAGCTTTCCAGTCCCTGCTGATGAAAAGCAACCACATAACATGATGTTGCCTCCACCATGCCTGACAGTAGGGATGGTGTTGACTCGGTGATGTACAGCGTGAGGCTTGTGCCAGATGTAAGACGTTGGATTGAAACCAAAAAGTTCAATTTTTGTCTTGTCTGATCACAAAACGTTTCTCCACATGCCTGCAGTATCTAAGATGCTTTTTCGCAAACTCCGTGTGACCTTTTAGAAACGTTTTTTTTCAGTAATGGCTTCTTTCTGGCCAACTGTAAATAGAGGCCAACTTTGTGAAGGGAACTCAGCTGTTTGATTGATGAAAACTGACCCTCATCTCAGACATAAATCCTTGCAGATGTTTCAGTCATTGTTGGATTTACAGTGACATCCTGAACCAGTGTCCTGCTTGTCCGGTTGCTGAGTTTGGATGGGTGACCTGATCTGGGTAGCATCTGGGTGGTATGATAAGTCTTCCACTTCTTGATGGGTTTCACCGTACTCAAAGGGATAATGAGTGACTTTGAAATCTTCTTATAACCCTCTCCTGAACGGTGCTTCTCCACCACTTTACGTCTGACTTCTTTGGAAAGCAACTTGGTCTTCATGTTTGCCTTGTTGTTTGACCAAGTGAGTTGCATCTTAAAACTCCTGAGATTAGTGGGGGAGCTTAATTTTTATGTTAAACCACCGATTACATACAAGTGAGACCTATTACTCTTATTTTGTAACCTTTCAAACATATAATTTGCTCCTGAAGTGATTTCGGGTTAATTCTGCAAAGGGTTTGAGTACTTATGCAACTGAGAATCATCTGATTTTCTCTGTTAATCAAATGTATTCACATTTTATCTGAGATTTTTAGCTTTATATCACTTGGGAATAGTTTGTGAAGACTATATATTAAGTTTGATTTGAAATCATCATAAAATAAGCTCAAGTGGCATCAAAATGTGAAAACTTTGGATGGGGGGTGGGGGGATGAATACCTTTGCAGGTCACTATACATAGCATGATATCTCAAATAGTTATAGACAGATTCTGACAAAACCTGGTGGATAGGCTGGGTGTGTGACAAGGACGAACCGATTCGATTTTGGTGAAGATCCGGATGCAGATCTGGCCTATCACTGGGCTACAAAACCTAAAATGTTCAGCCTGGCGGAGGTATGTGCTCTACTGAGTGCCGTTCTAGTTATTCTAAGTACTGCACAATAAAACCTGTATACTGTACTAAAAGAGCAAGAATAAATGCTTTACTGTGGAGGGGTAAAGCGACTTTCAGGCCACACTGTACTTATTCCGAGCTGGCAGGCCTACAAAAGGAGAGAAAATGCCACACTTGGGACTGCACATGATCTCATTAATGCAGAAATAAATTCCATCGGTGGTTGACCTGTGATCATCATTTAACATGGTTGCGCAGCAGAACCTGGGGATTATGGTTTCAATAGCATCTGCAGAAACAGTCAAAGGGTGAAGAAAAATAATTAAAAGTCCACACACTTGCAAAAGGTGGCACGCATTACCGCAGGATGATGTGCACAGACTCCAAGCGAGACGTGATGTATGCTTTGGTGACCTCAGGCGTGTAAGTCTCGAGAAGGTGAGGCTCCGTGGCTTTGACATAGGGCACGGATGCCGTGAGCCTTTGCCACAGGCTAAGGAGGTAATGCACACTGTTGGGAGCAAAGGCCCAATGCTGGCAAAAGAGGGAAGAAAGGATTGTGAGTAGGTAGGATAATGGTGAGAGGGACAGAGGGGCACCAGGGTGGGGGAGGGGGGGAGTACTCTTGGCGCATGAATATGTTGGAACCTTTTCAGTATGCAATTGTTAATGACAAGTTTTCATAATAAAACAAGAGTCAAGTTAATTGAAAGGCTCGTGAGATTTTTAATGAGCTTTCCTCAAGTGAATGAACAAAGCTGAGGTGAAGCAACATCTTGATTAGATCCAAATGCATCTCTAAAGCAAGTCACAGACATTTAATTATGTTATTAACAGCAAGCTAAAGCTCATGGAAGAGCAAACAATTTTTTTCTATTTCTAAATGTCACATGGAGGACAAGGACATGAAGAGACATTGGTGTACTTTTACAAGAATTACATGGACAAATGATAATATAAGGAATATGAACCTGGAATCACAGCACCATGGTGATCCCAAACAAGCCAATATGCTTTTGAGGCAATGACCAATGACTTGTACATTCTATTTCTATCCAAATGTATTGGTAAATTGAACGAATACTATTTTTATTGAGGGATCGAGCTTCCAATACAAAAAGTGACCTATGGATCGTGGAGGATATAAATTGTATGCAAGACAAGGACAGCAGCAACAATCAGTGTACTTTAATATGAACAAGGAGCTGATAATCAAGGTCCCCCATGTTTTGAGTGGTATGAGGAATAGATCTGTGTAATATGAAAGCTAAATCTTGAACAGTTTTTGAAATATCGCGTACACAAGCCAATTTACCAAGATGGTTGCCATGGCAATATAATACAGCCAATCACCGCCAGGACCTTATCAGGTTGAGATATGTCATGAGGAAAATATATATATATATGCAATATGAAAGTTAAATGTTCAACGGTTTTTGAAATATCGCGTACACAAAAGCACATGAACAGGTCGGTCAGTCGGTTGGACGGAGCTCATTTTAATGGCCCCCGACTCTGACCTTATCAGAGGGGCGAGGGACAATTAAAAGATTATTATGAGACCATGGAAAGAAAATCCTGCAAATACTATATTGGGAGAGAGAGCGGTAGAAAGAGAGTGAAAGAGCGAGGGGAGACATACAGCGAGGGAAGAGACAGATAGACAAACAGACACACAGACGGACAGTGGTAGGGACAGAGAGAGACACCGATGGAGCAACTGACCGAGAGATGGGGAGATAGAGATAGAGAGAGACAGGGATGGGGTGGAGGGACAGAGATGGAGGTTGTGGGGTGGGGAGACGACAGGCAGACTGAAGGGGAAAGAGATATACCAAGAGGGGGCAGAGGTATACAGAGGGGGGGGGAGGGGGGTTGAGGAGAAAGAGAGAGACGGAGGTGGGGAGAGGGAAAGAGACGGAGGTGGGGGGTGGCGAGGGAGAGACGGAGGTGGGGGTGGTGAGGGAGAGAGACGGAGGTGGGGATGGCGAGGAGAGAGACGGAGGTGGGAGTGGCGAGGGAGAGAGACGGAGTGGGGGGTGGCGAGGAGAGAGAAGGAGGTGGGGGGTGCGAGGGAGAGAGACGGAGGTGGGGGTGGCGAGGAGAGAGACGAGGGGGTGGGTGAGGGGGGGGAGAGAGACGGAGTGGGGTGGCGAGGGAGAGAGACGAGGTGGGGGTGGCGAGGAGAGAGACGGAGGTGGGGGTGGCGAGGGAGAGAGACGGAGGGGGGTGGTGAGGGAGAGAGACGGAGGTGGGGGATGCGAGGGAGAGAGACGGAGGTGGGGAGTGGCGAGGGAAGAGACGGAGGTGGGGAGTGGCGAGGAGAGAGACGGAGGTGGGAGTGGCGAGGAGAGAGACGAGGTGGGGGTGGCGAGGGAGAGAGACGGAGGTGGGGGTGGCGAGGGAGAGAGAGACGGAGGGGGGTGGTGAGGGAAGAGGAGGGTGGGGATGGCGAGGGAGAGAGACGGAGGTGGAGTGGCGAGGGAGAGAGACGGAGGTTGGAGTGGCGAGGGAGAGAGACGGAGGTGGGAGTGGCGAGGAGAGAGACGGAGGTGGGGGTGGTGAGGGAGAGAGATGGAGGTGGGGTGGCGAGGGAGAGAGGAGAGGGGGGTGGTGAGGGAGAGAGACGGAGGTGGGGGGTGGCGAGGAGAGAGACGGAGGTGGGGGTGGCGAGGGAAAGAGATGGACACAGAAGAGGATGGAGGGAGACGGGAAGGAGGGAGAGAGAGAGAGATGGGGGAAAGAGAGAGAGTGAGTGAGTGAGTGAGTGAGTGAGTGAGTGAGTGAGAGAGAGAGAGAGAGAGAGAGAGAGAGAGAGAGAGAGAGAGATAACTTTAACATTGCCTGGTCAATGGTCATTTCAATCAAATCCTTTTCTCATGTAAATTAGTCGAGAGATGCAAAAGTTACATCAATACTCTGACCAAAGCTCGTTTTCTTCATCACAAAAGCTGAAGAATTCCAATGCTGTATAAAAATTATCACGTCATTCTCATACAAAAGGCCCTAATTAAAGCGAGCACACACTACTGATGCTGGAACGACAATTTTTTTGCAAATTCGTCAACATGTGAAGGAAAAAGAGATAAGAAAAAAGGCCATTTTGTGTAATATGATAAACGATATGAGTGAGGAATTGGTGTTCGAGCCATTATTCCATGAATTCCTGAAGAAGCAGTTTTTGACAAACAACTTGAAATCAGTAATGCTAAGTTATCATACGAATAATGCATAGTCGAACCACACAAGAGTACTTGAACTCGGTGAAATAATCCCCAAAACCATTCAACGGTTGGATCTGGTGCAAGGCTGCGTTATTACACCACCTAGTGCAAGTTTGATATTATCACCAGAGCTGCATGGAACAAAACAGCTGGGCTTCAGACAGAAAATTTCAAAGTCAACAGTGAAACATCGACCTTTGCATGACACTTTTTGTTGTATACATAGTCAAAGCTCGTGGAAGAGCAAGAACACAGAATGTAGCAGGACGCAACATAACAAAAGGAACAGCAGGAGAAGGGGAAAATAGAGGAGAGGACAAACAAAAGAATTTCATCACAACTTTGTTTCCCGATCTCATGTTATTCATGTTGAGACGGGTGTTGAAAGTGATTAACTTTATTAACCTGAGTACTGTCTGAAGGTCACACTGGAGGAAAAAAAGGCGAAGATCTATTTTACCCCCTTCAAACGAGTCCCCATCCTGCATTACTGCTGTTCAAAATGCCACGTATTCAAAAAATTAACAAATCAAGGTGACATTTGTAATGTTAAGATGATCACAAAAGGATTCTCATGAACTTGTCTTGAAATTGAGAAGTTTGAAAATACATTAAAACCAAATATTGGTATTAATGAAAAAAAGAACAATGCAAAGTCCAAATTGGCTTTGTTTGTAAAACAATACAGCAAAGATTAATAAATGCTCACTGTTTTGGTAATCCTCAAAACAAAGCAAGCTTTTTCACTTTAATCGACCAGATTCTCCAGCTAAACTTTTTTTTTTCTTGTTTTCACTGTCGAGGCTCATATGAGAACTAACACAGAACATACAACAAGGGGAGCAGGAGACAAGAGGGGCGGGAGAGGGAAGGAAAAAAAAGAGTGTGGAACAGAGACATGAGGAGATCTACGGAAGGGAGAGAGATGGGGTGGGGTACACAGGGTAAACAAGATGGACACT
>CM068963.1:69544074-69556238 GCA_035128595.1 Eptatretus atami | reverse complement strand
AAAAACCTTCAGACGCATTTGTCAGGAGGTCGTCAAAAAACAAACAAAAAACAATAAAAAGACATCGTACAGAGCATGATACTTACAAAATCCACCCCCCTCTCCAAAGGCTGCCATGGATACATCAAATTGTCCATTTCATTGAAATTCAAATTGACAATCTTAATCAAAGCTCAGGTCAATCGAATGAAAATTGATTCTTTTTCAGATTCAAATTGATGATTTCAGAAGTTTGACCTTGAGTTGATCTTTGACATTTTGACCTCAAAAATAGTTAGTTTCCAAATTCAGTGATGGACTATGCAATTGCTGCTAAATTTTCAGGTTAATCAGATGAAAATTGCTGATTTTTCAGATTGAAATTTGATGATTTGAGAAGTTTGACCTTGAGTTGACCTTTTGACCTCAAAATAGTTGCTTTCCCAAATCAGTGATGGACTATGCAAATCCTGCTCAACATTCAAGGAAACAGAATGTAAATTGAAGATTTTTCAGTTGAAAATTGATGATTTTAGAAGTTTGACCTTGAGTTGACGTTTGACATCAAAATAGTTGGTTTCCCAATTTAGTAATGCACTCTGAAATTGCTGTTTAATTTTCAAGTCAATTGGATGAAAATTGATGATTTTAGAAGTTTGACCTTTGACCTTTTGACTTCAAAAATAGTTGGTTTCCCAATTCAGTGATGCACTATGAAATTACTGATTAATTTTTAAGTCAATCAGATGAAAATTGATGATTTTTCAGTTAAAATTGATGATTTTAGAAGTTTGACCTTGAGTTGACCGTTGACCTTTTGACCTCAAAAATAGCTTGTTTCCCAATTCAGTGAGGCAATTTGCCAATCTTGTTCAAATTTCAAGTCAATCGGATGAAAAATGTCAATTTTAGAATTTGACCTCAAATCAATAGCTTCTCAGTTGGGACTACCTCTACAACTTAGTAAGTTTCATAACGATCGGTTTAGAATTGTGACCTGAATGGTGAAAATATAGACAGACAATCAGACAGACAGACAGACAGACAGACAGAATAAAAAAATCGACTGACCAATATACTTGAAAAATCTTCGATTTTGCAAGTAATAAAATGAAGAAAAAGTTTAGCTTGGACGACGCAGTTAATCACATGGCAGTTGGTGGTGTATTTTGATGAGAAAACATTCCACGCAGGTAAGTGGCCGCTGAAGCCTGGTGCTGGCTTGTGGTTAAGGTAGCTGGCTTGGAACCTTCGGGTCCTGAGTTCAAGTCCCTGGCAACCGTTGAATTAACACCAGGTGGGGTGACTCAGCCTGTCGCCCTTCCGAGGTCGGCGAAATGAGTTCCAGTGTATTGGGGTAATAACCATTCAGGGTAACCTGCGTCGGAGTGGCGACCCGTCCAAGACTATACTCCTTGCCAATAAAACTGCCTTGGCTTGGCAGCCCCATGTGCCTTTACGGCACGAAAGGAATGGTATTATTATTATGTAGCTGCTAAAGGAAAATGTTCAGTCAAAACTGCCATCAAAGACGACAGTATTTCACCGATTTCTTGACATTCACCGAAAGTCCGAAATGTACATTCTGAAGCTTTAAAAGGTGGCTCGCCTGGCAAATTTTTTTTTTTTAAACTTCCATTGCCATACAAAATACCTTGGCTTTATTCGATCTCTCAAATGTATAATTCTAGATTGTTCCACCGTGGATACAGCTCGTGTGTTTGTGTTTCCATTGCCATTTTCGGAGCATCAACACCACCTGTTAAACAAGATCTCAGCTAGCTGCGCCTGTGGACGATTAAAGTCTTCAACAATTTGCGCATGTGAGATCAGAGGACGTTAAAAGCTTTTCATGCGTCTTTGCCGAATACAAAAATATATCACACATCTATGCAGTCAGTGTCAGACATCACAATTTTGAGGCAGTTCGCTATGAGGATTAACATCATTTGGGTTCCGCACTCGGGGGTCCCACTAATCCAGTGGAGTGCCAAAGATGGGGGCACCATGTCGAGCACAAAAAGCCCAGAGCAACAAGCAAGGCCTTTCACGAGCCATCGATTTTGAGGCACGTTGTGTTACCGTGTCAAAGCTGAAGGGAAGGCATGATCAATGGCTCGGGTAAAGCGTGTGGAGCAAAGGGTTGGTTGGCACACTGCACCTTCAGAATGCTGACCAGGGACCTGCTCTTGAAATAAATGTTACACCCCATATTAAAGTTAGATTGAAAAGGGCCATAATCCACCAATCAAACGTGGGTTAGTAACTAACGATCTCCCATCGTCAAGAAAAATGGTGACAAAACCTTCACATGACAAAAAAGGTTCAAATGAACCCGATGCCACTGCTATTTGGTCCTGAGCCTTAACAGCAGCTGTGTGGCTGACATGACTCTCTTAACCCAATAAACGCCCTTTTCGCACTGCACTAAAATCACTTAAGGTCTCAATTCCACTCCGAGCCATCACGACAAATGTACCTCCCTAAATGCACTCAAATTGATGATGGCAGCATTTGCAGCACAAGCTTCCTATTGAGAAAAACTGGAACCAACAATACAATGACATATACAGTGCCTTCAGAAAGTATTCACAACCCTCGACTTTTTCACATTTTGTTGTGTTGCAGCCTGAATTTAAAATTGATTCAATTGAGATTTTTTTGTCACTGATCGACACAAAATACCCCATCATGTCAAAGTGGAATATTTTTTTGGAAAGTTTTACAAAATAATTTAAAAATGAAAAGCTGAAGTGTCGAGTTCATAAGTATTCAACCTCTTTGCTATGACACTCCAAATTGAGCTCAGGTGCATCCAATTTCCTTTGATCATCCTTGAGATGTCTCTACAACTTGATCGGAGGCCACCTGTGGCAAAGTCAATTGATTGGCATGATTTAGAAAGAAACACACCTTTCTCCATCAGGTCCAACAGTTCACAGTGCATGTCAGATCAGAATCTCCACCATGAAATCCAAGGAACTGTCCGTAGAACTCCGAGATAGACTTGTGAGGAGGCATAGATCTGGGGAAGGGTAGAAAGCAATTTCTAGTGTTGAAAGTTCCAAAAAGCACAGTGAACGCCATCATTAGGTAATGGAAAGAATATGGAACTACGCAGACTGTTCCTAGAGCTGGCCATCCAACCAAACTGAGCAACCAAGCAAGTAGGATCTTGGTCAGGGAGGTGACCAAGAACCCAATGACCACTCTGACAGACTCGAGTTCCTTGGCTGAGATGGGAGAACCTGCCGGAAGGACAACAATCTCTGCAGCACTTCACAAATCTAGGCTTTTTGGGACAGTGGCCTGACGGAAGCCAATCCTGAGAAAAAGGCACATGACAGGATACTTGGAGTTTGCAAAAAGGCACGTGAAAGACTGAGAGCACGAGGCAAAATATTCTGTGGTCTGATGTGACGAAAATTTAACTCTTTGACCTGAATGAAAAGCGCTATGTCTGGTGGAAACCGAGCACAGCTCAGCGCCCATCGAACACTATCCCTACCGTGAAGCGTGGTGGTGGCAGCATCATGCTACGGGGAAGCTTTTCAGCGGCAGGGACTGGGAGACGTGTAAGAATAGAGGGAACAATGAATGGAGCCAAATACAGACAAATCCTTGAGGAAAACCTATTTCAGGGTATAAAAGTTTTTTGACTGTGGCGAAGATTTATATTCCAACAGGACAATGACCACAAGCATATAGCCAAGGCAACACTGGAATGGCTTCAGAACAGGGAACATGAAAGTCCTTGAATGGCCCAGCCAAAGCCCAGACTCAAATCCCATTGAGAATCAATGCAAAGACTTGAAGATTGCTGTTCACTGACACTCACCACCCAACTTGACAGAGCTTAAGCAAACCTGCAAGGAAGAATGGGAGAAAATCTCCAGATGTGCAAAGCTGATCCAGATATCCCCAAGAAGACTCGAAGCTGTAATTGCGACCAAATGCACTTCTACAAAGTACTGACTTGAGGCTGAATACTGATTTATGCAAGACATTTCAGCTTTTCATTTTTAACTCATTTGTAAAAATTTCTAAAAACATGTTTTCACTTTGTGATTATGGGGTATTTTGTGCCGATCATAGACAAAAAAATATAAATGAAATCCATTTTAAATTTCGGCTGTAACACAACAAAATGTGACAAAAGTTGAGGGGTGTGAATACTTTCTGAAGGCACTGTATATGAATAATGCCGTTCTTAAACCTGAGATGAACAGCGTGACATGATTGACACGACATACTATGCCTGCAGCTGCTCCCGAAAGAGCAATTTCGCAGCAGTAATTACAATGATGTTCCATCCATCCAATGAGACCATACTCTGTACAGAGCATCGGTGCTGCTGAAGCAGTCTCCTGGGCTATTGAACACAATCCTGGACGGGTCGCCGTTCCGACGCAGGATACTCGATTGGCTCAATAATCCCAGCAAGGTGGTACTCATTTTGTCGACCTCAGAAGGATGACAGGCTGAGTCAAATTAGGGGGGGGGGGGGAGGAGAATGATGTTAAATGTAATTTAATGTCAGATTTTGTAGTTACAACGTCACTGGTGTATAACCGAAAGGTTTCAGGCACCGGTGGATGTAAACGTGCAACATTGGCCTGATGATGCCCTAATAAGGGTGAAACCGGTGGTTAACTGCACTATTCATTCACCTGTGACAGCATCTGACACAAAATTATTCAACATCTTTGTAATTAGGGCTGTGAGAGCTCTTCCAGGAGTGGCAGACATAGCATGTGTCGTGGCGGTGACTTCACGGTGTTCATCTCAGGTCAGAGAACTGCATTATTTATTATTGATCCCAACCGCATCCATTGATGACTCCGGTTTGTGCTTGGTGAAGCAGGAGATAATGTTCTGTGTGGCAGGCGGCACTTATCGCTCCCGGTACTGTGCAGCAAGGGCTGCATGGGACTCGGTTCGGGCGCTCTCACCACTCACAGTTTGGAGTCGCACTGTAACTGGAATATACATTGTTACGTAAAGGGGGGAGGTTCAAGTTTGGTATGGTCCGTGTGTTTCACGTAGGTTAGATTGCCATGTAATAGGAATCTGTTAGAGTAAGTTGTTTGTTATTTGTGATACTGAGAAGGGACCACATGTAATTTATAGACAGGGTACACATTAATTATGGATGTGTAAATATCTCGTTTGGAGGCGGGACTAAGTGTGGACTTCCCAAACACAGAGGCACATGTGTCACGTGGGTGAAAGGCCGATTACGATCCCTCTCTGGCCAGTTTGTGCAGGCCATGGTGGTGTAGTGGACTGTAGAGCCCGGAAGAAAAGATGGTACATTTGTTTTTATCGGGACTGCCCCATGGGTGGGACCCGGAGGAGGACTCCACCCAGAAGGAGGAAGGGAACTCCACCGACTAACAGAAGACAAGAGAGGCTCGTGTGAAAGGAGGTCGAGCAAGTGGTCCACGGAGGAGCTTGTGAGGCAGAGATTAATGTGGTTCACTCTGCAGAAATTCTGGGATAGACCCAAGCTGGTATCACCCTGCCTTTGGAGAGGGGGTAGAAAGACCTCAGACAGGAGAGATCCACATGCACGGAGTGCAAAAAAGCACTTTGAGGAGGTAGAAGAAGTGCTGACCAGGAGGCCTTGTTGGGGAAAAAGAAAAAGAGGACCACATGACCTGGTTGAAGGCCGACTCATCGCTGGCCCTGCTCGTGGCTGTTTTACTTCATCTTTGGACACCATTGTCACTGGCTCTCGTCTCGCTCCTGGTTTCTTAAAGTGGGCTGCATAGAGTCCTGCGTCCACCTTGCGCATCATAGACAAAGGGAAGTCCTGCCTGCATTATTGTCTTGTTGTACGAGTGTGATATCTGGTGCCTTGTAGGTTATGTTTTGCATTTTATTTCTCCTTCTCGTATGCAAGTTTCCACATCCCCATTTTCCTCTGTGTCTTTTGACTCGCTTGGTTTGTTCCATTTATTACAGCGTCTTGACCCTCGTCCTTGTACTTTGCTTTTCAAATAAACCTTTTAGAAGAGAATAAACATGCTTCAGCCATCTGCTTTTTGTGTGTGTGCCATCGATTTTGGTTAATTTGGGTGGCCTTGGCGAACGGTAAAGTAGAATAATTATTGAAAGTAGTGCCATAAAAAAGACCGTTTGAACCATCTCTCGGGACGAAAGGTCCTGGCTGAGGAATCCTGTATTAACGGGTACTCGGACACGACATCTGGTGTCAGAAGTGGGATATACAAACCCATTTCGTTCCTCCCAAGGAAAAATTAAAAATTAAAATTTGAATTTACAAGTTTTATTTTCCATTTGAGCACGCACGGGAAGCATGGACAAAATGGTGGTTGTCCATGTTATGGCAGATGGTGAGGAACATGTTTTCAGAGGTGAGCCGGGGGTGGTGCCTTGTGGGGAGGAGCATCGTATAGGAACGTCCCTCATTCCTGAAGTCACTCAAAGTCCTTTGCCTCCAGGTGTGAGTGGGGGTCAGGAGTCTGGCGTGATGTTCTTCCAGGCCATGTGTGATAAATTATTGAGGAAAATGGATGAACAAATAAATAAAATAGGTGAAGAAATGAAGAGAAGTACGAATAGAATGAAAGGTCAAATGAAAAAAACCTCCCCAAAAACAGACAATTTGAGTGAACAACTGCAGGGGGAAATGAATAAAAACAATTAAATTTTAGTGGCACAGTTAGGGTCACAGATTAAAAGTGTAAAGGCAGGTTGTTTGCAGGAGACAAAGGAAAATTCCACGGGGACATGCTTGAAAAGTAATAATGGCCTGGAAGAACATCTCGCCGGTGAATGTCGCTTTTCCCGGGTAAGAGACTGTCCATGAGACGAAGAAGATGGTTTCAAGGCGGATAAGTTAGGTCCCGTGGTTAGCGAAGTGACTCCGTGGTTTGCGGTACAGCACTCATGGGCGCGCAGTTGGACCCTGTTGGGGTCATCTTAGGGCCCGGAGTTGTCTAATCGCTGTGCGTGGGGTGTTTTTTAGCAGCCGCGAGGTGGGGGAGAAAAAAAGAACAACTTAGCAGTAAGGTACTTAGAAACAGAAAGGCCAATGTGGGCCGGTGTCAGTTGGAGCCCCGATTGGATTTTGATGAGTGTTTGTGTACCGAGGTAGAAGCTGTGAGTCATGAGCAGCTGGCAACTCATGGCAATGGAGGAAGGTTTGGAGAGCGGGAAGCTCAAGGCCAGCAGCACCTGCAGGGGGGTGGTGGGTGGAGGTGGGTGGGGGCAGAAAAGCCTGATTACAGGGAAATTATATGCAGAAGCATTTGGAGATGCAAGGCAGGTCAGGTCAGGTATGGGAGCATGTGCCGGAGCAGCATGTCACTGCGTCCATTTTCCTCTGGTACTCCAGAGGCCTCCGTATGGCCATCCCCCAAGTGGATGCCTGGCCTATCCCTATCTCCTTCAGATGCCAATCAACCTGCTGCAGACACGAGACACGTGTCGGCCCATTGGCCTCCTCCACCCATGAGGCTCCCTCACTGAGAGAATCTGATGAGCAGGATCAGCATCAAGAAAATGAGCCACATATCCATGCAGCCACAGCTGATGCTCACGGACTATAGAGGTAACAAATCTCATCTGATTCTCTCTCAGCAACCACTCGTTGGACACAAAGTCTGACCAGCGACAGCCAAGGATTTTCCGAAGAGACCTGGTACCGAATCCAAGTCCCACATCCGTAGAACAAGAATGGAAGCACCAAAGACTTGACCTCTGGCTCAAAACATGTGGAGACTTAAATATCACTGCCAAGGTAAGTGAATCTCTCTGTGACCTCAACATCCTCACCACAAACAGGAACAGACAAGATAGCAGCATCCAAGATGTCAATGAAAGCTTGCGTCAAAGTTTTGACCCAGGAAACCCGCAATCCTAGTGGTTCCGATTCCTCGTTCAGCACCTGGAGGGCCTGCATAAGAATATCCAGTGACTCAGCAAAGAGATGATAATCTCAGAAATCTTGACATTCCCAAACGATGCACCGCAGCTTGATCTCTCAGACGTCCTCCCCAGAATCAAGTCCATACAAGCTCTGAATTGTGTGGGGGCCAGTACACACCCCTGACAAACTCCAGTAACAAATGAAAATATCAGGGATGGAACCACCCCACCTCACAGCACTCTCAGTAGCAAAGTATAGTTCAGAAATAAAATTGATCGGTTTTGGTGGTACCCCGCAAAGACCGAGAATCCTCCAGAGGGCATCCCGACTCTGAATCGAACACCTTGCGGAGATCAACAGAAGCTGTGAGCAGCCCCTGTTGAAACGCTCGCCTGCATCCGTTGAGGACCCAAAGAGCAAGGACACAGTCAATTAATTATTTATTGACCTCTTTGGTGTAAAGTAACGCCCGACTACTCTGGGCGCTGGTGCTCAAGAAGATAGCAGTGAACCTTATCCATAATTATCTGAGCAAAGACCGTGACCGGCACTGACAGCAGCGTCACCCCTCGGCAGTTGTTGCAGTTCTGGCGATCACCTTTCCATTACCAGAAAGGAACAACAAGGCCCCTCTTCTAGTCAGATGGGATTATGCCTGTGCTCCAAACAGAGCACAGAACTGCATTCATCGACATGATTACAGCATTTCCACTAGCCTTGAGAAGTTCAACATGGATGACACAGATCCCAGGAGCTTTACCCCTTTCAACTGGTTCACTGCAGCCTGTGTTTACACAAATGAAGAGGGTTCACAGTTTATTGGAGGGTCAGTAATACAGATAGTAACACCCCTGATATCCAACTCAACAGGTGGTGAGTCAGCCTGGTACAGCCGCTCAACGTAACTGGCCCAGTGGGCCTTCACCTCAGACTCCTCTAACAAGAGCTCACCACCGTCTACTCTAACTGCAGTACACCAAAGGACAGGCTTAGAGGAACGTAATGCACAAATTCCTCTGTAAGCAGAGCGAGAATCACTTGACCACAGGTGATGCTCTACCCCTTCACAGATTCCTCATAAATAAGCTTCCTTGTCCGCCCTCAGCGAACGTACAGTTTTACGACTCAGCGCCCTGAACAGCTCAGCTCTGCCATCAAGCCTGGCCCTGAGACTGTCTCCCAAGGGACACTGGATATCATTGACCAAAGGTCTTCTTCGCCTGCTGGTGGGTTCCAAGACAACCACCAGAAACATCAAGGATGGTCATCTTGAAGGCACTCCACAGCTCTTTAGGATCCCCCAAATCCCCACTCAGCCTGTTCACAAACTCCTCAGCTGCACTCTCATCCTTGAGCTTGCCAACATCCAGCCGAAGCTGGGATGGTACCATTCTCCTGGATTTGAGCTACAAATTCAAAGTTGCTACAACAAGCCTGTGGTTGGTACTGAAAAACTGAGCACTCCGGTAGACCGTGCAGTTTTGGAGCATCCTCTAATGACCATCAATGAACACATGGTCAATCTCCTTTGCCACACCACCAGCAATGGAATATCAAGTCCAGTGATGAGCCTGTGGGCGCTGAAACCATGAACCAACCAATCAGCCGAATGCTCGCTCGCCTTAAGCGGTGGCAAGCAAGGTCCGACTCTTACGACAGCCAGAAGCCCCGACAGAGAAGACTCGCTGCAGAAACTCTAATGGGCGTGGCTAGGAAGGAGGAACGCCAATCAGCGCCCAGGGCCCGCCCAATGACACGCACATTCTTGAAGCTTCCAGGCCAGCCTTATAAAAGAGCCAACCCTGGAGCATTTGCTCGAGGCTCCTTTCAACGGTCATTTACACTGGCTCCTTTCAATGGTCGTTTACACTGGCTCCTTTCAACGGTCGTTTACAATGGCTCATTTCAACGGTCGTTTACAATGGCTCATTTCAGCAGTCATTGGAGGCTGTCTTTCAACCGTCATTTGAAGTGTCCTTTCAACGGTCATGGAGGCTTTCTTTCAACGGTCATTTGAGGCTCCTTTCAACGGTCATTTGAGGCTCCTTTCAGCGGTCATTTGAGGCTCCGTTCAACGGTCGTTTGAGGCTCCTTTCAGTGGTAATTTAAGACTGTTTCCAACGGTCGTTTGCACTCTATTTCAATGGACGTTTGTGGACACTTTTTCAACGGGCGCTGGACACTCTGTTCCCTGAGGTCATGCTGATGGTTCTTGGCACTTTTGCTCCTATGGTTTTTTACCTCATGGACTGTCATGAGTGAGGAGCCAAGGCTGCGAGGGGGCGTGCGAAGACAAGACGATTAATATAATCGTAACCAAGCTACACTACAGACACATCTGGAAGGATCACACACTTAGGCTATCCCCTCACACGTCTTTTCTGCTGCACCTTTCTCAGTTTCCCTTTTTACATGCACTCGCAACACATACCCACATGCACGTCGCTCTTCTCCATGCACCCGAGACACCTCACATCACAGTCTTTCTTCCCACTCCTCTCCCTCAGCGTTGAATAGTGGTTGTGAATGCTTGGGCCATGTACTGTGATAGTGGTAGGTAAGGCACTTGTTAAGTTTGCTCTGTGTCTCTTTTCTCTTTCTCTGATCTAATTGCTATACAAAATGCTTAACCCCCCTCATTTCTCCCCGTGCCAGTGAAATCCTTACATTCCCCCCCCCCCCCCATTTTTTCCTGCTCCTCACTTGTGTAAATACACCTGTTCTGGTTTAATCTATTTCCGATCTGTCCATGTCTGTCTTTTCCACCATTGGTCGAGCACTGCCTGCACGTAGATAGCTTGGGAGGTTGAGATTCCGACGGTTCCGTTTGCATAGTCCGGTATGTGCTAGCGGTACAGCTCAGCCACATTCAAGATCACCAGATAAGGTAAGTAGCACATTTGCCGAAGGTGCGTTTCCCTGGTCGGGAGTCATGGGACCCCCAGTTAACGGTTGTTAGACTGACAGATACTGGGATTCATGGTCGCTCGATTGGCATTCGTAGTTGCATCGTAGTTCGATCGCAACCCACCATGGGGTGAAGTTATTCGTCCCGGTGGCCTTAGGTGCAGGTAAGTTGATAGAAACTGAGGATTTCCCCTCGTAGTAGGCTCGAGCCCAAGACCACAACAATATTATATACACACATATGGATATTGTGATTATGCAAATTATACTATGTACATGCACACACATTGTACAACACACACACACACACACACACACACACACACACACACACACCACACACACACACACACACACACACACACACACGGCTCCGTTCCACCTTCTGAAATCCACATATGGGGATAACAACCAACAACACATACACAATTGGATTCACCATACTAGAACCAGTTTCAATTGACGAGCTGGCTCCACATGAAAAATAATTAACAAGCATGTTGTCATGCCAAAAGTTAGAAAGCATTTGATGAGAAAAAAAAATAAATCAAACAGCCAAAAGTTGCACTATATAAAATGACTGACATTTTACATCCTCCAGCATAATGCACAGATCACATTCACAACAAACAACCACCACCACTATTACTACTACAACCACCACCACCAGCACCACCACAACCTGCAAATACATTTAACTACTTGGAGGGGACAAGTAAAATTGTGATTGGTTTACCAAAATCCAAATTTCTACTCTTATCTTTGGGAGCACTGCCTCAGGAAGAATGCAACAAGCAAACAGAGTTTGGAATTGAATCCCGATCATATACATGTTAGCTATAATAAAGTAGAAGGGCACTCTTCGACGTCGCAACGTCGATAGATATGCCTCCGCCTACATCATTACAACATTGTTCAAACTTGCACCAAGTTTGATTTAAATCCCTGAACTCAGATTCAAAATATTAAATAACTCTGGCTGCCAGACCATGCGTCCGATCAGGTTGAAAATTAAAACATATTCGCCATGATTACTAGATCATAACTGATGTTTCACGTCAATTGATGAAGCGGTTCAAGAGAAAGGCTTTTAAAATAAAAAATTTTTTCGCTCAATCCAATATGACTGACAGACCATGTGACCTATTAATTATTCATGAACATCCTGGTATCCCAAAGGCTTGGGGAACATGTGGGGTGAAGTTTCCCCTCGATCTGTCAAACCATTCTGGAGAAGAAGATTTTTAAAGGTTTATTCTTCAAAAAAAGCATAGCTGTTAAACCACGTGACCGACGACATCATAGGTGGAGAACTTTTTGTACCTCCTGGATCGGCGATCATACCTGTAAAGTTTTGCCTCAATCTGTTCAGCCATTTCGG
>CM068963.1:69520438-69536046 GCA_035128595.1 Eptatretus atami | reverse complement strand
CTTATTCAAACTTATTTAATTATTACTTTTATTTAAAGTATAACTGTATGTGAATAACTTTAATCATACACCACTTTATATGATAATATATTAAGTGATAAACACTTTACCTTGTAGACATGTCCATTATACAGCACCTCCATCTAACCATAGATTCAAACTGTCATTCAAATTTTCAAACTGTCATTAATAACCGATTTCAACATGCTGCACTGCGTATCTTAGCAACCACCAATAAATTATTTTAATGCTTATTTATAATGTATTTTATTGATAATAATATTTATGTATTTATTCTATTTCTTCAATTAATTTTTATCTAAATCCCTCATATAATTAATACATCGATAAATAAACATATTTGTATATGTTTAACTAATAATACCAATTAAAGAACTTGCCTCACTAAAATAATTAATTAATTATTATTAAATCAAATGCAAAGCAATAGGAACTTGTTTCCAGGAAAACCAACCAAACTTAAATAAAAGGTGACGATGGAGTCCAAAAACACTCACAAGACCTGATCAACCAATCAGCCAAATATCCTCTGTTTAACATGATGAAAAAAAACCTTCTCATCACGTTCCACAAAATCATCCATTATTGAACAAATGATTGCAAATCTAAGTAGCTGAGATGAAGACATTGTAACCCATTTTAGTTGGTACATTGCTACCTGGAAAGGTAACAGCTACAGGGAAACTAAAATCATCAACTTTATGATATGCACTTGTACTAAAACCATTTTGTCCAACTCTAACCAACACATCCAGATATGGAGCAACTGTACAATCATTACCACTCCTGTTTACAATCAAGCCATCTGTATAAATCTTGTGAAGCTGCCTATCAAAAATATTATAGTTAACCACACAAATATCATCTATATAACGACATAATTATACGAGATAATATTTTAGCTAATCCTAATTTTTTTCTCCTTCATAAGTTTCTGCATGAATGAAAATTCACAGAAAAATGTCTGCTTGTAGGGGGCTGCAATTCCCACCCATGGGAATACCTGGAACCTGTTGAAACATTATCCCACAAAAAAACCCCAAAAGTATTAAATAAAATAAAATTAACAGCATCCTTAATATAAACTTCTGCTTATCAAAACAATGAAAACTTGAGTATTTCTTTTTAGAAAAGAATGCTCTATCAAACCTGACACATAAAAACTTATTAAAAGAGTTTAAAACCTTGTCAATTACTTTGAAGAGTGAATCCCTCACTAGTACTAAATCCAAATTTGTATATAAAGTTGGAAAATCAAAAACTTCAACTGACTTGATATGATATTAAGGCATCTAATTCTATCCAAGAACTCCAAAGAAGAATTAATGCTCCAGAAAGTGTTAATACCAGAATTCTTCTCAATTGCTAAACAATATTTCCTGAACTGTTCACTAACAATTTGTAA
Organism: Eptatretus atami; assembly: GCA_035128595.1. Lineage (NCBI taxonomy): Eukaryota > Metazoa > Chordata > Myxini > Myxiniformes > Myxinidae > Eptatretus > Eptatretus atami. Next base: position 69,534,620 of record CM068963.1, on the reverse strand, counting down.
GCCCGAGTTAACTATAACCAAAAACTGTTTGGTGGAACACTGCCTGACACCCGCTATAAACCTATACTTGTACGGGTTCTTATGAAGCTTAGGGATCCAGAAAAGCCGAGGAATACAAAGATTTACCTCTTTACATTTAATACCAAAATTATTAACGAAAACTTCCTGATGTTCAGAGATAATATCTTGGAATGACTTATGACAAGGAACATATGTGCTATTTCCTATATAGGAGTAAAAGTAGTCCTATACTAGTAACCCATAGCCAGGTCACTTCCTTTCTAAGCAATGCATTATTGTGAGATGGGATAATTTAGCTAGTTATTAAAATTACAAGCACTTTCAATGAATGATGTATGTTAAAAAAAAATTATATATATAATACAGGGGCTGCAAAAGTAGGTATACAGTAATGAATACAAGTACAGTCCTTACTGTATACCTACTTTTGCAGCACCCTGTATATACAGTATATATTATGGACTGTATATATAAATATAAAAAGAGGTAGATGTGTGGCTTCACCCAATCGCCAGCTTGTAGGAATTTGCACTGTACAGAGATCATCGGATGACTCGTCACTGGCTGTTCCGATGAAGTCAAAGTTGAGACAGTTGAAGCACAGTTTGAGGAGATGTAGCAACAGTCCATGCTGGTGTTCATCGTTCAAGTTCAGTTGTTTTCCCGACGCCTGCAGAGAATGACTGAAATTGAACCAATAAGTCCATCTTTATCATTATAGACCATCAACAGGTTATCATGATAGACCATCAATAACAGGTCATCCAAATAATGTCGGCTTAATCAGTCCCCTTCCCCACAAACCTAACACAAGTTACATATGCAAAGCGGAATCATTCTGGCCCAGCGTCGTTGAGGGTGGAGGGATTGGAAAGGACCCTTTCAAAGGTGCAAAGGAGATGTAATCTTCTAGAAAAATGCCAGAGGGATTATTTTGTCACTAATGGATGATAAATAAGAAATTTTTTGAAAAGTTTTAAAAACCTTGCGATTCCAACAGTGAGGGAGGGAGAAATATGGGCTGGCAGGATAGCTTTGAGGTACACTCGCTCACCCTTGAGCTATCTATCCTAAATTCAAATCTCAACCCAGCTATAAGTGATCATCCTGTTGTTTTGCACGCAGGGTGATGCATCAAGTGTGCGCGGAGCCAAAAAACCCATCCATCAACAAAGGTTGTTTGTGGATGTTAAAGATTCCACAGTGTCTTTCACAAAACATAGGCAAATTATTGTTGGCACACTGGCCAATTTTCAAAATTGCTTCAACAGTCGAGCGTCGCACCTGGCCAGTCATTTCCATAAAGACTTAGTCCAAAGCTGTTCCCTTGGCTGACCTCACATGGTATGAATAATTGGGGCCATTAAAGAAGAAGAGGGAGGGAATGACCTGCCTCCTCCACATGGTCTGGTTCATATGTGACACAAATAGGGTGATCGATTCCAAATGCCTTCTGCGCAACTTAGGAGGGGCACTAAAATGCAATCAATAAAAGGCAGGGCAGCTGAAAAAAAAATCCCCCTGACAAGGAAAGTAAAAAGGGGAAAAATGGAAAGAGCAACTGTGCTCATCAGATAAAATAAGAAATGATACAATTTATGTCACAAATTAGAGAAAAAGTAAATTCAAACCTGAAAACGTACATCATTAGAGGTTTGTTACATAGAAGTGTCTGTAATACGGTACTTCAGTGCTTTACTAGTCGAACACCAGTTTTGGCCCAGTTTCTGAATTATGTTCCACCAACACGATCGTGAATTACAACGGTTTAAATATTTACACCAGTTACAATCAGTCCACATCAAAACATGTTTCAGTTACAGTGCAGCAAATCACATGACATTGGGAAAACATTCAAGTTTGTTTGCAAACTTCAAATATATTTCACTACGCATGCATAACTGTCACTTTGCTGAGGCTATTAATCAAAAGACAGCACGTTGTACTTCAAAAACATATTGCATGTTTATCTATGAATCTCAATGAGGATGTAAAATGAAGTGAAACAAATGAAATGAGAACGGCGCTCAGTAGAGCGCATACCTTCGCCAGGCTGAACAGTTTATGTGTTGCATCCCACCGATAGGCCGGATCCGGATACGGAGCTTCACCAAATTCAAATAAATTCTCCTTTGTCACACACCCAACCTGTCCACCAAATTTCGTCCGAATCTGTTCATAACTTTTTGAGATATTGTGTTAAGTATCATTTTTATCCCGATCACTGAATGATGAAGAATCACTCAAAAAAGTTCTCGGATCCAGATCCGGATCCGGATCTTCACCAAGATCGAATCATTTCTTCCTTGTCACACACCCAACCTGTTCACCAAGTTTCGTGCGAATCCGTCCATAACATTTTGAGATGTCGTGCTATATAGTTTTTGGCCCTATCTTTAATGGTGAAGAATCACTTACAAACAGCCAAACAGAGAGAGGTGAAAACATAACATCTGTCCATCGCAGATGGCAGAGGTAAAAATTACCCCCGTGTGGGGGTGACGGTCATCTCTATAATACCACAAGTTTTCAATGTTCAATTCAGATAACCGCGAAACAGTCAAAACTAACCGTTTAGATTGAAATAGTTCACAGAGATACACAAGGATAACACTAATAATCCGGGGAAAAATATGTCGTTGGGTATCACTCATCGACCTCTACCCACATACCAAATTTCATCAAGATAAAAAAGTTTTCTTTGTACCGGGAGGTGATTTTGACCATCTTCCAGTTTACGTGCGGCCAAACGGGACGGAAATTCAAAAATCTGTCCGGTTAGATACAAGATAATATTTTTTACTATCATAATAAATAAACACTTGCCGAATATCTTGTAGAATGGCAGACTAGATAGGTTTTGAAAATGGCGATTTTTATAACTTACGTGACCTCGTGACTCGACCCTGACCTTGAACCGGACAAAAGTTATATCGTTGTGCAACACTCATCGACCTCTACTCACATACTAAGTTTCATCAAGATCGGAAAGACAAATTGTTGACGGACGGACATTTGGTCCGGCTTTATTAGGTCATCTTGGTAGAGATGACCTAAAAAGGTGTCTACTAGGAGTCAACACGCTCAAAACGGTCAATCAGAGCCATAAACCAGACTCTTACTTTTCAGCGGGCATCTGATCGTACCGTCTCCCCATCCCCATGAGCACATCAAAGGCTGATTTCTGGTCCGTTGAAGGCTGAATATCAGCATCTCGCAGGAAACTTTGACGTACTTGGCACCGAAATCTTTCAATACGAACAGCGGTGTACAACTTTCGATGGAAACAAAATCGGCACGATCGAGAGGAGCCTGCGAATTATCCCTGCTGATGCACTGAATTGATGCAATCGTTCGGCCAGAATATTCGTTGTCAAGATGTTGCTGGATTAAATCACACCAATACAGTCACTCAAATTTATACCGCCGACAACTTCTTAACAATCACCTTCGCCCCAGAAACCACAGTCAATCTGAACACGCTGGCCACTGCTCAGATGCCATGACCGAAGACTACTGCGCAGTTCTACTGCGCAGCTCGACTGCGCAGTTTGGTTAAAGATGACTCGGCATTTTGGCGCATGCGCATGAAATTATATTTGAAAATAAATGCCGACGTTTACATTTCGGGTTTTGAAACTTTTGCACCTTCGGCAGAAAATGTATAAATACAAAAGGCTAAAAATGTGTTTTATATTTATATTTCATTTTGGCAAATATAACGTCGGCGGATCCGTAAACCAAGTTATAAAATAACTAAGGCCTTACTTGACCGTTCAGACAAGGCTGGAGCTTCAGGAAACTAGGAAACTGACGATCTCGTGGACGGTCAACGTTACAAAAAGAAAAAATTGGGGTCGGATACCAGGCTGAGACACGATTGGCCGAAATCCTTCCTTCCTTCTTTGCGAATCGCATCGGCGTTTTTGGCCATCTTCCAGATCACGTGACGATCAAACGGGAAGGAAATTCAAAAATCTGTCCAGTTAGATACAAGATAATATTTTTTACTATCATAATCAATAAACAGTTGCCGAATATCTTGTAGAATGGCAGACGAGATAGGTTTTGAAAATGGCGATTTTTAACTTACGTGACCTCGTGACCTTGACCCTGACCTTGAACCCGAGACAAAAGTTATATCGTTGTGCAACACTATCGACCTCTACCACATACTAAGTTTCATCAAGATCGGAAAGAAAAATTGTTGACGGACATTTGGTCCGGCTTTATTAGGTCATTCGTAGAGATGAACCAAAAAGGATGTTTCATAACACGTAGATGTTGTTATTGTTGATGCTGCTGTTGTGGTGGCTGTGGTTGTTGTTTGTGTGCTCATTCCGTGTACTTTTAGATATTTTCTATTGATTCGAGAACTATTACGATATATATTTTTTTGCGCTCCTTCCGTGTCCTTCTAAATGGTTCCTGCCATCATAGAATAATAAAGGTTAACATTGGATCCGCTGCATTAAGCTCTCATTCCAGCTTCATCTTTTTCAACCACGGAAAGAAGGCTCGAAAACAGGTATCCGTATGATTAAACGGACACAATTTTTTGTTCCAAGTAAACCGATTATTAGATTTCCAACCAAGAAAATACGACAGATCATTAGATTTCCAATGGTACCATTATATTTCCTGTGACATGTCGCAGGTTTACAAGGGCTTCACGTTTCTGTTGTTGGGAGTTGATTTTTGAAATGTGCACCCATTGATCGGACAGCTGTCAGACCATACCCACATCTGTCGCTTGACTCCACCCACCACACCCAGACAAAATGATATGGCCGCCATCTTGGTTTTTCTGGCGTGGCTAACACATTAGGCCTGAAGGCCTCTGCCGGTTATTCACTGTCCGGATTTGATGCGCAAGATTTCTGTTGGTTTTTTGGGGGGGTCAAGTGTTACTCACGACGAGGGACCTCGAAAAACTAACCATAGGTCGAATAAAATGATTCGTAAGAATTTAATCAAGCCTGTACGCACCTCCCGAAGAAATGGCGTTACAAAAATTTTAAACAGGCCCATATTGGGATCAAACAATCCGGGACCATGTGACGAATCAGCTCGTTCTGATACAACTGCGACAAATCAACTATTTTAAGAGGGCTATAAATGTGCGTTTCCCAATCGGCCCATTACCTGATTTTTAAAGCCAATTCACTCATGCTTAATGGTGAAGTCCAGTACCGTGAATGACTACACAAGGTTTATTATCACAGAGGGGGCAGGAGGGCAGAAGAGAGGGAAAGGGACATGTGCACACACACACACACACACACACACGACAAAACTGAGGCAACAGATACAAAGTAAATCATACCCTGTTCCTGTTTGGAATCACAATTAATCTTATCCATCTAATCATATTATTTAATATGGGAACACAGGACAGACACTGCACAAGGTTAACGAGACAGCATAGAGAATGTAATCTGAGCCATGGGTAATGATTTTTTTCATTCTCAGACCCAGCTATCACTATGTAGACACATGGGACATACGTAAGGATGAGAGAATTGAGGAGACAGAGAAGGCGGAATATATATATATATATGTATATATATATAAATAATATATATGTATATGTATATATACATTTAATATATACATATATACATTTAATATATACATTATATATATATATACATATACACACACACACGAGCGGGGTGTGCTTACACATTGTGTAAGCTTATGAACCATGCGCCTCCCCAATGTCTCAGGTCGCTAACCTGCATTTGATTTTTCATTTATTTATTTCCATTTAATTATATTTTCATTTATGGAAGCTTTCTGACGGTTCTGTGATTTTTCCTGGTGTATCGGATTCGATGTCCGTCGGCACACAAAATTACCGTGCTTCCCCATTATCTCAGGTCACACACCCGCATTTTTTTCGATTTTTGTTCATTCTTTTCCCCTTCATTTATTTATATTTTCATTTATGGATGTTTTCTGATGATTCTGTGATTTTTCCCGGTGTACCGTCTTCAATGTCCATCAGGACGCAAATTTCCGGCTTTCTACATCACCCAGAAGGTACCGATGTTTAATATCAGTCAGTCAGTCAGTCAGTCAGTGCCTAGAAAGAGCTTCATATATTAGATATATACTTTGTGTCGTAGGTTGTGAGCACAGTGAGATCATTGTTGTTGCTCTACGATGGCAGGAACAGCATCATGATGCTGGGATGCCACGTGCTACATTAAAGCTCGAGGTCCTGCTTATATTCTACTCATTAGAAGAAACACAAGAAAATAACAGTGATGACGATGAAAACAGCACCTACAAAATATTTCACTCAAGAAAATGCTCACAGTGGAGGAAAATATTTTTGCCATGAGGTCCAAAAACAGTTTTGCCCAAAGCTGGTGGCTGAACTTTAAATTTATTTGTTTTTACGGGAGAGACTAAGAATGTCTCCAATGCATGCTGGCTCCCTCCCTCACATCATATGTCACAAGGATTTTCAAGAAATCGAGGAGCTCTGATGCAATGGCCAAGCTGGTCTCCCATTTCTACTCTCATCGGCATCAACTCATCCTGGGAATTTATTTTTTTTCAAAGAAATTTGCTCTCTCTCCTGCACACATTTATCCCATCTCATCTTCAGTTGTCCTACCCTTCATCCCACACATAGTACACTGAATGTTGTGGCAAGGCAGTTGTCTTGAAACAACTTGCCTTCGCCTCATGGAAGGAAAATCCTACTGAAGGCAATCTCAATTCCTTCCACAAAGCTCGGAACAAGTGTGCGTCTACCCTCAGGAGAGCCAGGAAACAACATCTCTCTAATCTCAAGTCTGAACTCTCAAACCTGTCTCCCTCCTCCAAATCCTGGTGGCATCCGGTTGTCTGTTTCTGGTTTATGTTGCCCCTCCATCCCCTCCCTTACAACAAATGGCTGCACAGCTGACACTGCACGCAAAAAGGCTGAATGCCTAAACTGTGTTTGCTTCTAAATCTTCTGTCCTAAACCCATCGCTTTCTGTAACCACCTTACCTAGTCGCACCCAGCTGTTCCTGGTCTCTGTGTCCTTTTCTTCTGACAAGGTGGAGAGCTTGCTGTGAAACCTTGACTCAGATTCTGCAACCGGTCCAGACGGCATCAGCCCCCGTGTCCGAAAAACCTGCTCTGCTGCTCTTGCTCACACTCTCACTAACACAATGTCTCTCCAAAAGACCTACTGGAACACCCCCCCCCCCCCCCACCCAATCTACTTTCTCAACAATCCTCTTGAAAAATTCCATTCATTCAAGCTTCTGGCCTCACTATCTGCCATGATCTTTCCTGGGAAAGCCACATCTCCAAGCTGGCCTCCAAAGCCAGTCGCCGACTGGGAATCCTACATCGCGCAAAGCCCTTCCTTGGCACATCTGAGCTTCAAACCACTTATAAAGCTTTCATCCGCAGCCTGATTGAGGACTGCTCTTCCCACTGGGGTGGTGCTCCTGCCTCACACCTCGCTCGACATCACGATGTGGATACCAAGGCTTTTAGGATCATTGGTATCTCCCACGATGAAACTTAGTCTCTGTGTGTATGTCTGTCTGTCTGTCTGTCTGTCTGCCTCTCTCTCTCACCGCAGACAGGTCGGTGGTCTTTCTATCTTCCACCGTCTCCTCTCCGGGCTTGTCCCCCCCCCCACCCCCCACTCTGTCTGTGCTCTGTCACCCTATAATTCCACAAGGTGTTCAAGGTCCCACAAAAAACCCCTTCTGGTGAAACTGCCAAAATCAAAAATCACTGCTCACCTTCACTCTTTATTCCTCTTTTTTCCCGCCTCTGGAACAAACTCCCACACTCTCTTCACTCCCATTCCTCCATCCAGGTCTTCAAAACAGCTGTTCACTCCACATCTATATCTTTCCCCATCCAAAATCTTGATCTTTTCCACCCCTGTGAATCCACCCCAAACCCACCTCCTTCAAAATTCCTATTTTTCTTCCTCCAAAGTCCCTGTAGTACCATGTTGTTTACCCCGTGTACCTGCCCTATCCCTCTCCCTTCCACAGAGCTCCTATCGTCTATGTTCCCACTATTTTGTGCTTCCTTCTCCAGCCCCTATTGTCTCCTGCCTTGTTATATGTTCTGAGTGTTAGCTCTTACACGAGCCTCGACATGGTATACAAAAAAAAAAAAGATTTGCCTTTGGATCAAACATGGAGGCCTTGGTACACACATTATTGAATGTCAGCATCATTCGCATCCAAAGGATTATTTCCACACTTGCAAGGTTGACATCCAATTCCTCTGCAATTTCAAGTATAACTTGAGGGGAGCACTCGGGAGAGTGCAAAACCTCCGCCGCCAATACTGCTGGTCACTCAAGTGAACCTTATATCTATTCATTAAATATGATGTCAACAGTGCTGACAGTTATAGTTCTTTTCTCCAACATTTTTTTTTGGGGGGGGGGGGTTGGAAATCACTTAAAACATGTAGAAATGCAAAAAAAAAAAATTTTTTTTCTCTAACAATTTTTTTTTTGTGGGGGGGTAACAATTTTTTGGGGGTTGGAATCACTTAAAACATGTAGAAATGCAAAAAAAAAATTCTTTTTTTGGGGGGGTAACAATTTTTTTGGGGGGGTTGGAAATCACTTAAAATATGTAGAAATGCAAAAAAAAAAATTTTTCTCGCAATTTTTTTGGGGGGGTAACAATTTCTTTGGGGGGGTTGGAAATCACTTAAAACATGTAGAAATGCAAAAAAAAAAAAAATTCTCTAAATTTTTTTGGGGGGGGGGGGGGGGACCAAGTCCAAATTTAATGGCATGATCCTTGGACCATACCTAACCCCCCACCAAGTTTCGTCGAAATCCGTCGAGGAGTTTTTCCGTAATACTGTTCACAAACAAACAAACAAACAAACAAACAGAAAGGGGTGAAAACAGTAACCTCCATCCATCTTCGAAGATGGCGGAGGTTAACTACATCCAATTCCTGCAAGTATAACTGTGTGGTGTTTGTGTAGTTTTGTGTGGTGTACTTTGTGAACTTGTGTGTTATGTAATTAATGAGACATAATAAGAACTGCCATTTTATAACTGCAGGCAGTGATGACCAGGTACCAAGAAATCCATCCCGCTTTGATCCAACCCCGCTTTGATTGGACATCCTGACCCTGACCCATGATGTTTTTATTATTATTATTATTATTATTCAATTGAATTTAGAATGGGATTAAAATATATTCAATTCAAATCAAATGGAAGACCAAATAGGTACAGTCCTGTATTGGAGGAATCAGAAAGAACCCAAACAAGCAAAAAGCAAAGACGACGTCATCAGGAGGAACCTGGATAGGATTCACATTTCAGCTGCTACTCTTCCAGCCTCAAACCCATCCAAGCACAGCCAAGTGAGGCTGATTCAAAATAATAATAATAATAATAATAATAATACAAATAATGAAAAAAAAAATCAAAAAGAACACAGATCAAAAAATTAAATTCTTCTGGCCGCCAGACCATGTGTCCGATCAGGTTGAAATTTAAAACATATATTCCCCATCACTGCTAGATCATATTTGTGAAGTTTCACAGCAACTGATAAAGCGATTCAATTATATAGCAGGGATAAAACGTGGTGAACCTCAAAATTATCTGTTCACCATGTTTTACCCTTGCTATAGTCGTAGCAGTTGGTCTCGCATGTGAAAATGCTCAAGATCAGAACCACTTCCAAACTCCTCGCAGCATTTAAACACAACTACATGAAAGACATGCAGCACCAAATTGAGCAGAGCGCAGTCTCTGAATTTCAACTGGTGTGATGTTCTCCTTCACAAGGAAATTAATGAAACAGCTCTGTTCCATAGCACAGGTGACAATGTTGGCAATATCTCAGTAGCAACCCAAAATGCTTTGACCAGCATTGAAATCACTTCCTGTGTAAATTGGTCAGCATAGACAATGTCATTCGACAACGTTTTAGCATTAAAGTACACTATTATTTTTTGCATTCCAAAACAAAAGGTTCAGAACAGTGAACTACTCTCATAAGAAAGTGGTTGAAGGTATCTCCACATAAGCTTTCCTCCCCACCACATCTCAATACAATGAGGTGCAAAGGAGAAATGACCGAAGAAAGGGGAGCAATTGGTGGTTAGAGGAGATTTCACAATGCACTTTGTGGTTTGTTAATAGCACATTTGATAAATCAAATTCACCAGTCTGTAAAAATAGAAGCACAAAATCTCCCCTCAACAAGGAAACATCATGATATGAAGCAATAAATCTGACAATGAAAGTTGTCCATCAAGTGCAGATTAAATTTTCAAGAGTGCAGTCGGGCATGGTATAATTAGCAAAGTGAAGATACGTCAATAAGTAACCCATGTTCCCATTGAGCACACGGCTCATGATGCTGGGATGCCACATACTCATTGGCAGCAACCTCACCGAACCTGCAGTTCGACAACTGCTCCAAATCCAGTCTAGGTTAGAGTGAAAATATAGTCGATGGCTTGTGCTCGTAATCAGGCCTCGCAGGGAGTAACTTCTGGTTGACTCAATTATCAAGCTGAACAAGAGTGAAGTCGATGGTTTGCCATCGCAAATGTCCATGCTTCCTACCTAATGCAAAGTTGAAAGATGGCATAATGTTACACCAGGATTGACCCAAGATGGGAAAAAATATTCTAACTCAAAATTTCATTTTGACCCCTGTGACCACAAGTCCCCACCCATGGGGTATGAACCGGGAGTCAAATTAAAAAAAAATTGTTACATATTTCGTGCGTCCCCCAATGTTGATTGTATATACAGAGTTTCATTAAAAATGTATAAAAAAAGAAGTGCCCGTAATTTCATTTTTTGTTATTTGACCTTTAGACCCCTTTGGGGGCATGGCCAAAAATGACACTGCTCTTGCATCTACTTGCCGTGTCGTGATCATAACTACCAAGTTTGGTGAATTTCTGCATAACCGTTTAGGAGGAGATAGTGTGATGGACAGACAGACAGACAGCCAGACAGACGGAGCCGATTACAATATCCACTCGTTTGTTTTTCAAAAAGCAAGAGGATAAAAATTTAACATCCAATGGGATCATCCTGACTATCTGATGTCATAAATGACAAATGTCTTGGACCCATACTCTTGAATATAGTATTGGAACTGCCAAAGCAATTTTTCCTTGGCAATTTGGCACAATTTTGGCTGTGCCCCTCGAGCAGTACACCGGTACTCATTTCGCCGACCTCAGGAGGATGACGGGCTGAGTCAACCCCACCTGGTGTTAATTCAGCAGCCAACGGGGCTCGAACTCAGGACCCGAGGATCCCAAGCCGGCCACCCTAACCACGAAGCCAACACCAGGCATATACTGACAAATGTAAGTTCCAATTAAAACCGAGATACAACTGACAGGTACTGTGGTGTCCAGACTGTTTCAGTTATCTCCTTCAGTTTTGCTCTCGCCTTTGTGTGAAATTGTTGATGCAAGGTCGCCTCGTAGCCAAACTTTTAAAATGTGCATTAATGGCTGTCACCATCAGTAGCCCTAGGCATTCTGATTGGAAGCCCACATTCTCAATGGATTTCCCCCAGATATTGAGTAGAGATTAATATATATATATATATTTTTTTGATGTACTATACTCATTACAGATTCAGTGCTGCCGAAGCAGTTGCTTGGCAAGGGGTATACTGGGTGGTTTGCCATTGCCTTCCCAGCATTGTATGTCCATGTCCTATCCTTTTAAATGCCGAGCGTCAAGCAAGGAAGCAGCAGGTACCGTTTTAAAGTCTTTGGTATGACAGACTGGGTTTACCACCAACCTCCCTGTCTCAGAGCGGATGCTCTAACCATTACACCACCGAGTCTGGTCAAGTAGAGAAGAAATGTTCATGAGTTGTCTGTATTGTGCAAGTTGAGAGTAAGTTGTAATTAAGTGGTGTACAGTGTCAAGTTAAAGGTGACAGCATGGGCAGAACGGGTTGGAGTTGGATGGAATTAGTGTTGATAGGTTTAAGTGCGGCATGGTAAATGGGACGAAGTCGCGATAATGTTACTCTGGAGGAGCGTGGGAGGGTTTGTTCAGATGAGTGGATCACAGGGTGTGGTCCGTTCAGTGTTTTATTGGTGTGATGTGATTGAGAATGCTTTTCCAGGTGTGCGTTTAAAGTTGGAGGTGTTGTTGTGATTGTTGGGTGGTAGTTGGATGCACATTTCTCCAGAAGCTAAGAGAGAGAGAGAGACTGTTGATTTCCTTGGTGAGCCGTTGATTCTGTTAAGCACATTTGAAAATATGTTACCGATGAGATCTTTACTTGTCAAATCGGGCTGGGTGATTGGACAAGTTGTGACATGGGTGTTCTCGCATTAGAGTGGCATCAATGAATGAAGTGTGTGCCTCTGATAGCAAGGTGGTGTTGGAGGGGAAGTATTTTTAATTTTGGAGTGGAGACTGGAGATGATCTATGCCGGTGAGTTGGGTGCAGCCTGTGATTGTTCTGAGTGCTTTTTGTATTATTTGATGTTTTAACTCATTTGATTTGTATGTGGTGCATGCCAAACTTGGGGCAGCATAGTTAATAGTGGTTCATGTAAACTGTCTGTAAATTGTGGTTCGGGATTATTCGTGTCCACAAACTTGGTACAAACTTTCCTCCCCAATCCCCATGTCAATACATTGAGGTGCAAAGGAGAAATTGCCTAAGGAAGTGGTGCAATTATTGGTTTTAGGAGAAAAAAAAACATTTTTCGTACGTTGAGCTTTTGGTCGACTTAAGCAATAGTTTGCTGTTTGTGCTTAGTAAAGGTCATGTTCGGGTCAAGAGCATTCCAACTATCTTGAGGTTGTACATTGCAATTGTTGGGTGGTAGCTGGGTCGTAGTTGGATACACCTCTCTCCAGAGGCTAAGAGAGCGATTGCCTGATTTCCTTTCTGTTTAGTGAGAGTCCGTGTTGAAATTGTTTTATTTATTATTGGTAAAAGCGAGTGGTTGTATTTATCATGTGGTCTTGTGCTGCGATGGAAAGGTCATCTGCCCAAGTAAGGATTATCACATGAGGAGGAAGTTCTTAAATGTCATGGAGATAAAGGATAAAAAGTACTGGAGTAGGGACGACTCCCTGCGGGACACCGTTTGGGAGGTTTTCGTGTGATGGAAAGGTGTTGTTGATTGTAACACGTGCTTGTCTGCCAGAAAAAGTTTGAGATCCAAAGTTTGCCATTGTTCCTCGGGTTTGTTGTGAAAATATTTTGCATCAGTGTGTGTTTAGATATAGTGTCAAAAGCTTTGTCAATGGCGAAGGTAAGTGAAGTGTATTTGGGGGGAGGGGGGTTCAATCCATCGAAAATGAGATAAGCATTGATGGTTGTAATCACAACACACAAGACGAGAAAGGCACTTGGTAGAAAGAGTGCCCCCTGCCAGGCTGAACAGTTTATGTTTTATGTCATACAGATAGGTCGGAACTGGATCCGGACATTAACCAAAATATAATCGGCTTATTCTTGTCACCTACCTAACTCATCCACAAAGTTTAGTCATGATATGTCCACAACTTTTTGAAATATGATGTGATATATCGTTTTTGGCCCCATCTCTCAATGGTGAAGAACCACTTCAAAAATTCTCGGATCCAGATCCGGATCTTCACCAAAACCGAATCAATTCGTCCATGTAACATCCCCAACCTGTCCAGCAAATTTCATCCAAATCCATCCATAACTTTTTGAGATATCCTGTTCACAGACAAACAGACAGTGGTGAAAAACATAACATCCGCCCACCTTCGGTGGCAGAGGAAATTAAGAAAGAACATTTATTTATTTAATTTATTTTTCATTTCTCTGTCTTTAAAGGATTGAGGCTCATGGAAGATCAAGGTAGAACTGACATTTGGACAAACATCAAGGGAAAGAACGACCAGGAAAAGAGGAAAGGGAAGAGGGGCCAAAACACTGAAACTATCAAGTGAGATGGTTGGGTTAGGATAGGTTAATGGGGAAACAAAAATAGGGGCAATACCCCTGGGCCCTCACCTGGTAGAATAATGATACTGAGGAGGAAGTCAAGGTGGGACAGAATCAGGAAAATGTAGCAATGAACCAATGTTATAGCAAATACCTATTTTGGGGGCAACCCCCCAACCCCTGCAAATCCCCTTAAACCATGATTTTTAAATAGCATGAACAA
>CM068963.1:69478243-69491853 GCA_035128595.1 Eptatretus atami | reverse complement strand
TGCTGACCTTTGGACCAAATTCTTAATTTGTCTTCTCCATTTTCTGTGCTATTGAAACAGTCTTATACATCAGCCTTACACACCACCCTATTTAACATGTGCAAGTACTGCTAAACGGAAGAGTTTTGGTGATTTACATTCTACAGGTTCAAGTATATAACTCAATTAAACAAAATAAAGATTGAAAAGCTGATTAAACAAGTTAATTCCAGAATTACCGCCGTTGACAGTGTGCATGGGTGGAAACTGCAAACTTTTGGAAAAGGAAGTAACGAGAAAAACGACTCCTTAGTGGGGGGGGGTCCGAAAGCATGTCCCCAACCCCGCCCCCTGGAAATTTTGAAAAACTGATGTCAATCAAACTATGCATTTTGGGGATGATACTGTTCAAAGTGCAGCAAAAAACTATGCAAATGAATGTGATATTTGGGGAAGATTAAAAAAAAATTTCACCAGAACATCTATTGCTGGGAAAATTATTTCCAGTTAGTTGGTAAAGCATTTTGTTTTCACAAAATAAATTAATACTGAAGACCACATACCTTTCTAGGACTTTTAGCACAAGTGTTTTATAAAAGGGTTCATGGAGCAAAACCAGAGCATCACCTTTGCATCAAAACCAGAGCATCGTACACACGCACACACACAAAACCCAAAACCACAGCATCATAAATCACCCTTGCTCATGGTGCAAAACCAGAGCACTCACTACCCCCTTTAAAATGACACCATGTAATGGAGCGGTTTCTCCGGAATCACCCTGCTCCAGTGTAAACCAGAGCATTCACCACCTCCTTATGTTTTCTGTGCATTTTTTTTTTACTTGGCGGACACTGGACTTGTTAACGACATGTCTGCCAGAGACCTCGCATGGCACCCTCTATTGTGCGCTCGTGGCCATTTTTATTTGATTACATTTCCTGTCTTCAATGGGTTTCGTTATATCGGATTGTGAGTATGCCTGGTGTTCGCTTAATGGTTAGGGTGGTGGGCTTAGGATCCAAGGATCCTGAGTTCAAATCCCACTCGAATGTTGAATTAATACCAGGTGGGGTTGACTGCCTGTCATCCTTCCGAGGTCCGCAAAATGAGTGCTAGCTTGCTGGTGTCCTGTGTTGGAGTGGTGACCCATCCAGTATTGTGCCCAATAGCCAAGGAGACTGCTTAGGCAGCACCAACGCTCTGCACAGAGTATGGTCCCAATGGATCGATGGATGGATTTTAATCCATCTTTGTACTTTAATCCAAAGTGTACTTTGTTTATTTATTTATATATTCACCCATTTTCATGTCGGTCCATCTTTTGTCCTGGGATTCTCCGTTATAGTCATCCCGTACCTTCTTATAATAAATTGTTCTTCTGTAAGAACACGTTTGGAGTGGTGACCAACAATTACAGATTTAAAACGTGAGAAACCATTTTGGCATGGCTTTAATGGCAAATCCCCGGGGAAGGTTAAAATTGGTAATGTTCTCTACAAAGAGATGAACAGAATTAACAATTCTAACCACCCCCTCCAACAGGGGTCGGTAAACATACACAATGCCACATGTGACGTGTACAAGGGAAAGTTGCAAGTCGTCTTAAACAAATGAGTTTTAATAGATTGATTTTATTTGCATTTATAACACACTAGTCCCTGTGCGTGCCACACTTTTCTCATCCCCAGTCTTTTCCCTTCACCCCCCACCCCATGAAACCAAGTCAAGAGCCTGATGGATTTATTTAATGTGGTGGTGGTGGTGGTGCAGCACAAGAATAATGAGCTAAATGGCCTCATGCGTCAAAGTTCTTTGTTAAGATTTATTGGTCTCGTATCGAAGTGGTCACAAACTTCATCGCGGCCAACAGACATTATCAGGTTTTGTATTTGTGTGCAGCAGAATCACGTCTTTACTTCAGCGACAGAACGTCGATATTTTCCGTGAAGTTCACATCGGAGGGAACTGCGATGGGAAAAATTCAACAATGGATGCTATTTCCATATTTACTGACAGAGCTGTTAGACAGAGTAAAAAAAGATTTATGTCATTCCTCTTTGCACATGTGTGATCAGGACAAATTGAGAGTCAAAGAGTTCAAAATATAACATTCAATTTAAACAAGTTTTACCTCGATCATAAACTGATAAGACAGACAGACGGACGGACATGAACCAATTGCTTAACCCTGCTCTTTGCTTCGCGTGTGAGGGGCAACAACCCGTGTGGTTAAAAGAATTTTCCAAAAAGTGATGACATTTGCAAAATGTTATGTTTGACTTTGATGAGGTTAACTAATAAACAGAGGATCAAAGTGAGAATGGTTTCCTCTGAAACAAATTCAGAATGCTGGTGTTAAAAGAACAGATGAACGAATACAAACTAGTAATAACAACTCAAGTTAGAGAACACTTATCAGGCTGAAGAATCTTTCTTGTTCCAAGAACGCTTTGCACTGTTAATCGCAGATCTTAAAACTTCTCCGTTTACAAGAATATCGCAATAGCAAATTGATAAGTTTAAAATACAATTACATTTCCTACTTTTTGAATTGTAAAACTTTTAAAAAGTTTATTCCACATTGTTAGAACTTTTGGTGTACGCCCTGTTGTCGCTCTAGCCTGCTGTTGGTGCGTTTCCCTTCTTTCTGCCGTGTTATACCTGTTCCGCTCTGTTCTGTGCTCTCGCTCTTAAATCAGCCTCCACTTTGGATAAACAACAACAAAACACCTCCTTATTTTAAATATGCATGCTACAATGTCATTCGTTAATAAAATAAAATTAAAAAGATGTGTGCAGAAGGGTTGGGGAAAGTTGGTCATTATTTAATGAATCACCTAAACCTAAACTTTTAGTTAATTAATCACCTAAACTTTTAATCCAAAGAAACAGTCTTGCTGGTGAAGTCCAGCATCGATTTCTTTGGCGGACATACAGAACAATGGATGAAATAGACAGGACATTGATCGAGGTATGTTAACTGCCATGGGGTTAGCCCTTTGCTCCGACGAAGCGTTAACGCGCGATACGACAGCTCCTCTTTGCTTCCCACATTTGTTTAACATGTAATGATTCCTTCCATCCATCGGTTAAACTGCAAAGTTCTCCCGTACTCATGCATTCGTGCATACGAGTGTTCTTGCATCCTGTTTCCCCCGTTCGCCCCCACAGTCCGATGACCTTCCACCCTCAGCTGTTCAGCTCTTCCACGAGCCTCGACATGTGTATAAAAAGCAACAACCTTTGAATGAGGTCCCTTTCACGAAGTCCATTTAATAAAGTCCGTTCTCTTTCTATCGAGTGCAGCCTGTGGCTGCTGGTTGCATCATTGGTTGGGACGCGGCTATGCCACTTATGCAGTGTCCCCCTTACCAGTACACTGGTACTCATTTTGCTGACCTCGGAAAGATGATAGGCTGAGTCAACCTCCTGGTGCATATTAATTCAGCGGCCAACGGGGCTTGAACTCAGGACCCCAGGATCCCAAGCTGCCACCCTAACCACTAAGCCAACACCAAGCTTAATAAAGTCCATTTCAGTCTCGTGATAATTTGCTCTTTAAGATATCAATCAGGCTGCACACTTCCTTCGCAATCGCTTGCTCAACTCCCAGATTGCAAATATTCCCCCACCTCCTCGATCACTCGCACGCAACGCCAGGGCAAGCACAGAATCACTCACGCTGCCCCTCTCAAGCAACAGCTGGCACTGGCTGAGACACTCAGGGCTGTTGGTAAAGTCCAGGAGAGTTTTCTCTGCCTGAACACGCTGTGCAGAATCTGTCGTCTCGTACAACTGTTTGCACAGCAATTCCAGCTGTGCCAGGCTCTGCAGAACAAGACACACAACGCAGGTTACAATTTCTCAACAGTGGACGAAGGACAATATTGCACAAGCTGTGCCTAGACCCGCCGGTAGTCTTCATTTAGATCTCCACCAAATAATCATTCGAGCGACGGACGACGGAACAAAAGGACAAGGACTTTAGGACACGATCGAAGAGCAATTAGAGGAGAACATAGAGCAAAACTGGCGACACAGATGTCAAATCAAGACGCACAAGTCGGTGACCCGCGAGGTTAGTCATGATCATGTACCAAGACATTTGTATATAAAATGCGATTTGAATAGTTTTGAGCAAAAGTGGTCAATCCGAAAATGGATACGTTTCAACACAAAGTATCAATGAACACTTTGGGTAAACAAAGCCTTGCAGCAACAGGTGTAAACGGCTTGCGGTCCATGTGGTGCCGAGGTTGTGAGAAAGGTGATTCGCACGTGGTGACACTGATAGGTGCTAACAATGGTGAGTTTGTCGCTTCTGCCGAATAGAGACGGATGGACGGTAGAGGGTGGGGGGGTGGGGGCACGGTGGAGAGGGTGGGTGCACGGTGAGAGGTGTGGGTGCACGGTGAGAGGTGTGGGTGCACGGTGAGAGGTGTGGGGCACGGTGAGAGGTGTGGGGGCAGGTGAGAGGTGGTGGGGGACGGTGAGAGGGGTTGGGGGCACGGTGAGAGGGGTGGGGGCACGGTGAGAGGTGTGGGGGCACGGTGAGGGGTGGGGGCACGGTGAGAGGGGGTGGGGGCACGGTGAGAGGGGTGGGGCACGGTGAGAGGTGTGGGGCACGGTGAGAGTGTGGGGGCACGGTGAGAGGGGTGGGGCACGGTGAGAGGGGTGGGGGCACGGTGAGAGGGGTGGGGGCGAGGTGAGGGGGTGGGGGACGGTAGAGGTGGGGGAGGTGAGAGGTGTGGGGGCACGGTGAGAGGTGTGGGGCACGGTGAGAGGTGTGGGTGGCACGTGGCAGGTGTGGGGCACGGTGAGAGGTGTGGGGGCACGTGAGAGGTGGGGCAGGTGAGAGTGTGGGGGCACGGTGAGAGGTGTGGGTGCACGGTGAGAGGTGTGGGGGCACGGTGAGAGGTGGGGTGACGGTGAGGGTGTCGGGCACGGTGAGAGGTGTGGGGCACGGTGAGAGGTGTGGGGGCACGGTGAGAGGGTGGGGGCACGGTGAGAGGTGTGGGGGCACGTGAGAGGTGTGGGGGCAGCGGTGAGAGGGTGGGGCACGGTGAGAGGTGTGGGGGACGGTGAGAGGTGGGGCACGGTGGGAGAGGTGTGGGGGCACGGTGAGAGGTGTGGGGCACGGTGAGAGTGTCGGGGCAGGTGAGAGGTGTGGGGGCACGGTGAGAGGGGTGGGGGCAGGTGAGAGGTGTGGGGGCCACGGTGAGAGGTGTGGGGCACGGTGAGAGGTGTGGGGGACGGTGAGAGAGGTGTGGGGGCACGGTGAGAGGGTGGGGACGGTGAGAGGGTGGGGGCACGGTGAGAGGGTGTGGGGCACGGTGAGAGGGTGGGGGACGGCAACGCCGACACCGCGAAATGAATACATGGGGGCGGGGGTGGGGGGTGTTTTCGGTGTTGTTGTTGTTTACAACTGAATAATCACACAATGACCGAGGAAAGTGAAATCGAATTAAAGAAGAGAAGGTCGGAAAACCCGCGGCCGTTTGAGTTGCTGGGGACACACATAGGCCCGACGCCGCGTTCCCGAAACCTAATAACCCATTATAAGTTAGCAGAGCGAACAATGCAAACGACTGTCACCGCGATCGTGACAACACGCTCATACATTCACAGATAATTATAACCAGACGGAGACAAACACAGCACCGAGGCCGATAATCGCCACACAACGAGCCGTACCCACAGGCCGTTAAACTCGTGCACACTAAGTCTTCCGAGAGAGCGATCGCACACAACGCAGCACGACGTGACGGGCAAACGTCCGCTCGATAATAACGGCCCAATGCGGAGCAGCGAAGCGATGTGGAGGCGGCCGTAAACACCGGCTGATCGTGACCAAAACAACGTCCCACCTGCTCACGCTCCGCCATCTTGGCCGCTCATGCCTGGCGGGGAGCCGTGACGCGCCTGCGCGGAATTACGTAATGGCTACGTTTGGGTCACGAGGACAAACCCGCGTCTGTCTCACGGCCATTGGTCCGAATCCCTGCGAACAATTAGGATCAAGTCGTTCGTTCTCTCCAGAAATACTTTCTCATGTCCCGTCAAAACTGAATATCATAACATGTAGAACAACTCAATCAACCTCTCCCTCACTAACTCAATCAACCTCTCACTCACTAACTCAATCAACCTCTCACTCACTCACTCAATCAACCTCTCACTCACTAACTCAATCAACCCCTCACTCACTAACTCAATCAACCTCTCACTCACCCTCACCAACTCAACCAAACCTCCTCCCTCACTAACTCAATTCAACCCTCTCCCTCACCAACTGCATCACCTCTCCCTCACCAACTCCAATCAACCCTCTCCCATTTCAACCAACTCAATCAACCTCTCCCTCACCAGATCATTCAACCTCTCCTCAACAACTCAATCAACCTCTCCCTCACCCAACTCAATCAAACCCCTCCCTCACCAGCTCATCAACCCTCCCTCACGACTCAATCAACCTCTCCCTCACTAACTTCAATCAAACCTCACTCACTAACTCAATCAACCCCTCACTCATAACTCAAGTCAACCTCCTTCCTCACTTAACTGCAATAAACCATCACTCACTAACCAAATCAAACCTCCCCCCTCACCAATCATCAACACTCGTCCCTCACACCACTCAACCAACCTCTCCCTCACCAACATCAATCAACCTCTCCCTCACAACTCAATCAACCTCTCCCTCACCAACTCAATCAACCCTCCCTCACCACTCAATCACTCTACTCACAACTCAACAACCTCTCCCTACCAACTCAATTCAACCTCTCCCTCACCACTCAATCAACCTCTCCCTCACTCAACTCAATCAAACCTCTCACTGCACTACACTCAATCAACCTGCTCCTCACTCAACTCAATCAACCTCTTACTCACTAACTCAATCAACCCTCACTCACAATCATCAATCCTCTCAAACTGCATACCCTCACTCACTAACTCATCAACCTCCTCCCTACCAACTCAATCCAACCCCTCCCTCACCACTCAATCCAACCTCTCCCTCACCAACTCAATCAACCCTCCCTCACCTCAATGCATCCTCTCCCTGCACCGAATCAATCAACCCCTTCCCTCCACTAACTCAATCAATCCCTCACCAACTCAATCAACCCCCCTCACCCAACTAATCATCCCTCAATTCATCAACCCCCCTCACAACTCAACAACCACGCCTCCTCACCAACTCAACACCTCCTCCCCACAACTCAATCATACCTCTCCCTCACCACAACTCACCAACCTTCCCTCCACCAACTCAATCAACCTCTCCTCACCAACTCAATCACTCGCCCCTCCCACCAACTCAATCAACCCTCTCCCTCACCAACTCCAATCAACCCTCCCTACATCAATCAACCCCTACAACTCAATCAACCCTCCTCACTCACTAATAATCAATCAACCTCCTCATAACTCAATCAACCTCTCCGCCCTACCGAACTCAATCAACCCTCCTTCACCAACTCAATCACCCTGTCCTCAACCAATTCAACCTCTACAATTCAACCTCTCCTCCCATCAACAACCCCCTACAATCCACAACCTCTCCCCACCAATCAATCAACTCCTACAACTCATAACCCCCTCCCTCACCAACTCAATCAACCCTCCCTCACCATCAATCCAACCTCTACATCATCTCCCTCCCTCACAACTTCAATCCTCTACCCTCATAACCGTCCCTCACCAACTCAATTCCAAGACTTCCCTTCACCAACTCAATCAACCCCTCCCTCACCCAACTCAATCAACCCCCCCCACCATCAACTCTCTCCCAATCAACCCTCCTCACAACTCAATCAACCCTCCCTCACCAACTAAAGCCAATCCCTCCCTCACCAACTCAATCAACCCCCTCCCTCACCAACTCATATCACCCCTCCCTCACCTAACTCAATCAACCTCCTCCTCACAAAACTCAATCACCCGCCCTCCATCACAACTCAATCAACCTCTCCCTCACTAAACTCAATCAACCTCCCTCAACTCATCATCTCCAACTCAATCAACCCTCCCCACAACTCAATCAACCCCCTCCCTCACAACTCACATCAACCTCTCCCTCCACTAAACCAATCAACCCCCTCGCTCACCAAACTCAATCAAACCTCTCCCTCACTAACTCAATCAACCTCTCACTCACTAAAACCTCAAACAACCCCTCACTCACTAACTCAATCAACCCCTCACTCACTACTCAATCAACCTCTCACTCACTAACTCAATTCAACCTCCCCTACCATCAATTCACCCTCTCCCTCACCAACTCAATCAACCTCTCCCTCACCAACTCAATCAACCTCTCCCTTCACCACTCAATTCAACCCTCCATCACCAACTCAATTCAACCTCTCCCTCACAAACTCAAATCAACCTCTCCCTCACCAACTCAATCAACCTCTCCCTCACCAACTCCAATCACCTCTCCCTCACCAACTCAATCAACCTCTCCCTCACCAAAAACTCAATCAACCTCTCCTCACCAACTTCAATCAACCTCTCCCTCACCAAACTCAATCAACCTCTCACTCACTATCAATCAAACCTCTCACTATTAAACTCAATTCAACCTCCCCCCCAACTCAATCAACCTCTCCCTCCCAATCAATCAACCTCATCCCTCACCAACTCAATCAACCTTTCCCTATCACTAAACCATCAACCTCTCCTCACCAAACTCAATCAACCTCTCCCTCACCAACTCAATCAACCTTCTCCCTCACCAACTTCAATCAACCCCTCCTCACCAACTCAATTTCTCCCCCCTCCACCAACTCATCTCTCCCCCCTCACCAACTCAATCAAATTCTCCTTCCGCACTCAATCAAACCCCTCCTCACCAACTCAATCAACCCCTCCCTCACCACTCAATTCAAACCCCTCCTCACCAACTCATCAACCCCTCCCTCCCAACTTCAATCAACCCCTCTCACCAACTCAATCAACCCCCTCCTCACCAACTCAAATCAACCCTCCCTCACCAACTCATCAACCCCCTCACTAACTTCCAATCACCCCCTCCCCTCACTAACTCAATCAACCTCTCCTCACTAAACTCAATAAACCTCCCCCACCTAACTCAACAACCTCCCCTCACCAACTCAATCAACCTCTCCCTCACATAACTCAATCAACCCCCTCCCTCACCAACTCAATCAACCTCTCCTCACTAAACCCAATCAACCCCCTCGCTCACGCAACTCAATCAACCCCTCCCGTCACCAAACTCAATCAAACCCCTCCTCACCAACTCAATCAACCCCTCCTCACCAACTCAATCAACCTCCTCCTCACTAAACTCAATCAACCTCCTCCCTCACCAACTCATTCACCTTCCTCCTCACAATTCAATCAACCTCCCCTCCCAACTCAATTCAACCCTTCCCTCACCAAACTCATCTCTCTCTCCCTCACCAAACTCAATCAACTCCTGCCTCACCAACTCAATCAACCCTCCCTCACCAACTCATCAACCCTCTTCTCTCACCAACGTCAATCAACCCTCCTTCACCAAATCAATCAACTCTCCCTGCACCAACTCAATCAACCTCCCTCACCAACTCATCTCTCCTCCCTCAGCCAACCATCTCTCCCTCCCTCACCAACTCAATCAACCTCTCCCTCACAAATCAATTCCAAACCCCCTCACGAACTCTAATTCAACTCCTCCCTCACCAACTCAATCAACCCCTCCCTCACCAACTCAATCACACCCCTCCTCACCACTCCAATTCAACCCCTCCCTCACAACTCAATCAACCCCTCCCTCACCAACTCAATCAACCCCCTCCCCTCACCAACTCCAAGTCAACCCCTCCCTCAGCCAACTCAATCAACCCCTCCCTCACTAAATCCAAGCAACCCCCCCTCACTAACTCAAATTCAACCTCTTCCCTCACCAAGTCAATCAACCTTGTCCTCACCAACTCAACAACCTCTCCTTCACCAACTCAATCAACCTCTCCCTCACCAACTCAATCAACCTCTCCTTCACCAACTCAACAAACCTCTCCCTCACCAACCTCAATCAACCTCCCCCTCACCAACTCAAATCAACCCTCCTCACCACTCAATCAACCTCTCCCTCACCAACTCATCTTTCTATCCCCTCCTACAACTTCTCCCCTCCCTGCAACAACTCCACTCTCTCCTCACCAACTCATTCTCTTCATCCCTCACCAACTCATCTCTCCTCCCTCACCAAACTCAATCAACCCCTTCCCTCAACCCCCCGAACCAAAAAATCAACCCCTCCCTCACTAATCAATTAACCTCTCCCTCACTAACTTCAAATCAACCCTCCCTCACCAACTCAATCAACTCTCCCTCACCCAACTCAATCAACCCCTCCCTCACCAACTCATCTCTCCCTCCCTCAAGCAACTCATCTCTCTCCCCTCACCAACTCAATCAAACACCTCCTTTCACGAATTCAATCCACCCCTCCCTCACCAAACTCAATCAACCCCTCTCCACCAACTCAATCAAACCCCGCCTCCACCAACTCAATCAACCCCTCCCTCCCCACCAACGCAATCAACCCTCCGCTCACCAACTCAAATCAACCCCCTCCCTCACCAACTCAATCAACCCCCCCCTCACCAAGTCAACAACCTCTCCCTCACCAACTCAATAACCTCTCCTCCACCAACCTCAATCAAACTCTCCCTCACCAACTCAATCAACCCCTCCCTCACCAAATCATCTCTCCCTCCCTCACCAACTATCTCTCCCTCCCTCACGCAACTCAATCACCCTCCTTCACGAACTCATCCCTTCCTCACCAACTTCAATCCAAATCCCTCCCTCACCACCAATCAAACCCCTCCTCACAAACTCAATCAACCCTCCCTCACCAACTCAATCAACCCCTCCCTCACCCAACTCAATCAAACCCCCTCCCTCACCAACTCAATCAACCCCTCCTCACCACTCAAAATCAACTCGTCCCTCACCAACTGCAATCAACCCCCTTCCCCACTAACTCATATCAACCTCTCCCTCACCAACTCAATCACCTCTCCCTGACCACTCATCAAACCTCTCTTCTACCAACTCAATCAACCTCTCCCTCAACCCAGCTCAATAACCTTTCCCTCACAACGGCATCTCCCCCTCCCTCACCAACTCTCTCCCCTCCCTCACAACTCATTGTCCCCTCTCTCACAACTCATCTCTTCCCTCCCTTACCAAACTCATCTCTCCCTCCCTCACCAACTCATCTCTCCTCCCTCACCAACTCAACACCTCTCCCCTCACCAACTCAATCAACCCTTCCCTCACTAACTCAAGCACCGCTCCCTCACCAACTCAATCAACCTTTCCTCACCAACTCAATCAACCTCTCCCTCCACCAACTCAATCAACCTCTCCTCAACAACTCAATCAAACCCTCCCTCACCCAACTCAATGTTCAACCTCTCCCTCACTAACTCAATCAACCTCTCCCTCACTAACTCAATCACCTCGTCCCTCACTAACTCAATCAACCGCTCCCTCACCAACTCAATCAACCTCTCCGTCACTACTAAGCAACACCCTCCCTCACCAACTCAATCAACCTCCTCCTCACTAACCAATCAACCTTTCCATCCCTCACCAACCAATCAACCTCCTCCCTCACCAATTCAATCAACTCTTCCCTCACCAATATCAATCAACACTTCCCTCACCAACATCAACCCCTCCCTCACTAACTCAATCAACCCCTCCCTCAGCAACTCAAATCAACTTTTCCCTCACCAACTCATCATCCCTTCCCCTCACCATCTCAATCAACCCCTCCCTCACCCAACCTCGAATTCAACCCCTCCTCACCCAACTCAATCAACCTCTTCCTTCACCAACTCAATCAACTCCCCTCACCACACCAATCAACCCCTCCCCTCAACCAACTTCATCTCTCCCTCACTCTAACAAACTCAATCAAACCCTTCCCTCACCAACTCAATCAACTCTCCTCACCAACTCAGATCAACCTCTCTTCACCAATAATCAACCCTCCCTCACCAACTCAATCAACTCTCCCTCACCAACTCATCTCCCCTCCCTCACCAACTCATCTCTCCCTCCCTCACCACTCATCTCTCACCTCACTCACCAACTCAATCAACCCCCTCCCGTCACCAACCAAATCAAAACACCTCCCATCACCAACTCAATCAACCCCTCCCTCCACTAACTCAATCAACCCCTCCTTACCAACTCAATCAACCCTCCCTTCACAACTCAAATCAACCCCTCCTCACCAACTCAATCAAACCCCCTTCCCCTCCACCAACTCAATCAACCCCTCCCTCACCAACTCAATCAACCTCCAACTCCCAAACTCAATCACCTTCTTTCCTTTCACCAACTCATCAAGCTCTCCCTCACCAACTCAATCAACCCCCTCCACTCACCAACTCATCTCTCCCTTCAACCAAACTCATCTTCCTCCCTCACCAACTCAATCAACTCCTCTCTCACCAACTCATCTCTCCCTCCTTCACCAAACTCCATCTCTCCCTCCCTCACAACTCAATCAACTCCTCCCTCACTAAACCAATCAACCCCTCCTCACCAACTGCGAATCAACCCCTCCCTCAACAACTCAATCACCACTCCCTCACAACTCATCAACCCCCCTCCCGCAGCCAATCAATCAAACCCCTCCCTCACCACTCAATCAACCTCCACTCACCAACTCAATCAACTTGCCTTCACCAACTCAAATCAACCTCTCCCTCACCAACTCAACAAACCCCTCTTCACCAAACTCATCTCTCCTCTCACCAACTCAGCTCTCCCTCCTCACCAACTGCAATCAACTCCTCCTTCAAAACTCCAATCAACGCTCCCTCACCAACTCAATCAACCCCTCCCTCACCAACTAATCAAAACCCCTCCTCACCAACTAAACCAACCCCTCCCTCACCAACTCAATCAACCCTTCCTCACCAACTTCAATAACCCCCTCTCCTCACAACTCAATCAACCCCTCTCTCACCAACTCATCTCTCCTTCCCTCACCAAACTCATCTCTTCCCTCCCTCCCCAACTCATCTCTCCCTCCCTCACCAACTCATCCTCTTCCCTCCCCACCAACTCATCTCTTCCTCCCCACCAACCTCAATCAACCCTCCTCACCAACTCATCAACCCTCCGCCACCACGCAATCACCCCACCATCACCAACTTTATCTCTCCCTCCCTCACCAACTCATCTTCTTTCAACATCTCACATTCGTTCCACTCTCTCACCACCTATTTGTCTTTCACCAACCACCATCTCAGGGCTCTGCACCACTAACTTATCTCACATCTCTCACCACCTATCGATTTCACTCGTCTCACTACTTTCTATATCAACTACTCTCTCACCAGCTATCTTGTTCACCCATGTCCAACCCACTACTATTTCACCATCTCTCACCTGCCGATCTATTTCACCATCTCTCACCACCTATCTATTTACACATCTCTCTTCACCACCTGTCTATTTCACTATCTCTCACCCACTATCTATTTCACTATCTTCCACCATATCTATCTCACTATCTCCACCACCTATCTATCTTCACTATCTCTCACCACCTATCATATTTCACTAATCTCTCACCACCTATA
>CM068963.1:69465357-69476389 GCA_035128595.1 Eptatretus atami | reverse complement strand
ACCCTGTAGGCGAGTCCTCTCCGGTGTCCCAGTTATGCGAACTATATAGGCGACTCCCCCTCTCTGCCTCAGAATCTTCGCTCCTCAGCCCGTTCATGAGGTGCCCACCGTTCACCCTCCCGTCCTTTGTGGCTGACCGGATCGAGAGGCAGGATGATATTCGTGGAAGGAGTATTCTTTTACCACAGAAACTCGACACCAACTGCTCGTGAAATTTTTCTTATTTTACCCTCACATGCTTTTGTTCCTTCCCTCATGAGGCTTCTCAGTCTTTGAGTCTTCTGCTCATGCGAGCTTGTCCTGTGGGCTTACTGCCTTTCTGCTTCTCTCAGCCTTTCTGCTCTATGAGCCGTTTGCTCAGGAGCTCTTTTTATCCCTGCTCATCGAGCATTCCCCGTTCGCTGCTGCCTTCTGCTTCTCTCGCGACCATAAACTCCTTCAAGTCACGAACGTTTGCTGTGAGGTGAGAGATGGTGAAATAGATAGGTGGTGAGAGAAAGTGAAATAGATGGTGGTGAGAGAAAGTGAAATAGATAGGTGGTGAGGAGATAGTGAGATAGATAGATGGTGAGAAGAGAGTGAAATAGATAGGTGGTGAGAGATAGTGAAAGATAGATGGTGAGAGAGATAGTGAAATAGATAGTGGTGAGAGATAGTGATAAGATAGATGGGTGGAGAAGAGAGTGAAATAGTAGGTGGTGAGAGAGAGTGAAATAGATAGATGGTGAGAGATAGTGAAATAGATAGTGGTGAGAGATATGGAAATAGATAGGTGGTGAGATATGGTGAAATAGATAGGGTGAGAGAGATAGTGTGAAATAGATAGGTGGTGAGAAATAGTGAAATAGATAGATGGTGAAATAGATAAATGTGATAGGGTGGTGAGAGATAGTGATAGGTGGTGAGAGTAGTGAATAATAGATGGTGAGAGAATGGTGAAATAGATAGCTGGTGAGAGATAGTGAAATAGATAAGTGGTGAGAGAGATAGTGAATAGATAGGTGGTGAGGGAGATAGTGAAATAGATTAGTGGGAGAGAGATAGTGAAATAGATAGATGTGAGAGAGAGTGAAATAGATAGGAGGTGAGATATGGTGAAATAGATAGGTGGTGAGAGAGATAGTGAAAATAGATAGGTGGGGAGAGATAGTGAAATAGATAGATGGTGAGAGAGAGTGAAATAGATAGGTGGTGAATATGGTGAAATAGATAGGTGGTGAAGATGGTGAGAGATAGTGAAATAGATAGGTGGTGAGAGTAGTGAGATAATAAGATGGAGAGAGATGAAATAGAGGTGTGAAATAGTGAATAGATAGATAGTGAGAGATAGTGAAATAGATAGGTGTGAGAGATAGTGAGATAGATAGATGGTGAGATGAGAGTGAAATAGATAGGTGGTGAGAGAGAGAGTGAATAGATAGATGGTGAGAGATAGTGAAATAGATAGGTGGTGAGAATAGTGAAAATAGATAGGTGGGGTGAGATAGGGAAATAGATAGATGGGTGAGAGAGAGTGAAATAGAATAGGTGGTGAATATGGTAAATAGATAGGTGGTGAGAGAGATAGTGAAATAGATAGGTGGGGAGAGATAGTGAAAAGATAGTGGTGAGAGAGGTGAAATAGATAGGTGGTGAGATATGGTGAAATAGATAGGTGGTGAAGAGATAGTGAGATTGATGAGATGGTGAGAGATAGTGAAATAGATAGGTGGTGAGAGATAGTGAAATAGATAGGTGGTGAGGAGATAGTGAAATAGAATAGGTGGTGAGAGATGGTCAAATAGATAGGTTGGTGAGATATGGTGAAATAGATAGGTGTGAGAGATGGTGAAGAATAGTGAAATAGATAGGTTGTGAGAGAATTGAAAATAGATAGATGGTGAGAGATGGTGAAATAAGATAGATGGTGAGAGATGTGAAATAGATAGGTGGTGAGAGATGGTGAAATAGATAGGTGGTGAGATATGGTAAAATAGAGTAGTGTGAGAGATGGTGAAAGATAGTGAAATGGATAGGTGGTGAGAGATAGTGAAATAGATAGGTGGTGAGAGATAATAGTGAGATTGATAAGGTGGTGAGAGATAGTGAATAGATAGGTGGTGAGATATGGTGAATAGATAGTGGTGAGAGATGTGAAAAGTGTGAAATGGATAGGTGGTGAGAGATAGTGAAATAGATAGGTGTGAGAGATATAGTGATATCATAGGTGGTGAGAGATAGTGAAATAGATAGGTGGTGAGAGATAGTGAAATAGATAGGTGGTGAGAGAAAGTGAAATAGATAGGTAGTGAGAGATAGTGAATAGATAGTGGTGAGAGATAGTGAAATAGATAGGTGGTGAGAGATAGTGAAATAGATAGGTGGTGAGAAGATAGTGAGATAGATAGAGTGGTGAGAGAGAGTGAAATAGATAGGTGGTGAGCGATAGTGAGATAGATAGGTGGTGAGAGATATGTGAAAATAATAGGTGGTGGGAGATAGTGAAATAGATAGTGTGTGAGAGATAGTGAAATAGATAGGTGGTGAGAGAAGTGAAATAGATAGTGGTGAGAGATAGTGAAATAGATAGGTGGGAAGAGATAGTGAAATAGACTAGGTGGTGAGAGAGATAGTGAAATAGATAGTGGGGAGAAGATAGTGAAATAGATAGATGGTGAGAGAGAGTGAAATAGATAGGTGGTGAGAGAAAGTGAAAATAGATAGGTGGTGAGAGAAGTGAAAAGTAGGTGGTGAGAGAAAGTGAAATAGATAGGTGGTGAGAGAGTGAAATAGATAGGTGGTGAGAGATAGTGAAATAGATAGGTGGTGAGAGAGAAGTGAAATAGATAGGTTGGGGAGAGATAGTGAATATAGATAGGTGAGAGAGAGTGAAATAGATAGTGGTGAGATTGGTGAAATAGATAGGTGGTGAGAGATAGTGAGAATAGATAGATGGTGAGAGATAGTGAAATAGATAGGTGGTGAGAGATAGTGAAATAGATAGGTGGTGAGAGAATAGTGAAATAGATAGGTGGTGAGAGAGGTCAAATAGATAGGTGGTGAGATATGGTGAAATAGATAGGTGGTGAGAGATGGTGAGAGATAGTGAAATAGATAGGTTTGAGAGACATTGAAAATAGATAGATGGTGAGAGATGGTGAAATGATAGATGGTGAGAGATAGTGAAATAGATAGGTGGTGAGAGATGGTGAAATAATAGGTGGTAGATATGGTAAAATAGAATAGGTGGTGAGAGATGGTGAAAGATAGTGAAATGATAGGTTGGTGAGAGATAGTGAAATAGATAGGTGGTGAGAGATATATATATGTGAGATTGATAGAGGTGGTGAAGAGATAGTGAAAATAGATAGGTGGTGAGAATGGTGAAATAGATTAGTGGTGAGAGATGGTGAAAGATAGTGAAGATGGATATAGGTGGTGAGAGATAGTGAAATAGAATAGGTGGTGAGAGAATAATAGTGAAGATATCATAGGTGAGTGAGAGATAGATGAAAGTGAAAGGATAAGTGTGAGATTGTAGAGATAGTGAAATAGAATAGGTGGTGAGAGATGTAGTGAGAATAGTATGGAGAGTAGTAGGAGAGATAGTGAAATAGATGAGAGTGTGAAGATAGGTGAAATAGATAGGTGGGAGAGATAGTGAAATAGATAGGTGGTGAGAGATAGTGAGATATGACTAGGTGGTGAGAGATAGTGAAATAGATAGTGGGAGGATAGTGAAATAGATAGGTGTGAGAGATAGTGAATAGATAGGTGTGGATGAGGAAGATAGTGAAATAGATGGTGGTGAGAGATAGGAAATAGATAGGTGAGTGAGGAGAAGTGAAATAGATAGGTGGTGAGAGTAGTGAAATAGATAGGTGGTGAGAGATAGTGAATAGATAGATGGTGAGAGAAGTGCGAAAAGATAGATGGTGAGAGATGGATGAAATAGATTAGGTGGTGAGAGATAGTTAAATAGATATGTGGTGAGAGAAGTGAAAATAGATAGTGGTGAGAGATAGTGAAATAGATAGGTGGTGAAGATAGTGGAAATAGATAGGTGGTGAGAGTAGTGAGATAGATAGGTGTGAGAGATAGTGAGATAGATAGGTGGTGAGAGTATAGTGTAAATAGATAGGTGGTGAGAGATAGTGATAATAGACAGTGGTGGAGAGAGATAGTGAAATAGATAGGTGGTGAGAGATGTGAAATAGATCGGAAGAGTGAAGAGATGGTGAAGATAGATAGGTGGATTGGAATGGTGAACAAGATGTGGTGAGAAGAGATAGTTGAGAATAGATAGGTGTGAGAGATAGTGAAATAATGAGTGAGTGAGAGAGATAGTGAAAATAAGATAGGTGGTGAGAGAAGTGGTGAGAGATAGTGAAATAGATAGGTGTGAGAGACATGAATAGTAGTGGTGAAAATGGAAATAAGATGATGGTGAGAGATAGTGAAATGGAATAGTGTGAGAGTGGTGAAATAGATAGGTGTAGAGATGTGAATAGATGGTGAAATGATGGTGAGAATGAGAAGATGGTGAAATAGATAGGTGGTGAGAGATATAGTGAATGAGATAGGTGTGAAGAGATGTGAAATAGATAGGGGTGAGAGATAGTGAAGATAGGTGGAGAGAAAGTAAATAGATAGGTGTGAGAGATAGTGAAATAGATAGGGTGGTGAGAAGATAGTGAAATAGATAGTGGTGAGATGATGTGAAATAGATAGGTGTGAAGATAGTGAGATAGATAGATAGGTAGAGATAGGTGAAATAGATAGGTGGTGAGAGATAGTGAAATAGATTGGTGGTGAGAATAGATGTGAAATAGATAGGTGCCTGAGAGATAGTGAAATAGATAGGTGGTAGAGAGCGTGAAATAGATAGTGGTGGAGAATAGTGAAATAGATGGTGAGTGAAGAGATGTGAAATAGATAGTGGGAGAGAGGTAAATAGGTGTGAGAGATGGTGAAGATAGGTGGTGAAGAAATGTGAAATGATAGGTGGAAGAGATGTGAAAAATAGAGTGGATAGTGGAGAGATAGTGAATAGAATAGGTGTGAGAGATAGTGAAATAGTAGGTGGGAGAGATAGTGAAATAGATAGGTGGAGAGATAATGTGAGATAGATAGAAGTAGTGTGAGAGATAGTGAATAGATAGGTGGTGAGAGTAGTGAAATAGATAGGTGTGAAGAATAGGAGATAGATAGGTGGTAGAGATGAGAATAATGGTGGTGAGAGATGTGAAATAGATAGGTGGTGGAGATGGTGAAAAGATAGTGGGAGAGATAGGAGATAGCAGTGGTGAGAGATATGAAATGAAGTGGGTGAGAGAGATAGTGAGAGAAGAATATAGGTGGTGAGAGAAGATGCGTGAAATGAATAGGATATAGGTGAGAGATGGTGAAATAGATAGTGGTGAGAGAATAGTGAAATAGATAGGTGGTGAGTGAGATAAGTGAAATAGATAGGTGGTGAGAGAAAGTGAAATAGATAGGTGTGAGAATAGTGAAATAGATAGGTGGTGAGAGAATAGTGAATAGATAGTGGTGAGAGAATAGTGAAATAGATAGGTGGTGAGAGATCGTGAATAGATAGTGTGAGAGATAGTGAATAGAAGTGTGAAGATAGTGAAATAGATAGATGGTGAAGAGATAGTGAAAATAGATAGGTGGTGAGAGATAGTGAAATAGAATAGGTGTGAAGATAAGTGAATGATAGGTGGTGAGAAGATAGTGAAATAGATAGGTGGTAGAGATAGTGAAAATAGATAGGTGAAAATAGAGAATAGATAGATGTGAGAGATAGTGAGATAGATAGGTGGTGAGAGATAGTGAAATAGATAGGGTTGGGAATAGAGAGATAGAATGAAATAGAAGGTGGTGAGAGAGATAGTGAAATAGATAGGTGTGTGATAGAAAGAGATGGTTGAAAATAGATAGGAGGTGAGAGATGGTTGAAAATGAGCATAGGTGGTTGAGACATAGGTGAGGACATGATAGCTGGTGAGAGAGATAGTGAGATAGATAGGTGTGAGAGATAGTGAAATAGATAGGTGGTTGAGAGATAGTGAAATAGATAGGTGTGAGGAGATAGGTGAAATAGATAGGTGGTGAGAGATGGTTGAAAAGATAATGTGGTGAGAGAATGGTGAAATGGATAGGTGTGAAGATGGTAAATAGAATAGGTGAGATGAGATATGGTGAAATAGATAGGTGGTGAGAGTATGGTGAGAGATAGTGAAACTAGATAGGTGTGAGAGAATTGAAATAGATAGATGGTGAGAGATGGTGAAATAGATAGATGGTGAGAGATAGTGAAATAGATAGTGTGGTCGAGAGATGGTAATAGATAGGTGGTGAGATATGGTGAAAAATAATTAGGTGGTGGAGAATGGAAGTAGTAAATGGATAGGTGGTGAGGAGATAGTGGAATCAGATAGGTGGTGAGGAGATATAGGGTCTGGGCACCTCAGGGATGCGGCGGTGTGTCCCCATCACGTCATGTCGCCATTGCCCATCTTCTCTATCCATTTTCCTCCGCATTCTCCTGTATTTTTGTGTGAGGTGAGAGAGAGAGAAGGAAAGACTGCTTTCGTTTTCTCCATTCATTACTTTAATTTCATTTTCTAGTTCTTCTTGTTTTATTCTTCTCCCCTGAGTGAATGATGGCCAAGTCTTTTGTTTAAGTAAGAATGAATAAGAATACGTGTTTTTGTTAAATCACCTTTTATGTGCCTTTTTGCTTTCTTACTTATAAATACTTGCTTTTAAATGATTTCTTGCTTGTGTGTCTGTAATATATTATTGTTTGTTGTGATTTCCATCTGTCTCTGTTGTCTTTTCCTTTATTTGTCCGATTCAGTGCACGAGTACAGTTAGGCAAGAAGTTGTACCTCAATAATTTGCTTCATTAGCCAGCGCACACTCACTGTAATGCTCAGCAGTAATCTGAGTGTGCGCTGAGGGCACGTGACCCTAATTAGCTGACCATCCACAGGTAAGGAATCACGCAAAGTAGTGCAACCCTGCCCGGATTGTCCATGCCAATCAGCATTTGTGGTTGCCTAGCAACCTGCCAGTGCCCAGAGTTATCTGCACCCAGCAGCCTCAGGACCGTGTGTTTGGGAGGGACCCAAGTGCTATCACTCGTGGCAAACCCCGGATCCATGAATATATATATATATATATATATATATATATATATATATATATATATATATATATATATATATATATATATATATATATATATATGTATATATGAGGCACCACGAGGAGGAGTCATGTAAGGGACACATCGGCCATTTTGGAGTTAATGCCACATCGCACTATTTTAACCCTTCCCCTATCATCCGAGCCTATCATCATCATATCATTAAAAAATGTCGCTTACATCACTCCTCCTCGCGGGGCCTCATATGTATAGTTATATGTATATATGTATAAATATAAATATATGTATGTATATAGTGACGGTTTTCAGAGACCCCAGGAGGCACATTTGGCATACCATTACATAAGGGAACCTTCATGTAGTTATCTCTGTAGTATGTTGTGTAGCGAAACTACCTCTCCTCTTGTATCAGTGGAAAGGGAAAATGCGTTGTGTTTGTGTCGAAGATTCGAACCCCTTTGTAATTCCTCTCTTTTCCATCTAAATTATTTCATTCATTCTCTCTCTCTCTCTCCCTTCTTCTGTCATTCTCTCATCCTCTCATTCCTTCTCTCTCCCTCATATTCTCATTCTCTCTCTCTCTCTCTCTCTCTCTCTCTCTCTCTCTCTCTCTCTCTCTCTCTCTCTCTCTCTCTCTCTCACTCTCTCTCTCTCTCGTTCTCTCTCTCCCTCCCCCTCAATCTCTCTCTCCCTCCACACCTCTGCATTGCATCCACACACGCATTACAACACTCAACATTACAAAATCAGTGGTACAAGCCGGCGATCCAAAGAGCAGCACAAATGACCATGGGCCCGTGCAGTGGTGGAGTGAGGGGGAACTTCACCAGAAAGGCCACAACCATGCCAGCCCCATCCTGGTGCTGGATGCATCCAATGAGTGGCACCTACATATTGGGTCTGCCAATGTGGAGACAGAACTCTGACAAGTTCCAACAGCCACGAAACAGACCTCCGAGACACCAAGGCAGCGTTCGGGAGTGCATTTATGAGGCTGCTCAGTCCCCGAGCCATGCTTCTCCTTGGGCTTTATAAGTCGGGAGATTTGAACAGACAAGAGCAGCTGTTGACGCATCTGGGACTGGAGACGAGCAATCTAGTGACCGTGACCGGATGACTGGTGGAGCATGTAAGCGAGTGAGGTTTCAAGCAGGGAACAAGCTTGGCCAGCGGAGAATTCCCAGATGTGTAGGCACATACACACTGACTTATGCTATCCGTCTCGTACTTTCCCCAAATATATTTGTTCCCTTTGAATGCATGGAGCATCAAAGAAAAGCTCTTGTCCTTTTCAGGGTGGGCTTACTGATTTGCACTTCACGCTTTCATCAAAGCATGACACGCATTCACCTCCTGCACCTCTCCTTGCACTTCGCATTACATTCTCTCCCTTCCTCTTCTTTCTCCCCCCTCCCCTCTCTTCTGTTGCAAGCAACGTAAGCCCGCTAGTTTATGGCCGGTGAGATGCTATGCCTTAAACTAATGTGTCCCTCTCTCTGCACTCCCTGTCTCTTCCTTATCTCGTTTGCTCAGAATGACTGAGGCACCTGTGTTGTAGAAACTGTGATTAAGTGACTGACTTAGACTGGGCTTCTGTGCTCAGGGTAAGAACTTTCTTTCAGTGACAATGCTTGTAAATATGTCCTTCTTGTGGAACTCTATAAATAATTTCCCAAACTGCCCGATTGTCCGTTTCCATTGGTTAGAACATAGTGTGTGGCTAGTGACAGGCAGTTCTGCCCCGCCATTTCATGATGGTCAGCCATTAGCCAATGTTCCACTTCCGGTATCACTTGGTCATTTTGATTAATAGTAGTGGCGCGTTGGGAAGCCCAGTCCTTATCTGAAGTGATTAATTTGCTGGGAAGGTAGAGAGAGATTTGGGACGCTGCACCCGACCTAAATTAGATGTCTCAGGCAGCGTCAGTGGTGGGCAAATCTGTAACATATTATATTTGATGTGTGTGTGTGGGTGTGTGTGTGTGTGTGTGTGTGTGTGTGTGTGTGTGTGTGTGTGTGTGTTTTTGTCTCCTCCATAACTCCAAACCCATGAAACCTAGCAGCCTGAAACTTTGCATGCATACTAAGACAACGCCAAGGAAGTGCAAAAGGGAAAATTGGGTGTTTGGGTTAATTAAAACACCCCCTTATGAAGATAATCAACAGCCTTATTTAATTATATCCATCAGGTGATCCTCGGCCATCTCACTTTCTGGGGTCTTAAGGTGTTTCCTCAGTAACTTCACTGGGGTCTGAAGCCGCCATGTTTTTTGACCTGCTCAACCATGCCTGGACTTGGAACAGGCCGCAACGATTTATTAATGATAGTTTCTTTTTCACTTTCCTCAGTTATATTATTGAATGCTTGTTCATCATGGCTACGAATCGCTGGGTACATTGTGATGCTTATAAACGCCCGGAGACGTCGGCATTCGTTGCTTTATTTCATTTCCGTACATGAGATCACCACGAATATCTCTTAAACTAAGAAGAATTACAAAATTTAAGCTCCAGAATCGAAATTACAAGCAGTTCCGACTCGCTAAAAAAGTGTTCATTTTGTGTCAATTCGGACATATGTGACATTTTGGGGTTCCTGGCGGTGATGTTTGAATATGACAGTCCGGGTTCCGGGAGGTGAATGTTTGAATATGACAGTACGGTTCCTGGAGGTGAATGTGAATATGACAGTCCGGTTCCGGGAGTGATGTGTGAATATGACAGACGGTGTCCGGAGGTGAATGTTGAATATGACGGTACGGTTCCGGGAAGGTGAATGTTGGAAATATGACAGTCCGGGTTCCGGGAGGTGAATGTTGATATGACAGTACGGTTCCGGGAGGTGAATGTTGATATGAGCAGTCGGTTCCGGGAGGTGAATGTTGAATACGACAGTATGGTTCCGGGAGGTGAATGTTGAATATGACAGTACGGTTCCAGGAGTGAATGTGAATATGACAGTACGGTTCGGGAGGTGAATGTTGAATATGACAGTACGGTTCCTGGAGGGGAATGTTGAATATGACAGTACGGTTCCTGGAGGTGAATGTTTAATATGACAGTACGGATTCGCGGAGTGAATGTTGAATATGACAGTCGGTTCCGGGAGGTGAATGTTGAATATGACGTACGGTTCCGGGAGGTGAATGTTGAATATGACAGTCGGTTCCGCGGAGGTGAATGTTGAATATGACAGTACGGTTTCGGGAGGTGAATGTTGAATATGACAGTACGGTTCCGGGAGGTGAATGTTGAATAGACAGTAGGTTCCGGAGGTGAATGTTGAATATGACAGTACGGTTCCAGGAGGTGAATTGTGAATATGACAGTACCGGTTCCGGGAGGTGAATGTTGAATATGACAGTACGTTCCGGGAGGTGAATGTTGAATATGACAGTACGGTTCCGGAGGTGAATGTTGAATATGACAGTACGTTCCGGGAGTGAATGTTGAATATGACAGTACAGGTTCCGGGAGGTGTAATGTTGAATATGACAGTAACGGTTCCGGGAGGTGAATGTTTGAATATGACGAGTCCGGGAGGTGATGTTAATATGAATGGTACCGGTTCCGGGGGTGAATGTTGAATATGACATTCCGGTTCCGGAGGTGAATGTTGATATGACGTACGGTTCCGGGAGGTGAATGTTGAATATGACAGTACGGTTCCGGGAGGTGAATGTTGAATATGACAGTACAGTTCCTGGAGGTGAATGTTGAATATGACAGTACGGTTCCGGGAGGTGAATGCTGAATATGACAGTATGGTTCCTGGAGGTGAATGTTGAATATGACAGTCCGGTTCCGGGAGGTGAATGTTGAGTATGACAGTACGGTTCCGGGAGGTGAATGTTGAATATGACGGTACGGTTCCGG
>CM068963.1:69434664-69457164 GCA_035128595.1 Eptatretus atami | reverse complement strand
TCAGACATTATTTTGTTTCCATCTTCACTGTTATTCTATGCCGAATCATTTTAATGAGACGGTATGAATCATAATTATCGCTCCACCGCATGTCTGCCTTCCCTTCCTCTAACCTTACGCAGGTTTTCCTTCCCCCACCCCTCCTCACTTTCCCACCCTCCACCCTCCCACACCCCTCCTCGCTCTTCCTACCTCCTCTCTCCTTTCCCCTCCACCTCCTCACTCAAAGGAACAGCAGAGAGGGGGGGGAGGCACACAACAGTAGATTTGAAGGCCAAGATATAGGCAGAAGTGGACAACAATGGGTATGGCGAGGAAGACATTTGTGACTCATTGGGACTGACAAAATCTGTCAACTTCCCGACCCGGATCCCAACCAATGGTACTCCATCTCTTCTGGATTTGATTTTGACCAATTTCCCTGAAAATATCTGCTGTTCTTCCTCCGCTCCAATTGGTTCTTCTGACCACATGCTTGTCAAAGTAAACATCTCGCTGGTTGTTATTAGAGAACCACCTCAGTGCCGTCAAGTCTGGCATTTCACTCAGGCCGACTGGCAGGGACTTCAGGCAGCCATCAAAATTCTAGACTGGTCTACCATCTTTACTTCTTCCGACATCAACTCATCCTGGACATTCTTTCAAAGAAACTTGCTGTCTCTCTCATGCACAGATTTATCCCATCTCGTCTTCAGTTGTCCTACCCTTCCACACACCCATGATGCACTGAATCTTGTGGCGAGGCAGTTGTACTGAAACTACTTGCTTTGCCTCATGTGAGGCAAATCCAAATGAAGGCAATTTCAGTTCTTTTCACAAAGCTCGGAAAAAGTGTGTGTCTACCCTCAGGAGAGTCAGAAAACAACATCTTTCCAATCACAAGTCTGAACTCTCAAATCTGTCTCCCTCCTCCAAATCCTGGTGGTGTCTATTTAAGTCTGCTTCTGGTGTATGTTCCCCCTCCATCTCCTCCCTTACCTAAAATGGCTGCACAGCTGACACTGCACGTAAAAAGGCTGAATGCCTAATCTCCGTGTTTGCTTCTAAATCTTGCATCCCAAACCCATCACTTTCTCTAACCACCTTACCCAGTCACACCCAGCTGTTCCTCGACTCTATGTCCTTTTCTCCTGACATGGTAGAGAGCTTGCTGTCAAACCTCCACTCAGATTCTGCAACCTGTCCAGACATCACCAGCCCACGTGTCCTAAAAACCTGCTCTGCTGCTCTTGCTCACCCCCTCTCTCTGTTCTATTCACCCTCTCATTTGCTCAAGGTCATCTGCCATCTGCTTGGAAATCAGCAAACATTACTGCTCTGCATAAAAAAGGTGCGAAAGCAGATCCCAGCAACTACAGACCAATCAGCCTTCTCCAAATCATCAGCAAGGTTATGGAATCCATCATCGCTTCAGACATTAAATCCTTCCTCTTCTCCAATGACTTGTTTTCTGATCATCAATTTGGATTCAGACCAGGTCAATCTACCCTGGATATGCTACTTCTGCTCTCCCAACAATGGATGGAGGGACTCAATGCCAGACATGAAATAAAAGCAATATCCCTTGACGTATCACCTGCCTTCGATACGGTCTGGCACCCTGCCCTGCTCACCAAACTCTCTTCCTATGGTATCCAAGGAGATCTCCACTCATGGTTCATAGACTTCCTCTCCTGTCGCAGGCAACATGTGGCCCTTAATGGAGTTCTTTCATCCCCTCTTCCTATCCAGGCTGAGGTTCCTCAAGGTAGCGTTCTGGGCCCTGTTCTTCTTCTGGTTTTCATCAATGATCTCTCCGACTCTCTGCAAAATCCTCTTTATCTCTTTGCTGATGACCTCCACCCTCTGCCGAACCATCTGTCATCCCTCAGACCAGCAAGCAGCAGGTTCTTCACTCTCTGCAGATCTGGTAAAATCACAAGCTGGTCCAACACGTGGAACATGTCTTTCAATCCTGACAAATCTCACACTCTCACGAGGTCTCTCTGAAAGGACTGTCTAGAAAACCCCCTCATCTACTTTCGCAACAATCCTCTTGAAGAAGTCCTTTCATTCAAGCTTCTGGGTCTTACTATCTGCATGATCTTTCCTGGGAAAGCCACATTTCCAAGCTGACCTCCAAAGACAGTCACCGATTGGGCAACCTCCATTGTGCAAAGTCCTTCCTTGGCACACCTGAGCTCCTGACCACATACAAAGCTTTCATCCACAGCCTTATGGAGTACTGCTCTCCCCTCTGGGCTGGTGCTGCTGCCTCTCACCTTTCTCGGTTTCAAGCTGTGGAAACCAAGGCATTTCGGATCATTGGTTTTTCCTGCGATGAGGCTGAGTCTTTGG
Source organism: Eptatretus atami (assembly GCA_035128595.1). Classification (NCBI taxonomy): domain Eukaryota; kingdom Metazoa; phylum Chordata; class Myxini; order Myxiniformes; family Myxinidae; genus Eptatretus; species Eptatretus atami. The sequence goes on along the minus strand of CM068963.1, from coordinate 69,454,827 downwards.
GTCTCTCACTCTCTCACCGCAGGCAAGTCGGTGGTCTTTCTGTCTTCTATTGTCTACTCTCTGGCCTCTTGCTCTGTCTGAGATATGTCCCCCCCCCCCCCCCCCCTCCCATATTTCCGCAGGGCGCTCAAGCTCCGCCAGCAACCCCCTTCTGGTAAAACTGCTAAAATCAAGAATCACTGCTTACCTTCACTCTTTCATTACTCTTTTTCCCCACCTTTGTAACAAACTCCAACACTCTCTTCAATTTCATTCTTCCCTCCAGGTTTTCAAAACAGCTGTTCACCGCCACCTCTTATCGTCCCCCATCCAAAATCCTCGATCTTTTCTACCCCCGTTAATCCACCCCAAACCCACCTTCTTCAAATTTCCTGCTTTACTTCCTGAAAGTCCCTGTAATGTCCATATACTTCACAAACCTATTGCATATCTGTGTCAATGAGGATGTAAAATGAAGTGAAAGACGTGAAAAAGGATCTTGTATAATATGTAATTATTGTTGCTGTGGTTGTTGTTGTTTGTGTTGTTGTAGTAGTTGTTGCTTGCTCCTTCCATGTACTCTTTTAGTGTTGCATTTTTGTTTTGATTTGAGAAGCATGACTACTGTATATATAATTCTGTGTGCCTGTGTCCTTGTAAAGGGTTCCTGTTGTGGTAGAAAAATACAGATTACGGTTGGAATTGCTGCATGAAAGCTCGAGATCCTGCCTCTTCTTCTTCTCAATCATGGAAACACAGGCTTTTAAAACAGGTGAGTTTGTGGTTAAAGGAATTAATTTTACTTCCAAGTAAATGGATTGTTACCTTTCCAATGGTACCATTTGTATTTTTGTACGACAGCAGAAAGTCCTTAGAATGAAGCAATACGAACAGAGAAACCTGGCTCCTTAATTTATACTTAGATGAAGGTCAATTATTGGATCTCTTTGGTATATGGAAAAGAACACACCATGAGAAAATAGAAAAATACACATGTGACTACAACTGAGAAGAAAAATCGGTAATTTTTTTCAAGTTAATAAAATTTTCCAATTGGACTTTTTTTTTGAGGTTTTTCAGATGAATGGCCAATAGGCTCCACTCTCCACCGTGTCGTGAATTTGGGACAAACCAGTGCAGTGATGTGCATTGTGGGACAAACACTAAGTGCAGTCACACAGCTATACCTTCTTTATTACTCTGCGCTCACAAAGCGAAAAGCGGGGTTAAGCAATTGGTTCACTTCTGTCTGTCTGTCTACAAACGTCAGTGTATGATCGAAGAACAACTTAATTTCAATTGAATGTTATATTTTGAACAAAAAATTGAAACATGAATCGGAAAATAAATCTGTAGTTTAACAGTACTTTGGATATGAATTCACCTTGATTGCGCAAGCACAGAGAGGAGTGGGATAAAAAATTTTTAAAAAACTCTGTCAACCTGTTTGGCAGTCAAACAAAATTGAAAATCATTCCAAACAGGAAATTTACTGTTTTCAAGGATGTCATAAAGGACACAAACAACAAACATGAAGAACTAATCACTAATGTAACATGTTAAATAAGATGGTGTAAAAGACTGCATCAATGGCTGTAAACTTCTGAAAGTTTTTTTTTCTACAAACTTTAAAAATCTTTTATTTCAACTGAATTATATACTGTATTTGAACACTGTAGAACACAAATCGCCATTTTGCCACTTAAAAAGGAAAAACCTTCCGTTTAGCAGGACTGAGGGCAGAGTAACTATGAGAAAAACGAAGAGAATCAGTATTCATTCTGTATTTTGACAAATATGGCGCCACCTAGCGCTGTGTGGTTATCATCTCGCCTGTTATGCAAGGTTTATGAATAAAACGAACATAGCTCGTGCTTGAAAACGCAAAGCAAGAGTTTAAAAGACTCTTTCCATTTCCTTTAATTTTCTCAAGACTGCACAGGGGTAAGGTGTTTATGAACTCTCTAGTTATTATCTTACTCATTTCAAAGTTACAGACATAAACTCCATTCCAAGTTGCAAAGCGACTTGCATGACAGTTTGATATAAATTATGAATGGAACGTCAACTCCAAAATTATGAATGGAGCATCAACTCCAAAATTATTAACAGAACGTCAACTTCAAAATTATGAACAGAACGTCAACTTCAAAATTATGAACGGAACGTCAACTCTAAAATTATGAACGGAACTTCAACTCTAAAATTATGAATGGAACATCAACTCCAAAATTATGAATGGAACTTCAACTCCAAAATTATGAATGGAGCATCAACTCCAAAATTATTAACAGAAGGTCAACTTCAAAATTATGAACAGAACGTCAACTTCAAAATTATGAACGGAGCGTCAACTCTAAAATTATGAACGGAACTTCAACTCTAAAATTATGAATGGAACGTCAACTCCAAAATTATGAATGGAACTTCAACTCCAAAATTATGAATGGAACTTCAACTCTAAAATTATGAACGGAACTTCAACTCTAAAATTATGAATGGAACGTCAACTTCAAAATTATGAATGGAACGTCAACTCTAAAATTACGAACGGAACTTCAACTCTAAAATTATGAATGGAATGTCAACTCCAAAATTATGAATGGAACTTCAACTCCAAAATTATTAATGGAACTTCAACTCCAAAATTATGAATGAAATTTCAATTCTAAAATTATGAATGAAATTTCAATTCCAAAATTATGAATGAATCTTCAATGGAAATGTGTTTGACCTGTTTGGGGTTTCATCCGTACACAGGCCTCATGATGCTGTGATCCTTGGTTTGTATCCTTTATGTTATACAAATTTGTTCATTGTATACCAATGTTCTTGCAATTCATGTAAAACTGGACAGCTCTCTCTTACTGTCCTTGTTCCCAGTGAAATATATGTTGGAACTCATTAACAAACCTTTGACACAATAAATAATTTTGTGCAAGTGATTTCATTGGTCATTGCATTTTATACATTTATCATTTTATACATTGATCATTGGAGTGATAATCAGAATTTTCACGAGTGCGTGTAGTTGAACAAGATGAGGGCAGTGTACCACCCACCCCCGGCCACCCAATGCATACATACATTCTCCTCGGTCCTTTTGTTCAGTGTACTGAACACATTCCGTTTGAAATTTCCTGCTATAACATCAGCCAGAGAACCCTCTGGTGTGGACATTCTGGATACTCAACATATACTTGAGACCAATAAGTAGGGGTGTGCGGGCACCTTGGTCGACCTTACTCGATATTACCCTCGAGAGGAGGCACTGACAGGTGTATAAGCTTTGGAGTCATGAAAAATGTCGATAATATAAAAGCAGAATGCAAACGTTGAAAGCCATTAAATGGAAACGTGAAAGTAGTCGATACTACACTATAGCGACTGGATGGCTTTCATCCTTTCATTGAATTTCCACATTTAACTGCAGGTGCGTGGAAGGAAGTGCGTGTGAAAATATTGATTATTGTGCAACAATCAAATTGTATTCAGGAACGTGTTTGTACACAATTTTATATATTTAAACAAACCACCTCCACTCTCACCCCCAAAAAACATAAGATATTGTATATATGGTAATCCAGAGTTGAATGACTATAATGGAAATTACCTTCACCTCCCTGCAACATACCAACGTGCGTAACCTCACAACAGATTGGAATAACATGGCCCACAAAATGATGACACTTTTATGACTGTGATTGAAAAGTTTTGATTCCGATTCGACAACATTATGTTGATTATATATAATAACCAGTGTTTATTGGAGATTTACTTGTTGTGAACAATCTGTTCAAGGAGACCACCATGTTGCTCGGGCATTTCCTCTGACCCGATGGATGAAATTACTCCACAATATGACACAAGACCTCACCTTCAATATGATTTGCACATTTTTTTTTTGGTATACACTGTTGAGGCTCGTATGAGAGCTAACACACAGAAACGCACAACAAGGGAGCAGGAGACAAGAGGGGTGGAGAGGGTAAGGAAAAAAACATTGGGGACAGAGGAGACATTAGCAGATCTATGGAAGGGAGAGGGATGGGGTGGGGTACACAGGGTAAACAAGATGGACACTATAGGGACTTTCAGGAAGAAAGCAGGGAATTTGAAGGAGGTGGATTTAAGGTGGGTTCGTAGGGTAGAAATGATCATGGTTTTGGATGGGGGATGATAAGAGGTGGTGGTGAACAGCTGTTTTGAAGACCTGGAGGAAGAATGGGATTGAAGAGTGTGGAGTTTGTTCCAAAGGTGAGAAAAAAGAGGAATGAAGGAATGAAGGTGAGCAGTCATTCTTGATTTTGATAGTTTTACCAGAAGGGGTTGCTGGTGGACCTTGAGCGCCCTGCGGAAATATGGGGGTAGGGGGGACATATCTCAGACAGAGCGGGGGGGGGCTGAGGCTTGAGAGGAGACAGTAAGAGAAAGACCACCGACCTGCCTGCGGTGAGAGAGTGAGAGACCCAAAGACTCAGCCTCATCATGGGAGATACCAATGATCCTAAGTGCCTTGGTTTCCACACCGTGAAGCCGAGAAAGGTGAGAGGCGGGGGCACTAGCCCAGAGGGGGGAGTAGTACTCCATCAGGCTGTGGACAAAAGCTTTGTATGTGGTCAGAAGCTCAGGTTTGCCAAGGAAGGATTTTGCATGACAGAGGATTCCCAGTCAGCGACTGGCTTTGGAGGCCAGCTTGGAAATGTAACTTTCCCAGGAAAGATCATGGCAGATAGTGAGACCCAGAAGCTTGAATGAAAGGACTTCGTCAAGAGGATTTCCACAACTTTATAACTTTGTGTAAATGATTCACTCTTCAAATAGTTGCCATGTAAATAACTGCAATAATTTAAAATCGGGTCTATAAGCGGGTCATTTAATTCCACATTCATGGAGTCTGGAAACTTGAAGTGACCTGATCATCAAAATTTCATGGAGTAAGACAAGGCCAACTCATCTAGTCTGGTATGGTCTCTTATTGCCCTTCTCATCGTTGCACAAAGCATGTTGCATACCAGTCACACCTTGTCTCAGCTGATCCTTTTGTCCTATTGAGAGAAGACCTTTAGTTATTGGGTACAACACCACGTTTTTTTTCCATGACATTTATCAGGCATGAATGATCGCTGCTTATCAACCATGCAAACAAAGAAAACCGTCATCATTTGGTGGGTTGCCATGGTATGGTGTAAGGACAGCACAAAGCTATTTAATGGGAACATTTCAACATAAGTGCTACAAAATGTCTGTTTTGGAGATTTCACATGGAGGAGAACAGACCTTTGGCCATGAGATTGGAATGGAGGGCCACTAGGGTGTTCAAAATTTTCTAAGAATGAGATACAATTGGTCAATACATACGTGGTCCATCGTCCATGGTGTATCATGCTATTTTACTTATCAATATAAAAGTATATATCATTAATAAGAAAATATATAAATGCATAATCTCGTTCATCGAACATGTTGAAAGGCTGTCCTATTTGTTCAGACATGGACAGCAACTTGCCCTAAATTATAACACAAGATGTCCACAAATTAACTTTCCAAGTTCAAGCTGCAATATAAAATTAACAAAATGGGATACAATGATGCATTCTACTGCATGCGAAAGAACATTTATCAAAGTTTTATTGCCAACATTTGGCAAGATCTTCATCTGAATCCAAAGGGACTTAAGGGGACTGTGCTCGAACGACTCACAAATGTGTTCAACATCACCACTTGTGCTTGACCGGCCTGCCCCTCTTCCTCTGCAGGATGCTACCAGTCTCCATAAACTTTGTGTACCACTTACGAATTCGTTTTACTCTTTGGTGGCTGTCTTCCACAGGTCATCTGGAAGCTTGTTTAACCTGTCTAGCTGATTTAGTCTCCATAAACCAGGCAACACACTGCACTTTTTCCCATAGGAATGCCATTTACAGTCAATGTGACGTCACGTGTCGAAAGAGCCACCTGGAAACAAAAAAAAAGTTTCTAAAATGTTGAGAAATGTTCTTACACATGCAGCAAACTGCATAGTTCTATCCCATTTCCTTTTGTTTTTTAAGTTACGGTTTGCATTTGGAATGGTAATTCGTGGAATGGAAATTTTGCAACTTTTTTTTCAAAAAAATTTCGATTTTTTTTTTTTGGCATTTCTACATGCGCGTCGATCTAGTTTAGTTTATTCAATCGTGGTTCAGTAGAGTCTGATCCGTTTTGACCTACAATGAATAGGACATCAGGTTCACTTAAGTGACCCAGCACTATTGGCGGCGGAGGTTTTGCACTCTACCGAGTGCTCCCCCTCTAGTTTGGTAAAGAGTTTGTAATTTGTTCAGTATGCTAGTGATAACTCACCGACTCTTCATGAAATGCACCGTGGGATCTTTAACGTCCTCCAACTAATACTCGCTGATGGGACATACAGCTTAACACCATCCAAGGGACGGCAAACTTTGTGTGATGATGTCCTCTCTGCAAAGCACCAATCCAACAGTTGCTAGTTGGGATGGGACTCAAATTCAGACTAGACAGCTCAAGGGTAAGTGCGCTACCTCCGCAACATCCTGCGGGACGAAGCTTTGGAATAAATTTTTGTCATAATCAGCTTTCAGTGAGCGCAGTGAGCACTACAAGCACTTTTCTGTACTGTGAGGCATGTTTAAGGCGTGCAAGCCATGTTTCACACCCACACTTACACACACACCACACACACACACACACCACAACACCACACACACACACACACACACACACACACACACACACACACACACACAGATACTCACTTTTTTGTATCAAAGGAGATTGTTCACGTAATCTTAGGCCTGTATATCAAATATTATTTAATATCTAGCAAAGCTTTATAATTTAAAAATCTATAAAAAAACAAGCTAAACCACATCACTCTCCATGACCTACCCGTGGCGTTTGTCAATAATAGGAAGGCCACTTGAGGGTAGCATAGGTCAATTGCAGTGTACGAGAGCAGGTGTGGTCGTCATAGGTCGTGCAATCACATCAGACCGAGAAGGTGACATGCAAAGGGGTTTGAGAAAACGAAGAAGTTTGTTGAGTTTGTTTGCAATTCCTCACCACCATAGACTGAGTGTTGGCTCCGTGCCCGTCGTCCTTGCGCTCAGCTAAGTGCCGAGCGGCGCAGATCGTTCTGACCTCCCGCCGGCGCCTCGCTCCTTCTGATCATTGATTGGGGTCCGAGCGCCCATTATGGGGTCGCTCTTCCACCGGTCCACTTCTTCCTAAGCTTGCATCAAATCTGCATGCAATGTCAGCTAACAGTTCAAGGATGGAGGACCCGAGCCCAAGACTCTACACCCTGCGAACCGGACGGACACCTTGCCAGTTCACAATAAATCCAAGGACTCAGTTCGGTGTAGAATAATTATTATTACTCCACAAATTTACATCAGAAGTATTTCCACTTTCCACGAAAATATTCCTTTCGAGAGAGTATGCAGACCATTATAAAAAGCTTGTGTTTTGGTCACATTGCTGCCTCCATGGAGCAATCACTTTTGGCAGGTTTCATCAAATAGCCCTTTCATCAAAACTACAGTGAGGCAAACACTTCACTTAAGATTGTATAAAAATATTTTTAATCATATAGTACTTTGAAGAGGGAATTATTGGGGTTAAGGAACCGTTGGGACCCTCCTCCTGGCAGATAAGTGGATATTCTGCATAAAGAGCATGTATAAGAATTCTTTTTTTACATTTTCCTCTTCATCTATTTGTCTTCGTGATAAGACAGACGCCCAATATATCAGTAACCCTGATGTACACTGCCTGGCCACTTTATTATACCTTCTGTATCCATAAAGCCCTGTTGGACATCATTTACCACGATTTTGACTTGACCCTTGGTATATTGGATTCCATATGGTGCAAGACGGTCTCTAAAGTGATGTAATAGTAGAGAAGATCCTGATTCAGACCCGAGGGCACCAGCAATGAGTATAGTTAGCTGCCTTGTAAACAACGCTCAGGTCCAGCTATGGTCTTGTTTCACGGTGCACTATTTTGAAACATTTATCCACATATACATGAACCCTTACTATTGGACAAAGTGCTGGATGTCAAAGTACATCGGTATGTATCTGAGGTCCAGAATAGGAGTTAAGGTGAGCTGTCATACCTATAAGCTAACCTTCGCAGAGGTCTGAGCCAGATCCCATGCTTCCTTTGCGAAGCTCGTGATCACACTCGTGAAACGACGGAGGAAGAGATTTTCACATGTTGGACCATGGACCATGACCCACATAACTTGTTTACATGTATCACACAACTCGGGTCGCAAACTGTGCTGTCCTGATCCGTTCTCCGCAATCTGTATATAAAAAAGGCCTGTATATAAAAAAGGCCTATATATAATAAAAAAGGCCTGTATATAAAAAAGGCCTGTATATAAAAAGGCCTGTTATAAAAAAGGCCTGTATAATAAAAAGGCCTGTATATATGTAAAAAGGCCTGTATATAATAAAGGCCTGTATATATGTAAAAAAGGCCTGTATATAAAAAGGCTGTAATATATGTAAAAAGGCCTGATATAAAAAGGCCTGTATATTAAAAAGGCCTGTATATAAAAAGCGCCTGTTATAAAAAGGCTGTATATAAAAAGGCTGTATATAAAAAAGGCCTGTATATAAAAAAGCTGTATATAAAAAAGGCCTGTATATAAAAAGGCCTGTATATATAAAAAAGGCCTGTATATTATAAAAAGGCCTGTATATAAAAAGGCCTGTATATAAAAGGCCTGTATATAAAAAGGCTGTATATAAAAAGCTGTAATAAAAAAGGCCTGTATATTAAAAAAGGCCTGTATATAAAAAGGCCTGTATATATTAAAAAGGCTGTATATAATAAAAAAGGCCTGTATATAAAAAAGGCCTGTATATAAAAAAAGGCCTGTATATAAAAAGGCCTGTATATAAAAAAGCGTGTATATAAAAAAGGCCTGTATATAAAAAGGCCTGTATATAAAAGGCCTGTAATATATAAAAGCGCTGTATTAAAAAAGGCCTGTAATATAAAAAGGCTGTATATAAAAGGCCTGTATATAAAAAGGCTGTATTCCATATGGCCTGTATATATGAAAAAGGCCTGTATAAAAAGCCTGCAATATAAAAAGGCCTGTATATAAAAAGGCCTGTATATAAAAAAGCCTGTATATAGTGTAAAAAGGCCTGTATATAAAAAGGCTTTGTATTCCAATGGCCGTATATATGAAAAGGCCTGTATAAAAAAGGCCTGCATTATAAAAGGCGCATATAAAAAAGGCCTGTATATAAAAAGGCCTGTATTATAAAAAGGCCTGTATATATGTAAAAAGGCCTGTATATAAAAAGGCCTGCATATAAAAAAAGCCTGCATATAAAAAAGGCTGTATATAAAAAAGGCCTGCATATAAAAAAGGCCTGTATATAAAAAGGCTGTATATATGTAAAAGGCCTGTATAAAAAAGGCCTGCATATAAAAAAGCTGTATATAAAAAGGCCTGTATATAAAAAAGGCTGTATATAAAAAGGCCTGCATATAAAAGGCCTGTATATAAAAAAGGCCTGTATATATGTAAAAAGGCCTGTATAAAAAGGCCTGCATATAAAAAGGCCTGTATATATGTAAAAAGGCCTGCATATAAAAAGGCTGCATAATAAAAAGCCTGCATATAAAAAGGCTGCATATAAAAAAGGCTGCATATAAAAAGCTGTGATATAAATAAGGCCTGTTATATAAAAAGGCCTGTATATAAAGGCCTGTATATAAAAAAGGCCTGTATATAAAAAGCCGTATATAAAAAAGGCTGTATATAAAAAAGGCCTGTATATATGTAAAAAGGCCTGTATAAAAAGGCTGTATATAGTAAAAGGCCTGTATAAAAAAGGCCTGTATGCTGTAAAAATACCTGTGTATAAAAAAGGCCTGCATATAAAAAGGCCTGCTATATAAAAAGGCCTGTATATAAAAAGGCTGCATATAAAAAAGGCCTGCATATAAAAAGGCTGCATATAAAAAAGGCTGTTAATATAAAAAGGCCTGCATATAAAAAAGGCCTGCATATAAAAAGTCTGCTATAAAAGGCTGCATATAAAAAGGCCTGTACAAAAGAAAGGTTGTATAAAAAAGGCCTGCATATAAAAAGGCCTGCACATAAAAAAGGCCTGCATATAAAAAGGCCTGTATATAAAAAAAGGCCTGCATGCTTCATCTTCATGGGCACAGCCAACTTGGATTTCCCTTCACCATGACAGGACACGTCCTTCCAGAATGACCTTACTTTCAGTTTAAAAGATCCAAATATGGCATAGGTGCTGTGGAAATAATTCATTCAAAGCTACGAGATGGCATTTCCGAAAAGGAGAGAGTAGGAAGTTCAATTATAAATTTGTAAAATTTGGAGGAAGCTGAAGGGCAACACTATGTCATTGACTGAGCTGTCAGATGCCACTGATTTAAAAAAAGAAAAAAACTTGCAGAATCGAAGATTATCGAAATTTCAATGAAAAATCACTCATGGAGCAAAACTGATTGGCACTCGGTAGAGCGCATACCTCCACCAGGCTGAACAGTTGATGTTTTGTATCGGCTGGATTTGGATCCTGACCTGAAACAAAATTGAATCAATTCGCCCTTGTCACATACCCAACCTGTCCACCAAGTTTCATCTGAATCCGTGCACAACTTTTTGAAATATCATCCTCGATATCGTTTTTAGTCCCATCTCTCAAAGGTGAAGAATCACTTAGAAAAATAAATAATTCTCGTATCCGGATTCGGATCTTCACCAAAATTGGAAGAATTCTTCCTTGTCACACATCCAACTTGTGCACAAAGTTTCACCCGAATCCGTCCATAACGTTTTTAGATATCCTGCTCACAGACAAACAAATAAAGAGACAGACAAACAGGGGTGAAAACATACATTCAAGGTGTTATGGATTGTTTGCATGAGCATGTTGACACTGTGCCGACACTGATGCTGTATGTCACTTGTCCTTTCTCTGTCTCTGCATTGCGCTTTACAGGGAGCAAAGAGGGGGGAGGGTGGGGGTTAAATTTAAGCAATATTGGCATTTAACATGGACAAACGTTTAAATTTAAAATGGACAAACTTTTAACCACTCATTCCAATTCTCTCTTCCTCATGCATGGCGATTTCAATTGTCACCATGCAACTTGCTTGGCTGGGTGTTGGAACCTCTCTCATCAGCCATGACACTTCAGCAAAGGACTTCTGTGACTCCATAGGGACTGACTCAGTTTGTGAACTTTCCAACCCGGATTTCTCCCATTGGTAAATCCTCCCTTCAGAACTTGGTCATGACTAACTTTCCCACAAGTTTCTCCCGCTCCTCCTTTGCTCCAATTGGTTCATCTGATCATGTGGTTGTCAAAATCAACGTCTCTCTGGCTATTCTCAGAGAGCCGCCTCAACACCGGCAAGTCTGGCATTTCACTCAGGCAGATTGGCAGGTACTGCAAGCAGCCATCCCTCTTCAGGACCGGTCTCCCATATCGATTGTCCCTGATGTTAACTCAGCCAGGGAATTCCATCGACTTGGAAATCCGCCAAAATTACTGCATGACATAAAAAAGTGCAAAAACTGATCCCCTTAAGTACAGACCTATCAGCTTGCTTCCATTCATCAGAAAGGTCATGGAATCCATCATCGCAGTTGATATGAAATCCTTCCTTTTCTCCAACAACCTCATCTCAGATCACCAATTTGGTTTCAGATCAGGTCACCCACCTTAGACAAGCTGCTTCGACTCACCCAACAATGGATGGAGGTCCTCAATGTTAGACACGAGATCAGGGTTGTCTCTCCAGACATATCTCGTGCTTTTGATGCAGTCTGGAATCCTGCGTTGCTCTCCAAACTGTCTGCCCACGGCATCCAAGGCCAACTCCACACATGGCTAAGTGACTTCCTCTCCTCTCATAGCCAATGTGTGGCACTCAACAGAATCCTTTCATCTCATAGCAAAGTGTGGCACTCAACAATCTCCTATCCCTGTCAAGGCTGGAGCGCCCCCAAGGCAGTGTTCTGGGCCGAGTCCTCTTCCTAATCCTCATCAATGATTTCACTGACTCTCTAGAAAATCCTCCATCTATTTGCTGATGATTCCACCCTGCGCCGTGACATACCTCATCCTTCAGACAGGAAGGCTGCAGCCTCTTCACTCTCTTCAGACCTTGAAAAATATCACAAGCTGGTGAAACACTTGGAATGTGTCTTTGAATCCTGACAAATGTCACTCTCAGCATCTCTCTCCAAAAGGACCATCTGGCAACCCCCCCCAACCCCCCTCCCATTTACTTTCTGAATGATCCTCTTGGGGAGGTTCAGTCATTGAAACTCCTAGGTCTCACCATCAGCCATGATCTTTCTTGGGCAAACCACATTTCAATGTTGGTCCCCAAAGCCAGCCGCCGACTGAGCATTCACCATCGTACAAAGTCCTTCCTTGGAAAACCTGAACTCCTATCCACCAACAACGCAACAAGGCCTTCATCCACAGTTTGATGAAGAAATACTTTCCCGTTTGAGTTGGCTCTCCTGCCCCACATCTTGCTCACCTTGATGCTGTGGAAACCAAGGCCTTCAAGATCAATGGAATCTCCCACGCTGAAGCTGAGTCCATGGGCCTATCACTTCACCATCGCAGATAGGTCGGTGGTGTCTGTCTTCTACCACCTCCTTTCTGTTCTTACACCCTCTGCTCCTTCCGTGCTTTGTCCCCGCTCCACCACCCCAGGTTTCTGCAGCGCACACATGGCCCCCCCATCAACTCCCTTCTGGTAATATGACCCAAATTCAGGATCACTGCTCATCTCCACTCATTTGTTCCTCTATTTTCCCACCTGTGGAATCAACTTCCACATCTTCGTCAATGTCATTCTTCCCGCCAGGTCTTCAAAACACCCGTTGACCACCATCTCAGGTCGTCCCCAATCTAAAACCATGATCTTTTCTCCCCTCGTTAACCCCACCTAAATACCTCCTAATTTTCCAGTTCTTTCTTGGAGTTTCCTTCTCCATGCATGTGTGTTTTGCGTTCTGTTTTTGTCTGTCACGTCCTGATCCGTTCAGTGTGCTAGCTATTCCACGAGCCTCGACTATGTACACAAAATAATTGTAATAAATGGATGGTGTGCTATCCGCAATGTGTGGCCTTTGTGTAAATTAAAAAAAATAAAAATCAAAGAAAACATCATGTCGTTGAGCAGTCAATTAATAGCCTAATGGACAACTAATTGCCAATAGTATTCCAAAGGTTTATGATAACTGAATTTAGTGACGTGGAAATCCAGGAATCACGATCTGTGAAAATATATGTGCCCATGGAGACAATATCCGTGTTCTTGAGTTCAATCACCAAGTCATATGCGATACAACAATGGTTAGAAAAGAAAATCATCCTCAAAAATTTCGGATGTCATGACCCATAAATGAAACTCTGACCCATTCCTTCCACTGTCCTCGTTTCTCCGATCCCACCCCTGCCCACCACCCCCATCGGTGCAAATTCTTTTCGATCCCCAAAGCAGTCCAGCCACCTGTCGTGCGAATTATCGACGCTTCTGCGGTGCCTCTCGACGTGGTAGATATGGTGTGGAGTCATGGAGAGTTCACTTTTAGAGACACGTCCATCGATCTATTACAGCTTCCCCCGGGTCACCTCTCTCCCTTACCCATCCCCTTCTGTCCGACCAAGAGTCGACCCCACCACCACCCATCTCCCCCAACCTCACCTACATGTACATCATCACATCACCATCATTGCTCATCTTCTTGCAATCGATGTATCGCCATGTACTGACCACGTTTTACTTTGGCACAATTATAATTACTGTCTGGAATGTGAGCGAACGTGCACCTGATGGTGTGAACGAGCAGCCAAATATGTTCGACCTTCTATAATCACATTACACTTACTGTTAGAGCTGGCAGCGAATCGAACCGTGGAGATGACGACCGGTAAGATTATTGCATTTTCAAAATCCTGGTTCGTGTGTCGTGTGTACAATGGAGAGAAGATGATGACATTCGTGGCAAGGGGGGGAATGCTGTGCAAGCCCCAAGAGAAACACCCTCTCCATCTCCCAGCGCAGCACATGAAATAAGAAAGTTAATTGCAATTAAGACTTGACACGTAATTTCAAGGAGCTCGATAAAAAGGTAAAATTGAGAGTCTAGTTTTCAATTAGTTTTTTCAAAAGTAAACGCTCGAAAGGAGGTTCATCAAGTAAGTTTGTTCATCAAGCAGCGGCTCCGGCAGACCTGGAAAATATTCGGATTGTACTTTGGAATGAACCAAATAACTTTCTGTTAAGGTGTTGTAATGAAGGACTTGTGTCCGGTGACTCTTTGTCATTTGAAATAGAAAACAAAAAACGAGCAAAGAGTAGTTTGATACAAAATGTTTCACATGTCTCTGGAGCCATTGTTGGGAGGAAATAAAATGATCAATCAACTGGTTAGTTATTGTAACCATGGGCGAATTTAATATTATTACCTCCAACATCTGCAATTGACGGAGGATATGTTTTCACCCGTTTGTTTGTCTGTTTCTTTGTTGTGAAAATCGAACATTTTTAAAGTATGTTGGATGGCTTGGTTGTGTGCGTTATTCTGTCTGTCTGTCTGTCTGTCTGTTGGGTCGCCGAAATAGGTGACCCTTATTATCAGTAATTCTGTCTGTTTGTTTGGATGTTTGTTCGTTTGTCATCAGCATAATTGGTGGTGAACGTGGGCCGATTTTGACCAAACTCCGGTGGTAGGTACATCTTATGACCTAGTGCTTTGGAAATTGTGATGGTTGCTAGGGACGCTTTGGTTCCCTAGCAACAACCGAAAACCTTCAAAATCGGTACCGTTCGCGCGCGAAATCAATTCCGAAAGCCATTATCCCACGTAGGGTTATGAATTTGCACGAATGATCTACAGGTGATGCTCTATCAAATATATTCCGGTTTTTGCGACATATGGAATACTTTACCCCGCAGCGCCCCCTACAATTAGGGTATGCGCGAAAATTGGCGAAAATTGAAGGCCCCTAGCGACCAGGTGAGTGCATCGATACGAATGAAACTTTGCAGGTTCATGGTACTCAATGAGTACTACAACTTTGCCTCAGGACATATTGACCGATTTTGCTTACGTCAGGGGTCAAAGGTCAATTAGTGCAAAAATCGACAATATGTGAGAGCTGGAGGTGCCTTGCGCCAAATGCTACTCTTCTAGGGTTATGGTCGGATGGTCATGAAATTCACACTAATCGTCTGGAATACATTGTGCACAAACAATCGAGCCGGATTTTCGATTTAGATCTTTGTTCACCCACAGCACCCCTCGAACTTTGGGGATTTCCGATTTCAAACCGCATTTTCGGTACTTTTCATTCAAATGGATACCGAGTAGTTATCAGTAGATGGAACTGGATGAGATTTGGTATGCATAATCTTAAGGTGATTCCCTAACCGACGTATATGACATCCATTTTGCTCTATATCTTATAGTTTCCATGTCCGGCGACCCATCGCCGCCTACCGGCTTGTTACTTACGAAATCTAAAGATTTCGTAAGTATATTGATGACTTCCGTCCTCTGTTTGTGTGTTTGTTTGTTTGTTTGTTACTTACGAAATCTAAAGATTTCGTAAGTATTTTGATGACTTCCGTTTCTGTTTGTTTGTGTGTTTGTTTGTTTGTAGGCACATAACTCGAGAACGGAAGAAGCTACCAATGTCAAATTACACCACGTGATTCAGGAGGGTGATGGCTAGTGCTGATTAGATTTTGGTCAAAATCGGTCAAAGGTCAAGGTCACAGTGAGGTCAAATATTCGATTTTTGATGGTTTGGTACAGATAACTCGAGAAACGGAAGAAGCTACCAATGTCAAATTAACCACGTGATTCAGGAGGGTGATGGCTAGTGCTGATTAGATTTTGGTCAAATCGGTCAAAGGTCAAGGTCACAGTGAGGTCAAACATCCAAAAAATGATAACTCGAGAACGGAAGAAGCTACCAATGTCAAATTACACCACGTGATTCAGGAGGGTGGTGCCTAGCGCTGATTAGATTTTGGCCAAAAATCGTCAAAGTCAAGGTCACAGTGAGGTCAAACATAATTCCGTAAATTAACGTGGAGAAATGTGAGTATTTTTGCTTCGCTCGACGTTACGAGTTCGTTTTAACTTCGATTTTAATTTTGTCTTCGTTTTTTGCGATCGCTTAGGACGCTTAAAACTCGGTTGTCGAAATTCTGGTAAAAATCGGATGTTTTGGAGACGTTTTAAGATTGTATAAAAATATTTCACTCGACGCGTCACGGGTCGTCCCATGATGCAGTGCGCTCGAGCAGACGCGTCATTGAGTTACGTTAAGGTATAATTGCGTGGAGAAATGGAGATTTTTGCTTCGGTCGACGTTACGATTTTTGATGGTTTGATACAGAATCATCGTAGAAACTTCTGGTTTGCGTCGCTACCTTCTCTGAAGACATGCTTTTATTAGACAAGTTCAGAGGTCAAGTTGACGATTTCGTAAGTACCAGTCTATGACTGCTTGTTTCTTTGTTTGTCAATCGCCTACAGGTCTCAATTTAAAACTGATCTTCACAAAACTTCACTACATGGTAGAGTTCGTCATAAGCAAGAAGTCTATTGTTTTTGAGGTCAAAAGGTTAACATAGGCCAAAGGTCAACAACCTTGTCAGATTTCAAAAATCCTCAATTTTCATCCGATTGACTTCAAATTTGAGGAGTAGTTGCATATTTGGTCATTGAATTCAACCACCAATTGTTTTTGGTGGAATCATGGAATCAAGTATAATGTGAATTTTTTTTTCATTTAGGTACACCTTAATAGAGGTGGCAGAATATAGTTCAGAGGTAAGTGCTCCTACCTATGAGCTATCTAGCCTGGGTTCGAATCCCATCCCAGATATATCCTGTCATCCTGGTGTAAGCAGGGCGAAGCATCAATGTATGTGCAGTCCATTGCAATGACGTTAAGCTGGAGGATCTGTCTGCCAACACTGGTTGTCGCTGGATGTTAAGCCTCCCAGAGTGTCTTCTGTGAAGAGTAGTTGAGCTGTCACCAGCACCCTGGTCGAATTGTAAACTTCTGCTCTGACTGACGACTGGGAAGGCAATGGCAAAGCACCCATCATAATGTATGTGCAGGAGCTGCAATGGGATCACGGACGCTCTGTGAAGAGTACAGTACATTTTATTGTTTGACAGTAAAATAAACGCATTAGTCAAGAGCCAATGTAATCTGCAACAGATTACTCTTGAAAAGCAACCCGCATATTGTATATATTTGTAAATATTTATATATATTTGTATATATTTATATAGATATATTTATGCATATATTTATATATATTGTTACGGCTGTGGAAATTCGCATTACACCATAAAGGGTCCTCAGGTGAGATATATCGTAAGTTCATGTGTAGTTAGCCCAAACCCATTGTTTAGAGGGAAATTATGTGATCCATCGGGCTGCGATTCTTCAGTTAGCCGTTTTCTTTTGCTGTCATTACTTTGGTGCAAGAACAACCACGAACATCGCCACAACCAACATCTCAACGATCACGCCATTCACTACACGACGCCCACAATCACGCCATTCACACCACGACGCCACCTTCCACAACTACGCTACCACCATCTTCGCCACTCGCCATTCAACGAGCACCATGCGGTCACAATCTCCATGGGACGGATGAAAGGAGCGGAGTGGCAGCAGCAACAAGGGTGCGAAGGGGCATCTCCCGCCCAAAACTCCACTTGAATGTCTCCCGCCAGATTTTCCCTCCTGCTTTTCCCACGCTTTGGCATGGGGAGGTGCGATTTGAGCCAGAGGTCAAAGGTGAAAAAAGGTGGGGCCTGATTTTGGGGGAATAATTCCCTGGCCCCGAGCCAAAACTGACCTTTCCTCGTCCCCCGCACGCGCAGGGAGGGGGGAACGAGAGGGCACGCCCCTTTTGGGAAGCTTCCAGAAGGGAGTGGAGCCAGAAACGGGGAGGGTGAAGGGCGGAGCCCCACCCTACAAAAGGCGTGGGCGTGAAGGTCGACGATAACGTCGTTCCCTTGTCCCTGTTCCCTTGTCCCTGAAGGGGAATTGTCGAGAGTTGTGGTGATTGTTTCTGGTCGGAGGTTCTGTTCGTTCGTCCCTGTCGGGCGGACGACACGTGCAGGCGCGAGGCACGAGCCCAGTGGACCACGCCGGAGGGACTCGGAGTTACGGTCGCCAAGGACTCGACACGCTAAGGGAAGTCGCGACTTCCATTTCTTTTGGTTCTGTGTAAACGTGTGTGTTGGCACCAGTCTGGTGAAGTGGAACTGTTTTAAGTGTTGCCGTGTGAATTGCATTATTCGGTTGTAGATCTGCGTGTGTCTCTTCGCTTGCTTTTATTGTGTTTTCTTGCTTGACTGTAATATACGTGCCTTCTGTGCTGCCATGTGGCATGGAATAAATGTGCTGGTCCAATTGTTCCCGTTTCGCTGCGTCCTTTCCTTTGTTTGAATCTCCATCTTGCATCACGTAAGGGATTAATAGTGGGTTTAAAACACCCGGTAACTAATCTGAACCGTCAAGGTCGACGATAACTCCGCTCGGTTATCCCTGTAGCACGGAACGAGCCGCTAAGCGGTTCGTGTCCGGAATCGACCTGTAGCGTGGTACAACTCCTCGGTACGCTATCCGCGCGGGTACTTAGGTAAATCGACCATTCGGCGATCGGACCCTATTTCGCGCGGTAGAATGCGGACTGAGTTGTGGTGAGGTTAAACCCCCACCCGTGACTAGCTCCCGGCGTTGTTCCGAGAGGGTCACGACTGAATTGCACGTTCGGTGGGCGAAGCGGCCGCCATTCGAGTCAAGCGGCCGATCGCACGCCGGCGGGGCGCAAATTCGCAAAAATATATTTGTATATATTTATATAGATATATTTATGCATGTATATATATATATATTGTGTATATTATATATATATATATATATATATATATATATATATATATATATATTTGTATATATTATATATATATATATATATATATTTATATAGATATATTTATGCATGTATTATATATATATATATATACATTATATATATTTGTATATATTTATATAGATATATTTATGCATGATAATATATATATATATATATATATATATATATATATATATATATATATATATTTGTTATATTTATATATATATTGTATATTTTATACAGATTATTTTATGCATTTATTTATAGATATATTTGTATATATTATATATATTTGTATATATTTATATAGATATATTTATGCATGTAGTATATATTATATATATATTGTTACAATTTCGGCCCGCCCGGCGTGCGATCGGCCACGTAACTCGAATCGCGACGCGTCGCCCACCGGAACGGACAATTCAGTCGTGACCCTCCTGGAACTACCGCCAGGAGCCAGTCACGGGTGGGGGTTAACCTCACCACAACCCAGTCCGCATTCTTACCCGCGCGAAATAGGGTGAATCGCCGAATGTCGATATACCTAAGTACCCGCGCGGTAGCGTACCGAGGAGTTGTACCACGCCGCAGGTCGACTCCGGACACAAACCGCTTAAGCGGCTCGTTCCGTGCTGCAGGGATAACCAAGCGGAGTTATGTCGACCTCGACGGTTCAGATTAGTTACCGGGTGTTTTAAACCACTATCAATCCCTACGTGATGCAAGATGGAGATTCAACAAAGGAAAGGACGAAGCGAAACGGGGGAACAATTGGACAAGCACACTTTTATTTCACACACGTAAGCAGGCAAATAGGAACAAAAGCAGGCAAATAGGAACAAAGGAAAGCACTACGACCGAATAAAAGCAATTATTTACAGCACACTCACTTATACAGGTTTTACTTTGCAAGACTGGCGCCACAAACACACATACAAAAGCCCGAAAAGAAAAGAAAAGAAGTGACTTCCCTCATGGACCGTCGAGTCCTCCTCTCCTACTACCGTCAGCGCGGTCGCGCCTGGTTCCGGCCTCCCACGCGCCGGCGAACCCTCTCCGGCACCCCTCGTTCGGACGCGCAGGTCCACCACAGGCCGCACTGCGGCGCCTCCCATCCTAGTCTCCACCAACAGGCCGCGCCGGGCCACGAGCGCGGGAAT
>CM068963.1:69407920-69434654 GCA_035128595.1 Eptatretus atami | reverse complement strand
GAAGGGAGCGCTTTGGAGAGCGAGACCCAAGGAGAGAGACCGACCCTTTTTGGAGAGAGAGCTGGTGCCTTTTTCGGAGAGAGCTACAGCCAACATGAGCCACGATCAGAGAGAAGAGGGCCTCGCGTCCGTTTGCCTTTTGTAAGGCGGGGCTCCGCCCTTCGCCGCGCGGGGCTCCGCCCCGTTCGCGGCTCCACCTCCCTTCGAGGCGTTTCCAGAAGGCTCTCAAAGGGGGGCGTGCCCCCACTCCGACCGCCTCACGCCGGGCCTCCACCAATGGGGAGGTAGCTGCCCTGCCCCCTTCCCGTGCCAGCTTGGCACCGCAGAGGGGTGCGCAAACCGCGCACTAGCGCAGGTTTCTTTTTTGCCGTTGTCGTTGGTTGGTTTGAGGTTGTTGGATCCAAAATAACGATAGAGAAAAGAAAAATGGCTAACTCAAAGCGTCGCAGCCCGGATGAATCACACATATTCCCCCTAAACAACAGGTGTGGACTAACTACACATGAAACTTAGCGTCATAACTGATCCAAGGACCCTTTATGGTGTATTGCGAATTTCCACAGCCGTAACAATATATTTGTATATATTTATATAGATATATTTATGCATGTATTTATATATATTTATATATATATTTGTATATATTTATATATTTATGCATATATTTATATATATATATATATATTTGTATATATTTATATATATATTTATATATATATTTGTATGTATTTATATAGATATATTTATATATTTATGTATATATATTTATATATATTTATATGTCATGGATTCACAACGTTCTTGGAATGAAATGCAATAGTCCGAGACAGCAAGTTTCTTATTTTTCAATATATCTAGTACTGCACGACAACTTCACGGACACAATTTTTCCAACTTTCTTGTGGAGTTGGCCGATGGGCAAATTTCTGGCCTAATCCTTTCACAAACTGGTTGCTCAGTCGTGACGTTCAACTGAAGCTGATTTTGGCAGGAATTTGTAATTTTCTAAGGGTGCCGACAATAACTCGCCTACTCTTCAAGAGACAACATTGTTTCTTGAAAGTCCAACATCTAATGCTAGCAGTTGGGACACCCGGCCTAACGGCCATCTGACCGATTCTGTATGATTCTGTGATGTATGGCCATCAGTATGGAATTCTGTCTGGCCATCCGGTGTAACCCTCCGACAGTATATATTCGTGTAATCAAACCCAGATGAGAGAACTCAATGGAGAGTGTGAAACCTCTGCACCAGGTTGTCGACTTATTTTTCAATAATTTTGTATGATTTGTAAGAAAATGCATAAATGTATTATTTATTTATATACACACCACATTTCAATGGTGTGTGTGTGTGTGTGTGTGTGTTTGTAAGTATATACTGTATGTACATATGCACATGTACCTGGTATATAAAGTATCTACATTGATGTTTTCAAGTGTATCCGAGTGTATATGTTGATGTTTTTGTGTAGGTATACCACTATATGCAATCAAAATTGTCCCTTATTCGTAACCAATTCAAGCTTTATAAACGCGTTCAATGAGATTGCATTTGACTGAAATCTGCCAAGCTGTGCTTTAAGAGATTCTGTTGCGGAGATGTTTTGCCCTCACTCCGCCAGCATGTCAGACTCAAAATGATCGGCGTGCACCATGATTGAACCTGCGGTCTGAAACCTGTAAAACGCCTCTCAGGGACTTGTCATGCAAAAGGTTTGGGCTTGAACCGTTTACCCAGAGCGTTTTGTGTTATACGTGTTTCGGGCATGGATGGTCTCGAGGGCCACATTGCCATTAGCCTCAACAAAGCACACGATGAAATGACTCTTCATTCAAGCATCACGGAGGGAGATTCTTCCCACTGCACGTCCCTCTGCTTTGCAGCACTTTCGGTCAATTGGTTTTCATCCCGGGGTAAAAGCCGAATCATTTTTGCGATTTCAGATCGCTAATTCAATTGCTTTTTTGTGGCTAATGAAATAACTCAATATTTTTATTGAGTTTACACGGTCAGTAATAGCGAGAACAATTTAGAACAATTTTGTTTATTAATTTGTCAGCGAAATATCTAAGCCCTAGGAGGAGGTAAATGACAGGTGAATGACAGGTTCTCAAGGTGGCATAGGATTTACGAGGATTAATTGAGTGGTAGCAAGGGAAGAGACTTGGGGGTAGGGATCCGAGTTGGTGGATGGTCATGGAGAGGAGAAGAGAGCACGGGTGGTATTGGGAGAGATAATGAGGTGACAACGGGCAGCACTCTTGAAAGACTGGAGGGAGTGCGCGGCACGAGACAACAGCCGAGGAGTCGGTTCCTCCAGAAGTGAATGTTCAGCTTAGAATTTGGAAAGGTGACCCGGTATGGGATTCTGGAATAACATGCACGACTCAAGTGGGCTTGGGCTGATGGAGGGATGAGAACTGTTGCCGATGAAAGAAAACAATTGTGAATCTGCTCCCTTGCTACATGCTATTGCTTCTACAAAGATGGTTATGAAAGTTTATGGATCACGTGGTTCTCTGTGTGGCTAGTTAGGTGTACATAAGGAGAAACTGTGGTGGTGTCATTGCCACTCACTTCAAAACACAAAGGGGGTATGTGCGGCAGTTGGGATCCGTGCAGCTCTGATATTCCTGAGGGAGATGGCTAAGTGGACAAGGGTGTCTATCAGTATGGTTTTGTAGATATACTTGCAATGAACAAAATAAAAAATAATGATACATAAGAAGAACGCTTGGGCGCAAACCCGAGTGCCCCCCTGACATGGATTTCAGTTGCATTGTTTGCATCACAGGAAGTTACACACACACACACACACACACACACACACACACACACACACACGTACTGATGTCATGATTGTTTAACTGTGAATAAAATTCAATCATATCCACATGAAGTTGTGTTAAACCCATCCATCATTCCATTCCTATGCATCATCCGACTGCTGGTTGAATCATTACTGAGAGCATGGCTGATGCAGTGCTGTCCCTCGCAGGTTAAAGTCGGAATCTGCACAAGATGCCGGCAAAAACTCGCCTGAAATTTTCCAAAAGACACCGTGGACCCTGTAACATCCACTGACAACGCTGGCAGACAGGTTTCTAGCTTCATATTGCGTCCGACAGACAGCACACCTTTTGATTGAAGACCCTGCCTGGAAGGCATTACATAGTCAGCTGAGAATCGAACCAACATGAGAGTGGGCTACCTCCGCACCATGGTGGTATACGATTGCATTTGGCAGTTGAATACCCTTCTGAAGACTTCTCGTGGCCTTGTGAACAACAACATTGGACTCTGGACAAATGGAAGTGTCTCCGGGATCATTATGAATCCCATTTCACACTCTCGGAGAAGGGTTCCTCAAAAATCATCCAACACCAACAACAAATGCCTCATGTGAACAGCTCAGGCCAAATATGACCGAATGGTCTGAGAAATGGTGAGCAACTGGAATGGATAAGACCTCCTTCTTATTTTTAATCTGTCATTGAGAGAAGAGTGGCATCCAGGGAGTATTTTGAGATCCTAACTGATCAGGTCCACGCTTTCATACTTGATGAACATGCATTTTGATAATGATGGGATGTTTAGAGATAGGCCACGTCAAGATGAGCTGAGCACGCGACAGCGTCCATTAAGCCCGTAAGATGAACGACAAATTTGAGAGAACATGATTTTACGCTTCGATCATAGTAAAAGCAGCCTCCAGATATAAAGCAAACTGAGCATCTTCAGGAAGTAATGGAATCTCGTGGATTACTCACCCACCAGCTGCCATCAACGATGCTCACCCTTCCTGTACGGATGGTACCCCAACATCACAGTATTACAAAGTTGTAGAACCAATGTCACGTCCTATCACTAAGGTGATGTTTGATATCATAGTTGATATACTTCAATTATTTTTTTGGCTGGTGACTTTACATCCTGAAAAATTATTCGATATGTTATCCAATCTTCCTTCCCACCCCCTCCCCCTCAAGCGACTAATGCTACTACAGCATGCATGGCAGCTGGAGGAAAGGGGGAGAAGAGGTTAGGGGTATAAACATTTCATGTATTCCTTCTTTTTTAAACCAATACTCCCTATGGTGCCTTTTGAGTTAGAGCTGCGCTGTGCCCGGAGCATCTGTGCGGGTGTATGTGCCACAGATCCCTAGAGTTCCTTGAGGTCATTATGTTTCCAACCCATCTGACCCTGAGCAGGTCCTTGCGTGCCAAGGTCATGCAATATTCAATGAGGGGATGGCTACAGAGTTTGAATGCCCTAACCTCACCCTTTTTATCACGTAATCATTATGGTACTTTGATCAATGTGTAAGAAATGCCTTCTAGTGAAATATCTGCACTCGGCAGTCATAACAATACAGTGACAATGTTTGTTAGAAATATTAATTTGGAATTTAGGATCAACCTGTTCTTCACTCAACGGTCTTCTAGCTGACGTGGCTCACCGCCATCTCGTGGCAACCTTGATATGATGCCCCGCGAGGAGGAGTGATGTAAGCGACATTTTTTTAATGATATGATGATGATAGGCTCGGATGATAGGGTAAGGGTTAAAATAGTGCTATATGGCATTAACTCCAAAATGGCCGATGTGTCCCTTACATCACTCCTCCTCGCGGTGCCTCATATGTTCTTGTGATCTTTTGCTAAACCTGTTCATGTTCAAATCTCAGATCCGGCTTTCCTCCAACAATTCGTTGCTAGCACATTATAACCTTCCATCCTGTAGTTATATGAGGATAAATCTATCAAAGCAGGCTGTGGGGCACCAGAAGTGAGCCAACAAACATGGGATGTTACACAATTAAGTTGGTAACAGCGATGAGCAGTACTGGGCAAAGTTGCAAAATTGACTTTCAAAGGTGGAAGAAGAGGGGAAATGTATGAGAGGAAATAAGCAGGCAGGCAGAGCATTCTTCAGAAGAAAGGCATTGATTGGGTAAGAATATGACTCCGTATGAGCAGGAGAAGAATGAATCACAGAAAGGGTAGATGTTGAAAGAAGAGTTCAAAGAAAGTGACAATCCATCAAATTGGGTACAATGAGCAATCAACATATCCTAGGGATATGGTCCACAATATCGGTTTGGTCAAATTTATAAGAGAAACCTGAACCAAAGTACTGAGGCGTACTCCATAATCACTTGACTTAAAGGCATTGGAGCATTTGATAAGTGTCAAGGAAGGACATGGCAAACAGAGGAGGCCCAGACACCCTTTAGTTTTAGAGGCCATTTTTGAGGTAGGGTGAGCTCAGGACTGGTTATGACAGATGAACCACAGATAGTCAAGAATAACCTATGGAAATTTCATCAGGATCAGGTCGGCCATTTCAAAGGCTTGGCACAACATTTAATAAATATAGTCCCAAGTAGGACAGATGCTCGTCTCCCATTTGAATGCGGTCGCAGTGGGAGTGAATTAGGTGATAAAGTTGATTTTTCAGTTAAATTTGATGGGAAATTATTATCACCAGTGGAGTACCCACCCTTTGGGCGATCTTGTTCCAAGCTTGCACACACATTCTTCTGACACATCCCTATATTTGGGTGGTGCATAGGCAACAGAACGCTTCTCAATCGCTCCTGGGTTACGGCTCAATCCGGCTCAACATAACGCTTCAAACCAGAAAAAATAACCTGGGTTACGTATGTGAAGCAAAGACATGCGTACTGCTTATGTGCATATCTATTATACTAAAGTACGCAATCTGCTGTCTGTCTGTCTGTGTGACTGTGATACATTTGGTCGTTACTTATCCGATCTCAACCAGACTTGACAGGATGACTCGGGGTCATACGATGGAGGTTGTAGCAACTTCATTTGCCCCCTTCCCCAAGGAGGTTTTCCGTCTTGGGTGAAATCTGTGTTAAAGTGTATCGATAGCTTATTGTGGCATTTTTCCAAGGCTGCTTCTAACAAGAAAAGTTATAACACCAATGATAATAGCATAATGTTAATGTTATTACAAAACAATATTAATACTGATAATATGTCCTTCCCGAAGGGGTTTTTCCTCCTTCGAGAAATGCCGTGTTAACGTGTATATAAATCACATATTGTGGGGGAACCCCTACCGAAAGTAAAAAAAAATGTTATAAACCACAAACATGTGCGATTACCTTTACAAACAGTCGCTACTGCTGTTTAACACTAAACTGAAAGGGAGGAAACCCGGGGTGTGTTCAGTTTCCAAGCAGCTATCTAGCACTTGCCAAGCTAGCCATTCCTTATCAATGGTTTTGAGTGGAGTGCTTGCTTGAATGCTTAAGCCACTTGGTGACCGCTCTACAAGAAACTTGGTAACCGAACACACCCCTGACGTTCTTGAGACCCGAACCTCGATCTACTGTAACCGATATACCCTTCCTGCTGCTCCTGTGTGGAGTGGGTGTAGTAGTACTGTAAAAGAGACGCTTGTCTGTCTGTGTGTGTGTGTGGTGCCATTTTTCTCACCATGTCGCCATCGCACGATTTTTCTCGCCACGTCGCCATCGCTCGATAGTGCCTAAGCCTTTGCAGCTATGTGATAGGTCATATTAAATGATCCCTGACCCCATTCCTTCGTGGGTGTTTTGGGCTCCCACAAAAAAAAAAAAGATTTCTTCAAAATGCCAACAGGATTACAACAGCACTGGTCAACGCCAGGTAACCCTGCTAGTATGTAATACATCATCGTTATAAAGCTCGGATAATTCCAACTACTGACACCAGAGGCCTGAAACCTGAGACCTGTACATACAGTCGCCTTCACAAGGTCCGTGGTGCCAATCGGCTCCAACCTTTTGACATTCGATGATCCTCTTAAGTCGCTTAGTATGTTTTACACTGAACGGAAAACTTATAGGGAGGGCATGGCAATTGTGAAGGTGACACTTTTGAAGATGTCTTCGGCTTACCAAAATGGCAGACGTATGATTTTTTTTTTTTCAGGTTACAATTGTGTGTGATGTTAGTCCAGCTGTCCAACCATCGGGTACAGAGTGGACATACATACATACATACAAACACCTGATCCATTATGTATATAGATTGTACGTGATATCATGTAATTACATTTCAAGTTGATGATCTCACCACCTGGATGGAAATTTTTAAAAGGGCTCCATTCGTTTTTATGCATCGACGTCATAAATCATCCCGCCGAGTTTCAAAACCATCCGTTGAGCAGCCTCGGAAGAGTAGGGGAAAAAACCGAAAAATTGTTTATGGACCCATTGACCGACTGATTGAAAGAAAGATATCGTTATGGTTTTAAGAGTTCGTCGACTCCATTATCGACGAGCAAAAAACGATCTTGTGATGAAAATAGGGCCCTTAATATTTTTAACAAAGTTAGGCCTAATTACAATAATAGACAGAATCGACAGGTTGTTGATCGATCGAAGTGTGCTAACCGCCGTGAGAAACAAGAATCTGAAATTGCTAACTTGCTCCATCACCTAATTTTATGACCATTTTGTTATTTCCAAGCAGCTTTGTCTTTATGTATCCTTGAAACCTTCATCCGGGTTGAATTAGACATTTGGTGAAATAATATAACATGTAAAAGGAAGAAACAAAGTCTATTAAAAGTAGACCAAAGTATACCTGTTAATTTGTTTGATTTACCAAATGAGCAAGTTGTACATTTTGTCTGCACATTTGATAAAGCAAGACTTTTGTTTTTTTGGGGGGGAAAAGACCCTGAACTCACCTTTTCCCACTGAAAGCTGCAGACAAAACACAGACCTAGAAATATCAGGATAATTATTAAAATATCTCAGTAATTTCTCTCTTGGGATCCACGGGAGAAGGAAAGGCTCCTCGAATAACCTTCCGCTGAATGGCTCGCACACAGATCACGTGCCGTGGTCCGTTGGGGGGACCCAAGCTAGCTCGGAGAGTGAAACGAAGAGGTCGTTCATTAGGCAAGGGAATTGTTTTACATCGTTTGCCATCGTGGTCATGTTACTAGAGCGAGCTCTTACACCCGGTATCCATCTCTCATAGTTAATAGTTCATATTCCTATGTGCCATATAATGTGCCATATAATGCCCTTCCTCAAGCCATTGCGCCATATAATTGCCATATTAAGTCCTTCCTCGAGTTATTATACAACTTGATATGAAATAAAGGATGGAAATTTCACGATTAATTATTTTTAAGACATTTGATCTAGCTCGAGTATTTTCGAACCCGTCTTGTTGCTTTTCATGTCCATGGGAAATGTCTAGATGGCTACATTTGGGTCTTCGGATGTTTCGCCGGTCAACACAATCTGGACATTAAGAACTTTCCTCAATCCAACCTGTCCTGACTTCTATGGATGACATCTGTCAATGTTTTATTGATGTATACATGGTTCAGAAGACGACATTTACCGGACCCGAAATTAAGCATCAGGAGAGCACTCATTCATTACGTCAATGAATAGACCTTATATACTCCAAGGATTAATATGATCCCATCCTCCCATACACAAGTTCAGAGGTCGAGTATTCGTCTCAGAGCTGTCTAGTGTGGGTTCGATTCCGGAAACGATAGGATACGACTATAAATCCACTCACAGTGCTTCACAGACAGGGCACTGCATTCAACACTTAGTCCTGGTTTTGGAGCAGACTTTAACCTGGACGTACCATATGCTAACACTCACTTGTGGAGTGTGAACGACCTTTCATTCCGAGAAGAGCAGGCCATAGTGTGCCGGTGGAGTAGGGAAACAAAATTCTCAGGTGTGTACGTGCACTTTTTCTGAATGGCCCGGATGCCTCATGGAAGCTATGGTTTACATATTATGTACGCACGTCGAGGAATGAAAAGTGAGGGGGGGGAGGGGGGAATAAGTTGTTGAGCTGGTGTTATAATTATACTGCTTGTTTGGCAGGTGTGAGGAGGAATGGGGGAAGGATTGTAGGCACGGTAGAAAGGGAGTGGTTTTTGTTAGAGGCGTGACGTGTGTACAAATCACAATCATTGATTTTCTTTTTTTTTGGTGTAATCTCCCCTTTGGCCTGGTGCTCCTGCCTCACACCTTACCCTTCTTGATACAGTGGAAAGCAAGGCCCTCAAACGAATTGGGATCTCCCACGCCAAAACCCAGTGTCTAGGCTTGTTATTCTCGCATTGCAGATAGATTGGTGGCCTCTGGATTCTACCCTCTCCTTTTTGATCTTGCACCATCTGCCATCTCTTGCCTCCGTCCGTCCCCGGTCTTTGCAGGGTGTACATGGTCTGCTAGTAACCCTGTTCTTGTTATAACTCCCAAAATCTGGGTTCACTGCTCACCCCTACTCATTTGTTCCTCTTTTCTCTCACCGATGGAACCAATTTCTCCAGTCTGTTCTGTCCCATTATTCCCTCAAGAGATTCAAGACAGCTGTTCACCACTATCTTAGGTCATCCCCCATCCGAACTCGTGATCTTTTTCCTACCTCAAATAACCCCATTCCCAAGCACTTCCTTTTCCCAGATTTTTGTGACCCCCCCCCTCCAATTTTTTTTCGTTTGTTTGATTTCTGTTTCATTCCCACCTTCCCTCTTTCTCTTCTTGCTGTGCTTCATTCATCTCATGTGCAGCTTTTTTCACCCCTTGTGTTCTTCTCCCCCTCCCCTTGGTCTCACTCTCACCTCTACTCTACTGTTGGTGTTTCCCCCTTTTCAATTTTGGTTCCCTCCCATTCTACTCTAGCGCTTCCACGAGCCTCGACCATAGATACAAAAAAACGACGTCCTGAAAGACATTGCTTTGTATCTGCTAAACCGACAGCAAAGTTTGCACAATCCTAAAAGCAAAAGTTGAACTCCAACATTCCCAAACGTCAAATGCAGACGGTACATACTTGTGCTTCACCAATCAAAGGTGTCAAACAAAAACCAAAATAGAAACAAGCAGTCATAGACTGGTACTTACGAAATCGTCAACTTGACCTCTGACCTTGTCTAATAAAATCTGTCTCTAGAGAAGGTAGCGACGCAAACCAGAAGTTTCTACGATGATTCTGCACCAAACCATCAAATCGAATGTTTGACCTCACTGTGACCTTGACCTTTGACCGATTTTGACCAAATCTAATCAGCACTAGCCATCACCCTCCTGAATCACGTGGTGTAATTTGACATTGGTAGCTTCTTCCATTCTCGAGTTATCGTGCCTACAAACAAACAACACACACACAAACAAACACAAACAGACAAACAAACAGATGACGGAAGTCATCAAAATACTTACGAAATCTTTAGATTTCGTAAGTAATAAAAATAAAAAGACATGAATATAAAAAGTAACCACCGAGGTGGTGAAGTTTGTAAACGTTTGTTCTTTTTTGACCTTTTCGATATTGACTTTTGGAGTTACCATTTGAATGATTCTAGTTGAATCCAATACAGGATTTTAAAAATGACGTATGACGCACTTACGTCATAAATGACGCCACGGTGACAGCTAAACGAGGCATGTGTGTGTGTGTGTGTGTGTTGTGTGGTGTGTGTGTGTGTGGTGTGTGTTTACTCTGATTCGGTTCTGCTCCAAGGGCACTTATAAACCTGCCGGTGTTAGCGTGAAACGTGTAATTCAAATCGTCTTTTAAACATAATTTCCATCATTTAGACTAAAGATGGCAATTTTTAAAATGGGTAACGATAACTGTTGTGTTCCTGAATGCAAGTTGGACTCACGGGAATATAGGAATACGGTAAATGTCTGTCTGTGAGGAGAGGAGTCAGGTTTCTTTCATTTCCTGTGAAGACAATTAGGTAGCGGAGGGAGTGGTTATAACACACACACACACACACACACACACACACACACACACACACACGCTTCTCTTTTCACCAACAGATGCAAAAATCTCGGATAATTTATCTTTGTGTCCCGGAACCAAAATATATTATAAACGGCACTCGCAGCCATCACAAACTCCCACTATCACCCCTCTCCTTCCACACCTCCCGAACATGATTAATGGTAATATCATCATTTTAAATGTCCCCTGTGCATCGACAGCCCCAGATATGACATTCCCATCGGTGTTAAGAAGCATGAAGGTTGGGTAGAACGCGCCCGTCTACGAACCTTCAGGCCTTTCACGGCACACATCGCCTGGAGTGTTTGCAGGCGTACGGACCTGTAAGATATCGACCTTTTGGACGAGTTGATCAGAAATTTTTCCAACTCTTTTGTTATGCAGAGGCACACCCTTTCTCCTGGGTACGTTTCCAAGTATTTCGGCTTCTTTAAAAGCTCGTGAGCCGTTTCATGGCATAGGTATTCGTGGTTCATCCCATTCCGCGGACAGAGCGTTAATTCTGCTGAACAATCTCGCTGTATTACACTAGGTGTTTACCATTGCCTCAAGCAGCGGAGTTTGTAATTTGTTCATGGTTGCGGCGATAACTCCTCGACTCCTCGTGAAAAAGACCGTGGGATCTTCAACGTACACCAATGGCAACGGTACGGAGCAGACGGGACATCCAGGCATGATGGAACCCAGACCAGACATCTCAAAAGTAAGTGCGCTACCTCCGCAGCACCTGGACATGCAAGGAAGGTAAAATAAAAAGGGTTTTTATTTTTGCACAATCATCGTTTAAGGGATTATCAGTATAGACCAGACTCCTCGAGCTATGTGCACTACCTCTGAGTTGTCCAGCCTGGGTTCGAATCCAGAACCTGCTAGAACCTTCACCCTGGTGTTTCATATTAAAGGTGAGGGATCATTGCACGCAGAATCAATCGGGAAGATAGACCCGCCTGGCAGTACCGGTCGTTGGTAGACGTTGAAGATGCCACGGTGTTATTCGTGAAGAGTGGGTGAGTAGGTATCCAAGACGAGTAGGTGAAGAGTAGGTATCGAAGACAGGCACAATGAACAAATTACAAATTCCTGCCAAAATCAACTTCAGTCTCGTACGTCACACCTGGCCAGCCAGTTCGTGAAAGAGTTGGGTGGGGGGGAAAAAACGTCTTCCAGCTGATCACACAATACAAAGGTGGGAATAATTAATGGGCCATTGAAGTAGAAGTGGTAGTCGGCGCAGTGCAGTAGTAGTTGTTGATATTTTGCGCAATAAAGTTTAAGCCCAACATAAACCCAGCACCGTTGGTTCTCGTCTGTCATCATGGACAAGTCGTGTCAGGTTAAGACTTTTCCGGACAAATTCCAGGAGAAGCTGCTCCTAGCGGTGCGGGTATCCGTCCAAACAGCCGCCATTAACACACTCGTCCGCAGCAGTTGTTCCGTTTAATTGCTCTGCCCTTTGACCCGTATTCGGGAACCTCAAAAAGGGGAAAAATACCTTTTGCATACTTTCTTCATCAACACCAGACAGCAAACCTCTTTGGTGAACACAGATTTTGCTAATATGACCTGAACAGCTGTTGACCTTTCTCATCCTTGCCTAATGGGATCCACTTTCCTTTCGCAATAGCCAATGCCAAAAGTGGGGGGAGAGAGGGAGCTTTGAAGCTCAGATTTTCATAAACTATTATGAATACGCTAAATACCCGAAGCATTAATTTAAAATACCTGCTTACGCCATTTCGCCCCGCAGAGTTATCCAAGACAGGATTACAGTCAACGGTAGATACAAGTTGGCTACAGATTTTAGTTGTCTTCCGAGGAACCTCTCCAAATGGCCTGTGAATTCCAAGGTACGATTGCAAGTTTTCATTTGAGGCTTTGGCTGCAGGGAAATCGACTTGCTTCTACTTACCGGTGCATATTGCATGACGATGTGTGTACATCAATCACGCGCGTGTTCGAAAAGTTCCATCAACGAGACACAATGGTCCAAGACTTGCTCACATTATTTTTCAACATCCATGGGAATATTTTTCTTACTAATTAATTACACTAGTTAGACATTATTAGATTAAAACATGTTTTTCTCTCGAATTTCTTCGACTCTCCGAGAGTATCTCATTCCGAGAACATTTTGAACGCCCCTCGTACTCTGACGTGTAAATGGTGCAGCAAATAATATGATTTCAAATCATGGCACGACCGGCAGTACAACCTAGGAGTATGCACAGTCGTCATTCGGTTGTCGAGTTGTCGAGGCATCTGAAGCATTCAACTCGATGAGAGCACAGACATCGCCTCTGTTGCAAAACTGATGGCGTTTGTGAGACATCTCATCTCCTCTCCTTTCATTTCATAGATTTCCTTTCATCTCCTCTCCCTGTTAAGGCTGGGGATGCCCCAAGGCAATGTTCTAGGTCCAGTCCTATTCCTGATCTTCATAAATGATCCCTTGGAATCTCTGGAAAAATCCCCTTTATCTGTTTGCTGATGATTCCACCCTCTGCCGAGACATCCCTCATCCTTCAGACGGGCAGTCTGCAGCCTCTTCCCTCTCTTCAGACCTTGAAAAAAAAAATCACAAGCTGGTCAAACACTTGCAATAAGTCTTTCAATCCTGAGAAATCTCACACTCTCATTATCTCTCTGAAAGGACCACATGGCAAACCCTCCTATCTACTTTCTTAACAATCCTCTTGAGGAAGTTGAGTCATTCAAACTCCTCGGTCCACTCTCAGCCATGATCTTTCTTGGGCAAACCGCATTTCAAAGTTGGCCTCCAATGCCAGTTGCCAACTGGGAATCCTCTGTCATACAAAGTCTTTCCTTGGCACACCTGAACTCCTATCGACCTACAAGGCTTTCATCCACAGCTTGATGGAGTACTGCTCTCCCCTCTTCTCTTGGCTGACTACCCTGCCTCACTC
This sequence comes from Eptatretus atami, assembly GCA_035128595.1. Taxonomy (NCBI): domain Eukaryota; kingdom Metazoa; phylum Chordata; class Myxini; order Myxiniformes; family Myxinidae; genus Eptatretus; species Eptatretus atami. The sequence goes on along the minus strand of CM068963.1, from coordinate 69,420,923 downwards.
CTTGCTCAGCTTGACACAATGGAAACCAAGACCTTCAAGATTATTGGAATCTCCCACGATGAAGCTGCGTCTATGGCTATATCACATTGCCATCGTAGATACTGTATGTCGGTGGTCTCTCTGTGTTCTTTCGCTTCCATTGTGGTCTTGCCCCCTCTGCTCTTTCCATGCTTTGTCCCCCCCCCCCCCGAGGTTTCTGCAGGGCACACACTGTCCACCATCAATCCCCTTATGGTTAAACTAACTAAGTCCCGGATCACTGTTCACTTCCACCCATTCGTTCCACTTTTCTATAACCTGTGCAACTAACTTCCACATTTTCTTCAATCTCATTCTTCCCTCGGGTCTTCAAGACAGCTGTTCACCACCATCTCAGGTCATCCCCCCCAGGCAAAAATAACATTCCTCTCCTGTAGTAATTCTCTGCAGACTATTGTTGCACATGAGAGTTCAACTACCATATATTATATTTCTAACTGTTAGCAAGCATTTTTTCCTGGGATACAAAACCATGATCTTTGCTAACCCCGTTAAATCTCTCCTCCTTCCAAATTTCCAATTGTTCCTCCTGAGAGTTTCCTTCTGGATCAATGTTGTCCATCCTCTGCATCCTCTCCTGCTCCCGATTCCTCCACACACACCCATCGTTCAACCAAGTCTGCCTCGAACTTGGCTTTTAACTATGCCGTTGGTGTTTCTCCCCTCTCTCAACTGTCCATTTTGTCCTGGTACATCCTGATCCGTTCAGTGTATGAGCTCTTCCATGAACCTTGGCTCTGTATGCAAAAAACCCCCCAAAAAACACGTTTTGTAATTGAAGGAAAATTATCACGATTTCATTTTCACAGCTGATAAAACTAGAGTTCATAGAACACCTTACACCACGCCATGTTGAGAAAAAAATGACATGGGCAGGGTCTGTGAACAGGACATTTCATTGGTCGAGATGATGTAAAATGCCGTAATATTTTTTCCAAGTCCTGCTAAACTGGAGGTTTTTAGAAGAGCCAGTTTGTGAAAAAAGGTGATTTGTGGCCTCGTGTTCAAGTACACAATTAAATTGAAATAAAATAAAGATTTTAAAGGACGAATAAAATTTTGTCCAGAAGTTTCCTGCAGTTGCTGCAGTCTTCACCACCTTATCTAACACGTTACATTAATTAATAATTATTCATGCCTGTTGTTTGTGTCCTTCATGTCGCTATAAACAATAAGTTCCTGTTCAGAATAATTTTCAATTTTGTTTGACTGCAAGACAGGCAGACAAACTAAAATAAATTTTTATTCTTCTCTGCGCATGTGCGATTGGGCCGAAAGCCAAAGTACTGTTAAACCACACGATTTGTTTTCTGATTAATGCTCAAAATATAACATTCAATTGAAATCAAGTTGTTCCTAAATCATAAACTGACAATTGTAGACAGTCAAAGTGAAGCAATTTCTTAACCCCACTTTTCACTTCACACGTGCGGGGTAAAAACTCAAGTGTCCTGCGTGGAGAGGATTTGCCCCTGAACAAAAACTGTTTCTGTAGAACTTGCGCTCTGGAAAGAGCGTGGAACATGAACGAACTAGAACGCCACTCGGTAGAGCGCATACCTCCGCCTGGATGAACAGTTTACATTTTGTATTCTACTTCCCACTGATAGGCTGGATCTGGATCCGGACCTCCAAAATCTAATCGGCTTCTTGTCACCTACCAAACTCATCTCTCTAATTTTGTTATTACTCGTCCACAACTTTTTGAGATATCGTGTTATATATAGTTTTTGGCCCCATCTCTCAATGGTGAAGAATCACTTAAAAAAAAATTCTCGTATCTGGATGCAGATCCGGAGCTTCACCAAAATCAAATCAATTCTTCGTGGTCACACACCGAACCTGTCCACCAACTTTCATCCAAAACCATCCATAACTTTTTGAGATATCCTGCTCACAGACAGACATGTCTTTCGTTATGTCATTATGTCTACATAACATAACCGTTATGTTTTCACCCCTGTCTATCTGTCTGTTTGTCTGTCTGTCTCTGAGCATGATATTACCTTCAGTGGCAGAGGTAATGAAGGAATGAATAATTAATTAATAATAATGAGACCCAATCCAGGATAATCCATCCATTGGGACCATACTCTGTGCTGAGCGTTGGTGCTGCCTCAGCAGACTCCTTGGTTAGTCGGCACGATCCTGGACGGGTCACCACTCCGACACAGGATACCAGCAAGCTGGCACTCATTTTGCTGACCTCGGAAGGATGACAGGCAGAGTCAACCCCAACTGTTATTAATTCAACAGCCAAGTGGGATTTGAACTCAGGATCCTAGGATCCCAAACCCACCACCTTAACCATTAAGCCAACATCAGGCAAATATCCAGGATAACACTGCACACGATTCTCACCGGTGGTACAACAATGAGCAATAGGTGTTCACACTTAACAGGATTAGTCTCATTTGCGTATATGGTGGAAACACCTGAAAATACATCTCAACACAGCAGCACCTTTCAAAATCCACATTGATGGAAAATCTTCAGGATAACTTATCGCTGGTACCCTGAACCAATGACAAATTTCTGTACAAATCACCTTCAGTCTCGAACACCATGCCTGGCCAGCCAGTTTGTGAAAGAGTTGGGGAAAAAATGCCACCAAAGAGAATATCTTCACCGAAAACGCAATGTTCGTGGTTGATCAAGCAAACAAGCCTACACGACTCCCCATACTATACTTGACGAGATATCCAAGAAGAATATTTTCACGAGTTAGTTGAGTTAAAGAAAAAAACATTGTGCAATAATCTATAGACACAAGTCATGTTTTGTATTTGGAAGTATCTAAAGCCCCAAAACTGATAAAAGAACAAGAGAATGGTTATTCTATTTGGGTATTCCAGGCTTTGGTAAAGAATGTCTCATAATAATATGACTTCCTTTCTATAATAATAAAAATGATATGACCTCCCCCTTACTATGAAGGAACTTCAACACAGAAGGAGGCATCGAGCCCATGAAAGTTTTCATTATAATGGTCAATCTATGGTTTTTTTGTTCAAGCTCTATCCTTTTAAATGATGAACATCAATCAACTCGGTGGAGGGTTCGAACCGCCGACTTACCAGCCTCAGAGAAGACCCTCGAACCGTTACAGTATTACACCACCGAAGTATGGTACGTCAATCGAAATGAAGAATCTGGAAGGAATAAACAAAGCACATTGAATGAGGTTAGTTTTGTTAACCTACATTACTCGGCCATGAAAATAATTACAAAACCGGCCAAGTCCGTTTAAACATTAAAGTTTGCTCCTCGGCACCCACAATCAGCTGGGATTGATTTGAAACAATGATGTAGTCTGATACTCATGATGTTTTCTATCCTCATTAACCCTCCCCATGCTCACCCTCTTCCTTTCCATGTTATTGTGTTTTCTCCCCTCTCCTTTCCTTTTCTGTTTCATCCCTGCCTTCCCCTTCCTCTTCTAAATGTGTAATTCAGCTTGTTCACCCTCATGTGTCCTTCTCCCCCTCCCCTGATCTCCCACTCTCACTTCCACTCTGTTGTTGGTGTTTCCCCCTTTTCATTCTACTTTGCTCTTCCATGTGCCTCGACCATGTGTACACAAAAAGATATGTTGCATTGCTGTTTTATTGCCAATATTCCCCTTAATACTGATCTTTCAGCCCCCTTATTGCTGCATTTGAGCTGGGATCCAGATTATTTACCCCACCGTGTCCTCATTTCCCACACCCACCACTTGCTGGCGTTCCCCTCATCTCTTCTTCTTCCAAATGTCACTCAGTTGTGTACCACCACTCTCCTGTTTGGTGTGTTTCTCCACCACTCTGTTCTGTTCTGGCTCTTCCATGAGCCTCGACTCAGTATGCAAAAAGAATAAACTTCATCGACAGATGAAGCATTTTGATACAATATGTCAAAAGTAGACGTGCTGCACAGAGCGCAAGTCTCTCTTTTGCTCTCCATTTAAAACATCCATTTTCTCCCCAAAACAAGGTGATGAATGACTCAATATCAAGCGAGGCCTGCCAAGAGCTTGCGGATGACGATCGTAATGTGTAGAGAATGGACTGTTTTGCTGACGGAGCAGAGTGGGTGAAGAATCCGACATTTGCACCACGAGGAAGTAGCACGGTCCTCGTTTGGATCCGGGGCCCTTAGCTCGGTTTTGTTTTCCTTAAACCGCTGGAGATCTTATGAATTAACCACAAATTGTTAGTGCGATTGCTGTGTATTAAAAGGGCTGAAAGACATTGGTGTGGCGTTGATAATACAATCGTGTTTCATCGCAAACTTTTACTTTGATTGAATGTTGGAATTAACCAAGCGCATTCAGTTTGACATTCAAATGCAACAAAGCAAAGTCGATTTGAAAGAAAATTGCATGTCAATGACAAGACGTCATTGTGGTGTGGCTGAGTGTGACCAAACCTTGTTTAATGGTCATCAACGTCATGGTTCACTCGCTGTCAAGCAAATTGCATCATAGGTCGAAATACAACTTACTTGCTGAGAGATGGGTCCTTATAAAAATAAAAAATAAAACTTTATTAATTGAGATGGGTGTTTATAAATTGAGAGGTGGATCTTTATAAATTAAGAGTGTCTTTATGAAAGACTTTATAAATTGAGGAATGGGTCTTTATAAAAGTCTTTATAAATTAAGAGATGGGTCTTTATAAAAGTCGTTATAAATTAAGAGATGGGTCTTTATAAAAGTCTTTATAAATTAAGAGATGGGTCTTGATAAAAGTCGTTATAAATTAAGAGATGGGTCTTTATATAAATGAGAAATGGGTCTTTGTAAAAGTCTTTATAAATTGAGAAATGGGTCTTTATAAAAAAGACTTTATAAATTGAGGAATGGGTCTTTATAAATTAAGATATGGGGTCTTTATAAAAGTCGTTATAAATTAAGAGATGGGTCTTTATAAAATGAGAAATGGGTCTTTATAAAAAAGACTTTATAAATTGAGGAATAGGTCTTTATAAATTAAGATATGGGTCTTTATAAAAGTCGTTATAAATTAAGAGATGGGTCTTTATAAAAAAAGACTTTATAAATTGAGGAATAGGTCTTTATAAATTAAGATATGGGTCTTTATAAAAGTCGTTATAAATTAGAGATGGGTTTTATAAAATGAGAAATGGGTCTTTATAAAATGAGAAATGGGGTCTTTATAAAAAGTCTTTATAAATTAAGAGATGGGTCTTTAATAAATTAAGAGATGGGTCTTGATAAAAGTCGTTAAAATTAGAGGATGGGTCTTTATAAAAATGAGAAATGGGTCTTTGTAAAAGTCTTTATAAATTGAGAAATGGGTCTTTATAAAAAAGACTTTATAAATTGAGGAATGGTCTTTATAAATTAAGATATGGGTCTTTTATAAAGTCGTTATAAATTAAGAGATGGTCTTTATAAAATGAGAAATGGTCTTTATAAAAATGAGAAATGGGTCTTTATAAAAGATTATAATGAGAAATGGGTCTTTAATAAAAGTCTTAAAAAATTAAGAGATGGGTCTTTATAAAAGTCGTTATAAATTAAGAGATGGGTCTTTATAAAAGTCGTTATAAATTAAGAAATGGGTCTTTATAAAATGAGAAATGGGTCTTTATAAAAGTCTTTACAAATTAAGAGATGGGTCTTCATAAAAGTCATTATAAATTAAGAGATGGGTCTTTATAAAATGAGAAATGGGTCTTTATAAAAGTCTTTATAAATTAAGAGATGGGTCTTTATAAAATGAAGAAATGGGTCTTTATAAAGGCTTTTTAAATTGAGGTACAGGTATTTATAAAAGGCTTTATAAATTGAGGTACAGGTATTTATAAAAGGCTTTATAAATTGAGGATGGGTCTTCATTAAAAAAAAAAAAACTTCATAAATTGAGAGATGGTCTTTATAAAAGCTTTATAAATTGAGGATGGGTCTTTATAAGTTGAGGATAGGTCTTTATTAAAAAAAAAAAACTTGATAAATGGAGAGATGGTCTTTAGAAAAGACTTTATAAATTGAGAGATGGTCTTTAGAAAAGACATCAAAAATGAGAGATGAGTCTTTATAAAATGAGATGGGTTTTATAAATCGAGAAATGCGTCATTGTAAAAGACTAAAATTGAGAGATGGGTCTTTATAAACTTTATAAATTGAGACATTGGTCTTTATAAAATAAATGGTCATTGTTAAAAACTATAAACTGAGAGATGGGTCTTTATAAAAGACTTTATAAATTGAGAGATGGTGAGTAAATCTCCTCAATCCTCCCCCCCCCCCAAATTTCCTGTACCTGTATATATTGTACATCCTCAGTCTTTCCTGCCAACTCCTGTACATGTACATCCTCCTGCCATTGCACCCAACCCCTCCCTCACCTTCTGTACATCCTCCTCGGTGTTCCACCTCTCCCATCCTGTACACGTACATCCTTCACAGTCCTACACCCGCCCCATCATGTACATTTACATCCTCCTCGGTCCTTGACTGAATATTTTCCAATTTAATTGCCCTACCATATTTCTGAGAATACTTTGGTGTGGACCTTTAGGACACTGAACTTATACCCAGGACCGAGGATAATCTATGGGGGAGGGGGCTGCTTAGACACCCTTAGTCACTTACTCTACTACTACATTAAAATACCCACTGAAACCCCCCAAAAAACTTCGTTATCAAAATGCCAGTTATTAAGTATTTGTTCCAAGCCACAGACATTGATTATCACTTATTATATGACAAAAATAATTCTCAAGTTCTTGACTGCATTAAAAATCAAATTTTTTAGGAGGATTTCATGAAAAAGGGTCGCAGTGCCCCCTACCCTTCTGTACTGCCAACGTCTGCAAATGGTTCCCGATTGAGATCTAAAGCAGATCCTGTTATCCATCCCCCTGGCATATGGTGGGTCACGTGCTCAAATGGCAAACTTGTGCCAAATTCTCAAATTCTCCTTTGCAGGCCCGTCTCGGGGAGACTTCTGTATGACCTTCGGCCCCGGGAGTTTCGGTGCTGTTGAGCGCGATACATCATCCTTATCTTATCGGGTATGGGCTCTGAACCTCCGAGTTAAATTTTTCACACAAGTTTTTTTTTTCTTTTTACCCTACCTTCTCCTCCCTGAAGACAAGGCTGCATAGTTAGACAGTTACATATGGACTGTGATGTTAATGCCTGCACCTTGAATTTACAGAGTGGAATTTAAAGTGCGCTGTATATACATATAGATCACAGTGACCAATGTTTCTTGGTAAACATTGTGGGATCTTCATTGTCGAAAGAGTTTGTTCAAGCATGGAGGAAAACCTGCTTAAAACCCTCTCATGGACAGTGTACTCCACAATAACCACCCTTCTTACAATGCAGACAACAGCTCTATTGCAGTACTTATAGCCATGGTTCTTACAATGATGGCTGGGTGTTTCACACAAAACGTATGCAAGGCTGTATCTATATCCTTCCAGATCCACGGCATTGTTCTTATGGTGGGGAGGGAGGGGGGGGGGGGTTTGCAAATAATTTGGGTGGTTATGGTGACATAACCTTAAGAGGTTCAAAACAATATCACATTGGAATTGAATGCACCAACTGATGAGCTCAAGAAACTTTCAGCAAAGATTGCCACTACAAACATCCATTCATCCATTGGGACCATACTCTGTGCAGAGCGTTGGTGCTGCCTAAACAGTCTCCTTGGCTATTGGACACAATCCTGGACAGATAGTACAAAACACAATACTACAAACACAGGATAGAATTTATAGGAACAAACTCTACATACTTGGTCAGACAGGATGGTGCAGACTTGTAAGGCGCACTTACCTTTGAGCTGTCTTTTCTGCATTCAATTCCCGACCTGACTACAAACTGTCAAATTGGTACTTTGCAGGCAGAACAGCGCATCGCAAAGTGCTCTGTCTCTCGGATGGTCATTAAGAAGGCTGTCCAGTCTGCTAACATTAGTTGGTGGATGTTGAAGACCCCACAATGTCTTTCATGAAGAGTAAGTGAGTTATTGCCGGCACCCTGAACAAATTACAAATTCCTGCCAACATCACGTTTAGTCAAACATCAGGCCTGGTTAGCATGAGGTTTGTGAAAGACTTGTGTCGAAACCTCTCCCCTCAGCCAACCCCATAAAAGGGTGGTATGATAGTATAGTAGTATTGTCAAACTCTAAATACTTGCTTTTTGTAAGACATTCGCTGATTGGCTGCCACAGTTTCTCTGTGAGCTTGGATTCTTCACCAGTAATGCAAAAAAGGTTTCAAATAAATTTAATGAACAAAAAGTTCAAATATTTTGTACTTAGTGTGCAAAGTACCTTAGTTGTATACCACAGTTACTCAAATTTCTGAGTTAACTTATCGTACACCACAACTTATTGACAAGTTTCTAGCCTTTTTTTTTTTCCTTCTTTCTCTCCAAGTAAAGCCAAATGCCTCTAATTATAGATTTGTCTGGAATATAGGTCTCCGGTATTGGTCTAAGGGCTGACAGCATGTTCTCGAAGGTTTGGCACACCAATTATACCGAGCTTCACGTGAGAACGCTCCACGGACGAGCAGACAGCCAAAGACGGCAGTTCCCCTAAAATCCTGGGATCAGAAGGAAAGTTTGGAGCATGATTCGTGCGGTCATTGCCTGCAATCAACCACTCTTGTGTGCTGACAGCTATTTGTACTTTCACTGCGGGAACAATACGATGTTCCTCCCGAGGACACCAAGAATGCCGTCTCCGAGGATGGCAGGAAAAGCCACCGAGCAGTCGGTTCAAAGTGTGGGTGTCGCCCTCGTGTATTGTTGCCTCGTCGCCCTCTCAGCCTGACCTCGCCCCATACAGTTTACCGACAGGGCATTAGGGGGTGCTCTCCGGGGGCGGTAGCGAACCGCCATTAGTGGATTACAGACTGCTCCCTGATCGCCACGGCCTGACAAAATACACTAATTACGGTGCTGGGGAGTCCAGCCGCTGTTTATGCGGAATCTCCGATGGGGCTTTGGGTAATTGGGTGAACGGACCTTGGGGTTGCTGCCACAGTCAAAGCGACGGCACAGAGATTGCTTGGGATTAAACAAGCCGGTTTCATGTCTGGGGTGCCAGCAGGATGGACCAATCCCGGGAAGAAGTTCCAGGCCCTTTGCAACGGTAACTTGTGTGCTCACCGCCGAAGGTCCCAAGACCTGTCCATTATACCTACGATGTGGCAGGTCTGCCCGAAGCACCGCTTTCCTTTATGTTTTCTTGGACAGGTGACAACCCTTGTGGTGGAACTAAAGTGAGTGAAAAAGGATGGAGAAAAAATGCTTGCAAAACTGATCAGGGAGGAGGAGGAGGAGAATAAGGTAACATTGAAGATGATTTCACACTGAAAATATTGTATGCATGAAAAACACTTTTGGGTTGATTAGGAATCAATATCCAAACACATATCTGGGCAAAAATAATATTTTTACCTTTTACCATTTTAAATGTCGAAATAGGGATGTATATAAAAAGGTTTCATATTTAAAAACAACATTCAATTTGCAACAAACGTGCATCATTAAACGTTTATAATGACGATTAGAAAGATAAATATTTTATGTAGGTTTTTAAAATTATTGGCTACTCAGCAAATATGCATGTACCTATTCCATCAGCATGCAGAGGGGGTGGCAAAAAGAAAACTGAGGAGGTTTCGGAAGAGAAGAAATGACAAAGAGGATGTAATAGGTGGATGAGGAGGAGAGTGAGAGAAATGAAAAGGTATCACAGGTAGGGAGAGGTGAGGGGAGTGAAAAGATGGTGCAAAGAGTGGGGAAGGGAGACAATGGAAGAGAGGAATGAGAGGTGGGGAAGAGGGAGAGAGGAGAAAAGAGTGAGGAGATTGGGGGGGGATAAAAAATCAAGAAAGAATGAGGGGGGGATGAGGGTTGATTAAGAATCAATATCCAAACAGATATGTGGGAGAAAATTTTATTTTTGCATTTTACAATTTTAAACGTCGAAATAGGGATGATGAGAAATAGCACATTTTTTGTGTGGGCCTAAAACACTTCCCTACACCCATTAAGGAATGGGCTGGGACCATTTAATATTACCCTTCACATAGCTACAAAGACCACTGAAGAGTGATAAAAAAAAAGATCTTTGTTTTTTTTTCTTTTAATTTTTCTCAATTTATTTTGCCAAAAACAATCCCTGACACTCACTGCTGAGCCTTTGAAAGTTTGATGAAGATCCGTTTGGCCATCTCTGAGAAAAATGGTGACACACAGACAAGCATCTCTCATAGTATAGATATAAAAGGCCCCCATTAATGAATCTGCAAAATATAGAGCAAGGAGGTATTAAAACAAGAAAATGGTAAAAAAACAAGCAGTCATAGACTGGAACTTACGAAATCGTCAACTTGACCTCTGACCTTGTCTAATAAAAGCTGTCTCTAGAGAAGGTAGCGATGCAAACCAGAAGTTTCTACGATGATTCTGTACCAAACCATCAAAAATGAATGTTTGACCTCACTGTGACCTCGACCTTTGACCGATTTTGACCAAAATCTAATCAGCACTAGCCATCACCCTCCTGAATCACGTGGTGTAACTTGACATTGGTAGCTTCTTCCGTTCTCAGTTATCGTGCCTACAAACAAACACACAAACACACACACACACAAACAGAGAGGAAGTCATCAATATACTTACGAAATCTTTAGATTTCGTAAGTAATAAAGGAGCACGTTATATCCATGAATCCAAATATGTAAAAAAAGAAAAGAAAAGAAAACAGAGACAGAAAAATAGAGAAACAAATATTGTCAAAGCAATTTACCAATCTCCTTTTATTAACAGTTGAGTTATTATGAAACATCCACCAAAACAAATAATCAACATCAGAAATGGACGACATCAATAAGAAGGTTTCGTCATTGTTTTGCTTAAACGAGTACATGGTGTAATGATGCCACCTAGAGTCGACATTGGCGTTTTGAACAAGTTCGGAATATACAAAATCCCGAAATAAGGAACAAAACAAACAAACAAAAACAAGCACGCAGTGTTAACAGAAACGCTAATATTTCTCAGAATAATTGTGGTCACAGGACAAAGATAGAGTAATGGCATCCTTCGAGAGCAGTTCCACTACTTATGCCGAAACGTAGGACGTGAGAAATTAAATAAACCAGAGAGACAATCGGTGTATTCCGGTTGTACTAGAGACATGAACTACATCTGCAATTCATGAATTTGGTTTCAAGTTACAGGCATAAAAGGAGTATCTCAAATGACTCAGGATCCTCAATCATTAGCAACCACTTCTTACTATCAATGTGCTTAAAAAACGGTCTGCTTAACCTCGACGCATGACTGACAAGATCGTTATCCATCAAATGAATCTTGTTTTTTTTTTTGGCCAAGTTACACTGACTTCTGGGCCTATTTTAAAATCACAGTAAAGTAGAAAAGCTTTTTTCTTTTTCTTTTTTCAACACAGAAATCAAGGCTCATGGAAGAGCCAAATGAGAAGGTATATAGAGAAGGTTGAGAGACTGACAGAAGGTCATTATTCGGGGGTACAGGAGGACATGAACGCATTTGGATGCTTCGGTGTACACGAAGAAATGCAACTTTCATCTGCAGATTCAGGATCTTGAAGGTTTTCTTTTTTCCAGGCAAAGGAAACACAGGATTACGCAGGTCACCCAAAAGGTCACAGGTTAAAACTCCACCGTGGCATTCACCCTACCCCATGATGAAGCAGAATCAGGTGATCCGGAATGACGGTGAAGTTTCCCTTTAGTTTGAAATCTTAGGTCTTCACGTAGCACAATATCTCGCATAGGTCATAACCGGTCACTGCAAATGAATCACCTCTGGTGTCACAGAATTGAGCGCCGCACACCAATACATCCTTTACGCACTCGCTGTGCAAGTGTGCAACCTGTAAAACACCACAACATTGTACGCTTCAATAGTCCTGTTTTGAATAGTCCAGAAATGCTGGGCCTGTTCGGATTGTCTGAGTTTCAGTGAAGCATTTCAAACACTACCACCCAGCCAAAAGGATGAAGTCATAGGTGTGGGAAGGTACGAGGGGTATGCAAAAAGTTCTGCAAACGGGATGCTCAAAATAGTCCAAGATACACCAAGTTAATTATTTTCCAATATACAGTATTGCAAGAAAGTATGGAAATTATTTCGCTAATATACAAATATATACTGTATTTAAAAACAAGTAATGGGTAGCGGGGCTGGCAGCATGACCTAGAGGTACCGCACACTCGCCGTTAAGCAGTCTAGCCTGGGTTTGAATCCTGACACAGTTATGAACTGTCATCCCCGGTGCTTCACAGGCAGGTTGAATCAATGCGTGTGCCGTCCTTCGGATGGATGTTAAACCGGACCTCTTATCTGCCTGCATTAGTTAGTGGACGTTGAAGATGTCACGGCGTCCTTTATGAAGAGGAGGTGAGCTATCGCCGGCACCATGAACAAATTCCAAATTCCTGCCCCAACTACTGCTGGGAAGGAAATGCCAAACACCTTAGTATAGCCCTGCCAAGAAACTGCTCTGGCAGCATTGACGCTCTGTAACAGAGACAGACGCTTTGTATGGTACATCAGAATCAGAAATGGTTGGTGTGTCTTGGCCACTAATGCGAGTATCTCTGTCGGAGAACCTGCTGAGGCACACCACATAAGTCCCTTTGAACCGCAAGCTCAAATCGTTTGAGTTTACGGAAATGATTTAATGGATCTTTGTGTCACGTCTGTACTGCAGGACGCTTTGAAACAGAAAGTCGGAAAACCTTTGCCCAAAGCCATCGAAGAATGTCTAACCTTCTCACTTTGATGTGATAGAAATGTTTTTATGTCGCGATCGCTTCTGATCTTGGCTATACTTTGAATTTGAATGATATAGTACCATGTGAGGTTCAAAGTTTCAGGAAAAAGTTGTTATATTCACTGTTACCAACAGGAGAACTTGGCCAAAAGAAAATGGGAAAG
>CM068963.1:69396905-69407907 GCA_035128595.1 Eptatretus atami | reverse complement strand
ATCTACTGAAGGTTTCAGAAAAAGTAAAGTAAATAAATAAATAAAATCAGTCCTTAAGTTATGACTTGATATTTCTACCCCCTCCCTCTGCCCCTCTCCACCCAATGAGGAAAAACAGCCTCGAACAGCTGATAAAGGTGTCTGAAACTTCAGAGCAAACACTATTAAATCGCCAGTATTTCCTCCCACTCCAAATATATTCCATTTACAGCAGTCATTGTAAATCATTTGACATGGACCTCGTGATTACAGTCACTGGGAAACATTTATAACTGTCGTATCATTACTGCGATGCACTTCCTTTTGGTTGAGATGAAGGGGAGGACATTGCTCAGATTGAGGAACATGTGGCTTTTATACGTGTGGATTGTCAGTGCTTTCATGACAACATATGGGGAGAAGGAAAGAAAAACGAAGATTTAGCATCATGATCTGCTCTTGGTCCTGCCATGCTAGTTTGCTCATCGTCTAAGAAAATAAGCAAACGGATTTGAAATTATATGATTTCACCGAGCTTGAGAGGGTGGGATCTCAGGTTAAAATCCTATAAACTAGGTAAATGAAGTTTCACGACAATATTTAAATCACTGGCATTTTTTTTTAAAGGTCTGAAATAAGTGAAGAGAGAAACACGAAGGTACCTGTTTCTATGTTCTTTTACCAGGGTGGATGGTGGGGTGTCACCAAGGGAGTAGTCATTATGATGTTTCAGTGGGAATTGCCTCGGTAATGCCCATCTACTCTTAAGATGTTACCGAGACAAGAATATGAGATTTTGCTTAGTGCTGAAAGATGGTGAGATAGTTCAATTGGTAGCGGGTTCGCCTCCAAGCCAAGCTGTCCGCTCCTGGATTTGTGTTCCTACGAAACCAAATTTGGCATAAATATCCATCCTGGTGCAGGGCTGGGATGGGGATGGGGCTGCATCTTGGAGCATGACAGCATTGATTGCAATGTAAAAAACGGCTCTCCTGTGTAGATTTAGGTTGCAGAAGATAAAGATCATACAGCACCACTCAAAAAGAGTAGGCCACAGCATCTCAGTACTCTCACGATAAATTTAATGTGATATGCAGATAATTAAAGGATGGAGTACTGTACAGACATAACGAGTCAGTTGGTCTCCCCCAACCCCATGTCAAAGACCCCTTGTATATCCTTGAAGAGGCAGATATAATATTGAGGGAAATCGGTTGTATTGGAGTCAGTGTTTCGTGCAAATGACTGTGCTGAACAATTATTGGTGGACATAGGATTGGATTTCTCCCTCTCTCTCCCCCCCCCACTCCTATAATGATGCCGACTGTGCATAGTCCCCGCCAGCAGCTGGAGGCCATGTCTGCCCCTGCTGTGCTAGACGTGGGGTCGCAGCCAAGATGCTGCAAGCATCCATCATCCTCAAAAGCAACATGCTCTGCCTTTAAACTCAGCCGTCTGCAAGTAGGAGGCCTGCCCGGCATCGCATTTGTTCATAATCGGATCTGTGTGCATACCTGCATACGCAAAGCTGGCCTAATGCAGTGATTAATGACCCTGGGGTTTCCCTCGGATGTTTGCTTTGGTTGTGAAAAATTAAATAAAAAGTTAATAAAAGCATTGTAACAAACAATTTAGCTACTCAGGATTTTTGAACATTGAAGCTATGTTCAGCACTTGCGTTATTACAACGAGCTGCGCAAACGGATCCTCATTAGTCTTCTGCGCGGCCATGTGCTACAAATGTCAAAAAAAACCTCTTTACTCACCAAGGCAAATAACTGGACAAAGTGCTATTTAAAAATAAATAACTACTGCAGATAGTTTTTATCCCTCGAATGAACCTGCCATTTCAAATAACCCAGGCGAGAGGTGATTGAGAAGTCCATTATGTGGTTATTCTGTGGCTTTAAAGTCTCTATAGGGGTTTAATAATTTAATGAGGCATTCAGCACATAAACTGCATGCAGTGGATGTTTTGCAAGCATGCTGGACAAAACGCAATCACCGATTGGTAATCCAATGTGCTTCCTGTCGATGCATCATCCCTACCCAGCCGATCCAGACGCGCTTACCTCAATTCCATCGACTTGGTCCATTTCTCCAATTTTCCAAATCCGCACGAAAGAATCCTCTGACCCAGAAAGGACCTTTCGAACAAATGAACCGACGACTCTTAGAAAGATCAAAGCAAACATTTTCCAAAAAATATTTTAAAAATCCTTTCAACGAGAGCAATGGAAAACTCAGAGGGATCGATTAATACCTGGTAAGAGTTAACAAGTTGGAACACTGTTTAAGGACCATCATTCCTTTCAATATAGCAGTGATTGCTTTGGCTCTGATCCAGCTGCTCTATGCTAAAGGAACCTTCAAGTGCAGTTTCAAGATGTTGCCCATCGTTGGGGTGAAACTCCAAATTAAAATACACCATTAGTATACAAGCACATTCAAAACGAACGAGTATGCTCGTCTCTGCTCTGACAAAAGCCAAGGCTTAGCCATAGCTCATTTCTCATGGCAGTAGACATACACTTTTCAAAGTTGACCATAACTTTTTGGTGTGCATATTACCCCATTCCCTGCTCAGTAATAAAAGTTGGTTGATCAGGTAATGATATCCCAGCAGTGCCGTTAAGCTAAGCAATTGCAAACAGATATAATCATAAACTATCCATAAGTACTGAGAGATGGCAATGATCAATAAGCTACAAAAAGTCTTACAATGCTGCACTTGCATCTTGATGGAAACAGCTATTTTGAAGACAATAATGCATCCATGTACTAGACAAAGGTTTTGTCAAGCAGGAATTCCACTATAGAACGATACAAGAGAAACGAGTTGGTGCTGGAGGGACGACGGTGACTGAATCACTCATCAACATACCCATCCCGTGGCAGGAGCAACGTCCAGTGAGTTTATCCATCGTGCATGTGCGTCGATGTCGGCATGCAGCATCCCTGTGGTGCCATCGTATACTCGTATCTGCCCTGTGCCGTACGCAGCAGTTACAATACCCCGCCACATGACTACTGAAGTGCAGGCACACCTGGATGCAGGCACAACACTCAGTGGACACCTTCGATTAATGTCCACCATTGTGGTGACTTACTCTAGGATATGTGCACGTATTTAGAACGTGCATGATAGCAAAGAGATAGCATGCTCAGTTCTGAGCTCTCATATCGATTAAATTCCCGATTGAGTAAGATCTAACTCAAAAATCTTATATATGCGTCATTTTAGAATAAACATTAAGCCAGCTGTCCTGTCTTCTCACACTCACTTATGGATGCTAAAGATCCCATGGTACCTTAAAGTGTGCCAATCTCATGGCCAAATTAGAAATTATTGCACTGCAATTTACCGATGAGGGCAACGGAACATCATAACTACCTCTCAGCTTTCATGAGATATTTCCCCAGAATATGAAACTCAACACTGGAAAGTCTCATGCTCTTACGGTCATTTCAGAAGGAACACATTGCTTAACCTATCATCATCTTCTTCTTCTTCTTCTTCTATCATCCTCTGGAAGTCATGGACTCTTGAGCTTCTGTGCCTCACAGTCACACAACTTAACCTGGGGTGACTCCATTTCCAACATGGTCTCTCAGTTTAACCACACAATGTAGTATTGCTTCCCAATATCTGACAGGATGGTGCAATGTTACACAGTTACCTTTGAGTAACTGTCTCGTGTGGGTTAGATCCCTGACCTAATAAACTGACAAATTGGTGCTTTACAGACAGGGTGTTGCATCACAAAGTGCACCTTCCCTTGGATGGCCATTAAGCTGGGCGTCCCATCTGACAGCATTAGCTGTTGTACATTAAAGATCACACAGTTTATTTTGATGAAGTGTTGGCGAGTTATTGCTGGAACCCTTGGCAAATTCCGAATTCCTGCCCATGTACACTCTAGTTGCATGCCGGTTATGGCCAGCTGGTTCATGAAAGACAGGCTAATCTTACACAATCTGAGTTGCTGACCTCATACTATGTGGGATGGTGAAGAAAGAAGAGGAAGAAAAAAATTAAACGAGAATGGCACTCGGTAGGTGCACACCACTGCTAGGCTGAACAGTTTACGTTTTGTATCCAACTGAAAGGCCGGATCTGCATCTGGACCTGAACCAAAATTGGATCAATTCGACCTTATCACACACCCAACCTGTCCACCAAGTTTCGTCTGAATCAGTCCATAACTTTTTGAGATATCCTTGTCACAGACAAACAGGGGTGAATACATAATCTCCATCTGCCTTCGACGGTGGAGGAGAAGGAGGAGGAGGAGAATTGTGATTGCAACATGGACTAGAACTATGGCACCTCCTACTCCCAACCAAAACCTTGGGTAGAGATTATATCGGACTTGTCAGAAAAACCCAGACATTATTTCATCATCATTACATTACTTGCCCATTTTGTAATGAAAACTTTGTACTTTGAGTCATTCTTGTCAAAATGTTAAGCATGAGCATTTGAAACTGTAAAGAAAAATAAAAGTGTGATGTTACACCCAAAACCAGAAAAATACATCTTCAAACTGGCCGATGCTGTCTTTGTGTATTCAAGAAAGCCCAGTCCTTTATTAGCGCTCATCACAGCAAACAAGGAATTTTTCACACAGTACGATAGCATGGAGTTTTGCTCCCTACTGTGATTCAGGGCTCCTGCGTCTCACTTTGAAGTCCTACATGTGGTAAAATCTCAGGCACTGGGCATTATACGGGCATCTCTTGACAAGAACCCAAAGCATCGGCTTTGCAGTTTTCTCACAACATTTGGAATGTTGACTTTTCTCTTTGGTCTTTGTGGGGTTGCAAATTTAAATATACCATCAGAGATGGGGAATCCCCCGCCATTGAATGAAAAAGGTCATACATATTCCAGAATAATGAGGAGGTGAATTGGAAACAAGACACCATTTGGTCATCATCTCGAAAAAGTTCCCAGGGGTGAGGAACGTAGTAACCAAAAATAATTGAAATCAGATAAGCGGTTTTCCATTTATTACAAAAAACTTTTTTTCAAGATGGCCACCCCAGTCGGCCATCTTGGATCCGGCCACGCCCAAAATCAACAGGGTTCTTCCTTTTCAGGTGGTACATGTGTGACCCAAATTTCAAATTGATATGGCGAACAGTTTATGAGTTATCGCACTCACAGCTATAAATGTTGACGCCCAGCCAGCTGGACGGACGGACGGACGGACGGACAGCCGGACGACCTGGGTGACAACAATATCCCCCTTCCGCCACGCGGCGGGGGATAAAAAACTTGAAGCACCTGCTCTACGGGCGCCGTCAGGGGGTCATGTTATTATATTTATGCCCATTTTACTCCAAGGGGTCCCAGGATTACACACACAAAAAATGGTTGCGATCGGTTCAGCCGTTTTTACGGTACCTGGGAACAGACAGACGGACAGGCGGTGAATTATAGTAGGAAGATATACTTCAAATAACCTGATCACACAATTTCGTTGACAATGAGCTCTTTTATCTGAGAAAAAATGATGTAAGAAACTAGAGCTGAAGCTATTAATCTCTTCCTGAGGTTTTGTTGCAAGGCATGTGATGATTTTCTTATTGGCACTGCAAAAATAAATAAATAAATAAATATAAATCACAGTTGACCAGGTTTTAATTTCTAATAGTGGCATAGCAAATCATGCTAATGCAGCATTTGCTTGCAAATTCTGTTAAACCAGTACCGTAGGCCTCTTGAAACTGAAGTGACCTTCATTCGTTCATATAATGAAGAAATGATGATTCATGCTGCAATTCTCGAATGGAATAATGGCAGGATTAATTGCACGTCATTGACGGATGACACTCCTTTCATAATGGACAGTTGTGAGAAAAGCTCTGTCTTACTTTTTTAGAAATTATAATTCCCTGGATGGGAGGTAGTATGTTCTTGATCAGCTGCCAGTATTGATGTTTCTATGCAGCACAATGGAAGCTGAAAGCTTTCATATTTATCTCTCAAATCCCCATTTTCACCAGATTAGGGGTGATTACGGTTAACATTTCAACAAACATCCACCATAACTTGACCACTCATATCTTGGATACGCAGCAGCCAAGGCTTACCCATATGGAGGCAGTTTTTGTATCAAAGTGAAGTCTTCTCCAGACTTCCATGTGCAGATGACTCCTCCATCATCGGCACTAACCATGTCTACAGTGCGCTCCTTCACGATAGTATGGTAGAAAGATGAAAAACAAGAGAAGGACGGCAAATCAGTGAATGAATTATAAGGAAACATAGAAAGAGGCCATTTGACCCATCATGTCAGTAGCACATTCACATTTCAATTTCATTCAAGCATCAATCATAAAAGGTGTCATGTTTTCCTGTTGGGGGGGGGAGGGGGGGAAATAAACTCTTGCAGGAGTAACATATGGTGTTCCAAGACAACATTCAAAGCAGATGAAGGCAATAAGGTTCTGGAAATTCCAATAAACTGTTAAACCACGTGAGAAATTTGGAACTTCATCAGATTACCAACATACATGACTCGCTCCGCCAGTTCTTATAACGTCTACATGGAAGTGCAGGTAAATAAATGAGCATTCAGGCAGTTTCTTCCAAAGGGGTGGTGTGCTCTGAGATGCTACCCCTCCATAACAGAATTGCATATTGTGTTACCAGATGCCAAATCAAAATTAATAAAGATTCAAACCTTGAAACCAGCAGCTTAATGATGAGTACACTGCCAAAATAGCTATTATATACAGGCCTGGAGTTCTCCATCCCAGCCCATTCTTAGAACATAATGTTCTCTAATGGAATTACAATTACAAGATCGTTCAGCTGTGAGATTTCAATATGAAATGAATACATATTGAAAAAAATAAATAATAATAATAACGATTTAAGAAAGGTAATCCCAAAAGTTCTGTCATCCTGCTTGTAACTTTTAAAGATTTAGAAATCTTTAGAAAAACAAACATTCTAGGTGATTGCAAGATTTTACATTTACACTCTCATTATTTGCTGATCAAGTCTGGTGAATATCAAGTTCCTCACACTATTTTGTTTCTATCAGGAATTCAACTGTTAATGGGACAAAGTCATTCACGTAAGTGGGTTGACAGAACTTTTGGGATGACCTTCATAGTTTTGAAGCCTTGTGCACTGAAATAACCTCTAAAATCATGATCAATTAGAAGGGCACTCTTCAATGTCGCCAGATATGCCTCCATCCACATTATTACATCATTATACATTCAGTACTTGTTCCAAGTTTGAATTAAATCACGAAACACAGATTCAAAATATTAAATAATTCTGGCTGCCAGACCGTTCATCCGATAAGGTTGAAATTTAAAACATGCATTCCTCATGGCTACTAGATTATAAATGTGAAGTCTCACATCAATTGATGAAGCGGTTCAAGAGAAATATATATATTTTTAAAGATTTTCGTTCAATCCAATATGGCTGCCAGACCATGTGACCTATTAATTATTTGTGAACACCCTGGTATCCCCAAGGCTTGGGAACCATGTGGGTGAAGTTTCTCCTCGATCTGTCAAGCTGTTCTGGAGAAGATTTTGAAGGTTTTTATGTTTAAAAAAAATATGGCTGTCAAACCACATGATAAATGATATCAATTTTTTTCCCCCCAAACAATTTCGCCCGAGATGACCCTCAAAAATGTTCATACTGATCAGATAAAGCATTCAACATATGCAATTATGACATCACAACGAAGCCACCTATGACATCATACAAAAAAAATCACACTGGTTTCCAATGGGGAGTACTTCACATGTGCCAAGTTCCATTTTGTTTTCCCCCATGGAGCAGTTTTGGAGACACAGAGGTCCACGTTTTTCCCTTTTTTATAACATAGCTACCACCCCACATGACCTATGACGTCATAATTATCAGAAAACCATTCTACATGAGTAGTCTCACCTATGGTGAAAATTTAACGTCAATCGGATAAGCGGTTGCAGAGAAAACAGAGAAAGTTAGCATGGATGGATGTACATGCGTACGGACGGAGGGACAATCCAAAAATATAATGCCTCTGGCGACTCCGTCAGTGGAGGCATTATAAAAATTTGCTCTCCAAAAAAAGTGAAAATCACAGAGGAAAAAATAAACTGGCTCAAGGTTTTATCAAAAAAGTCCAAAGTTTCAGCCACAGAGTGGCCTTCATCAGGCATGAACACATGCTCTCGTGCATGATCATAATGCTCTCCAGGAGGGAACGGAGTGACACAGAGGTGCATTAGACCATAATCACCCAGCACCAAGAAAATACGGCCTCTTTGGTTGTGCCATGCGTTCATGATTCTGGAATCCCAGCTTTAAATGTAAAATACTCTTGATTTATGCATTAGCCACTAATGTCCTTGTAATTCACATAAAAGTAAAAGGATGTCAATTAATGCCCTTGACTTGCGTGTGATACATGTCCAAGCTTCTGCCCGAGTCTTAATCACTTTTGAAATATAAAAAAATAAAAAGGGTTCATATAATAATTTACTTAATCCTAGAATAAGCTAGAATGCCCTAAAGTTGGAATACTTTTAGACCAAGAAGACAAGTTTCATATCTGTTATATTTGTAGTTATCCTTCAGTAATCATCTCAGAACCTGGGAAAAGCAAGCAGCCAGGAGCCATCAGCAATTATAGCACACTTCGTTGTGGAATGATGGATGGGCCATCAAGAAAAGTTTAACGTGCTGACATACGGGATATCCAACTAATGCTTGGAAAAGCCGGGGGCATTATTCTGTGGTATACCGCTCGGACGGATCCCAGGGACTGAAAATGATCGAGGCAGGGGCTAAGAGGGATTTCTCGTGTCAAAAACACCCGAAGGGCAGAAACCCTTGGAGTCAAATTTTCTCGAGAGGGCATTTCAAGGTCATGGCGTCGAACCCTCCCAGATTTTCATCCCCATAGAGCTGCTTCTGGCTTTGTGGACTGGATGAAGTTCACTTCCATCATCAAAACAGCAGCTTGCTCATATGGGGCTAAACGGGATGCCCACGTCCATTAACCCCGAAGAATGCTGACACTCTGACTGTTGAGCAGTCTTCATCCAAAAGCCACATTTTGCTCACTCCTGCCGACACAGCGACTTGTGTTCTCCACAAAGAGCTGCTGCAGTTTCAGCATGATGCTTTACTTTGCCCACAAGTACACCCCTCCTTTCTCTCTCCCTGGCCACAGGCCTGTCAAGGTAATGCATGCTTTGCAGATTTTGGAATAACTTCATTGTACTGTAGGCTTCCCTGTATTATTATTAATAATAATAATACAGGGAAGCCTTTAGGGTTCCCTTCCCTTCCTGAGTATTAAAGCCCTTCCCAACCATTTATACCTCTGTCACATCATTCATTGGCGACTGTGACCTCAAGACAAAGAGGGTCAAGTGGGGTTATTTTACATACAACACGGAAACCTTCTATGAACAAAAGCATCAAGGTTCGGTTTGGCTTTTATATGCAAACTGAAACGAGTTAATGTATTATTATCACGGATATTTATAATTATCATCGTGTTATAGAAAAAAAAAACCCTTTCCCATTCGATTACAATTATGATATAAATTTTCAACATCAGCATAGCGCAAGGCATGCACACGGAGTCACTTGGAACTAGTGTTAAACGGTTCTCATTGATGCCAAATCTGTTGTGTATAAAGAGTAGTAGTATTACAAGTAAGTGGTGCAAACAAGCGAAATGTTGCATTTTGCCAAGGATGAGAGAGCTTGACAATGCATATTTTAACAGTTTAGTTTTTAACCATCGATACAAGGAAAGATGGGTTGGCCTGCTTGGCAGTCCCATCGGAACCACTGGCTCATGATGCTGGAATTATAGGTCTAAATAAAATATAGTGCCGATTTGTCCATTATCTACTGATGTCCTTGGAATCCATGTAGAACCATACTGTCTTCGATAAATGTCATTGTCCTGTGTGTTTATTATATATAAGATCTAGGTTTATGGAAAAGCAACGATATACGATTTATGTATAAGCTTCAACAATAAATTTGAGATCATTGTTGAAAACCCCAACAAGCGTTTGATGAAAGAGTGTAATGAATGTGGAAGAATTGTTTGAATGTTTTAGTTGACTTCAGTTTGAGAGATCATCGGTGGATTTACAAAATTAAAAACATCAGCTCTTCCAAACTAAATGCATGTTTATAACATATATGAGGACTCAACGGAGTGAGAAAACCTCAAGGTGTGGGCAGCAGAAATAGGGGAGCAAGGGGACAAGAGTGATATATCCCTCCCCTCCACAATAAATTTTCTTGGGGACAATGACATATCCATCCCTCTCCCCCCCCCCCAAAAAATAAACATATGCCAGCATAAGGACAATCTCAACTGATGGGTTGGGTGCGCTTTCATAGACCAGAAGTTAGCAAACCGCCATTATTTATTAATAGAGAGTGGATGTAAGATGCAAGATTAATATGTTTCTATCCATAAAAATCTGTTATGCAATAAGAGCATATTGCTTCGATATTGTATTTAAATCCATCAAATGTGTACGTACATTGTGTTCCGAATCTGGCCTCGGGGTGAAATGGGAATAGATTAGAATAGTCATTTCCAAAGTACATGTTCAGCATAAGCCATAAGCATATGTAATAAATGTACTGGATATAGGCTGCGTTGAGTTTGTTCTTGTAAAGATCCCTTCGTCTTCCCTCCCAAATATTCATTTATGAGCCCAATTTCCCCACCTTTGTGTTTCTTGTGGATTTTCTCTGTTGTAATCAGTCATTATGTGTTATTTTTTATAATCCAACGAACATTGAACTTATCTCTTTGCTGATGGTAGTTGATCAACATAACTATATATATACAAGGTGTTTCAAAAAGATTGATACAACTTTGACTTCCTCCTATTTCTTTGTTTTTTTGATCTATACCATTTTCCTTTGCAGGGTTTGGTGGTGTTATCGTGGTATTTGTTCCCTGGAATTTCTAGCTCTGTAGCTCAACTATGCCATTGACAGTGAAGTAGAAGA
>CM068963.1:69377046-69393701 GCA_035128595.1 Eptatretus atami | reverse complement strand
ACGTCGTAGTACAACGGGAGCTCGTGCGACCATTTTAACATGCTCAAATTTTCGACGTATGCGCAGCCGTATGACTTCACACCGTTCCAACATACGCTGGCCCATATAGTTGTAGGCACGTTAACGCATCGTTTGACACAACGTCGAGCACACGTTACTTGTAAGTTACTCATAAGTCGAAACACGTCGAGGTAATGTTTAGCGTACCGAAACTTATTTTCTAACCTATGAGTAACGTGACTTTGAAGCCTATGTGTAACGTATGCTCCATCGCATATTGATACGTTGTGACGTATTTGCACGTCTTCCGGACGACCACAGACCTTACTGAAGTGTTCTAGATCTTACAGACTACCGTGTAATGGCGTACTGTGGCAGCTTTTAGGGGGAATTGGTATTTCAAATGGGCTTTCACAGGAGGACCGGCGTCAGTGTTCCAGACTCCAATGTTTTTTTTTTGTTTTTTTTTCGGCTATGATGGTGATGTTGAACTTTCGTTTCTAGTGCGGTTTATGATTTAAAATTGCGTTGGCGGTCAGCCTATGACTAGCTACGCTTACGTGATCGCGACGATACGCTCGTCGCACGCTATGGCATAACGTTGACTACTTGGCATACGTTGTGAACGCCGACAACACGCTAAGCATTCGTTGGTATTAAGTTTCTAAAGTTATCGAAACGTTCTCTGTCGTTATTAATATGTATGCATTTGTCCAACTCGTTATGAAACGCCATAAACTTAATAAAAAATTATCAATAGTTAGCGTAGAAAAACATTAAAAAAAAAACCCGAAGAAGCTTCGACAGCATGCCTGCAATTAAGAGTCTCGGGACGCGGACGCAAGGAGGATTCACACACACACCCTCCGACCATCAACACTCACTGATACTACTATTGACATGGACTACTAGACTACTCTACTACTGCTACTACTCACTGACTACCACTACCACTACTACTACTAACTAATGACACGCTTCACCTACTACTACTACTGTTACTACTAAATGGACATTATCAGCCATGGAGTCTGAAACACTTACGGGTTCCTCCTGTGAAACCGATTTAATATACCATTTCCCTAAACGCTGCTATCACGCCATTATACGGTAGCTGTAAGTTAGAACACGTTCAGTAAAGTTCTGTGGTCCGTCCGGAAGACGTCAATCACAAATACGTCTACATACGTGCCATGGTGCGTTGGAGATACGTTACACATAGGGTTCAAAGCAACGTTACTCATAAGGTTTAGAAATTAAGGTTTCGGTACGCTACAACATTTACCTGCGACGTGTTTCGACTTATGAGTACTTACAAGTAAACGTGTGTCGACGTGTGTCAACGATCGCATAAACGTGCCTACACTTTGGCCAGCCGTATGCGGAACGTGTGAGTCATACGCTGGCATACGTCGAAAAATTTTTGAGCATGCTTAAAATTTGTCGACTGCTCGGCGTACTACGACGTTACTGTCAGCGTGCTTAGCGTGCTCTTAACGTATACAAAACTTAAACCATAAGTTTCGACGTGTGCCAGCGTATTCGGCAAATTTTTCATACTCGGCATACGCTGGCTAAATATGTAAGGTGTGACAGGGCTTGACACTTGCGATGTTCGTGCGGTTATGATTCTGAATGCGTCGAGCGGCAGCCTTTTAATAGGCTCGGCGCCACGGTGATCGTCGGCGATAGCTGCGCGCTAGTGGCATACGTTAGACTAAGTCGTTGGGCATTACGTTGTGTAACGCCACACACGCCTAAGCTATCGTTGGTATAAGTTATGCGAACGTTCTGTGTACGTTACTAATCATTAATGCATACGTCAATCGTTTGAATTATGCCCAAGAACTTTTAAAAAAAACTCACTAGTTCAGCGTACGCCTAGGTTTTACATACATTTTGATATGTTGACCATACGTGTGGCTAAAGACGTCAAGGTGTGACAGCGGCCTAACTGAACAGCAGATTTGGCGACGAGCAGGGACAAACAGCAGATTCGTCCAATATGTATGTATATATATATATATAATTTTTAAATATTTAATATATTATATATTATATATAAATATATATTAGCATGGGTGTTTTCAAAAAGTTATGCAATTTAAAATGCTTTATTTACAAAGAAGTAGAATCTCTTAGGATGTGACTAAACATTTCTTGAAAGCTAATGATCACTTTCATTTCTATCACTGATTGTCTATTGCTAGTCAGTCACTGACTAAGAGTTCGTGGTGAGCTCAAGGTCTGAAAGTATGGCTTTACGTAAATCTTGTAATTGATGTTTCGTAGATGTGTGCCCTCCACGGTTTCTGACAGGCTATTGATCCTGACTCCTAAGTTCTGTCCAACTTTCCTGTAGGTTTCATTGTGGCATTTCCTGGAGTTGTCTGACACCTCCTGCTTCAGATCATACCAGTGGGCAGGTGGTTGGTATAGACAGAGCCTTGGCTAATCCCCAGAACGCAGTAGTCGCAGAAGGTTCTAAGTCTGGGCTTATGGGTGCCCGTCATAGAGCGGTACCCAGGGGCACGAGGCGGTTTCTCGAAGAGCTGCTGCAGGAAAGTGATTGTGTCACCAGCTGGCATGTGGCGTTTGCACCATCCTGGCAATAAACCAGGTCTAATGCTGAGGCTGAGTTTTGGGGAGACCTTTTGGCTGATATTATGGAACATTTTCTTGGGCCATGGCCTGGTAGCGCTCAACCGTTGATCTCCGTCACTATCCTGCTGTTGTCAATTCTCATCCAGTAAGAGCGGCTAGGCATATCCTCCATCTGCACTTGAAGGCGCAGAGCATGTGACCGTTACGCCTTTGAGGTCTCTCAGTGATTCGCCTCAGGTGGTTCTGCCCTCAGAAAATTTGTTGGGGTGTTGTTGGGGATGGCACGTTCAAGTGGAAATAGGCTTCACTCGCTGAACAGATCATGTGATACCAGTTTAGGTACCGCTCCATTCCTGTCACTGGAACAATTGCACATAATGAACTCTCCTTCTCATGTCATCTGACTCAGTTATGCCTAAGAGAGATAATGCATGAGAAGCTTGCACTGCCTTAGTGAGGATATGCCAGACTGATGTTGTTTGATTCCTAACTCTGGCAGTGCCAGCGGTGGCTTCTTGTTGATCTGTTCGTGGCTAGATATCCTGCACGCATCTATGTTGGCTTGGCTCTCGTTCATTGATGCTGCCTGCCACTTTTGTGAGCTGGGATCCCAGGGTCCTGTTCAATCCACTGCGACTGTTGAATTAATTCCAGGTGGGGTTTAATCGCTATCATCCTTGCGAGGTGGCAAATATGAGTGCAGTATGCTGGTATACTGTGTGGAGTGGCAAATCATGGATTTGTGCCATAGCTGCGCAAGGAGACTGCTGAAGCAGCACCTAACGCTCTGCACAGAGGATGGTCCAATTTCCTCTCCTCACTGCCCACTTTTGCCCTTGCTCTGTGTGCACTGTACATTGTGCTTAAATAGATTTCACATCATTGAATGGCACAATTTGTGGTCCATCATGTGTTCTGAGGTCATATTCCGGAAACCTCCGGCAGGGTTGTTACATATGATTTAGTCTCATACCACAGTAGCCACACTTTTGTGCTTCTACTTTTATTCACTGTCAATGGCAATAGTTGAGCTATCAGAGCTAGAAATTCGCAGGGAAAAGCAAAAACCACGATAACACTCATCGCAAACCTGCAAAGGAAAATGGTAATAGGATGCAAAAAAAACAAAGAAATAGGAGGAAGTCCAAAGTTGGTATGCAAATCTTTTTGAAACACCTTGTATATATATAGTTATGTTTGATCACTAAAGCCGCTCAGCAAAGAGTATAAGTTTTCAAATGTTGTTGTGATTAATAAAAAATTAACACATAATGACTGATTACAACAGAGAAAAATCAACAAGAAAACAAAGGTGGGGAAATGGGCTCATAAATGAATATTGGGAGGGATAGACGAAAGGGATCTTTACGAAAATCTCACGCAGCTATATCCAGTATTAATTTATTACATTGGCTATGGCTTATGCTGACATGTACTTTGGAAATGACTATTCTAATTATTCCATTTCACCCGAGGCCAGATTCGAAGCACATGTAGTACACATTTGATGGATTTAATACAATATCGAAGCAATTATGCTCTTATTGGCATAACAGATTTTTAATGGAATAGAGTAACATATTAATCTTGCATCTTACATGCCACTCTCTATTAATAAATATGGCGGTTTTGGCTAACTTCTGGTGCTAATGAAAGCGGCACCCAAAACCCAATCAGCTGAGAATTGTCTTTTAGCTGGCATATGTTTTTTTTGGGGGGGGGGGGGGGGAAGAGGGAATGGATATGTCATTGTCCCAAGAAAATTTATTTAGTGAGGGAGGGATAATATACTCTTTGTCCCGCCTTGTCCTAATTTCTGCTGCCCCACGTTGAGGTTTTCTTCACTCCGTTGAGTCTGCATATAGTCATAAACATGCATTTAGTTTGGAAGAGCTGATGTTTTTAAATTTTGGTAAATCCACCAATGATCTCTCAAACTGAAGTCAACTAAAACATTCAACAATTCTTCCACATTCATCTACACCTCTTTTCAGATCAAACGCTTGTTGGGTGTTTTCAACAATGATCTCAATTTATTGTTGAAGCTTATACATAAATGCGTATATGCGTCTGCGCTATTTCCATAAACGCTAGATCTTAATATATAATAAAACACAGGACGAATGACCATTATGCGATAGACAGTATGGTTTCTACATGGATTCCAAGGACAATCAGTAGATAATGGAGGCAAAATTCGGCACTATATTTATTTAGCCTATAGTTCAGCTCAATGAGCCAGTGGTTCCGATGGAGGCTAGCAGCAGGCCCAACGCCATTCTTTCTTGTATCGATGGTTAAACTAAACTGTTAAAATATGCATTGTCTAAAGCTCTGCTCTATCCTTGGCAAAATGCACATTTCGCTGTTTGCACCACTTACTTGTAATACTAGCACTCTTTATACACAACAGATTTGGCAATCAATGAGAACGCGTTTACACTAGTTTCTAAGTGACTCGTGTGCATGGCCTTGGCTATGCTGATGTTGAAAATTTATATCAATAATTGTAATCGATGGGAAAGGGTTTTTTTTTTCTATAACACGATGATAATTCTAAATATCGTGATAATATACATTAACTCGTTTCAGTTTGCCATATAAAAAGCCAAACCGAACCTTGATGCTTTTTGTTCATTAGAAGGTTTTTCCGTGTTGTATGAATAATAACCCCTACTTGACGCCTCTTATGTCTTGAGGTCACAGTCGCCATGAATGATGTGACAGAGGTATAAATGTTGGGAAGGGCTTTAATACTCAGGAGGAAGGGAACCCTAAAGGCTTCCTGTATTATTATATTAATAATAATAACAGGGAAGCCTACAGTAATAATGAAGTTATTCAAAATCTGAGCATGCATTACCTTGCACAGCGTGGCCAAGGGAAGAGAGAAAAGGAGGGGTGTACTTGTGGGTCATAAGCTAAGCATCATGCTGAAACTGCAGCAGCTCTTTGTGGAGAACACAGTCGCTGTGTCGGCAGGAGTGAGCACAATGTGGCTTTTGATGAAGACTGCTCAAAGCTCAGAGTGTCAGCATTCTTTGGGGTTAAATGGGACGTGGGCATGCCGCGTTTAGGCCCCATATGGAAGCCTGCTGTTTTGATGATGGAAGTGAACTTCATCAGTCCACAAAGCCGAAGCACGCTCCTATGGGGATGAAAATCTGGGAGGGTTCGACGCCATGACCTTGAAATGCCTCTCGGAGAAAATTTGACTCACAGGCTTTCTGCGCGCTTGCGGGTGATTTTTTTTTTTTTTTTTTTTTTTTTTTTTTTTTTTTTTTTTTTTTGACACGAGAAATCCTCTTAGCCTGCCTTCGATCACTTTTCAGTCCTGGATCGTCGAGCCGGTATACCACAGAATTAATGCCCCCGCTTTTCCAAGCATTAGTTTGATATCCGTTACTGTCAGCACGTTAAACTTTTCTTGTGGCCATCCCATCATTCCACAAGCGAAGTGTGCTATAATTTGTGATGGCTCCTGGCTGCTTTCTTCTTTTTCGGCGGTTCTTGAGAATGATTACTGAAGTACTACAATATTAACAGAATATGAAAACCTTGTCTTCTTGGTCTAAAAAGTATTCAACTTTAGGGCATTCTAGCTTAATTCTGGATTAAGTAAATTATTATATGAACCCTTTTTATTTTTTTTTTTATATTTCAATAACGTGATTAAGACTCGGGCAGAAGCTTGGACATGTATCAAAACTGCAAGGTCTAAGGCAATTAATTGACATCCTTTTCTTTATGTTGAATTACAGGAGCATTAGTGGCTTAATGCATAAATAGCCCGTATTTTACATTTAAAGGCTGGGATTCGAATCATGAACGCATGGCACAACGGCAAGGGCGTATTTTCTTGGTGCTGGGTGATTATGGTCTAATGCACCTCTGTGTCACTCCGTTTCCTCCTGGAGAGCATTATGATCAATGCACGAGAGCATGGGTTCATGGCTGATGATAGGGCCACTCTGTGGCGAACTTGGACTTTTTTGCATAAAACTTGGAGGCCAGGTTTTTTTTCCGCTTTTGTGATTTCACTTTTTTTGGAGAGCAAATTTTATAATGCTCCACTGACGGAGTCGCCAGAGGCTTTTAATTTTGGATTGTCCTCCGTCGTCACGAATGTACGTCATGCCATGAATAACTTTCTCTGTTTTCTTCCTCTGCACGCTTATCCGATTGACGTTAAATTTCACGGCAAAGGTGAGACTACTCATGTAGAATGGTTTTCTCTGATAATTATAGAGTCATAGGTCATGTGGGGTGGGTAGCTATGTTATATAAAGGGAAAAAACGTGGACCTCTGTGTCCTCAAACTGCTCCATGGGGGAAAACAAATGGAAGCTTGGCACATGTGAAGTACTCCGACATTGGAACTGCTAGTTGATTTTTTTTTGTATGATGGTCATAGTTGCTTCGTTGTGATGTCTATATTTGGGCATATGTTGAATGCTTTATCTGATCAGTATGAACATTTTTGAGGGTCATCTTCGGGCGAAATTTGTTTGGGGGGAATTGATATCATTTATCAATGTGGTTTGACTAGCCTAATATTTTTTTTTAAACATAAAAACTTTCAAATCTTCTCAGACAGCTTGAGCAGATCGAGGAGAACACTTCACCACACATGGTTTTCCGCAAGCTTGGGATACGAGGAGTGTTCAAATAATCATAATAGTCATATGGTTCTGGCACCATAATGGAGTTGAACGAAAATCTTTAAAAATATATATTTTCTCTTGAACCGGCTTCATGCAATTGATGTGAGACTTCACATTTTATAATCTAGTAGCCATATGCAGGAATGCATGTTTTAATTTAACCTTCATGCGGATGAACGGTCTGGCTAGCCAGATTTATTTAATATTTTTGAATCTGTGTTTTCGTGATTTTAATTCAACCTTGGAACAAGTACTGAATGTATAATGATGTAATAATGTGGATGGAAGGATATCTGGCGAATTGAAGAGTGGCCCTTTCTCATTGGATCATGATTTTAGAGGTTTATTTTCAGTGCAACAAAGGCATCAAAACTATGAGGTCATGCCCAAAAGTTCTGTCAATGCCTAACATTCGTGAATGACTTTGTCCATTAACAGTTGAATTCCTGATAGAAACAAACTAGTCTGAGGAACTTGATATTCACTAGCAGACTTGATCAGCAATATAATGAGAGTGTAAATGTAAAATGCTTTGCATCACGCTAGAATGTTGTTTTTAAGATGTTCTAATCTTTAAAAAAAGTTTACAAGCGGATGACAGTAACTTTTGGGATTACTTTCTTCAATCGTTTTATTATTATTATTTATTTTTTCAATATGTATTCATTTAATATTGAAATCTCACAGCTTAAAGCGATCTTGTAAATTGTATATCATTTAGAGAACATTATGTTCTAAGAATGGGCTGGGATGGAGATCAGGGCCTGGTATATAATAGCTATTTTGGGCAGTGTACTCATCATTAAGCTGCTGGTTTCAAGGTTTGAATCTTTATTAATTTTGATTTGGCATCTGGTAACACAATATGCAATTCTGTTATGGAGGGGTAGCATCTCAAGAGTCACACCAGCTCCATCCCTTTTGGAAGAAAGCTGCCTGAATGCTCATTTATTTACCTGCATTCCATGTAGAGCGTTATAAGAACTGGCGAGGGAGTCATGTATGGTTGGTAATCTGATGAAGTTCGCAAATTTCTCAGCGTGGTTTAAACAGTTTTATTGAATTTCCAGAACCTTATTGCCTTGCATCTGCTTGAATGTTGTCTTTTGGACACGCATATGTTACTCCATGCAAGAGTTTATTTCCCCCCTCTCCCCCCAACAGGTAAAACATGACCTTTTATGATTGATGCTTGAATGAAATTGAAATGTTGATGTGCTAACTGACATGAATGGGTCAAAATGGCCTCTTTCTATTGTTTCCTTATAATTCGATTCACTGATTTGCCGTCCTTGCTCTTGTTTTTCATCTTTCTACGCATACTATCGTGAAGGAGCGCACCTGGTAGAGCATGGTTAGTGCGATGATGGAGTTAGTCATCTGCACATGGAAAGTCTGGAGAAGTACTTTCACTTTGATACAAAAACTGCTCCATAATTGGGTAAGCCTTGCTGGCTGCGTATCCAGATATGGGGCAAGGGGGTAGTTTGTTGAATGTTAACCGTAATCACCCCTAAATCTGGTGAAAATAAGGGAAATTTGAGAGATAAATATGAAAAGGCTTTTCAGCTTCCATTGTGCTGCATAGAACATCAATTACTGGAGCTGATTAAGACATACTACCTCCATCCTAGGAAATTATAAATTTCTAAAATGTAAGAAGAGCTTTTCTCACAACTGTCCATTAATGAAGGAGTGTCATCGCGTCAATGACGTGCAATTAATCGGCTGCATTATTCCTTCGAGAATTGCAGCATGCAATCATCATTTTTTCCATTATATGAACGTAATGAAGGTCACTTAGTTTCAAGAGGCCTTAGGTAACTGGTTTAACAGAATTTGGCAAGGCAAATGCTGCATTAGCATGATTTGCTATGCGGCAGGCTATTAGAAGATTATAACCTGGTCAACCTGTGATTTATATTTATTTATTTATTTATTTTGGCAGGTAATAGAATCATGCACATGCCTTGCAAGCAACACCTGCAGGAGAGATTAATAGCTTCAGCTTAGTTTCTTATGCATGCATTTTTTCTCAGGTAAAAGAGCTCATTGTCAACGAAATTGTGTGATCGGTTTTGAAGTACTATCTTTCCTACTATAATTCACCGCCTGTCCGTCTGTCTGTTTCAGGTACGCGTAAATAACGGCTGACGCGATGCACCATTTTTTTTGTGTGTGTATCTGAGGGAACCCCTTGGAGTAAAATGGCAATAAATATAATAACATGACCCTTGACGGCTGCGGCGTAGGGAGCAGGTGCTTCAAGTTTTTATCCCGGACGCCGCGTGGCGGAGGGGGATATTGTTTGTCAACGTGCGCGGTTCGTCACGGCTGTCCCGTGCCGCGTCCGTCCGTCCGTCCAGCTGGCTGGGGTCAACATTTATAGGCTGTGAGTGCGATAACTCATAAAACTGTTTCGCCATATCAATTTGTAAATTTGGGTGACACCATGTACCACGCTGAAAAGGTAAGAACGCCTCGTTGTTTTGGCGTGGCCGATCCCAAGATTGGCGCGACTGCGGTGGCGCATCTCGAAAAATTTTTTGTAATAAATGGAAAACCGCTTTCTGATTTCAATGTATTTTTGGTTACTACGTTCCTGCACCCGCATGGGGAAACTTTTTCGAGATGAGACCAAATGGTGTCTTGTTTCCAAATTCACCTCCTCATTATCTGGAATATGTATACTTTTTTCCATTCATGGCGGGGGAATCCCCATCTCTGATGTAATATTTAAATTTGCCACGCCCACAAAGACCAAAGAGAAAAAGGTCAACGATTCCAATATGTTTGGAAAACTGCAAGCCGATGCTTTGGGTTCTTGTCAAGGGATGCGTACGATAATGCCAGTGCCTGAAGATTTTAGCCACATTGTAGGACTTTTCAAAGTGAGACGCAGGAGCCCTGAATCACAGTAGGGAGCCAAAACTCCATGCTAATCGTAGCTGTGATGAAAATTCTTTGTTTGCTGTGATGAGCGCTAATAAAGGACTGGCTTTCTTGATAGGCACAAAGACAGCATCGGCCAGTTTATAGATGTATTTTTCTGTTTGGGTGTCAACATCACACTTTTATTTTTGCTTTACAGTTTCAAAGGCTCATGGGCTTAACATTTGACAAGAATGACTGCAAGTACAAAGTTTTCATTCAATGGGCAGTAATGTAATGATGATGAAATAATGTCTGGGTTTTTCTCTGACGGAGTCGCGATATAATGCTCTTACCAAGGGTTTTGGTTGGGGGGGGGGGGGCGGGGGAGGGAGTGGAAGGTGCCATAGTTCTAATGTCCATGTTGCAATCACAATTCTCCTCTTCGTCCTTCTCCTGCACCGTCGAAGCAGTGGAGATTATGTTATTGCACCCTCTGTTTGTTCTGTGACAAGGATATCTCAAAAGTTATGGACTGCGCCAATTGGCGAGACGAGATTGGTGGACAGGTTTGGGTGGTGTGATAAGGTCGAATTGATCAAATTTTGGTAATCAGGTCTGGCAGTATGCAGATTCGCGGCCTTTCAGTTTGATGACAAAACGTAACTGTTCAGCCTAGCAGTGGTGTGCACCTGACCCGAGTGCCATTCTCGTTTAAAAATGTTTTTCTTCCTTTCCTTTTCTACTTCAGCGGCATCCACAATGTATGAAGGTCAGGCAGACTCAGATTGTGTAAGATTAGCCGTGTCTTTCATGAACGCAGCTGGCCTAACCGGCATGCAACTAGAGTGTACATGGGCAGGAATTCGGAAATTTGCCATAGGTTCCAGCATAACTCGAACACTTCATCAAATAAACTGTGTGATCTTTTATGTACAAGCAGCTAATGCTGGGGGTGGGACGCCCAGCTTAATGCCATCCGAAGGGAAGGTGCACGCTTTGTGATGCTTTGTTCCTGTAAGGCCGAATTTGTCAGTTTATTAGTCAGGGATCTAACCGCCAGCACTAGACAGTTACTCAAGGGTGAATGTGTAACATTGACCATCCTGTCAGATATTGGGAAGCTAATACTAATTGTGTGGTTTAAACTGAGACGCCATGTTCATTTAAGAAGTGGAGCTAAGTGGAAGTCACGTACCAGGGTTATGAGGGTTGTCGTGACTGTGAGGCACAGAAGCATGTACTAAGAGGTGCCTATCGGGACCTTCAGAGGAGTAAGAAGAAGAAGCAAGAAGAAGATCGATGGTATTAGGCTTGGTTTTTAAGCAATGTGTTCGCTTCTGAAATGACGCGTAAAGATGCATGAGTACTATTTCTTCAGTAGTTTGAGGCTTAGTCATGATTCTGGTGGGGGGTAAAATATGCTCAGATGTCGATGAGGATAAGCTGTGGAGAGTAGTTATAGGATGTATCAGTGGTGTAGGACCGGTGGTTGCTCTCATCGGTAAATTGTGCTGTGATAATAATTTCTAGATGCTTGGCCGTAGCGAGTGAGGTAATTGGCTACTAGCTTTAAGGTACCGCTAGAGTGGGATCTTTGCATCCATAAGTGGTGTGAGAAGACAGGACAGCTGGCTTAATGTTTATTCTAAAATGACGCATATATAAGATTTTTTTGAGTTAGATCCTTACCTCGATCGGGGATTTAATCGATATGAGAGCTTCAAGAACTGAGTATGCTATCTCTTTTGCTACATGAATACGTTCTAGAATAAGTTTGCACATATGCCTTAGAGTAAGGTTCACGCTACAATGGTGGACATTAATTCGAAGGTGTCACTGAGTGTTGTGCCTGCATCGCAGGTGTGCCTGGCAACTTGCAGTAGTCATGTGGCGGGGTATTTGTAACCTGTGCGACGGGCACAGGGCAAGATACGAGTATAGCGATGGCACTCAGAGGGATGCTGCATGCCGGTCGACTGCACATGCACGATGGATAAAGCTCACTGGACGTTGCTGCCTGCCGAACGGGAAATGGGTATGTTTGACTGAGTGATTCAGTCCACAAGTCGTCCCTACCAGCACCAACTCGTTTCTGCTGTATCGTTTCTAGCTAGTGGAATTCTGCTTGACAAAAGCTTTGTCTAGTACAAATAGGATGCATTATTTTGTCTTCAAATAGCTGTTTTGCATCAAAGATGCAAAGTCAGCATTGTAAGAACTTTTTGTAGCTTATTTTGATCATTGCGCGATCTCTCAGTACTTATGGACTAGTTTTTATGATTATCATCTGTTGTGCAATTGCTTTAGGCTTAAATAACGGCAGCTGGCTGGGATTATGCATTACCCTGATCACCTAACTTTTAATACTGAGGCAGGGAATGGGGTAATCTGCAGCACCAAAAAGTTATGGTCAAGCTTTGAAAAGTGTATGCTTTACTGCCATGAGAATGAGCTTAGGCTTAAAGCCTTGGCTCTTTCAGAGCAGAGACGAGCTAACCTGTATCGTTTTGGAATATGCTTGTACTACTAATGGTGTTTATTTAATTTGGAGTTTCACTCCTAACAGGATGGCAACAATCTTGAAACTGCAACTTGAAAGGTTCCTAATAGCATAGAGCAGCTGGATCAGAGCCAAAAGCAATCACACTTGCTACTATTGAAAGGAATTGATGGTCCTTAACAGTGTTCCAACCTTGTTTAACTCTTACGCAGGTTATTATCGTATCCCTCTGAGTTTTCCATGGCTCTCGTTGAATAGGATTTTTAAACATTTTTTGGAAAATGTTTGCTTTGATTCTTTTAAGAGTCCGTCGGTTCATTTGTTCGAAAGGTCCTTTCTGGGTCATGAGGATTCTTTCGTGCGGATTTGAAAATTGGAGCAATGGAGCCTAAGTCCGATGGAATTGAGGTAAGCCGCGTCTGGAATCGGCTGGGTAGGGATGATGCTCGACAGGAAGCAGCATTGGAATTACCAATCGTTGATGTGCGTTTTGTCCTAAGCATGCCTTGGCAAAACATCGCACTGCATGCAGTTTTTATGTGCTGCAACATGCCTGCATTAAATTATCTAAACGCCTATAGAGACTTTACAGGACAAACAGAATAACCACATAATGGAGCTTTCTCAATCACCTGCTCGCCTGGGTTATTTGAAATGGCAGGTTCATTCGAAGGGATAAAAACTATCTGGCAGTAGTTATTTATTTTTAAATAGCACTTTTCCAGTTATTTGCCTTGGTGAGTAAAGGAGGTTTTTTTGACATTTTGTGCACATGGCGGCAGAAACTAATGAAAGGAATCGTTTTGGCGCAGCTGCGTTGTATAATATACGCAGTGCTGAACATAGCTTCATGTAAATCCTGAGCGTAGGCTAAATTGTTTGTTACATGCTTTTATTAACTTTTTATTTAAATTTTTTCACAACCTAAAGCAAACATCCGAGGGAACCCCAGGTCCATTAATACTGCATTAGAGACCGCTTTGCGTATGCAGGTATCTACACAGATCGATTTATGAACAAATTGCGATGCCGGGCAGGCCTCCTATCTTGCAGACGGGGCTGAGTTTTTAAAGGCAGTAGCATGTTGCTTTTGGAGGATGATGGATGCTTCGCAGCATCTTGGCTGCGACCCCACGTCTAGGCACAGAGGGGCAGACATGGCTCTCCAGCTGCTGGCGGGGACTATGCAACAGTCGCATCTTATAGGAGTGGGGGGGGGGGAGAGAGAGGGAGTAAATCGCAAATCCTATTTTCGCACGCATAATTGTTACACTAGTCATTTGCACGTAAACAACTGACTCGCAATACACCGATTTCCCTACAATATTATATTCTGCTCTTCAAGGATATACAGGGGTCTTTGACATGGGGATTGGGGGAGACCAACTGACTGCGTTTATGTCCTGTAAGTACTCGCATCCTTTAATTATGCCTGCATATCACATTAAATTTATGCGTGAGAGTACTAAGATGCTGTGGTCTCTTTTTGAGTGGTGCTGTATGGTATCTTTATCTTCTGCAACGCTAATCTACCACAGGAGAGCC
The DNA here is from genome assembly GCA_035128595.1 of Eptatretus atami. Lineage (NCBI taxonomy): Eukaryota > Metazoa > Chordata > Myxini > Myxiniformes > Myxinidae > Eptatretus > Eptatretus atami. The sequence continues at coordinate 69,379,514 of CM068963.1, read as the reverse complement.
GTTTCTTTTACATTCAATCATCGCCGTCATGATCACCAAGTGCAGCCGCCATCCCATCCCTAGCCGCTGCACGAGGATGGTATATTTATGCCTAAAATTTGGTTTCGTAGGAGCACAATCCGGAGCGACAGTTGTGAGGCCGAACCCGCTACCGATTGACTATCGGTCAGCCATCTTTTCGAGCACTAAGAAAATCTCATATTCTTGTCTCGGCATGTTAAGAGTAGATGGGCATTACGAGGCATTCCCACTGAGACATCAATAATGACTACTCGCGCTTGGTGCCACACACCGTCACACGTCTGGTAAGGCATGCCAGCGTGCTTCAGCGTGCTCTTTACGTATACAAAACTTACCCATAACGTATTCGACGTGTGCCAGCATTTTAGACAAATTTGTCATACGTCGGCATACGCTGGCTAAATCGTCAAGGTGTGACAGCCCCTTAACATCCCCATCGTTAAGGTGCTACAAGTCCAACCAAAATTCGTTTGAGTCAGTCAGCCCTAACATAACATGGTCTCAACAGAAACATCCACACAACCTTTGAGCCCAACAGAAACTTTTGGTTCCATCTACTCTCCCTTTACGGTATTGTCCCAAGTATTCAGCTGCTCTTGTAATGTCTCATCCATCCTTTCCCCAATCAATTGTGGCTCCCACAAGCCTTTATCAACCAACACCCTCTCTCGTTCTATTACATGTTTTTCCAACTTTTGCACTAAACCGCCGCCCTGGCATTTACAAAATTCCAATTCCTCCTCCCGCCGTTGCACCATGGCGTCCACAAAGGTGCGGTAGTCCTCCAGGCTCGTATTTACTTCATTAACTCTTTGCTTTGTTAACCCAATTTCTTCTTTCAACTTTTCTCCCATTTGAACAGTTTGGGTTTTACCCTCTTCTATTTTCAATGCCATTTCTTCCCATTTTAGCTCAAATTCAGTGTCCAGTTCCTGTGTCACTCCCTTCTTAATTTTGTTCATTTGTTCACTCATCTCCTTCATGTCACTCTCCATTCCATTAATTTGTCCCGTCGATTCTTTCCATTGTTCCTTCATTTTCTCCCTGATTCCCTCGCGTACCGACGCACTCATTTCGTATGGGTCCGTACGTGCAGCGATTAATTATCTGTGTGCTGATTGCCTTGGACTGAGCTTTTACCTCTATCAGCCCAGTCTGTTCCTCAGCCTTTCTCTCACTGCTCATTGCTTGTACATCGGCCCTGAACCCAACGCGTATTGCTTTCATATCATCCCTCATTTGTTTCATAATCCCGTCCATTTTTTTCCCCGTGTTTGCATATATTTCATTATTTTTTCCATCATTTCCCGCATCTGATTCATCTCAGATGGCGTTGGCGAAGCCGATCTGCGACCATTGGGTGTAGATCCCAGGGGAATCACAATGTCCTCCGTGAGGGGAATTTGGCGGTGGGGGTCCCCGCTCGGGACGGGGGAAACTTTTACCCTATGCTTATCAACCAGCTCAAAACTCGACTCGCTTCCTTCATACACACTACCTTCCCTCCGAACCGCCATTTTGTGATCGTCCGCCATTTTGAGCTCGTCCACTATTTTCTGCACACGTTTAAATCTCCTCAGAAAAAAGAAAAGAAAATTTATTTCTCTTCAATTTCCAAGAATTCTTTCCAACCAATTATCGTGATCAACAATTTCATGTCCCCTCTGAAATGTTGTTCAGGGTTTGAATCCTGCACTCCCAAGGGAGTCGGTGGGAGGGGAAAAGAGAGAGATATATCCACTCCTGATCATTCGAAATGTTGTCAGGGATGGAATCTCACTCCTGACACCAAATGTCACGGTGTTGGCGGTCCAGGTTGGACCCCCGAACCCAGTTTGTGGTGGACAGGCGGTCAACCAGCAGCCTGGATGGCTGAGTGGTTCTTCCTTAATAGGAGGCGGACAGTTATGCTCGGAGTTATAACGTGGCAGGAGAGGTGGAGCAATGGCGGAGTGATGGTGGCATGGGGAAGCACGCACAGGGGGGGGGGGGGGGGGGGGGGGGTTGTAATATCCCACTCTTGATCATCAATGTTGATCAGGGATGGAATCTCACTCCTGACACCAAATGTCACGTGTTGGCGGTCCAGGTTAGACCCCCCGAACCCAGTTTGTGGTGACAGGCGGTCAACACCCCAGCCTGGATGGCTGAGTGGTTCTTCCTTAATAGGAGGCGGACAAGTTAATGCTCGGAGGTTATACGTGCGCAGGAGAGGTGGACGCAATGGCGGAGTGATGGTGGCATGGGGAAGCACAGCACGGGGGTGGGGGGGGGGGCAAATTAGTTCGCATAAAATTCTGAAGATGGGTCGCATATTTGAACAAATCCCTGCAACAATGGGTGGATGTTTGGAGTTCACTCCCCCCCATCCAGCCATCAGGGAGAAACTACTACTCTCTTTGTTGACACCCCCCCCACCCACCACTGGGTTTGAAAACATGGTACTT
>CM068963.1:69334882-69355350 GCA_035128595.1 Eptatretus atami | reverse complement strand
CCAGCGACCATCAACGAGGACATGGTCAATCTCCTTTGCCACACCGCCAACGTTGGAATACCAAGTCCAGTGATGAGCTTGTTGGCGCTGAAACCATGAACTGGCCACCCTAAGTCCATGACTTCTTGCAAAGTCAAGGAAATTAGTGCTATTCTGCTTCATAGTTCCTGACCCATGGGGACCAACACACGTCTCGTAACCATCCCTATCAGTTCCAGTCGATGCATTTGAATCCCACAAGACTAGAAGTGTATCTCGTTGGACACCCCTGAAATCCAAACCCACAGACTTCGCAGCGCTGGCGTAGAATGCATCCTTTCACGCGTGAGGTCCTCGCCTCAGTCGAGCATAACAGAGAACCAGGGAAATGACACCTAAGCGAGTAACGAATCCTTAGTCTCATAATACGGCTCGTCTGACCGGTGTTACCTCAACTTATCCTTTGAGTCAGGCTTATTGGACACAGCTACAGCAACTCCTTGGGAATTGGTAACCATCAGAGCGACCAGACCAAAGTCGGTGAACCACCCACCATGATCTCGCCGCAATCCGGTCTCCGAACCTCAGAGAGTGCTGCAATACCGATGTCCAAACGCCTTGAGCTCAGATGATAACAGAGACAGGTGATCATCCTCTCTTTGGGATAGGACATTCCAACACCCCACACCGAAGGGACCACCTCAGGTTAACCCAGGAGACCGCCGTCTGGTGGACGACACCTCAGCACCACTCCGACACACTCTCCCACATTCTGACCCGGGAATGTTACCCCGTGGTTTCCCTCCTTTCATCAAAGATTTGGGGTCCCGAAGGCTTTGCTCCAATCCCGTCATCTGGTGAGCTGCCCTGCGAAGGGAAGGTACTCCCATGGAGTGGGTTTTCAGATTTCTTCGCGTTTTTGTGTTTTGCGGAATGAAGGGTTTTACGGTGGCCGGAGTGCAAATCCTGCCACCAACCTCCGAATAAGAAGTAATCCAACTGCAGGAGGCCGTCTGCAGACACAGTTGGGCACTAGATATGGATGGCCATTGGCTCACAAGGAGCTCCTCCGCCCTTTGACAGGTTTTGTTTTTAATCCTGCTGGGTGTCCATATCCAAACACCCTCCTCACCAAAAACCTGGTGGGGGAGACGGTTTATTCGCCGACAACCGACCATGGAACAGGTTAGTACAGGTTTACATGGTACCTGTAGCAAGTCTCAGATATAATCTGGCCTGACCTGACATATACAGGAGTTTAAACATATTCCATTATTGTGTGTCCTGCATGACAAAATACATTCTCAAGATAAAATACTTTGGCTGAAAGGTTTACCTTATTTTCCCAAGAAAGTAATTCCCTGTCATGTTTATTATAAGAGCACAAATATAGCACTAACTGATAACAAAAAACAATTATTTGGTACTCGGGGGCTTTGGTGCTTTCAACTTTTTCTTTTTATAACATTTATCAAATTGGAGTTAAACTTAAAATTGATTCAGAAAAACAACATACACCCACTCAATAATAACATACTCATGTTGGCCGTGCTTGATGAGATTGTGTTACCTGTGAGGTCGTTTATCTATAAACTGACGTTTTCTTTCAGACCATTTTGTTTAGACTTTACTTTACTACTATATAGCGTCTAAGGCCCATTGACACACACACACACCTTGAGGGAAGTGACGTAACTTTCTGGGGCACAATGGGTACCCGTGAGGCCATCCTTGTGGGGACGTCACTTTTCTCTCATTCAGGAGGGCAATTAATGAAAACCCGCCCACCTCACTCTCCAACCATGGGATGCTAATCTACAGGGTTGGAGATCATTTGAAAATGAGCATGTTTGAAGAATATTTTTCTCAAATACACTTACCTAGGTTGTGATTATTGGGCTAGTCGAGTGTTAAGGATGTACTAATCTTTACAACGTCATGATCTCTTTCTAGATTAATAGTTTACTGCATTTCCTTTTTCTATAGTGGTTTGAAGCACTTGCGGGAGCTTGTAATTATATTGTACGTATGCAGGATGAAGGGCAATAAGAAGCAATGGAGAAATCAACCCTGTGTATGGTGGTTAAAAAAAAAATTACAAAGCAAATACTCTAACCAGACTGTGCAACAGCACCACTAAGTTATCTATAGGCCATTCAAATTATAATTTGCTAAAAAAAATACAAATTCAATCTAAGAAGTGACATAGTGGGGGACAAGACCAGCCAAGGCAAAATATATATATATATATATATATATATATATATATATATATATATATATATATACGTATATACACACCCAGAGAAGCACACTTCATCAAACTCAGTATGCAGATTGATTTGATCGTCTCCTCAGATCTGTTGATTGATCGAAACAAAAAAATCTAAGGAGACAAGTCCTACATTTCCCAGCTAACTGCTAAAAAAAGGGAAAGATTTTTGAAACTAATAAACAGAGAAATAAATACATAAAGGAATAATATTAAAGTCCTTATATGCAGACGTTCCAGGCAATCAGTCATTCTACAAGTTCTAAGTATATAGCACATTTTGTGAAACATGTCTGAACTGCTTTCAAGTTCCTGAGTTAAGACATTTAGCTCAACAAAGTTATGATTTCAGATTTAAAATGCCATAAGGAAAGCAATATTGGAGGAACATCATAATTAGATGAAATGGTAAAAAAGAAAAAGAACAATTACAAACACCATGGATAGATATGTACAGGAATCGAAAAGATCCAGCAAGCATGGCGATATGTACAAAATAGAAAAGGGTTTCAATGAGACTATGGGGAAAGCAACAATCAAGAACGAGAACAATAAAAACGGAAATGTCATTCTTTCCACAAACAACTGATGCTAGAATACAAAAGAGACAGTCAGATGTTACTACTTGGAGAAAAAGAAAGAGGAAACAAACGATCATTTGAAGAGCATCAAACCATGTCCCGAAAACACAATGTTTCTTCATCGCGATAGATGAATTCATAGTTCAGATAAATACCCAACAAATGGTTCCATTACTGGTTGAGTGCCAGCCAAGGAGGCTAATGGGACAAGCAAGGAAAGATGGCAGTGCTGTCAGGAAATGCATTGTGGTGGTTAGGGACACACCAGAGATATGCCCAGAGGGAGTTGGGTATAGTGCATGACCCCACGGGCAGGCAAGCTGCATCCCGCTGTTGCTCGGAAAATGACATCGCTTTGACGAAACGGAGGTGCGGGGTGGGGGTAACGGCAGGAAAGCAATGTGAACTCGGTCTCAATGTGACTTGCACCCCCGTGGGGAACGTATCTGGCAAACACATTACAAGCACAATTGTAGAATTGTATATAGCTACTTTGCAGGCCATTTTAGAAGCAGATGGTAACACAGCTTCAAAAAAAGCACTTGGTTGGGGGTGAGTGGGGGGAGGTAGGGGAGAATGATAGAAATGTGTTGCAGGAAGAACCTGAAAACTAGTGTGCCCGTATTACATAAAAACGATTCGCCATGTCCTTTTATTGCAAGACCAGGAACAAGGTGGACATGTCTATCTTGTGAGATTGAGGCAGACATCTCGTGTGGATTGGAGGCAGCCATGTTGGTTCTATCATCACATTAAGTACTGAATACAAATCAACACTGTTGACAACCTTAAAGGTTCAGAGACAGCCTCAGTGACCCCGTCTTACATTAACCTATGGAGGTCAAACTGCCACAGAGCAGAACACTTTATAATGTTCTGTGTCAAAAATCCATATTTGTGTCAATAATAAAGATCTGGTCCCTTGTTGCATACAACCTGGAGGTAAGAAGAATCTAGGGTGTTAGAGGTAAGAAGAAACAATTTAGGTTACTGGGGGTAAGGTTACTGGGGTTACTGGGGGTTACTTCATACATTCTGCTCCTACTCTCATCATAGCGTTGAAGCTGCAGGCACAAAGGAAGAACAGAAATAATAAAACAAGCAGTCATAGACTGGTACTTACGAAATCGTCAACTTGACTTCTGACCTTATCTAATAAAAGCCTGTCTCTAGAGAAGGTAGCGACGCAAACCAGAAGTTTCTGCGATGATTCTGTACCAAACCATCAAAAATCGAATGTTTGACCTCACTGTGACCTTGACCTTTGACCTATTTTGACCAAAATGTAATCAGCGCTAGCCATCACCCTCCTGAATCACGTGGTGTAATTAGACATTGGTAGCTTCTTCCGTTCTCGAGTTACCACGGATTAACGTAACATAAAGGTCACACTCGACGGCCCCCCAACTCGAAATGACACCGGGGCGAGCGCGATGACGTCAGCGCGCAAACGCAAAACCTTTACGTGACTCAACGACGTGTCTGCTCGAGCGCGCTGCGCCACGTGACGAGCCGTGACGTGGCGGTGAAATTTTTTATACAATCTTAAAACGTCTCCAAAACATCCAATTTTTACCAGAATTTCAACAACCGAGTTGAAGCGTCCTAAGGCCGAAGTCACATTTGCCACGGCGGCCGTGGGGTCTACATAATCTACGGCCACTAGCAATTATAGGGCGGCCGCAGTATTTCCACGGTCACACAATGTAGCAGTCACATGTTTTTATTTTTCGGGGAGCCGCACGGCGTATTTATAAATTGTGGAGACCGAAAACGTGGGGTGCCGTACGGTCTTTGATTTGATGTCGCACGGTGACCTTAGGGCGTTCCTGCGGCGGCCATAGCATTTTCAAGGCAGAGCAAGGTCCCCACAAGGCGACCGCAGGGGGGCCCTAAGGCGAAGTGCGGCCAGACAGACGGTAACGAGTGGGTTCTATTTTTTTTCTTTTTTTTTACAGTTCTTTTGTTTCGGCTTGTCGAATTGCTACGGCGAACGTAGAAATGAAAAAAGTTATAACTCCGCGCTATAATTCCACGGTGACCCTTACGGCCTGTAAAATATAGCCAAACGTCGTAGGGCCACCCTGAGGCCACCGCAGAAACTCCGCGGCCGCCGCACGTTTCTGTCAATTCAGAGGGCGTACGGCCACGCATCTCGCCGTAAAGCAAATGTGACTTAGGCCTAAGCGATCGCAAAAACCGAAGACAAAATTAAAATCGAAGTTAAAACGAACTCATAACATCGACCGAAGCAAAAATACTCCATTTCTCCACAGGAATTTACGGAATTATTTAATATATTATTTTATCATAGTCATAAAACCGTAATATTCGGCCATCCACAAACAATACTTACACCATCCGACGGCTTAGCGAATCAGGCATGCGACGATAAGCTTTATTGGGATGAAAAATGACTTTTAAACACCATCTTTATCGAAAACACAACGCGGCCTACAACTAGGCAAGGCGTTCTGCGCCAAGGGCGCTAACACTGAAAATTTTAAAACAGCCGTAACTCGACGAATTGACACACAAATTCCGCCGAACTTACCTCGATCTTCCAAACTCACGCTCCGTCAACAATACCTGTGGTAACTTTTCTCGAGTTATCATGGTTTGGATGTTTGACCTCACTGTGACCTTGACCTTTGACCGATTTTGACCAAAATCTAATCAGCGCTAGCCATCACCGTCCTGGATCAGGTGGTGTAATTTGACATTGGTAGCTTCTTCCGTTCTCGAGTTATAACTTTTTTTGGATGTTTGGCCTCACTGTGACCTTGACCTTTGACCGATTTTGACCAAAATGTAATCAGCGCTAGCCATCACCCTCCTGAATCACGTGGTGTAATTTGACATTGGTAGCTTCTTCCGTTCTCGAGTTATCATGCCTAAACAAAAACAAACAAGCAGTCATAGACTGGTACTTACGAAATCGTCAATTGACCTCTGACCTTGTCTAATAAAAGCTGTCTCTAGAGAAGGTAGCGACGCAAACCAGAAGTTTCTACGATGATTCTGTACCAAACCATCAAAATCGAATGTTTGACCTCACCGTGACCTTGACCGTTGACCGATGTGACCAAAATCTAATCAGCATAGCCATCACCCTCCTGAATCACGTGTGTAATTTAACATTGGTAGCTTCTTCCGTTCTCGAGTTATCTGTACCAAACCATCAAAAATCGAATATTTGACCTCACTGTGACCTTGACCTTTGACCGATTTTGACCAAAATCTAATCAGCACTAGCCATCACCCTCCTGAATCACGTGGTGTAATTTGACATTGGTAGCTTCTTCCGTTCTCGAGTTATCGTGCCTACAAAAAACATACAAAAAACAAACAAACATACAAACAAACAAACAAACAACAACAGAAACGGTAGTCATCAATATACTTACGAAATCTTTAGATTTCGTAGTAACAAGCAGTCATAGACTGGTACTTACGAAATCGTCAAGTTGACCTCTGACCTTGTCTAATAAAAGCTGTCTCTAGAGAAGGTAGCGACGCAAACCAGAAGTTTCTACGATGATTCTGTACCAAAACCATCAAAAATCGTAACGTCGACCGAAGCAAAAATCTCCATTTCTCCACGCAATTATTTAATATTATTTTATCAAAGTCACAAAACCGTAATATTCGGCATCCACCAACAATCTTTACATAATCCGACGGCTTAGCGAGTCAGGCATGCGACGATAACCTTTATTGGGTAAAAAATGACTTTTAAACACCATCTTTATCGAAAACACCGTCAGCGCGCACATGCAAACCTTTACGTGACTCAACGACGCTCTGCTCGAGCGCGCTGCACCACGTGTGAGCGCGTGACGCGGCGAGGTAGAATATTTTTTATACAATCTTAAAAGTCTCCAAAACATCCATTTTACCAGAATTTCGACACGAGTGTTAAGCGTCCTAAGCGATCGCCAAAACTGAGACAAAATTAAAATCGAAGACAATTAAAACGAACTCGTAACGTCAACCGAAGCAAAAATACTCCATTTCTCCACATGAATTTACAGAATTATGTTTGACCTCACTGTGACCTTGACCTTTGACCGATTTTGACCAAAATCTAATCAGCACTAGCCATCACCCTCCTGAATCACGTGGTGTAATTTGACATTGGTAGCTTCTTCCGTTCTCGAGTTATCGTGCCTACAAACAAACACAACACACACACACACAAACAAACACACAAACAGAGGATGGAAGTCATCAATATACTTACGAAATCTTTAGATTTCGTAAGTAATAAAAAGAACTGCCAAGCGACATTGCTACCTCTGAAATGGTTTGGAGATGATGTCACCTGTTTCCTACAACTTGTGAGGCTTGTTACTTGGCATTACGATTCACCCTGGCAGTCATTTTTTATTATCCACAAAGAAAGCTGATAGGTTGAGGGAGTGAGGTCAGAGGTTCAAAAAGAGGTAGAGATGAGAAGATTGTGTGAAGAGGGATATCAATAAGGTAGGGGTGGTTCGAGAATGGAGAGAGTTTGCTGAGAACAGGGAGAAGTGGAGGAGTATTGTGGTCAAGGCAGGGCAGACACCCATGTGACCTCACCCCTTATAAAGGAAAGTGAGGAAGAAGAAATTTTTAATTTTTACTTTACTTGTAACAGTGATCTCCCAACAAAAATCGAATAGAAATCCGATGAGAATTTCACGAGAACTTTTGTGAAGGCCAAGGCTTATGGTGGAGCATGTACATATATTACACACAAACTACGATGTCAGCATTCTTTGATACAAATTATAAGGACATTGGCAGGCCATGGACAAATCAATACCGTATGCCTAAATGGAATTTGAACCTGGGATTCCAGCACAATGAGCTTTGCATGCTCAGAGGGGAGGATCAAACAGGAAAACTTATTATTCACTTTCGTGACATTTCCTTTAGTGGCCTATTTTCCTGTTTCTTTTTGAAAATCATTACTTATAATCCAACTTAAGATGATTGCATTGGAAGCACAATAATGCAAGCTTTCATCAACATGATACCGGTCAATATTTGAGTCGGATTGTGTGCAATCTTTACACAGCGAATTGCTATCAAAAGTTCTCCATGATGACACAAGCTCAGAGAAATCAACCAAGTCAATGACATATCACTGAAATTTTTGGCAGTTTAATCGAAGAGGATAACTAATCATGAAGAAAACCCATCGGGGATGTTAGACTTTAGTGTCAAAAGTCTACATTTTAAATTCCCCCCTCTCCCCCCCCCCCCCCCACACACACAAATGATGATTTAGACTTTTTGGTGATCAACCCATGGTCCATAATGCATTTATCCACAGCCCCCTTGGTTTTACACTTTTTTACAGGAACCAGATTCTGTGAACAAATCTCTGCAAGGTCCTAATCCCCAATTGATCTTTTGCATTGATGTGTTCAATCCTTTATAACATTCTTAATCTTTATATCATGAAATATATAGTGCTTTTTAGATTGTGAAACTTTTCATTTTGGCTTGTAATCGCGGTAAAGGGGATATTGCGCCCCTTGGAGTTGTTTGGGGGCTGGACTTGCGGCCCTCCGATTAGCTACGGTTGCCCACCACTAATTTAGACGATCTGGAGTTTTTACGATGCCTGTGTTATAGCGCCATCACATGGTTTCCTGTGGAAGATCATGTCTACAAGTCGGAATTCTCATCTTTGTGTTACCACAGTCACGAGGTTTCCCCCAATGTTTTGATTCGGATATTACCTTTACACCACCAAAGACACTGCAAGCAAAAACGAGTTGATTATGGAGTTATTTCTTCATATTTATGATGTCTTGGTATCGTTGGCGTTGGCTTGATCTTATTCGGCTGAATATATACACCGTAGATACTTTGTTCGTAGCCGTTTTGCCAAGGCAATAAATTCCTGCATCTGTTGGTGTTCCACAAGGTTCTGTTATCTGCCAAATTTGATTCTCGATTTGTATAGTTGCTCTCAGTCATATTGTTTGGAAACATCAACTTTCAGTTTTAGCCAGATTTTATTGAGTTACAGCTGTCTGTCTTTTAAACCTCATAATGTTTTTGGCTCTTTAAACACTTTTCGTGGAACAGAAACTCGCTCTCAACTGAATCAAGATAAAATATAAAGGGTAATTTTAACACACCATGATTTCTAAACCACCTTCCTCAACAACGGCTGGCTGTGGACGACTTCCAGATCACTTCCTCATAACCCTGTAGTTATTATGGATCCTAGATATTCTTACAAACACCTGCTCATAAAGTTTGTAAACATGCTTTTACATTCTTCCATGGATAAGGCCATAAAAAGTTTGATTTTGGTCTTCCTTTACAAAACCCCCTCATGAGATCTGTTCAAATTTTCTTGATTTTCCTCAGCTCACATGTGAGATCCATGATATACATATATTGTTACGGCTGTGGAAATTCGCATTACACATAAAGGGCCCTCAGGTGAGATATCTCTGTAAGTACATGTGTAGTTAGCCCAAACCCATTGTATAGAGGGAATTTATGTGATCCATCCGGGCTGCGACGCTTTGAGTTAGCCATTTTCTGTTCTATCTTTTATTCAAACAAACAGCATCTCAACAACCACGCCATCCCCCACCACAGCGCCAACCACACTACAACCACGCCACCTCCACCATCGACGCTACCACATCTTCGCCACTCGCCATTCAATAGGCCCCGTGCGGTTACGATCTCCGCGAGGAACAAACAAAACCAACAACGATGCCTCGGGGGTTTTCCGCCTGTTTCTCCCATCAAAATTCTCTACGCTCGGTGTGGGGAAGTGCGATCCGAGCCGGGATCAAAGGTGAGAAAAGGTGGGGGCCTCTTTTGGGGGAATAATTCTCTGGCCCTGAGCCAAAAACTGACTCCCCCGGCCCCCGCACGGGGCGGGGTGGAGGGAGAACGAGAGGGCAGCCCCCTTCGAGAGGCTTCTCCAAGAAGCTCGAAGGGAGGCGGGGCCGAAAACGGGGCGGAGCGAAGGGCGGAGCCCCGCGCAACAAAAGGCGGACAGCACGGACATTGGGGAGTTGAGTTGGTTTTTCGAGGCTTCCCGTCTCCTAAGAGAGAAGTTGTCTTCGAGGCTTCCTGTCTGCTTGTCTTGTCGGGGGAAGGGTCCTGCGCTCGCGGCTTGGCGAGCGACCTGTGAACGGAGGCACGGACGGGAGACGCGGCAGCGCCGGTTGTGAGGTGGACCTGCGCGTCCGGACGAGGATGCCGGAGAGGGTTCGCCGGCCGCGAGAGAGGTCGGGGCCAGGCGCGACCACGCTGACGGTCGTGGGAGAGGGACTCACCGGCCACGAAAAGGGAAGTCACGGCTTCTTTTCCTTTTCCTTTGCTTTTTGTGTAAATGCTTGTGGTGGCGCCGTCCGTCAAGTAGTATTGTTTTAAGTGTTGCCGTGTGTCGGTCTTAGTCGGTTGTAGCTCTGCATTTGCTTTCTTGTTTCACACTGTTTTATGTGAATTTTTCTTTTGCTGTATATACGTGCCTTACGTGCCTTCTGTGTGAAATAAATGTGCATTGTGTGAACTTGTTCCCCATTTCGCTGCATCCTTTCCTTTGTTTGAATCTCCATCTTGCATCACGTAAGGGGTTCGTAGTGGGTTTAAAACGCCGGTAATTAATCGGAACCGTCAAGGCCGACGATAACACCGCTCGGTTATCACTGTAGCACGGAACGGACCGCTTAAGCGGTTCGTGTCGGAGTCGGCCTGTGGCGTGGTACGATCGCCCGGTCGACCACTCGCGCAGGTACTTAGGTAGGTCGAATTTGGCGAGCAACCCTATCCTGCGCGGGTGGGCAATTGGCACGATCGTGGTGAGGTTAACCCCCACCCGTGACTAGCTCCCGGCGTTGTTCCGAGAGGGTCACGATGAATTGTCCGTTCCGGTGGGCGAGGCGGCCGCCATTCGAGTCGAGCGGCCGATCGCACGCCGGCGGGCGCGAATTCGCAACAATATATTATATATATATATATATATATATATTGTTACGAATTTGGGAATTCGATTGCACACAACATACAGGATCCTTTAGTCAGCTATGTCGATAAGTGCTTGTTCCCTAGATAGCTCACCTTTCATTGTTTAAATGTTCAGAAATCGATTAGATGCGCTGCGGATCGATTTAATAGTTAGGGAACGAACAATGGAGACATCCCTCCCCCTCTTCTGCGAAGAGCAAGAAGAACCCTGCCGTCCCGTGACTCATGATGTCAACAACTCCCTCCACCCGTGGCTGAGCGGGGGATGGAGCACGAGGGCATGAGTCATGAGGCACGCCGGGAGCAGGGGAGGGCGGAAGAGGATAAGGATGAGACTTTTTTTTGTTCGTGTTTGAGCAGAGTTGGAAGGGCAGAGTTGGAGAGGGGATTGGAGTAGTAAGCTTTTTGCTTCGGCAGAGAGTAGTCGTTCAGCAGACCGTCGGGTCCTGCTTGGCTTGCGTTAGGGTTGAGGCCTTCGGAAGCTTTTTGCTTCGGCTGGCTCAGTGAGCTTCAGCTGAGGCCTGACTCGAGAGGAGGCTTTTTGGAGGCTCTTTGCTTTGACGGTTCCGTGAGCTTCGGCTTCTGCTTGGCTCGGAGAGCTTTTTGCTTCAAGCTGCCCTGTTTGGAGGGAAGTTAAGCCGGTCGCTCGGCTCGAGCTGCGAGTGGTGGCTCTTCTTTCTGGTTCGTGGAGCTCTTTGTTCTCCATTTTGGTTCCCGGCTTGGTGCGACTCATCGACCTCTTCGTGGAGGTGGTTTCTCGGGGAAGCGACACATCGACGGGAAAGGATCGGCGCCTCGTCTCACCAGCACGTGTGAGAAGCACGGGAGGTGGTCCCTCGGGGAAGAGACGCATCGACGGGAAGGATCGGCGCCTCGTCTCACCAGCACGTGTTGAGAAGTGCGGGAGAATTCGCGGGAGCTCGGAGGATCACGGCTCACGGCGATTGGATCCAGTTCGCTCTCGCTGGAGCCCGGTCCGAACAACTTGAAGACCACACGAGGTGGAGAGGTTCGAGATAGGTTCTGAGTTTCAGCTCACCTGTCCTCCGAGCTGGAGCCCGTTATTAAAGGCCTCTGCCACCATTTCTTGGGTGTTGTGTGTGCGTACGTGTGTCTGTGGGCCGTCTAATAAGTAGGAACTGCTGTTAAGTGCAAGTGACTGTACAATAAAGTAGAACGGTTGTAGTTCCTTTTTCGTGCTTTCGTTGCTTGTATAATTGCATACGTGTTTTGCCTTGTTTAATTGCATACGTGCTTTATTATAATAAAGTCCTTGTGTGAATGTAAACCTGTTCGTTGCGTCCATTCCCCCATTGAAATGCCATCTTGTATTGCGGAATATTAGTTGGTTTTTAAATAACTGATAAATAGAATCGGGTCCGGCGAGGTCTGGCGATAATACCCGCTCGGTTATCCCGGAACGGGACGGACCGCTTAAGCGGTTCGTGTCCAAGCAGGCCTTCGCCGAGGTACGGTCCCTCGGTAGGTTACCCGCGCGGGTACTTAGGTATATCGATATTCGGCGATTGACCCTATTTCGCGCGGTAGAATACGGACTGGGCCTGGTGGGATTAAAAACCCACCCGTGACTGGTTCCTGGCGTTGTTCCAGAAAGTCACGACTGGATTGTCCGTTTGGTGGCGAAGCGACCGCTATTGGTTAGACGCGGTCGTTCGCACGCCGACGGGGGGAAATTTACAACAATATATTATATATATATATATATATGTAGTCACGTCTCAGATTGATTACTGCAACTCAATATTTTTGGTTAACCTTTGTCCACTTTACATTATCTCCACTTGTTTCAAACTGTTATTGGTAAACTCTCTATGCACACAGAAAGCTCCCCCTTTGTTACTTTGCACTTTTAAACTTCTGGAGTTATGAAGAAGGCTATTAATTTGCTTGCTCTCGCTGAAGTCTCAGAACTCATTTCTATTTAGGAACCACGTTGCTACCTTTGTTCAATCTTTAACTTCCACCAGTCTCTAAAACAAGACTGAAAAGTTCGGGTGACAATTATTTTGCCAGGTGTGTCCAATGCTACAACAATTTGTTTCTTCAATTCAGCTAATTCTCTCTTGCATTGACATAGGACCTTGACATAGTCATTAGTGCATCTGAAGAATTTAAAGACACCTAAACATAAATGGCTTCTAAAATAACTTAATTAATACAAGCAAATATACACGTCAAAGACAGGTGATAGTATGTTATGGGATTTTATAGTACAGGAGTGCCAAAGACAAACAATCCTGTGACTCATGAAAAAATGGGGGCAACAACAACAAAAAATCCTGTGAAGGTTGGACTTCAAGGGATACCCACTGGGGTGCCATTTTATGGATTCGGAAGCCGCACACAGACAGTCAGCAGTCCCAAAGTTTAGTTATTTCGTTAAGTATATGTGTATAGTTAGAATCCATCCCCTGTGTCTAACGGAATTTCATGTGTGCGCTGCGAGTTATTTTGTAGTTAGTTTTTTTTATATTCCCAACAACAACATCTTGTTCGTTCCGCCACCCAACCAAACCGTCGCGCACCGACTCCATTATCCATGTGTTTTTGGCTGAAGGCGTGGGCGGAGCCTCCATCGCCTCAGATCGAGGCTCTGCTCCGAAGAAGGACAGGGAGTGTTTCCTCCAGCCAATGGACGAAGAACGAGCAAAGCCGAGGCGCTCCAGCCAATGGGAAGCCAGAAGGCCAGAAACAACGACAGAGCCTCTTCGGGGGGCAGGCACTGACCGCACCACCCGTCCAATGGGAGGCAGAGTTACCTCAGGACGGATCCCTCCCACCTCACAGGAGGGGTTGAATAATTGTCGGTGCGATCCGTCTGGGTCGTCTCGTCTGGTCTGCTGGCCATCTTCTGTCTTGGTGCTGGCTGGCGTCTGCCGCTTCGTTTTGGTTCCTTGGCGCTTGGTGCGAGGTTGGCCGTGTGGGTTCGAGTCCCACCGTGGTGGTTGGAGCGTCCGATCTTCCCAAGCCTTCCACAAGAATCCTGAGCTCCACAAGGGCAGGTTGGCAAGCCGTGCGAACGCGGCCAGGTACCAGCAGAACTCTGACCTCCAGTCTGTCTATCCCCTTGGCTGCGAGTGTCGAAATAAAGACAGTTATAAAGACAGAAATAAAGACAGCTGCGAGGGTCGTAAGTTGTTATTTGGACCGGCGCAGCTTTGATAACTCCCGCTCGGTTACGCCGGATCCGAGTCAGTAACAGCGACTCGGTTCGGACAAAGTCGGCTGAGAGTGTGGCTTCCCCGGTAGTTAGACGGTGTGGGTACTTAGGTAAATTGGAATTAGACAAGTGAACCCTACCTCACGCCGTATAAATATTGGCGACCACGGTCCTTTAAGCGACCCGTCGACTCCGAAGTTATCCGGGGTGACAACCTTCGATTCGGGTGTTCGATGGGAGACGGTCCGACTGCACCATCTAGCGGTCGTCCTCACCACCGACCCCCGGCCCACAAACACCATGACGTCATCTGCCATTGCAAGTGCTTTGAGAAAATCTATTTTTTGACTATGCCGAATAGAATAAAAGTAGTTGTAGGTAAATTTAGATGACATAAGCAGAATTGTAAGACATTGTTAAACATGCATACGAAGTTTGGAGATGATGCATGAAGCAGTGACAGAGGAGATACAAAATATGACAAAGAGACAAGACACCATCATTTTATTGAAATGGATTTATATTTTTCTCTGATATTTAGCACTTATAATGGGCTCAGAATTGGCAGTAAGACCTTGAAGTATGCACACTCACCTCCAAGCTGCCTAACCTGGGTTTGAATCTCAGCCAAGCTATAAACTGTCATCATGGTGCTTCACAGGCAGGGAGATTCATCAATGTGTCTACCTTCCCTCGGATGGACATTAAAACTTGATGCGAATCTGCCAGCATTAGTTGGTGGACGTTAAAGATCCCATGTATCTTTCATGAAGCCTGGTGTTGGCGCAGTGGTTAGGGCAGCGGCTTGGGATCCATTGGGATCCAAAAGGTCCTGAGTTCAAGCCCCGTTGGGCCACTGAATTAATACACCCGGAGGTTGACTTAGCCTGTCATCCTTCCGAGGTCGGCGAAGTGAGTACCAGTATACTGGGCCGGTGTATACCCCGGTTAGAATAGGTGTACCAGATCCCTGTGTCGTAAGAGGCGACCAGGGTTGCGTCAGGAAGGGCATCCGGCGTAAAACCTGTGCCAAATCATTATGCGGATCATAACGGATGATCCACTGTGGCGACCCCTAACGGGAGCAGCCGAAAGAAGAAGAAGAAGAAGTATCGTTCATGAAGAGTAGGTGAGCTATTACCAGCACCATGGCCAGACTCCAAATTTCTGCCTTCAAGGGCATTGCATTCGTGGCACAGCTGCACCCTCAGTCAATGACGCTACCCCACAGCCTTGTGCTGCATTCGGTCGAAGATGGAGAAGAAGAATAGGCTCAAAAAGTTTCACAATATTATTAAACGCATTGTGACAGCTTAACCAAATTTGAAATGAATCCTCCAAACCTGTATGTACTCATTTTTTTCTCACAAAAACAAATAAATAAATAAATACAGGATGTGGTTTTAGAAAGGTGTCTTAATGTGATATTTTAGAGAAAACCTCATTCTGAGGTTTAATACAATACTACAGTGAAAGCTGTTGCGTCTACCAGCATAACAACACACCTTAAGATACTGCTGTGTCAGTTAGGAATTGGTTTGATGGTAACAATGTTAAAAACATGCAGTGTCCAGCCTACAGCCAGGATTCAATCCCAAAGGAACCACAATGAGACATATTGTACTGCTCCCCGAGGGATGAGTCAGCAAAGCAAGATCCACAACTGTACTTACACCTGCTCTAAAGTCTGACAAATACCAACATTTGGTACAACGTGTTATTGATGACGACACTCCCTCAAAAATCCAATAAATGGCTGTGAATTAATAACCACGCAATTGTCCTTATTGTCCGAATACTTTTGTTAAGGTAGTGCAAATTATCCGGTATTAGCAGAGTACCTGGCCTACAGGGGAGCTTGTTCCAAGCATGCAACATCTTCTTTTGACACATACCATTATTTGGGTGGTGTATAGGCAACAAACAGCTGTGTATTGGCAAAAAAGGTAAATAACCCGGGTTACGTGCATGAAGCAAAAATATACCTTCTGCTTATAAAACACCTCACAGCACTGTAAAATGTGGGGACAGCAATACTTTACTGTAAATGGTGGAGACTTGTAATACCCTCCCCCACTTGGAGGCAGCGCTACACGATACGCGTTTACATAGAGAATTTGCATCCACCGGCAAAGATAAAAACACCCCTATACATTAATTGGGGTCATGCTGATCATATGCAGCAAGTCTGGATGTAATCGGCCCAGAACTGTAGGAGGAGTAGCGTGTCAAACACACGCACACACGCACGCACGCACACACGCACGCACAAGTCCGTGAGTTATAGGAAGGATTGCACGTAATCATTTTGGAGAACATACCAAATCACCAAAGGTCTCGCTGGAGATGGATGAGATGGCATGTGCGTGCTGGTATAGTTCATTGCACAGCGTGATGTTGGTACCACGTGGAGGGATGTTGTACACAAGCACACATCCTGACGAAACACCTAGTTGTGAGCATAGACATCAGATGACAATAATAAGTATCATTATCGTGCATTAATTATAACTAGCAGTATAACCCATGCTCCGCACGGAGTTGAATGGGTGGCAAAAGGTGGATGAGGCATAATAGTTGATGTTATGGGAAGCTGGGGAGGGTGTCATTAGGGATGTGATGCACTATGGTTACCTTTCCATAGTTTTCTAAAGGACCTCCCTGTAGATGCATTTTGGGTGAGTGTCTTGTTGCCGAATAGTCATTGTGAGGAATTATTGTCCACTTTGATAGATATATAGGAGTAACCTCTTGCACGTGAAAATGCAACATATAGTTGGCCATGGGAGAACACAGGGGCTGGAGGTATATTCCGAGTTTGTCAAATGTTTGGTCTGGATTTGTTTATGGTCATCGAGTATGCGAGTCTGACGGAAATTGCATCCTCTGCAATGCGGCTGGAAGGTTGGCATCTGATGGGGCAAGTTTAACATGATATAGGCCTAGCCCAAGACTGAACAGGAGCAGTGGAGGGTGACCGAGAATCAGAATGTAAATTTCAATGAACGGCACTTTTTGGCACAAATCCAACGATCGAACACCGCTTGGACGCTTTAATTTGAAGATCACACACGCAAGACACAACACAGGTAATGATGGCGGTTGAGAAACGTTAAATTACGCGCAGACGTTAACAGAAATAATATTTATTTTAAATAAATCTTTCCTTTAAATACAAAGTTTCTTGTTACATTTTTTGTGTCAAATTCACATTCTGAGGTAGTCCAGCATGTGCAGAGAAGAGGGTTTTACATTGCAGACGCTGTTTTCTCGGAGTGGCATTACACCTCTCAGCGGTGACGGTCTGTCGACGACAGACGTAATGATGTCAGCGAATGACCGATGATGTCATGAGTCCTGACGCCTCTCAGCGGTGACGTCACACGTGCATGTAAACGAATGTAAAACGAAAAGTGTTTATTCTGCTTCAGAGTTGAAAGTTGACTATTGCCACTATGTGGGATGCACTCTTACAGGTATGAAGTTCTTTTAGTCCAGGTCACAGTACCGAGAAAAACGTGACGCGACCGCTAGGAGGAGCACAGAATTGGTCCTTCAGTATTAATATATATATTGGTTTCATCAGAATTATTATATATTAGCAAATACCACACGTTGCTTCGCTGATGGGAAAACTAAGAGAGTGGGGGAGAGTGAGGTGAGAGTGAGAGAGTAGGGAGGGATGGGGGAATGATGAGGGAGGTGTGAGGGAGCGGAGGGGAGTGGAAAGATAGGGGAGTGGAGAGGAGAGGAGAGTGAGGAAGGAAGAGTAGGGAGAGACAGATGAGGGAGTGGAGGAAGGAAGGGGAAGCGAGGAAAGGGGAGGGGGGGTGATGTTTCACCACACGTTGGTATATAATCTGGGAGGTAGGGGGTGTAAGGAGGGGTTGGGAGCAAATCGGTTGGGTGAACAAGGAGGGAAATGGGGAGGGGAAGGGGGTGTTTGGACTTGCGTTTGGTAGTGGACTTGAAGGGAGTGGGGGGGGGGGAGGGGTTGACTTGCAGTCGGGAGGAGGACTTGAGAAGGATTGTCCGTCTGCAGCATAGTCCAGGATTGAGTGGCATGGGGTATGTTAAAAAGCACATTCAAGCAGGATAGCAAAACTACCCGTCATTTCAGACAGCAAGTACCATTTTAAAAGAGATTATAATGGGCTTCCCTTGAGTATGCGGTTACTAGCTTTGGAAGTGGATTCTCTGGGGGGGGAGTCACATCACCAACACTGTCTGGAGATGCTCGGAGTGTAACGAACACCCCTCCAGCATCTGGCCCAATCACCAAGCCCAACCCCGCAGTCCAAACCCCAAAATCTGGCTCAGGCCAAGACACCCTAGAGCCCATCGCACCCGAGCTGAAATGCTTATTAAAAACCCGGAGACGCCAGTGTTTCGTGCCTTTATTTAATTTCATCACACGTTTGACAACCAAAATGTTATAAGCCTTCAAATCTCTCAACCCAAGCTGAATCCCAAAATTCAAACAGAATTGAACCCAGCAGCATCCCTGAATGCCAAAAAAGTGCCCATCTGCTCAACCTGCACACACACTCCCCGGCACTCCAGGTTCCAAACACAACACAAACACCTCAGCACAACATAACCACCTCCAAACCACAACACAACTACCTGTGGGAACTTATCAAAACCACCCACTGTTTATCACTTCATAAAAGTTGGAAGAGGGGTGAGAGAGGGAGGAGAGAGGAGAAGGAGGGATGGGGGAGTGAGGACAAATGACGAGATGGGGAAGGGATGGATAGATGGGATGGATGGAGGGAAGGATGGATGGATGGAAGGGATGAATGGAGGGAAGAGATGGATTGTGGATTCACAGCAAGTTCCACAGTTGCTCATGAACACACGATACTCCAATCTCACAGAGTAAACATGAGATGCAAGGAATGATGAATGAATTGACGAGTTCCAACCTGCTGTTCCTTCATCTGCCATTACATTCCCTGCAGCATATGCAATGAGTTTGGGTTTTGGAAACGACTCTCCCCTAATAACCTCTAAAGTACTCCACCAGGGGGGTGCATCTCCAGGAGGTGGTCAGCATGACTGCTCCGAGGTGAAGGTTATATTTTAAACTTTTGTCAGATTTAACTAAGACAATGGAACACACGTTTATATATGCACTTCATTTACATTATCACCTAACTGTCTTGAATGTCAATTGGTAATTTTACTTTCAAAAACGACAACAGCTGTGATTAAAATAAAGTCATTTACACTGCCGTCTCCTGTCTGCCATGGCTTACAAACATTCGTTTAGTACATCCATCCATTCCCTCCTTCCAATCCTCCATCAATTCCTTCCCTCCATCCATCCTTACCTCCCTCTATCCATTGACAAGGAACTTGGCACCGCAAGACGCCACAAGGTGCAACACAGGCAGGTGGGGCTTGAACTTTGCACGTCAATCGATGTATTTTTGATTGCGTTGTGCAGAGGAACAGTGCAGGGGGACAGTGCAGGGGGACAGTGCAGGTACTTTAGTCATGCATCATCATGGCTTGCAAACGAACATCCAAGCAGCTTGTAGAGCACTCGCCAAGTGGCTTAAGCACTCGCGCAAGTACTCCAATGAAACGTTTGATAAGGAACGGCAGGCTTGGCGAGTGATTAGCAATTGCCAATCCTTGGTTATATTAAACACCACCCAGAGACACCCAGAGAGTGCGAATTGGACAAATGAACATCTTTTTTTGTTGTTAGCAGTCAAAACTGCTGCTCAGGTCAATTCCGCAGCTTCAATTTTGAAATTCGGCTCAAGTTAAGAGATTCTCGAGTTTATCATATTTGCGGAAATGAAGAGACTGTGACATGCCATTGACATTGACATTGTTGCTATAACAGAAACTTGGCAAATGCCTGACATTGCAGATGAACAAATGACACTTGATGACTGTTTTCTATTCACAAACCATCGCCACATCTATCATGGCAGTGGGGTAGTATTGCATATGAAGAAAGACTTGCCAGTTTATACTCTTCCCATGATTTCTGTTCCTACTGAATTTGAATGTGTATGGTTAAGATTAAGATCGCACAGGCTGCCTAGGTATTTTCCACAAAAATTGGTCAAACTGCATACGGCCGATAAACCCTGGATGATGGCAGGAGTGAAAGCGACCATCAAGCATCACCAGGAAGCATTTGCAAGTGGCTCAATGGTGATACAACAAGAACTTGGCTGCAAAGAAGATTGCTCAGGCTCAGGAAAACTTCTATGAGAACTCACTGGGTGATCGAAGGACAGCTGATTTTTTTGAGGTAGCACTGTGGCATCCAGATACTTGCCAACAGGCTCTGGATACCTTCTCCCATCACTGAGCCAACAATTCCTGAAGGTACTGATGAAGAAATAGCTCTTGCAATCAACCATGAATTTTCTTCGACATCAAGAAGTTGACCACCCCTACTTGCTCACAAACTTCTGTCACATCTACCTGCTGAAGA
>CM068963.1:69302530-69319274 GCA_035128595.1 Eptatretus atami | reverse complement strand
ACACCTAGCCTAACAACACTCTAACCTAACAAACCCTACAAAACTACTAGCCTACAACAAACCACCTACCCTAACAACCACTACCTAAAAACCACCTTCTAAACACCACTCAGCCTACACAACCACCATACCTAACAGAACCACTAACCCTAACAAACCACCAGCCAACAAACCACCTAGCTAATGTTAGGCTAGGTGGTTTGTTAGGCTAGGTAGTTTGTTAGGCTAGGTGGTTTGTTAGGCTAGGTGGTTTGCCATTGCCTTCCCAGCAGTTGTTGGGCAGGAATTTGGAATTTGTTCAGGGTGTCAGCGATAGCTCGCCTACTCTTCGAGAACACCGTGTGATCTTCAACGTCCACAAACGAATGCCGGTAGACGGTACATGCGTCCGTTTGGCGTCCGTCTGAGGGACGGTGCACACATTGATGAATCACCCTGCCTGTGAAACATCAGGATGACAGTTTATAGCAAAGCTGGGTAGGGATTCGAACCGAGGCTAGACAGCTTCGAGGCGAGTGTGCATACTTCAAGAATCAAGGCCATCCTGTCAGCCCGTTTATTTATTATGTACGCTGTTTTGGACCTTCATACCATACCACCACACCCTTCTCCTATCTCATCGTATCACACACTCCCTGATCCTTTCTTCTCTCATGCTGTTTTCTGCTCCTTTTCTCAATTTAAATTTTCTCCTTTATTAGTCACCACCCCATCTCTTGCGTACGTAAAATATAGATGGCCACGAAACGTCACCAGAACATATTTTCTCATGACGTTTTCAATTTCTCCTTGCTGGAGAGCAGCCATGTCCAAAGCAAGCAGCAGCAAGTCACAGAAGATGAAGCCGAAGAAGAAGGACAGAATCAGGTGCAATGCTTCCGTCATCTCCTCATCCCTCTCTGTTGCCCCGACTCTGACTGTTCGTAAGATTGCGAGGTGCATTACAGAATCCGAATGGATGGCTATTGTGATGCAAGAGGAGGGGGAAATCATAGTCATGGATATCATGCAGGAACTGATGTCCGTTGTTATGGACAGGTGTTACAAGGTGTATATTGAAAGGCAGGTGAGACAATTGAGCTTTACTTTTGATCACTACAATGTATTGTACTGGTCGTTTGGTCGTAAAGTTTGAGACTTGACAGAAACTTGTATTGGAGCATGTTTGATGTTTGAGATTTTCAGGATAATTTTTCTTGAGGGAAGTTTCATTCATACCAGAATTTTCTGATGATGAACTAACTCTGAAGTCTGTGCATGGGTTATGCTGTGCTTTAGTGTGTGTGTGCACGCGGGCATGCACCAGCATTTCCTGCTGCAGTCCTGGCCAACAAGGGGTGCCTGCTGCACATCCACCCTGTATTGTCAATAAATGCTTATCAAGCTATGGAGGCTGACTGATGTTGCAGTTAGCAGTAGAGCAGTCAACGCTGCTCTTATCAGTTGGCAGTTCTGAGCAGATTGCAATTGAGCTCAAATTGAGCTCGTTCACTTTGTACTGCACTAACGTTGACTAACACAGTAACACTGAGCTCATGCTGGTTGCGTGTGGGATCTAGGACGAGTCCTTTAAGTGTGAGACGCCTCCTCCCCATAAGGGATTGTCCTATCCTATGGGGATTGTCTGCTGTGCTCTATCCTTTGAAATGCTGAATGTCAAGCAACAGAGCAGCAAAGTACAATTTTTAAAGTCTTTGGTATGACTTGGCTGGGGTTCGAATCACCAACCTTCCATATTTGGAGCGGAATCACAAATATTAACTAGAGGGGGAGCACTCGGTAGAGTGCAAAACCTCCGCCGCCAATACTGCTGGGTCACTTAAGTGAACCTGATATCCTATTCATTGTAGGTCAAAACGGATCAGACTCTACTGAACCACGATTGAATAAACTAAACTAGATCGACGCGCATGTAGAAATGCCAAAAAACGAAAATCGAAATTTTTTGAAAAAAAAGTTGCAAAATTTCTGGGTTTTTTTCTCTAACAAATTTTTTTTGGGGGTTGGAAATCACTTAAAACATGTAGAAATGTAAAAGAAAAATTCAAATATTTTCGAATAAAATCGAATTTTTTGAAAAAAGTTGCAAAATTTTGTTTTTTTTTTCTCTAACAAATTTTTTTTTTTGGTTGGAAATCACTTAAAACATGTAGAAATGCAAAAACAAAAATTAAAATATTTTTTCAAATGTCGCCATAGCGGCCATATTGGACTTTGGACCAAGTCCAAAATATAATGGCATGATCCTTGGACCATACCTAATCCCCCCACCAAGCTTCGTCGAAATCCGTCCAGGAGTTTTTCCGTAATACTGTTCACAAACAAACAAACAAAAAAATAAACCAATGTCACCGCAGGGTGACCCGTATCTTGCCAAAAGGTGACCACGTGTGACTTCTTAAGGTCACACTGAGGTGAACAGAGCTGCTATCCACCAGGAGCGACTCCTTGAGGAATATCTGCCTACGAGAGATTCCGATGAGAATCGTTCTACAGAGTAACCATGAAAATATGCGTTTGCCTCATAACGTCACCAAATGACGTCATAATGTCTCAAGCTTGACATATCTAGAAAGCACTATCGAGTGTTTCAATTTGAGGTACTACACGATATGGTTCCTAAAACTTGAAAATTTGACCTTGGGGTCAAATATGTTTGACCTTAGGCGCTAACCATGAAGGTCAAGGCCAATCGCCACCAAAAATTAATCAGCTGAGCGCCAGACCATGAACTATATTCCCATGAAGTTTGAAGACGATCGATCAAAATTACTCAAAAAATAAGGGTTTCGTCGACTCCCCTGATTTGCGACAAAGTGACCTTGACCTTTGACCTTGACCTTCAAAATTTTATGCGCTGAAGGGACCTCTATAGGCCTCTGATATGCGAAGTTACAAAAATTTCCAATGATAACTGTGCTCTGCAGAGTGATTTATACGTGATTACAGACAAAATAATAATAATAATAAAAAACATGAAGGTCAAGGCCAATCGCCACCAAAAATTAATCAGCGAGCGCCAGACCATGAACTATATTCCCATGAAGTTTGAAGACGATCCGATCAAAATTACTCAAAAATAAGGGTTTCGTCGACTCCCCTGATTTGCGACAGTGACCTTGACCTTTGACCTTGACCTTCAAAATTTTATGCACTGAAAGGGACTCTATAGGCCTCTGATATGCGAAGTTACAAAAATTTCCAATGATAACTGTGCTCTGCAGAATTTTTTATACGTGATTACAGACAAACAAAAAATAAAAATAAAAAAAAAAAAAAAACATACAAGCTGACTAACATATCTTGCAAAAACTTCGTTTTGCAAGTTCAAACAGACAGGGGTGAAAACAGTAACCTCCGTCCATCTTCGATGGCGGAGGTTAATGACACCCAAAAGACTGAGTCTGGTCACCGAGTTTTGTTACCGATTGTAACCATTTGTCACCAAATATAAGCATTACACCACCGAGTCTGATCAACGAGTTTGAATTAAAGCAATTAAACTTTGTCATTTTCATTTTTCCATGTCATTTATTTTACAGATTACACATACCAAAAAAAATCATCAAGCTCATACAAACAACCAGCTCATGACTTGTGTAAACCTTTTGAGTATTAAAGGCTTACATGTAACCAAGGTCTATGATCATGATATTATGACGTGACACTTGACTTGAGACTTGCCCTCAAAGACTCGAGACTTGACTTGGGACTTGGCTCTGGTGACTTGTTGACATCTCTGCTGTTCAGTATAAAGCTTTCTTGAATTGACATTTTTCTTCTGCTGTCAAACAACTTCCAGTGCATTGACCTCCCAGCTCACTAGTAGAGGTGATTTGGATCAACTAAGTCACTCCTGCATTAAGCATCCCTTTGGATATATGTGCACTACACTCAACAGTATTTGCATTTGGATATCCTGGTGCCAGTACATATTGTCACTCGTAGTGCCATGGCCTCTGTGTGTAAATAGAATGGTGTAACAGACATACATTGTGTCTTTGCTGTTGTGTGTTTGAGTTTGAATTGATATTGCTGAGTTTTACTAACATGATCTGACACATCCAGGATATTTTATCACCTTTATCTTCTCAAGTCTCATATAATTAATTGAATGTTGATAGCTCAATCATCTTCAGTGTATTGCCTATTCTAGCTACTGTATTTGCACTCAGTGATTATACGAGTCATTGTTCAGCATGTTAGCAGAAAACTTTGGAAACCTGTCACAATGTTGAAGTTTTTGTGAAAGATTTTGAATTGTACACTAAATTATGATGCTTTTTTATGTGGAAAATCATTTGTGATCTATCTCGTCACACAGTTAGTTTCAATATATTCTGTTCAAGTATGTACTGTGTAAGGATATAAATGTTATGCATTTACTTCCAGAGTTGAACTTTTGTGGTGTTGTGTGATTAGCATCTGAGGATAGGTAGGCAAAGTCTAAATGCATTTTGTTGTCCCATATTTTTTGCTGCTGGCAGCTGTTTCCATATATGGTGAACTGGGTTAAGGAAGCCGTGCTACAGGTTGTGGAGTGTAGGTTCATTGCCCATGATGGAGAGAAAGACATAGCTGAGGATCTGACTTGGCAGGAAGATTCTGAGCCCGTTCCTTGTGCTATAGATTCCTGGGCTTCGGGTGCTGTACCCATTCAAAATACTGATAATGATTCAGCCATAAATCTGGTAAGCCACCGGCACAACTGCTCACATGATTTTAATACATACCAGCTATCTGTGTCAGGCATGTTTAGATACTTGCCTTGTTTGTGGCATTCTTTTTCCTCCAATCAGCAAATATAGATGGGAGGTATGCAGGGAAATGTTAAGGATGCTCAAATTTATCAAAGCAGTGTTATATCCATTAAATAAAATAAAATTTTCTCTTTGGGAACTTTACAATCCATTTTACACTTTGTTTACCATAGATCATTCAAACATTTGTTGGGATAATTTGACTCGGTTTTCCATCAGGAACAATTTTGTGGTGGTCGGCATCATTTTCACAGTTTCTGAATGCATGTGTGCTTTTTAAAAATGTCAAACCACTTTAACATTTGAAGATCGAAAAGGGCACTCTCCCTCCACCACCACCCCTCCCCCCTTCCTTGTGTAAGCTTGTTTCAGTTTGCCATGCATCTTTCCAAGCTCAAAAAAGTGATATCGATACAGGCCGTCTTCGGCTACGAAGGGCAAACATGATGACTGTTGATTCAACCTCATGGTTGACAAAATAATTTCATTTTCTGTTCAAGTCACACTATAATAGTGCCAACAAATTACAAATGAGTTATAACATCCTGATGGGCTTTTTCCTTTTCTCAAGAGATTATATTTTATTGTAGCATAAAAGAAACTAGAACAGCACTCGGAAGAGCGCATCGTCTCACGCGCTCATTCTGAACTAAAATACCATCGTTAACTGAACATGCTACTATTATGGCCCACTGCTATTATGGCCCATACACCCGTATAATGTCACATGCATCACCATTATCCATAGCTTTAGTGATTATTTATTAGGACATAACACTTTTGTGCACATTGAGGCGAAATTGCATCAATGAAGATGAATATGAAAAAGTTCAAACTAAATTCCCCATGGCTAGTCGATCATTTTTATGAAGTTTCGCATCAATCTGCTAAGCAGTTCTGGAGAAGAAGAATTTTTATGTTTTTATTTTCAATCCAATATGGCTACCAGACCATGTGACTGATGCCGTCATAAATTCAGTTCTTCACTCACATCGGGCTGTACATCCAATTTTGTTTTTGTATATATGGTCAAGGCTTGTGGAAGAGCTAGGGACACAGAACAGATCAGGACGCAACATAACAAAGGGAACAGCAGGAGATATACTGTATAAGGATTTAGATTCAACCAATCATGGCTGGAATACCACCTCACCGATGATATCATCATTATCACCCTATATACCCCATGGAGAGTTGATGACATATCCCAAGTTTAAATTTTTTTCATTAAGCGATTTCAGAGATGTCCAATTTTTTTCCTTCAATCCAATATGGCTGCCATACCATGTGACCTATGATGTCAGAGTTATCAATAAAATATTCTCCATGGCAAGTCCCTCCAATGTTTAAAGTTTCGCATCGATAGGACAAGCGGTTGCAGAGAAAAATAATTTTTAAAGCAAAAAAATTTAGACTCTGCACGTTGTGACAGACAGACAGACAGGGCATTATGATAATCTCACAACCCTTTCAGGGCGAGACTAAGGAGAACTCTTTTGGAAGTCCAATAATTTAAAAAAATTCTTTCTTAACAAGGTCTGTTGACTGTTAAACAGGTTGTTGGAGAGATACCCGTGGATACTGTTGATAAAGAGATTAAACAGACGGCCTTGGAAGAAAACGCAGGCAATTTGGGGCCTCCGGGAGCAGAGAAAAAAACTGGTGAAGTTGTGGCTAAAATGCAGGGCACAAAATCATCAGTCCATCTTTCTCGGGCAATGATGAAAACTTCAAGGATGAGGAAGGTGAGACCACATTTTATTGGTGCCTCTGAATTTTTCAGTCTGATTTACATGCTTGTTGCACATTTTTACAATTTTCCATACCTTGTGTACTTCCGACATGGTTGATCCTCCCTTGGGTTTTGGGTGAAAGTATTGTGTCAAGTTAATTCGCCTGCAATTACGGAAAGATAATACATAATCACTAATAACACAAGATAATAATCAGAATGTATTTCAATTCTTGCATTAGTAATCGTAAGCAGAAGTAAACGTGTCTTTTCTTGTGTTTACGATACCATGGCACTCAAGAGTTTTGACCGTTATGTTGTTCATGTCCAAGAGTACAAACCTCATGAGGTCAATGCAAACTCCTGCACTGAACCGCTTGCAAGACTTTTCTCGGAGTTTTCACAGTAAACTAAACTTTCCTTTGATTTTGCAACTTCATTATTGTAATCAATATATCATTACAGTCATCAGTTTTGTGTATGTTCAGGCATTTCGTATAGTCATGGTACCAATCAGAAAGGAATTTATTAAATAGTATTGTTGTGGATTCGGACGTGGTGAGGATCATGAGGGGAATTCTTGAATCGATTATCCGGCCGACGATCCTGAAGCTGAAGAACCACAAAAAATTCTGTGCCGTGGTGGGTTACTTAGCAACTACGGATGCCGTCTAAGACGTTTAATTCAGGCAGGGTCCAGCGTCTGAATCTGCTTTACCTTTCCTACAAATTAAACCCTCCAGATAGAGTACCACGCTCTCAACGTCCCACTGTGATGTATGAGATGGCCAAACAATACCATAAGTGGAAACGTTGGCTATGGCTACGCTCAGTGAAATGGTGGGGGTGAACTCCCTGTTCTACACATTATGTTTAACCAATAGAAGCTAACGATTGGCGAGTTTGGGAAATGGTTTATCCGATTAACAAAGGCACATATTTACAAGGCAGTGTCACAAAAGAAAGTTCTTACCCCAAGCACAGAAGTCCTTCTTATTTACTCACTTAATCACAGGTCGACAACACAGGCGCCTCAGTCAGACTTGAAAACAAGGTAAGGAAGAGGGATAGAGAGACGAGTAGGAGGCATATTTTCTGCCTCTCGCTCACCAGATGTAATCTGGCGAGCTTACGTTGATCCCCCCAAAAAGAGGGGGGAGGGAAAGAAAGAAGAGGAGAGTAGGAGGTGTGAGTCAGTGTGTATATGTGCCCAATCCATCTGGGAATTCTCTGCTGGCTGGGCCCATTCCCTGCATGGAACGTTGTTCGCTCTCTCCATCAGCCCTCTGCTGTGCTGCAGTCACCATATCATTCTTGTACCACTAGTCTGTTCATGTAGATCCTCAGATGCATCAGCTCTGTTCTACACTTCAGTCTGGGTTTTTATCAGCCGTGGGGAGGCATGGCACATGTGAATGTATAATTTCTTAGCACTGTGGCATTGCTGCGATTCTGCCCCGCAATCGCTGTTGGGGCCGGCAGAGTTTTGCCTTAATCCCAATGACCCACCGTATCTCCAGACGATGCCCATTGACTGGGCTCAGGTTCTGTAGCGTGACCAGTGACCACACTGGGCATTGTGCATCAAGGTAGTTGCCGTTGGGGTTGGGCTGGGTGCAGATGTACCGTGGCTGGTCGGCCGGAGGCTCTCCTTCCACGCCATGTGTGTCCGCAGTGCATTATGATGTTTCTTTGGTAGATAGCAGGCTTTGTAATGTTGTGTGTGAGGCTGTTGATTTTGTAATGTTGTGTGAAACGTGTTGCAAAAGCATGTATGGATGTGCTGTAGAGGTGTAGAGAGAGACACTAGGGTTCCTCGATGTGTACTCGGGGTCTTCGAAAACCGTTGGAGTATTAACTTGCACCAGTGAGAAAATTATATTTTAAAACAAATTTTGTGGAAAACTATTACAGTTAAATAACCCAGTTTCCTCTCAATTACGATTCATTTTTCGGAAGCGAACCGGGTGGGGGGGGGGGGGGGGGGGGGGGGCAGGGGACCACGTTCATGTGTATGTGTGCACCATGTGGATGGTGGTTTGTTAATATCCTTATTGTTTAATGGCCACAATTATTCCTACGCTAATTGTGAGCTTGGCTGGGGGGAAGCTTGGCCCAAGTCTTTCATGAACCGGCTGGCCAGGCCTGACATTCAACTAAGGTTAAGGCAGGAATTTGTAATTTGTTCAGAGTGTCACCGATAGCTCACCTACTCTTCGTGAAGGTCACTGTGGGAACTTTAAAGTCCACCAACTAATGCTGGCAGATGTGATGCCAACTTAACATCCATCCGAGAAATGGTACACATTGATGCCTGTGAAACACTGGGATGACAACGAGGTCAGGATTCCAACCCAGGCAAGACAGTGGAGCCGCTGTGATTACGGGTTATGTTGTGAGTTAGAGGTCAATAGACGTCTGTGTTAGGCCTAGGGAGTCGTGGATTCACTGGATCATGGGCTGTGGCACTGTTGGTACCAATGCAGGAGGATGAACGTTCGAGTCTTTAAGTCCTTTGTGCTTGCAGTCTTGCTCTATAGATGTGAGGCTTGGACTCTGATCAAGGATCTGAGACCGAGACTTACAGTAACTCCTTTGGTTTCTTCAGAGAATCCTTGGCTCTCACTGGTCAGACTTTGTGTCTAACTAGAGGTTGCTGAGAGAGGTTCAGATGAAATTTGTTACTTGTATAGTCCAAGCGCGTCAGCTGCGGCTGTATGGACATGTGGTTCGCTTTCCTGACGCTGATCCTGCTCACCAGATTCTCTCAGTGAGGGAGCATTGTGAGTGGAGGAGGCCAACGGGCCAACCATGTTCCTCGTGGTTGCAGCAGGTTGATCGGCATGTCAAGGAGATGGGGATGGGTCAGGTATCTGCTTTGGGGATGGCCAGACAGAGGCCCCTGGAGTACCGGCGGAAAGTGGACGCTGCGAAGTGCTGCTCCGGCGCATACTCCCATACCTCACCTGACCTGGACATCTTAGAGGAGAGTGTGTATACCTTGAGGCCTTCCTGCCAGCCCCCGTGTTGATATTATCATCATTATGCCATTATCATTGGATGGAATTAACCATTTCATTTGTGGTTGGAATAATTTTGACGAAAAATATAACTTGGATGACATGGAGGTGGAGTCGGGATTAGAGGAAGATGTATCAACAACCTAAGGTATGCTGATGATGCCAATCTGTTAGCAGAAATTAAAGAGGACTTGATAAAACTATTGCATAGAGTGAAGAAGGAAAGGGAAAAGGCTGGTCTTTATTTAAACCTCAAAAATATTAAAATCTTGTCAACTGAGAAGACCGATGTGTTGAGAAGGGGTGTGTTCCATTACCAATCAGCTTGTTGAGTGCTCAACAATGGCTCGTTTGAATATTTTATAAGATGTTACATCAGGTTATTGGAAGGATTAGACCATGCATGACATCATAACATGTTAGATAAGGTCATTGAAAGGATCAGACCATGCATGACATGATAACATGTTAGATGAGGTCATTGAAAGGATCAGATCGTGCATGACATGACAACATGTTAGATAAGGTCATTGAAAGGATCAGACTGTGCATGACATTATAACATGTTCGATGAGGTTATTGAAAGGATCAGAACATGTTCGATGAGGTCATTGAAAGGATCAGACCGTGCATGATATTATAACATGTTCGATGAGGTCATTGAAAGGATCAGACCATGCATGACATGATAACATGTTAGATAAGGTCATTGAAAGGATCAGACTGTGCATGACATTATAACATGTTAGATCAGGTGATTGAAAGGATCAGATCGTGCATGACATGATAACATGGTAGATCAGGTCATTAGAAGGATCAGACCATGCATAACATTATAACATGTTAGATCAGTTAAATATAATATGTTACTCAATCATTCATCTCCTCATGACGGTGATTTGGAAACTGTGCCTCACCATTCCAAATTCCCAAAAAGATAATTTACTTCCGTGAGGGTGTGGGGGTATCGCACGTTCTGAAGACCCCATGGGGGTGGTGGATATTGTTTTGTAATAACAATGACTTCACTTGAGGTTATTGTATCTGATTTAATTTCGGTACTGCCTTGGGCAGTGTGTGCGATGCGTCTATTAAATATGTCACTGGAATTCATCAGAAGCCATTTTCTACCCATTTACATTCGTTTACCATCAAAAAGCTACATTTGTATCAATTTAGTCATTCAGAGAATACTACTCATGATCAATCATCCTCCTGATGACGGAGATTTGGAAACCGTGCCTCTCCATTCTAAATTCCCCAAAATATAATTTACTTTCGTGAGGGTGTCGGGGGCAGGGGCAATATCGCACGTCATAAAAACCCCTTCGGGAGGGGGAATATTGTTTTGTAATAACATTTATATTGTGCTATTATAATGATTAGTGGTGTTATTTTTTTTTAATGAGAAGCGGCCTTGCAAGAATGCCACCATTAGAGATCTTAACACGGATATGCACCTTAACACGAACTTGCCCCCAAGGCAGAATACCCCCTTGGGGAGCCATCCTTCAACTTCCATCATTCATGCATAAAGACGTAAGCAGCTTTGTTGTCTAAAGATCGTTGCGCTTACCTCGAGGCCTAGAAAGTCGAGACGGCTCTGATCCGTTCATCTGATGGAGATGCGATAAGTATAGAATGCCTTAATCGCGTCGAGTTTCCTTGAAACTTTGTTTAATAGCAACTGTTTATAAATGTAACCCTACATTGGACAGAATCGACTGAAATGTCAAGTAGTTACTAGATGACCCGTGAACCCGTTGGGTGAAAATTGGGTGACCCGTTGGGTGACCCGTGAACGCGTGAACCCACGCAAAAAAACCGAAAATTTTTGCGCTATATGTACCGTTTGGCTGAATTTTGGGAACATTCATACATACACGATGAGAGTTTTAGTAATATACTAGACGACCCGTGAACCCATTGGGTTCCCGTTGTGACAGCGGTTGATGAAAAAAGCATTTCAAGAGAAAAAAGTTAGCTCCAGCGAACAATACCGCTGAGGTTGTTTGCATTGATCAATACTCCCGAAGAGTACTTGACTGAATCGGGAATTGATTTTTTAATAATTTTGTTTTGTTGCCCGATTTGAACGAAACTTGATACTGCACACCGCAGGCGAATGGTCAGTAAGGGTGGCCAAATGTGATCGTGTACTGTTTTGGCTGAATTTCGGGAACATACGTACATACATACTTCCATCTTCACAAGATGAGAGTTTTAGGAATATATATATATATATATATATATATATATATATATATAATATATATATATATATATATATAATATATATATATATATATATATATATATATATATATATATATATACACTCGACGACCCGTGAACCCGTTGGGTTCCCGTTGTGACAGCGGTTGATGAAAAAAATCATTTCAAGAAAAAAAAGATAGCTCCAGCAAACTATACCACTGAGGTCGTTTGCATTGATCAAATACTCCAGAAGAGGACTTCACTGAATCGGGCATTTATTTTTTTAATATTCTTTTCTTTGCCCGATTTGAACGAAACTTGATACTGCACACCGCAGGAGAATGATGAGTAAGGTGGCCCTAAAATTTTTGTGCTATCGTGTACCGTTTTGGCTGTATTTCGGGAACATACATACATACAAGATGAGAGTTTTAGTAATATATAGATAGATAGATAATATTTTTTACATCCGGAAGGTGTGCCACATGAAAGCCACGATAACCTATTATACACCTCAACATGGAGTTCGTACAAGGCGCTACCCTCCTTGGGGATGGGGGGGGGGGTGAAGTTATATAGCTATAACCTCCATCGTGTGACCCTTAGTTCTCCTGTCAAGTTTGGTTGTGATTGGATAAGTAATCACCGAATGTATCATGGTCAAAAAACAGTCAGACAGACAGACACCAAATTGCGTGTTTTAGTAAGATGAGATTGCTTCAGTGCTCATGTCCAACAATGGTATGAAGCTATTTGCAAGCTTCAGTTCATTTTATATCATCTTATCTGGTGTTATCAACTTGAACCAATCTCTCCATTGTAATACGAGTAGAAAAGCAAGCTTCTTGTTGGTCCATTACTTAATGCCAGTTCAATGTGCAATATAACATCGTTTTCTGAAAAATGAAGTACAAATATAACCCAGAATCTTTAAATTATCACATTGCAGCTTCCTTAAAAAAGGTGTCAAGATCCTTCTGCCAGCCACCCTGCTAAGAACACAGCAAACAATGGAAATCTGTGCAATACTTTTGTGATATGAACCACTTTGAAGAGTGGAAGAGGATTTTTGATTTGTGAAATTCTTTTCGCAGAGGATGAGTTTATCCATTTTGTTGAAGTATTAGTTTGAAACACACCATTAACAAACTTGCAGGGTTAGGGTCAAGAAAGGTTTTTTTCCTGCTATTTAGACATTTTCAGAAGTCAGTGTACTCTGAGAACATACATCTATTTGCCTCACATCAGCGAAAACTCCACAGAGATCTTCAAAACTACTTGTATTTCCAAAAGCGGTTGAGCCGTAGCCCTTATTTGTCTGCTCCCATTCAGAGCAATTAACAAAGCTTTCCATACACTTTCAAAGGCAAATTGTCAAAAAGTTCAAGCATGTAAATTTTTTGATATTGTGTCAACTTCACTTCTGACACCCTTACATCCACTCTAGATTTCCCCCAATGTGTCGATTCATGAAGGGCTGGAGTTGAGGGGAGGAGCAACAGTCCTTGTGCCCCACAAGCCGTTGAGGCAAGCCAGTTTACATCCAATTTGAGTTTAACAACCATTACCTATAATCTGCATGCAGCACCCTTCAGGTTTGCCCATCAGACCAAAATGCTTTGGAATCTATAAAGTCAGCTCTTGGCAGGCATTGGTACAAAAAAAGAACTACCACGTGTTTGAGAAGAACATTGTTTGCAATTCTGATTGACTGTTTATGTGTCAATGCACCAATTGTATTGCAGTGGAATTTTTCTTGGCATACTTTAAAATCTTCGTAAAATATATCCCTTTCTGCATCACATTCCTTTTCGTTTCTGCAATTCATGTGTTGTTTATAACCACTTGTCCTTTCACCACATAACCACCTTGTGTGCATTCCACTTCGTGGAGTTCATGGAGTAGACCATGATTTATACAGATCCTCAATGAACATTGATTGACGTACAAAAAAATTTAACAATGATTCTTTCCTGTTTCAAAGGAAAGTACTTTATGTAAAATGTGTGACAAGCTGATTTCCATTTATGTGAAGTTGAAAATAAAAGATATCTGCTCAATCGTTTTTATATTCATCATCGAGGCTCATGGTCAGGGGTAGTATTAGTACACTGAATGAATCAGGAAGATGCAACAGGACAAAATTAAGGAACAGTTGAGAGAGGGAGGAAACACCAACAGCGGAGTTGAAGGCCAAGATAAAGGGAGACTTGGACAAACAATGTGTGTGGGGAGGAATGGTGGGCAGGAGAGGATGCATGGGGTGGACAAGATGGATAACTGGAAATTTGGAAGGAGGAGGGATTGGAGTCGGGGGGAGGGGGAAGGTTTCAAGAGTATAACAGATCATGGTTTTGGATTGGGGATGATCTGAGATGGTGGTGAACAGCTGTCTTGAAGACCTAGAGGGAAGAATGAGATTGAAGAGACTGTGGAAGTTGGTTCCACAGGTGGGAGAAAAAAAAAGAGAATGAATGAGTGGAGATGAGCAGTGATCCTGGATTTAGGTAGTTTCACCAGAAGGGGATTGATGGTGGACCATTTGTGCTCTGCAGAAACCTGAGGGGTGGGGTGGGCAGGGGGTGGGGCGAAGCAGGGAAAGGGCAGAGGGTGCAAGACCACAAAGCAGGTGGTAGAAGATAGAGACCACCAACCTGTCTGCATTGGCAAAGTGGTAGGCCCATAAACTCAGCTGTATTGCCAGAGTTTCCCATAATCTTTAAGGCCTTGGTTTCTGAGAAAGCTGACAAAGATGTGAGGCAGGGTAGTCTGCCCAGAGGAGACATTAATACTCCATCAAGCTGTGGATGAAGGCTTGTAGGTGGATAGGTGTTCAGGTGTGCTAAGGAATGACTTTGTACGACGGAGGATGCCCGGTCAGCGACTGGCTTTGGAGGCCGATTTTGAAATGTGGTTTGCCCATTAATGGCTGATAGTGAGACCCTGATATGGCTGATAGTGAGATCATGGCTGATAGTGAAACCCAGGAGTTTGAATGACTGAACTTCGTCAATGAAGGGAAAAAATTTTTAATTGTGTGAATTCCTTGTAAATATTTGGTTTCCTTCTTGCTACATTTTAAAATCAGTTTGGGTTTGTTCCTTTAATTTGCTGAATTGTTTTAGCTCGGCCAAGGCCAAATGTTAGACTAAAATGTAAAACACTCAAAACAGTATTTTGATATTAGTTTTTAATGATGGTTGTTCATTTTTTTTGAGCAG
Organism: Eptatretus atami; assembly: GCA_035128595.1. Lineage (NCBI taxonomy): Eukaryota > Metazoa > Chordata > Myxini > Myxiniformes > Myxinidae > Eptatretus > Eptatretus atami. The sequence continues at coordinate 69,304,324 of CM068963.1, read as the reverse complement.
TAATAACTTTTTTAAGCCATTCGTTGTCACCCTCGTAAATTCAGAACATCCTTTTCATGTGGCATAACCTTTCACCGTGACGTATAACTCTCCACGTCTGAATGCATTTTCATGAAAACTATTTTTTTACACACTGATAACGATGTACAGCACTAGGATGTGACTGCCAGCGGCGTTCAGAGATGTATTGTGAAATCCATCAGAGGGCGCTCTGACCTCATCACAAACCATTTCAAACCATTACTTCTGAAATGTCCTTCTCATGTTGAAATAATGACTGCCTTCAATTTCCGATGCCTCTAGATATTATTTAGTAAAATTCCTGCCTGCTCTCAGAAATTGATTATGAGGACTTGACCAATCATAAGTTAGCATTTCGACTGTAGATTCAATGAGGTCATTATTATAACTATCATTACCACAATCCACATTTACAATGAGGATGGTTGGTTTTGAGAGTAAAGAGGAGTTTAACTGGAGTAACATAATGAGTTGTAAAATGAGGAGACTAAAATTCAGTGAATGGTACATTCATTTTCTATATGGTTCTATTAGTATTTAGTAATATTCTCGTATAAATTCATACTCCTTATGCCTTGGTCGACAGTCTAAATACAAGTTTAAACACGTGGGATCCTAAGTCGACTGTATCATGTTAAAGTATAGAACCATTTGATTGAACAAGCAGCATTTAACTCTACGATGATCTTAGAATTTTAATAGTGCTTGTGCATTGAAATTCAACCTAGATTTGCACTGGTTCTTTAACCATCCAAATAACTCCTTCCTGCAGTTTGTTTTTCCTGTTTATAGATGTTTGTCTTTTTGTGGCACACTGAGCCTCGAACTGTTCGTGGAATCTGGGTTAGCACATATATAGCACCACTTGTCTGGAAAAAGAGCTTGCTGATAGCTCACTAGTTGTGCTGTAGTTTGATTAACTTTTGATTTACTGCCTCCCTTGACCTACTCTTTCTTAACTGAAGAAGGATGCATTCCTCCTTCTTCACTTTCTGAACAACTCTCAGACATAGCCATCAAATATGGGTGAGGGATTGATAGAGGATTTGATGGGATGGGAGGGTCGTAGAACAACAATCCTATGACATCATCCAGCACGGTGAACACTTTGAAATAAAAAAACACTCTACTTTCGACTAGGCCAAACAAAATAAAAGGAGGATTTGGAAGTACATTTAGATGCCATAGGCAGAATTGAAAGACGTTGCTAATTATGCATATATGATGATGTGTAAAGAGCTGACAGAGGAGACAACAAACCAGATAGATAAAGGGACAGACACCATCCTTTTATTTATATCGATATCTGCCTATTTCCATTTGTCTGTTCTTCTTTTGTCTCACCCACAGAAAAAAGTTTGCAAACTTCTTCAATTTCACACATTCCTCTTGGTTGTGGTTAAATTATTTTCTTGCATTAAAAAACTGCTCATCTGTATCTTTCTGTCTGCTTTGTTCAGCAGCAGATATTTATCTTCGAGATATTTACCTGTTTGGGGCTCTTTTAAAATTAAACGTCTCATCTGATGTTTAGACGATAGGTGGCTGGGTTATATACATTTCATTAATCTGAGAGATGCTGTTTGCTCCACTGGCTTCTCGCTTACATGTAACATTTTAAAAAACTTCTCAATATGTTTGAGACTGCATGAAAGGTAGTTCCATAGGCAAACTAGAAGGGCACTCGGAGGAGCGCATACCTCCGCCACATAATGCCTGATGCACAAGAACATATCAGGCCCAATACATTTTTGAAATATCATGCTATACAGT
>CM068963.1:69285659-69302520 GCA_035128595.1 Eptatretus atami | reverse complement strand
TTTTGGCCCATTCTCTCAATGGTGAAGAATCACTGAAAAATAATTTATCGGAGTCGGATCCGGATCCGGATCGTCACCAAAATCGAATGAGTTTGTCCTTGTCACACACCGAACCTATCCACAACTTTTTGAGATATCCTGCACACAAACAAACAGACAGACAGACAGAAAGGGGTAAAAACATAACCTTCTTCACCTTCAGTGGCAGAGGGAATCAAATGTTGTTTTCCTGCAAAAATAGATTTATTTGCTTAATCGAAGCGTTTTCCACAAAATACGTTGTTCTCAGAAGGTTTTGTACAGTTTTTTTTGTTACAAATCGATATTCTCATGCAAAAACATGAATTTCATGAACTAGTGTGTACTTTAGCTTGTACTCAGCAAAACAACACATATTACACAAAGAACCTAATTCATGTAAAAATAGTCTTATTTGTTTAATTGAAGCGTTTTTGACACAAAAGCTCGTTCTCAGCACTTTGCGCACGTTCTTAGTTCCAATTTACTCTTCTAGTGCAGAAACATGGGTGTTTTATCAAATAGTGTGAACTTTAACTTGTACTAAGCAAAACACATATTACACAAGGAACCTAATTAATGCAAAAATAGTATTATTTGCTTAATAGAAGCATTTTCTCCACAAAAGGTTGTTTGTAGGTTTTGCACGTTTTTTTTGTTGTAAATCACTATTCTAGTGCAAGAATTAGCTCTCATACGAGCCTCGTCAATGTATACAAAAAAAAAGAACAAAAAACAACAACAACTTGTGTTTCATGAAATAGTATCTATTATTAGCTTGTAAAAACCAACCCCCCCCCCCAAAAAAAAAGTTTTTATTTTTACAACAGTATATTTTTGGAACATTATTGGAGTTGTTGCAGAGCATGTTGTTTTTCAATAGGGGCCTTTAAAAGCCGGTTGGCTATCTTCATTCCATTGTGGATGTAAACATTTGGTTGTGGACCAACATCTCTGTCATGTTGAGTCATATAATTATAATTGATGCAAAATGAATCTATGAGAAAAACAAACGTTCAGGTGTGTGGGTTGGTGCATTACATGCACCGCTCGGTAAATTCACAAAGAATGAGTGCAATTGTGTAAATACCTTCACCATACCTATCACCTGTCTTAACTAAAAACAGCAAACTGCTCTCAGTCACGAAGTGCCAGAAAAATAATCGAACTAGAATGGCACTTGGTATAACGCATACCTCCCTCCACGAGGCTGAACAGTTTACATTATGTATCCCACTGATAGGCTGGATCTGCATCCGGACCTGAACCAAAATCGAATCGGCTTGTTCTTGTCATTTACCCAACTCGTCCGCCAAGTTTTGTCCGAATCTATCCATAACTTTTAGATGTCATGCTATATATCGTTTTTGGCCCTATCTCGCAATGGTGAAGAAGCACTTAAAAATTGTAGTATCCGAATGCAGATCCGGATCTTCACCAAAATCTGATCAATTTGTCCTCATCACAAACCTAACCTATCCACCACATCACATTGTCTGAATCTGCCAATTACTTTTTGATATATCCTGCTCATAGACAGACAGACAGACATACAGAGGTGAAAACATAACTTCCGTCCACCTTTGGTGGCAGAGGTAAAAAATTGCCTTTCCCGTTGAAGTCCCAAACATGAAATAGAATTTTGGATAGAACAGGTGAGTTGATCTCTGACCAGCATAAAATCTCTCACATGATTGTGGCGGCTTATTTCACAGGAAGTTATGCCAGTATAACTGTGCCATCACCTCAGCACATTCAACATCACATAAATTCCTGTGAAATAGGCCACCACACTCTTTAGCTCCGATTTAACCGCATTCTCCACAAAGCTTCTTTGGAGATCCAACAACATGGGGATGGAACTGAAAACTACCATCCTGTTGACTTGCAGGTTAATTGCTGTGTCATAAGATATGCTGTCCTTTGCCATGTACTTTAGCTTGTACTAAAGCCATAGATACACCACACAACCAGCTATCTCTTCTGAAAAAGGTCCATTTAGAGATCCCACAGTACATTTCATAACAGTAGGCTTTTGACCTGATCCTCATCTAAAATTGCATGTTGAGACCTCAGTCTTCATTGTCATTTGTTATGGTCCCTGTGCCACAAGTGTGCCATTGAGAGGGTCTTTCCATAGCTGCAGTGACAGAGGAGATAAAAATTCCATCAACGCTGATAAAGTTTGAATGCCCTTGTTTTGGAGAGTTGATCACTCATGCATGTTTCAACAATGTCAAACGGTAGTTGGGGTTGGTTTATCAAAAGACAATGGCTTGTCTAATTGGTCTTTATCACAATTACACTTGGATTATTTATGCTGTAATCTGTTTCAGCTGTGTTTTCTTCTTCATGCTTTAGGGGAGCAAGGAGATTCTTGTACAGTGATTATCCCATTCTGAATATACAGTCAGACTTAACCAAAGCAAAATTGGCATTACGTGGTGGAGGTATGCGATCTACCGAGTGCCCTAGTTTACGTTTTGCATCCCACTGATAGGCCAGATCTGGATTAAGACCTGAACGAAAATTTAATCAGCTTGTTCTTGTTACCTAACCAACTCACCCACCAAGTTTCGTCCAAATCCATCCATAACTTTTTGAAATATGGTGCTGTATATCGTTTTAGCCCCATCACTCAATGGTGAAGAATCACTTTAAAAAAATTATTGGATCTGGATACGGATTCAGATCTTCACCAAAATAGAAGCAATTCTTCCTTGTTACATACCCAACCTGCCTACCAAGTTTTATCTGAATCCGTGCACAACTTTGTGAGATATCCTGCTATATATATATATATTTATCGTTTTAGCCCCGTCACTCAATGGTAAAGAATCACTTTAAAAATTCTCAGATCCACATCTCGATCTTCACCAAAATCTCATCATTTCGGCCTTGTCAAATACCCAAACTCTCCACAAAATTTTGTCCAAATCCGTCCACAACCTTTTGAGATATTTTGTTCACAAACAAACAAACAAATAAGATGTCGTGCAAAGCACGACACTTGCAAAATCCATAAAACAAATTTGACCTCAAAAATAATTGGTGGCTGAATTAAATGACCAAATATGTAACTAGTCTTCAAATTTCAAGTCAATGGGATGAAAATTGACAATTTTAGAAATTCGGCCTATGTTGACCTTTTGGCCAATGTTGACCTCAAAAATAATTGGTGGTTGAATTCAGTGACCTGATTTGCAAATCCTCTTGAAATTTCAAGACAATGGGATGAAAATTGAGGGTTTTAGGAATACCACCTTAGTTATTTACCTTTGGCCTATGTTGACCTTTTGGTCAATGTTGACCTCAAAAATGTATATAATTCACTGGTTGAATTCAACGACCTGAAATATAAATCCTTTTCAAATTTCAAGTCAATCGGATGAAAATTGGGATTTTAGAAATACTACCTTGGTTGTTGACTTTTGGCCGATGTTTACCTTTTGAACTTTTGACCTCAAAAACATTAGGCTTCTTCCTTATGACAAACTCTACCATGTGGTGAAAATTCGTAAAGATCGGTTTAAAATTGTGACCTGCAGGCGAGTGACAGACAAACAAACAGACAGACAAAATAACGAAATCGACTGACCAATATACTTGAAAAATCTTCGATTTTGCAAGTAACAAACAGACAAACAGACAGACAGACAGGGGTGAAAACATAACCTCCATCCACTTTCGGTGGCGGATGTAATAACTGCTGCTCTGATGCTATCTGCGCAGTAGTGCCATCATTCAAAGATTTTGTATAGCCAGCTTCCCCCATTTGCTTGTATTTGTTTACATTGTCCGACTGTATCTTTTGGACAAAAGCGCGCACCTTTTGGAGAATTATTCCCAACTACAGAGCCCCAGTAAAGTGGAAGGATCTGAACAGTTAAGGGACCACACAGCCTTTAATCTGTCGACTTTAGTATAGCTGAGAAACACTGATATAACATATTACAAACAAACTTAACAGAATGATGTTCAGTGGATGGAATTTGTGAGCTTATAATGTTACTTCTTCACATACACATCATGCTGTGATGGGGCGGTTACTATAATATGTCATCAATGTGTATCAGCACAGCTTGCTCCGTAAATGCACATGCACAACCATGACTGATTACGTAGTCATAGCAGTGTGCATCATTCAGATTAGGTGGCATCATGGTTAGTGTCTGCTCCAAGTCTGGGAGGTAAGTGGTTCAAACTCGACCATGGCTGAGTCATACCAAAGACTCTAAAAATGGTATGTGGTGGTTCAAACTCGACCATGGCTGAGTCATACCAAAGACTTTAAAAATGGTATGTGGTGCTTCCTTGCTTGATGCTCATCATTTAAAAAGGTGAGGGTATGGTCAACCAACCGTAGGTTGGCAGCTGTTTTGATGGGCTTTGATGGGCATAATGGCCTCCTCCCACTTTGATATTTCTTGCAATGGAACTCATATTATTATTCCTCTTTTTAATTATTGGTTCAACCCCTGGAAAAATAAGAAAAAAGATCTCTCTGACAGCCCCTCCACGACATCATCACCCCACTATCGTCTCGAATAGCCAGATGACATTTAATATTTATATTACATAGCAAATTTTGTTGTGAGTCTTTAAATACAGATTGTTTCATTATTTTTTTTGCAACACTTTCACATCCCCAATAATAAATCACTTAAATACTTGTGGCAAACACATAGAACATTGCCCAATGTAATCGCATTGATAGAGCTTTTTGACATCAAAGAGTTTTGGACTTTATAATTGCCGTATTATCCACAAAGTTAACCTGCTTGAAATAGTTTTCCAACACCATTTCAAATTACAAGTCATTTTTCCACTGATACAAGTTAAAAGTGTGACCAAAAAAAAAAGAAATAGATTCCACTACTGTTGTAAAAGCTGTTAAAATTCCTCGACAAAATATAAGGCATCGGATAGCAACACCACATCAAGACGGAGAGAGAGCCGGTCGAAATAAAGACTGGGATTTATTGCCAGAGTGTGTTCAGTCTGTTGTCCCAACCTTTGCAAGCAGTGTCGAGTTATTTACAAGCCACGTCACATTGGCGCACTGTTACGTAAACACGGCCATTGTAAATCTTTTTAATGTAGACATATCCAGCAGCAATTGTCAGGAAAGTTCATTTATGCTGAGTTTTGATAATGATACATCAATATCTTCATAAGCTGATCTGAGCTAAGCACTTTTTAAAAGATAGATGTTTCATGAATTGTTATTTATGAATGTTGGGGTCTTTTAATGACAAGATATGCATCGTGTCTTAATTTGCAACAGATAATGGACCTATCACGATTGGAAGAAGGAATATGTGGAGCATCTGTAATGCAGATGCATCTGTTATTTCTTGGTGATATACTTCTTGGTGATGATGACAGTATAGCCGAGAGGTATGCACACTCGCCTTTGAGCTGTCTCGCCTGCGATTGAATCTCAGCCCAGTTATCAACTATCATCGCAGTGTTTCACATGCAAGATGAGGCATCAATGTGTGTGCCATCCCTTGGAAGGAGGTTAAACTGGGCGTCACATCTGCCGGTATTAGTTGGTGGATGTTGAAGATCCCATGGTGTCCTTCACGAAGAGTAGTCGAGTTATTACTGGCACCCTGAATAAATGACAAATTCCTACCTATACTGCAGGTCCTCCAAAAAGACAAGTGGTTTGTGTTTTTGGAGGATCCTTCACACCAGGTTAATCTGATTGCTATCTTAAGAGCGTGGTTACTGTTTTGGCATCAGCTTCTGCAGTGTAAGCAAATTGACTAAGTCGTTCACATGTTTCATTTCGTTTTCTATATTTCATGTGAACGGCGTCCTTCGACGCAAAGGGCAACCATTCACTTCTTGCTCGTTCACCATAGAAAACGGATGGGATGTTGTAATTGGTAAGACTAGAAGGTGACGTAATTGAACTGAAATTGATTGTGAAAAAGATTCAACTGATGTAATTTGGAGTTGGATGGTGATGTACAGGCGAATGGATCATCATTTGAAGAAAATGGACGGTTTCAAGTATCTTGAGAGCTTGATTAACATGGAATCGGATAGTACTGATGAAATTGAAGTGAGGATTGGTGTCGGAAAAAAAAAAGTCACATGTGATTTGACTGAGATAGGTCAGGCATTGAACATTGGTCATGATCTGAAAAATGTTTCATGAGGATTCTGGGCTGGAGTGTAATGCTACAATGTTGTGAAAGCTAGGCTTTGGAAAAACAGAATTAGGTGAGCAGAGGATTGCGGTGTTTGAAAACTTGTCTTGGAAGAGAATTTTACGAATTAGATTGGACGGATGAGAACAAACGAGTTAGTTTGAGATAAAGCTGATGACATTAATGGTGCAGGACTGCTGCAATACGTTAAAATGATGAAAACTGAGGAAGTATGGTCATGAGGTGATACAGGAAAATGAGCAACTGGCAGTTAGTGTTATAGAAGGCTGTACTGATGGGAAAAGTGAGATGAAGGGAAATACCATGCATTGTGAATTTATACGAGTGGACAAATGTGATTATGACAATGGTGGAGGTGAAACAAATGGCGATGGATAATGTCAAGAGGGTCTTAGGGGTCATTTGGCTCCTCGAGGTATTTTGGGTCCTCAGGGACTTCTGGGTCTTTGGGAATTGATGTTCAACCAAGACATGATTAATAGGCATATAGTCTTCACAGACTGACGGACAGCTTCACCGCCTCGTATATACGTATATACACTAGCAGGGTACCCACCATTGATGGGCTCGTCAACGTCTCACCTCAAATGAATGTGTATTGGTAGAAAAGGGAATTCACTGTAAATATTCAGTGTGCAGGTATCGCAGTAGGTGGAGCTGGTAACCTTGGCAACCTCGTTCCATTCCACCAGCGAAGATTTCCAATCCATGCTTGTTGTATCTACAAAGTGCTACTTGGGAGTGAGGGTGATCTTATGAAAGCTTGGCTGGGAAACTAATTTAGGCACATTTTGGGCCTACCGCTTGAGGGAAGATCACCAAAGTTCTTTCCATGCCAACCGACCTCCTACAGGCACCTATCCCTCTCCACATAGCTTCTTTAGTCCCCAACTTGCCCCCTCTCTCTGTACTCCCATAGCTTTGCTTTTGGAAATTTCCATTCAATATTTCTCACAGCATTTCATTTTGGTTTCCCATTCTATGCTCCATAGATCAGTCATTTCAGTTTCACTTTGGGATTTCAGTTTCGATTAGTCATCGCAACTTGTGATGCAACGCGAATGGTGCATGAAAAAGGTCTTCAAAAACTATTTTCGGGGGAATCTTTTTCGATTTTCTAAAGGGTGTAGAGGGGTTCAAAGTGGCTGAAGTCTTAAGGGCCATAAAGGGGTCTAAAGTGTTTAAAGGGTATAAATGTCTAAAGGGGTCTAAGGGCAAAAGAGCAAAAGCGGTCTGAGGTGTCCAAATGATCTGAAATTGTCCACAGGGTCTTCAAAGGTCTATAGGTCTGAAAAGTGTCGAAAGGGTCGAAGATGGTCTATACGTCTCCAAAGGGTCTAAATGGGTATTTGTCTAAGGGGTGTAAAGGGTCTAATGTGGTCTCCAGGCTGTACATTGTGTAAAGGAGTGAAGCTGGAGTAAATAAATTAACTCTGGAGTGCAACACGGTAATAATTGGCCAAAATGACCTCATGACTGTTTAAACCGCCAATTTAGGTTCATCATGGTGAAAATTCTGATCGTAGAAGGTTTCGTCGTGAATTAACTTTGGGAGCTCAAAGCAGTAAGGTCACAAACAAAAAAACATTTTGGTTTTACATAGAGAGATGGACAACCTATTTTCCTGTTGGAAAATAGATGGACCTGTTGGAAAAAGCAGTAAGGTCACAAACAAAAAAACATTTTGGTTTTACATAGAGAGATGGACAACCTATTTCCTCTTCTTCCTCTTCTCAGGGAGGTGGCATCACGTTTTTCTCTTCCATCGACCAGTTTACAGTGAGATCTCTCTGCAAAGCCATGGCTAATAGAGAAATGCTCAATCAGAACTTCATTCAAGGTTCTGGGAAAGCTCACCCAGAAACGTCCCCAAAGTCCTCTTGCAGATCATTTTAATATGCAACAAAAAAGGTCGTTACATAACGACTCCAGAAACACCCCCAACCCCCTGTAAGTGTAAATTCAATAACATTTGGACATACACCCGCCCCAACCAAACTCCAAACCCCAACCGCGACGCGTTAGGTACGTGATTTTTGAATGGCCCCTCAGATAAGACATCGTTAAGAGGTCAGAGATATCGATAATATTGCAAGAAATTAAATATATCTCACCTGCGATTGAATATTTCTGTGATAGTAACCAGAAACCATTTGAAAATCAAAAAAAAATTAATGGTTGACAAGGTTACCGATCCACCCACGACCATATCTTCTCACTGAATTTTTACACTGAATTCCCATTTCTACCAACAATACACACGCAAAAAAATTGCTCATTTGGGGTGAGACATCCACGATGAAATTAATCAAACATCTGCAATCAATTTACGATCAAAAATCAAATCATGATGTTAACCTGGTTCTTTGAAACTATACGATGCATGTATATTTGAGATTTATATTTGGTGAAGTTAGCTAAGATGGCAAACTTTTTTCTACAAACTCTTTTCACACTTAAGAGTTACGTCTTTAGATGATCAGTAAAATTACCTTTAAATCGATGTGTGTGTGTGTGTGTTGTATTTCTACTATGTTCGGTTTTTGAATGATTCGCACATTTGAGAGTTCACATGACTCTTCCTTCTCTGATTTTACCGATAATGGTGAGGTCTTAATTGACAGTTATTTATGACATTTGATACTCTATTTGACGATCAGGGGTTACCACCTCACCAATGTATGTTGGTGGCCGGGTTGAAATCCGAAAGAAAATGGGTTTTTATGAAGCATTGTATATATGGATCTACCCTTGCTGAGGTGGCAGCAGGTGACAGCTCGGGTGTTTATAATTTATGAATTGTGAGAAAAAGACTGATAAAAACCCCTATTTAGGTACACCATGGTAAATAATATGATCCTATAAAGTTTTGTGGCGATTAACCGAAGGAGCTCAGCGGAGTAGGGTCACAAACTTTTTTCTTTTTTCCTTTTCCTCCTGGCTGTTATGGTGAGCATCGCCGTGGATTGTCTCACACGGCAAAACCGCATAATCCACAAAGAACAATCGTTTATCTGCCACTGAGACGATTGTTCCCGCTACTGCAAATCATTCAACCAGAAGGCACGTGGTTTATCAAACAGTTATGGACAGATTTGAATGAAACATGGTGGACACGTTTGGAGTGGTGACAAGGAATAATTGATGAGATTTTGGTGAATATCCGGAACCGGATACGGATACTAGAATTTTCAGGTGATTCTTCACTATTGAGAGACGATATTGCACAATATGTCAAAACGTTATTGCATGATAGTTCAAAACCAAAAACGATATGTAGCACGATATCTCAAAACGTTGTGGACAGATTATGACAAAACTTGGTGGATGAGTTGAGGTAACAAGAACAAGCCGATTGGATTCTGGTTAAGGTTGGAATGCAGATCCGGCCTCTCAGTAGGATACAAAACGTAAACTGTCCAGCCTGGCGGAGGTTTGTGTGCTCTCCCAAGTGCCATTCTAGTTTTATATCCTATCAATCAATACAAGTCCACCATCTATGTTTTTATATCCTGCTCTCTCGATGATGCAATGATGATATTGAAATATACACTTTCCTACAAAAGTTCCTGTGACACACCTTGCCAGTTGTGAGAATTGCCCATATGTGAACATGATTTGCCGAATCATGAATGTCATCATCAGATGGTATGACAGTGAATAGTTTTAAAATAGTCTCTTGTCTCAGTTTTGGAGCATCATATCCCAGAGGAGGGGCTAATAGACTTCCAATGAGGAATGATGATTGTCTTTGAGAGTACAGGTACCTCCTTCAGGATGATATTCAACAATTTGTGAGCCTCCCTAAAAATCAACCATGGAGAAGGTTAGCATGAAATAGAAGACTATATCGGTAATACCTGCAATGATGATCCTGATCATGATCTGGTAGATCATGGAAAAAGTATGTCTGGTGTAGGCTTAATGGTTTGGGTAGTGGGCTTGGGATTATAAGGTCATGCGTTCAAATCCCAATCATCCGTTGAATTAATACCAGGTGGGGTTGACTCAGCCTGTCATCCTTCTGAGGTCATCAAAATTGAGTACCAGTTTGCTGGGATGATTGAGCCATTCGAGTATCCTATGTCAGCGTGGCGATCCGCCCAGGTTTGTGCCCAATAGCCCAGGACACTGCTTCGGCAGCACCGACGCTGTACAGAGTATGGTCCCAATGGATGGAGGGATGGAAAAGTGATGAAGGAGTTTCAGGGAGTCATTGTGATGTCAGGAAAGCCCCAGAAGTTTGTTTAGCAAGCATTCCATGGAGTAATACTGGAGAGCAGCTGCATTTAGGCATTTCATCAACATGGTAAATACATGGCATGGTTCGACAAACAGTTGTGTTGGGGCCTCAAAATATTGAAGCAGGTTTAGTGGAGCCAAAAGTCCAGGTACATTGGTATACATTGTTCATATTTGATGGCATGGTCCATGGGATGTGTTGCAACACTAATTAAAAGTCGACAACATTGACCACAAAATCATAAAGAACTTGGGGGAAGCATTACTTGAGGAATGGTGGGGAATTCCACTTCCATCCTATTAAGAACTGCGAGAAGACATTTGAGTAAAGATATGCATGACACAGGGAGGCTTTCTTGGAAATATCATAGGCACTTCCATCAGGATGATATTCAACAATCTGATCCACCCCTCCAAAAAATACACACAGGGAGTCCTTCCTGGATATCAAATCAAACCTTGATATGCACTTCCAATAAAATCGTGTGTCCCATGACTTTTGGTAAGATAGTGTAACCTTTTAATTTTTTTCCCCCAATGACTTTTAAAGGAATTGCACAAAGAGGGGAAATTGCCCTGACCACATCCATTGTCCCACATCTCCAAACATTGCATCCTAACCTTCACTAGTGTTTCACCCTACCAGCAGAGGGCACGATTGCAGCGTCTGCCGATTAATTTGCGTGCTGTGCCACGACATAAAATTTGTCTTCATTTCTATTTATAATTACTCGTCTTCGCATGTTACGATCCAGAAATTTTGTGTATCTCTTATGATTGTAATATTTGTTTACATTTATCTTTGGTGGTAAGTAATAAAGGTGCAAGAATCGGGTTGGAATCCTGGTTCTCTGTGTGCAAAGTGAGGACGGTTTGCAATCCTGTTACTCTATAGGCCGGATCATTTTTAGGAGCTGTTACACGCTGTCCAAATTGCTTTGAACAACTATTTTTAATGAAATGCATAATCTGTGTCATGATGTGCACTATCGGAAAAAAAAGTCTTGCAGATGCAATATAGTCCACATAATGTTTGAATAACCTTAAAAAAAAAAATTCTTTTATTAAGCATTCTATCAATGGGTATTACACTATCTAATTTATACTTTTTATCCAGTTGAATTCTTAAATTTTCAAAAGTAAATTAAGGAAAAAACAGACCCTTTATATTTGACTTTACTTTTTGATTCTAATGGTTAGGATCTTTCATTAAATGGTCACGAGAGCAGGACTGCTCTGCAGAGGTTGACGACCAAAGTCATGGGGCTGGCAGCCCTATATGCTGGAGGGGTTTTGAACTTGGACAGGATGGTAGTTGATGAGTCTGCTTCATGAAAATGCAAGAAGGGTTCCATTTAAAGTCCACAATCAAACGAGATAGCGAGTTGCCTTATCGACCATTTTGATGTGTGTTGTGCTTCACCTCCTGCTGGCACAGCTTTAGACGGCAGTGTTAGTCTGGTATGAATTGAAGTCGTGAGCATCATAGTGCCGAAAATGAAACAAAATTTTAGAACTCCATACTGGATGAAAATGAACTCCAAATGCAGAAGGAAGTCCAAATGCGATGTTTCAAAACAAACAATACGAAACATTTGAATCAAATTGTGTTGAATGAACATTGCTTTGAAGTGGAAAAACTAGAAGGGCAATAATCCAATCGAAAACACAGGGTCAATTTGTTTATCTTTCTCAGTTCGTTTTTATTTTAGGCAAAGGTAGAATAACTCGACTTGGCCGGACAAGTCAAATGAAAGACTGATATGACAGGCCGTGCACCTGCCCTGCCTTTCTTTGGCAAACCTAAGCCACGAGTGACTCGTTTTAGACTTGCTTGACCCCTGAGTGGTCTCACGAGCTGGAAAGTTGATGATTTCAAGCAGCCAAAACGCCCAGAACTGCAGCTTCAAGTTACAAATCGAGTTTCTTTGTCATTATCACCAGCAGCCGATTATTTTCAGTGTTAAAATTGATATCCTTGCAAGTTTCTTGAGCCAAATGCAACCCTGTCAAATTCATCCAATATATATATATACACACACAAAGAAGAAGTCCTTTTTAATAGTAGGAATATGGTGAGAGGTGGTGGTGAATGGTGGGTGAGGTTTCAGGTAGGGTGGCATTTGGTTGGTTGGGTGTGAGGGGGAAGGGGTTGAAGAGTCTGCAGCTGATCTTTAGAGCAACCAGGTTCACACAGGCCTGAGGTAATTGGTAGGGCTATATTTCACTGATTTTACGAAAACTATTTTCTTCTGGCCCATATCCCTTAAAGATGCATTGATCTTGGCTAGCACCATGGCCCTCCCCTGGATTAGCTTGCCTTTTGATTCCGTTAAGGTGACACCGAGAAAGGAGATTCACCAAAGAGCCGCCGGTGAAAGGAATTCTGCCATATTACAGAGCGCCGAGGGCTTGGAGACCACCGCTGTAATCATCGGGGTGTTCCTCTCTGTTTGAGGTGTCTGAAGTTGTAACCTGTATTGTTTCTCTCATGCAACACCTGTTCTGGCCATCGAGTCCTTGCGAAATGTTGTCATAAGCTGAGCTGTTCCCAGTAATGTGAGCTGAAACTAACATTTTGCTCAGGCGCCACATCTATGTAGGATGAAAGGATAGCGTAGGCCGGCTTTGCTTTCCCAGCTGTTGCTTCTGTTGCCTTTTATTACGGCTGTAAATCACATAGTCAACATGACACACTATTTTGGTTGCGAGCCTGGAGAGGGTTCCAGTGTGCACACCTTGGGGGCAAGCTGCATGCTCACGCTGAAGGCCTTTGACAGCGGCGTCAACATGGCGGCCTTAAATCGTGAAGGTGCTAACATTCAGAGTTATATCCGCCATCAAATGTGCACCGAGGTTATGGATTTCAATCTAGTTTGTCTTGCTGCCTTTTGCCTAACCCTTTGGTTGGCGTATGAGCAACAGCAGCGCTGGGGTGAATGAAACCATAATGTTTAAAATTCCAGCATAACTGTGGCATATTTAATTGGTGGGAGATTTCTCTCTGGTCTGTCTAAGTTCTATTTTCACACTTCCTGATTGTTCAGTTCTTTTCAACAAAAAGTCACTTTTGTATCTCAGCTCACAGTGAATTACTTTGTAACAAATCAACAGCATCATATGTTGTAAGTGAATGTTCAATTCACGTATATTGGAGAAGTATTTAATATGCTCATAAAAACATTTGGGGATCATACTGTAAGTTTTTTTTTTTTCTTTTCCAGACTCTCCTTCAAATTTTAATTCAACCTGATACTGTGAACTAATCTTTCAAACATTCGATCTGTTTATTCTGGAAGCATGAAATTGTTCTCAAGTTATTTGAGATTAATGCCTCTTTAAATCACTCTCTAAACTCTTCAAAGTGTGTTAGAGCATTACGAGGTCACATGCAGGCAAAACTGATACTAAAGATTAATTGTAAGTTGGGACCAAAGTCGTTTTAAATCACTTTTTGAAAGAAACTTGTGCAACAAGTTACTGAGAGCCGAATACCTTTTATCAATTGAAAAAACATTTTCATTTCAATCGTGATGCCAATGACACAACATTGATGAGGAGGGTGAGGGGGGGGGGGGGGGGGGAGTTGGCGAAACTCATTAACTTTATAAAGTACATTCATTATTTGATTCGTAAAGATGAAATATTTTCATTCTTTATGTACAATATTGACTGAAAATGCTTCTGGTGGCCTTTAAAAGCATGATGCGTTGTCACTTAATGGTGGTGAGAAAATGATTATGGTTGACTGTTTAAAATAGAGGAAACTGCAATGGTTAGTTATAATATTTTTTTTAAATCCAAAGTAAGCTTCGTCACCTTAATACATTAATACATTTAAAATATTTATTCATCTCCGCGATAGGCTAGAAAAGCCCTTTGAAGTTTATCCCAAGAAGAGTAATAACATTCATTCTCACTAAAAGTGCGTAATGTACTCAAAAGACAGGAACGAAGACTCTGAAGTGGGAACAAGTTTAATTCAGACATGGGCACAACACAGCACAGCACAGCATCGGAACATGGGCGGGTCACATGACTCTGCTTAACCACGCCCTGGTGCCACTATGTCACGCATTAGCA
Source organism: Eptatretus atami (assembly GCA_035128595.1). Taxonomy (NCBI): domain Eukaryota; kingdom Metazoa; phylum Chordata; class Myxini; order Myxiniformes; family Myxinidae; genus Eptatretus; species Eptatretus atami. The sequence goes on along the minus strand of CM068963.1, from coordinate 69,287,992 downwards.
TAAACTACTGATACATCTCAAAGTGCAAATCAGTATTTTAACCGTTTTTAGTCAAAGCATCTTGAAAATAATTTTTTCAGTTTAAGTCCAATTTTATTATTAGTTTGCTAACTTTCAATTTGTTTTTTTTAATTGAAATTCAAGAGTATGCATGATGAAAAATACAAATTTTTCTTTACAAAAAAAAAAAACAAAAGAAAAATTATGGAAATGCCAAAAACTCTTAACCAGTGTTAGCTACAATGCTTGCCAATGTACAAACATAAAGCAAGTGAAAATAGCAGGGAAAATATCAGAGATTCACCACTTTAAAGTTTAGGGACATGTGTCCCTTGGTCCTTAAAGGATTAAATATTGATTTGAATCACGTGATTGTCTAAGACCCAGAACAGATAGTCTTTGAAGGCTAAAAATGTTTATCCTTCACAAAAGAAGATTTCATTAGTTTTAACTAGGATTTTTGTCCGCCTGCTGGCTCATGCCTTTTGTTCAACAAGACAGTTTTCCAGGTGCATTTTCTGCATATCAACAAATAGTTTTTCAAGGTAGTTGAAGCAAGGTAGTTCAAGGTAGTTCAAGAAGTCAAAAAGCACGACTATTTACAAATATTTTGTAAACAAGAAAGGTAAAAGAAGAGGAACACGAATGGTAATGCCAAATCTTAAGCGTAGAATCGGGGCAAATCACAAAAAACCTTAACATTGTACAGGTAAATCTATTTTTAATTATTGTTTGAGAAATTACCTACAGAGCCGCAAGTACAATGTGGGTATTAGATTTATATCACATTCCATTCATTTCATATTGCAACAATTTTGCAAATGATTTACTACATGAAATTAATAAAAAAAAACATTTTTTAAAACAGGACAATAATTTTAACTCTCAAAACGATCCTTTCATTTTATAAAGCTTCCCTTTTTCAACAGTGACTAAGGCTCATGGAGGAGCTTGGCCAAATTTCACATGCAAGACAAGGACGTGAGAAGACATCATTGTATTTGACATTAATTACAGGACATTAGTGGACAATGAATAAATCAACACAGTGCATGGGATTCCCTTATTACCCTCGCCGAAGGAGAGGGTCCATTTGGGTCATTTGTCTGTCTGTTTTTTGTTTTGCTACTTGCAAAATCGAAGGATTTTTTTCAAGTATATTGGTCAGTCATTTTTAGCTCGCCCTGTTCGAAGAACAGAGAGCTATAGTGATACCCAGGCGTGAGCGTCAGCGTTCAGCGTGAGCGTGAAAATGTTAAAGTTTTTGGTTGCAAGTTATTTCCTTTCTAATGTTTTTATCTACCAACATACTATTTTTTACTGATTACAATATACAAATACATATATTTGCTTTTAGAAATTATTTGGATCAGACTTCACTGCAGATGCTTTATAAAAAATATTATTAGACTAGTCTTTTAAAACGATAAATGTTATAAACAGGTGAACATTGGGTGGCTTGAACGACGCGGATATACGTCTTCTGGTTGTTAATTTGACCTGTCTGTCTGTTGTCCCTGTCACATAACAGGTCACAATTCTAAACTGATCGTCATGTACACTTTACTAAGTTGTGAGGTAGTCCTCAACTGAGAAGCCTATTGATATTTGAGGTCAAATTTTGCGTAAACAGAAACATTTCTTCCCGATTGACTTGACATTTGAACAATATTTGCATATTGCATTACTGTTGAACTGGGAAACCAACTATTTTTTCGTCAAAAGGTCAAAAGGTCAACTCAAGATCAAACTCTAAAATCATTAAATTTCATCTGAAAAATCGTCAATTTTCATCTGATTAATCTGAGAATTAGCAGCAATTGCATAGTGCATCACTGAATTTGAAAACTTACGTTTTTTTTTTAGCTCAAAAGGTCAAAGGTCAACTCAAGGTCAACTTCTAAAATCATCATTTCAATCTGAAAAATAATCAGTTTTTATCCGATTGACCTGATCTTGATTAAGATTGTGAATTTTAATCTTAATGAAATGGGTCAATTTGATGTATCCATGGCAACCTTTGGAGAGGGGGTGGATTTTGCAAGTATTCGTGCTCTGCACGACATCTTTTTCTTGTTTGTTTGTTTGTCCGCACAGAAATTTAGTGTTTTTCTCTGCAACTGCTTGTCGTATTGAGACTTAATTTTCACCAGAGGAGCAACTACTCATGTAGAATGTTTTAATGATAATTATGACACCAGAGGTCACGTGGTGTGGCAGTAATGTTGGAAAAATGGAAAAATTTAACCTCTGTAGCTCTGAAACCGTACGAAGGAAAAAATTGAAACCTGGCACATGGCAAGTACTACTCATGAGGAATGTGATTGTTTTTT
>CM068963.1:69252533-69267194 GCA_035128595.1 Eptatretus atami | reverse complement strand
ATGTGCAACCCCATACTATGAGTGTTTGAAGGTTGTGGAGTAGTGGCTGAAATCTGAATCTTATCCAGGTTCCTCCTGATGACTCCAACTTTGCTCTTTACTTCTTCGGGTTCCTTCTTGGTCTTCCCGTTTCATTATCATATATCAAATACCATTATCATTATCATTATCATATAATATATATATATGTATATATAAATATCAAATAAAGCTCTTTCTAACCACTGATTCAATGACTGACTGACTGACTGATATTTAGGATTGGGACCTTCCAGGTGACGTAGAAAGCTGAAATTATGCATGCCGATGTATATCGAAAGCAGTATACTGGGAAAATAAATCACAGAATCGTCGGACACATCCATGAATGAAAATATAAATAAATGAAAAAAAAATGCAGTTGAGTGACCGAAGACAATGGGGAAGCGCGGTTATTTTGTGTGCCGATGGACATCGAAGCCGAGACACCAGAAAAAAATCACAGCACCATAGGAAAGCGTCGGTAAATTAAAATATAAATAAATGAAAAACCAAATTCAGGTGAGCGACCCCAGACAATGGGGAAGGAAACACGGTTCGTATGCTTACATGATGTATAAGCACACCCTGCTCGTATAATATATATATATAATATATATATATATATATAATTATATATATATATATATATATATAATATTATATATATTATATATATATACTATACGATCCGTGAACCCGTTGGGCTCCCGTTGTGACAGCGTTGATGGAAAAATCATTTCAAAAATACAAAAAATAAAATAAAGATAGCTCCAGCGAACTATACCGCTGAGGTTGTTTGTGTTGATCAATAATCCGAAGAGTACTTGGCTGAATCGGAATTGATTTTTTAATATTTTTTCGTTGCTCGATTTAACGAAACTTGATATTGCTGTCAACATGAAAAAAATAACGGTGAAAAAAAAGTCTAAGAAATTGTTGTGCGTAATCTTCTAAACACAATTTTATTTATTAATGAACACGGAAGTCTTAGATCAAAATGGCGATGTTTATTTTATGCTTAAAAATAATTGTTCTTGTCTATACTAAATGTTTGAGATTTTAAAATAAATCATTTCAAGAAAAAAAAAGATAGCTCCAGCGAACTATACCACTGAGGTTGTTTGCATTGACCAAATTCTCCCGAAGAGTACTTGACTGAATCGGGAATTGATTTTTAATAATTTTTTTTGTTGCCGATTTTCATGAAACTTGATACTGCACACCGCAGGAGGATGGTGAGGATGGTGACCTTAAAATTTTGTACTATCTTGCACTGTTTTGGCTGTATTTCGGGAACATACATACATACATACATACATACATACAAGATGAGTGTTTTAGTAATATATAGAAGACATATATATTATGTTTATATATATATGTTTATATATATATGTTTATATATATATATAATATATATATATATAAATAACCATAATATATATATATATATATATATATGGTTATTTTTATATATATATATATATATATATGGTTATATATAATATATATATATATATGGTTATATATATATATATATATATATGTTATATTATATATATTATATATATTATATATATATATATATATATGGTTATTTATATATATATATACTATATATATATATATATATATATATATATAATATATATATATTAATTTAATAATATATATATATATACACAGGACCAGTCAAAAGTGTGGACACACCACAGCATTCAAGGGTTTTTCTTTATTTTTACTATTTTCTACATTGTAGAATAATCGTGAAGAGATATCAAAACTTTGAAATAACACATATTAGTGGCAACTTAGCTAAATATAGCATAACAATTGTGCATTTTGTGAGGAAAGCACCAAATTTGGCACACTAGTAGCCTATCATATTATGAATAGATTTGGATATTGGGCCATCTCAAATTCAGCCGCTGATGGCTATGGCAGCCATTTTCCACTGCCATCAAAAATTTGAGATGGCCCAATATCCAAATCTTCATAATATGATTAGGCTGACTAGTGTGCCAAATTTGGTGCTTTCCTCACAAAATGCACAATTGTTATGCTAAGTTGCCCCACTATATAGAATTATGTCGAAACCAAAAAAGTGTTAAACAACTAAAACTATATTTTGTATTTTAGATTCTTCAAAGTAGCCACCCTTTGCCTTGATGACAGCTTTGCCACCACTTTTGGCATTCTCTCAACCAGCTTCATGAGGCAGTCACCTGGAATGCTTTTCCAACAGTCTTGAAGGAGTTTCCACATATGCTGAGCACTTGTTGGCTGCCTTTCCTTCACTCTGCGGTCCAACTCATCCCAAACCGTCTCATTTGGGTTTAGGTCGGTGATTGTGGAGGCCAGGTCCTCCGATGCAGCACTCCATCACTCTCCTTCATCAACAGCTTACACAGCCTGGAGTTGTGTTTTGGGTCATTGTCCTGTTGAAAAACAAATGATGGTCTCACTAAGAGCAAACCAGATGGGATGGCGTATTGCCTGCAGAATGGCTGTGGTAGCCATGCTGGTTAAGTGTGCCTTGAATTCTAAATAAATCGCCGACAGTGTCACCAGCAAAGCGCCCCCACATCATCACACCTCCTCATCCATGCTTCATGGTGGGAACCACACATGCAGAGATCATCCGTTCACCTTCTCTGTCTCACAAAGACACAGCCGTTGGAACCAAAAATCTCAAATTTGGACTCGTCAGACCAAAGGACAGATTTCCACAGGTCTAATGTCCATTGCTCGTGTTTCTTGGCCCAAGCAAGTCTCTTCTTATTTTTGGTCTCCTTCAGTAGTGGTTTCGTTGCAGCAATTCGTCCATGAAGGCCAGATTCACACAGTCTTCACACAAGGCCGAAGGAGAGGGTTATGCATTTGAGTCCGTTTGTTTGTTTGATTGTCTGTTTGTTTGTCCGCACAGAACTTTTGTGTTTTTCTCCGCAACCGATTGTCGGATTGAGACAAAGTTTTCACCATTGGTGCGACAACTCATGTGGAATGTTTTCATGATAATTATGACATCATAGATCACGTGGTGGGCCAAGCATATTGGAAAAACGGAAAAAAATTGGACCTCTATATCGCTGAAACCGCACCAAGGACAAAATTGAAACTTGGCACGTAGCAAGTACTCTTCATGGGGAATGAACTTGATTTTTTATGACATCATAGGTGCCTTCGTTATGACATCATAATTGCATATGTAGACAGCTACATCTGATCAGTATGAAAAATTTTGAGGGCCATCTAGGGATATAATGGTCCACAAAATTTTTTGATGATGTCATCCGTCACGTGATTCGGCAGCCATTTTGTTAAAAAAAATCTTCAAAAATCATCTTCTCTGAAATGGCTGAACCAATCATCACTGCCAGTAGTTATAAAGTGGCAGTTCTAATTTAGTCTCTTATTAATTAACACACCAGTACACAAACCCCATACAAAATACACCACACAAAACTACACAAACACTACACAACACACCACACAAAACAAGTCCTGGCGAGGGTTTGCAATCTCTGATTGCTCTTTTTCTTGTCGCTTTTTGTCGCACAGCTACTACAAGAGCTTATACTTCGGGGTTAATTGAAAAGAAAAAAAACATAACGAACAGTTTGAGGATAATATACGAAGCACGTTCAAAGAGTTCTCGGGCCGAGATACTCACAATAGTCCAATAAAGTTCAATTATTTATCTATCAAACATTATACAAGTCGAGGTAATGAGTTAGGAAATATTTTTCTATCTCATTTCATATACTTATGGATTGAAAAAACTTTCATTGGACCATTGTGGCTATCTCATTCCGAGAACCTGCTGAACGCTCCACATAATCTGCAATAACCTTTTGGCCAGCACAGGCAAGTTAAGTATGCAGCAATGCATGCTCGAGGATGCATCGCTTTGGGGAATCTGGGTGACAATCAGCTTAAATCCACATGGAAGTTGGCCTTAGCAGCTATATTGTCCAGCATGGCGAATAACTTTTTAATTACATAACAACAACAATGTTTTAAATTCCTTATTTTCATGAAGAACAGCTGATTAATGTTTTTTTTTTAAAAAGGAAAAGAAATTGAAGCTATAAGAGGAGCAAAGTAAACTGTGTTGTTTGAATGAACAACCCTCCAACATTAGTTTGTCTTCCAGATTATTTGTGCTCCAATTATTATTCTTATGCCAATCAGGTTGACTCCTCTGGCATCAAGCCCACAAACTGACCTGAAAACTGAGCCCACAACCTGAGCTCATCAAAATCTGAAAACCCCCTGCCATACCCTCCACCACCTACAGCTACAGAAAAAGCCCTGCCTAAGTAGTAGGACTTCTCATCCCCTCATTATCCCCAACCAGTGGACAAATTCGACTTCCAAGCAGAGAACACAAGAGAGGGAGAGGAGAGGCGAGGCCTGCAACTCTCCAAAAACTTTCGTCCATCCCTTTCAGCCCATAAAACTGCACAAATATATTCCTGGAGCTCATATTCTAAAATCTACATTTCTACCACCCATGAAACAACAGCTTGAAAAGCAGCTTTTACTTCCAGTTATTGTCATGCAACATTCTAAAATACCCTTCAATTCTGCAGCCCATTATTTGTTTCTTGTACTCATATTATTGCGCTGGGTTTATGTTCAAAAGTGCCTTATTGAATTTTTTACGTGTTTATTGCACACAATTTCAAGTCACACCTTCTGTGCCTTGCCTTCCCAACCCTCATTCAGCACACAGGCCTCCAAAAATGACAGAACCTCGACTGGAATGTGCCACAACAATTGGGAAATCTCATGTTGGCTACAAGTCCTGTAGCATTAGCAGGTGATTGGTAACATGAGGGGAGTGGGTGAGAAAACAAGAGTTCCCCTCCTTGTTTACAACCTTCTGGAATGCCAGTAAACATGCCTGGTCTCTGCAGTAAACTTGCTTGTGGATTCATTTTGATGGAGGTTTTACTCTGTTTTAATTCATTCTTCCCTGCAAGTGGTTAATGTACTCATTGGTGTTGGTGCTGTATGTGAATGCCTTGAAATGCATTTGCCTTTTGTTCTGGGTTTTCCTCCTTTCCTCGTGTTTCTTCCTCCGCCTTTCGAGGTCAACTATTTATAATGTACTCAAATATGGCAAAATACCCACAAGATATACGCATGCTTCTTCCTTCCTCTCACCTTGGTCCCATCTCTTTCCAGTGTCCATTCCTATCTCTCACCAGTCACGACTCGTCCCACACTCTCTTCCCCTCTTCTCATTCCTCTCTCTCTTTCTTCATTTCAGTTTTATCAAGTTGGTTCCTTCACACCCCACCACGCACAAACGTAATGAATATATGAGACTTGCTTGAATTTTTATTTCCTCTTCCTATTTCTACCTTTGCTTCTTTCTTTCTTTTGCCAGTAAAGGTCAATGCGTTTTGCTGCCATTGCTATTGTGGTGTTTTTGAACTTTTAGGTGTTGGCTTGTGCATTGTCCTGCTGATTAGAATATAGGGCTCACAGGATGACCTGGAGGTACACACACTCACCTCCAAGCTGTCTCACCTCGGTTCGAATCCGGACCCAGCTATAAATTGTCATCCCGGTATTTCACAGGCAGGGTGATTCATCAATGTGTGTGCCGTCTCTCGGATAGATGTTAAACTGGCGTCACATCTGCCGGAATCTCTTTCCCCCTCTCCCCTCTCACCCCTCTGCCTCTCTCACCCATATCCCACCCCTCTCCCTCCCTTACAACCCGACACCTCCCCTCTCCCCCTTTCCTCTCCCTCCCTTTCTCTCCACCCCTCTATATCTCTCCCACCCCTCTCCCCCCCCCCCGTGCTCTGCACCCCTCCCCCTCTGTTGAGGGGACTGTAGTATGTATGAATCAGATTTGGAGTGAGCTGACCGGAGGAGTGCAAAGGTCGCTGCATGTATGAGCATGCATGTGGGCAGACCTTTGCCAGGTAGATACTGTAGCATGGGTTTTAAATGCTTCTGCCCCAGGTCTCAAAGTGTCAACCTGTGTGTGTGCGTGTCTTATTGGTTGTTATCTCCTTATGCGGGTTTCAGAAGGTGGAACGGAGTCCTCCCAGGTCTCAAAGTATCCACTTTGGTTTTGTTAAGGGCAGTCGCAAATTATGGACCAAGGTGGGAAGTTTTGTTCTCAAAGTTTTGTCCAAGGACTCTTTTGAAGATCGACACTGAGCCCCAGACAGCTTTCAACTGCAGTTCATTTGGAGTTATATTCTCAGGGATGGATTTTAAGATCTCTGTAAAGTTCTTATTCATCATTCCCATTGCTCCAATAATTAATCACTTGTACAATTTCAGTGCTCTTCAGTCTTCATATTCCAGGATATTTTCACTTAATTTTTGAAATCTTGGTATTTCATCATTTTCGTGATTTCTGTGTTGTTTCATCCAAAATTTCTGGGTAATGAAACCAAAATTTGCAATGCCGTTTTTTAATTTTTTATATCCAAGTACTATATCGGGTCACAATGCTCTGTTTTATTTGTTCCCGCTCGATGGGATCATCAGGTCGGTCGTATGTGAGTGTTACTTCCTTGTTCACAATTATCACTTTTGGTTTGTGTTTCCATGAGTTTTCTGGGACTGGGACGTTGAAGTTTCTGCAGATGTGCCAGTGGATTACTCGACAAACCTTGTTGTGCCTTTGTGTGTACAGCTGTTCTGACATGAGGTTTTTTTTACATCCCGATGTAAAAGGAAGTGGCTCGTACTTTCTGTTTCTACATTTCAGAACCTCAGCTTATCCGATTGACTCAGTCCCGCCATTTTCTTAAAGCCATTCGTGTAATGTTCCTGGTCTTGGGCATTTATAACGATTCGTTCTCCATCCCAGTTAGGCTGTCCTCTTCTTAGCCATTCCAGTGAGCCTTCTTTGTCTATGCCCAATCAGTCCCAGCCTTTTAAAAAATATCTTACTGCTCTTTTGTCATTCTCCCAGTTGTTGGTGAATATCTGTTGATATTTTGATTTTTTTTCTTTCATATTTTTTTGCTATCAATGGAGCTGTATTCGTTGCTGTTTCGGTTTCATGCATAACATCTTCCATTTGCACCTGTCTTTGGAATTTCTTTGCGAGGTGGGTTAGGGATATCTTCTCTGGCTTGCTGTCTTCATGTTTCTATACAAATTGGATTCTGTAGTCTGTTGAACTTTTCACATATTCAGCCAGTCCGATAGATGTCATTCTGTGCACTTGGTTGAGTTCCATCAGGCCTCCTTCTCGTCATGTCATATACGTTCTCGGGATGCACTGATTTTTGTCGAGCATTTTGTCGCTGGTGAGGTGTTTCCTTGTTTTGATATCTACTTTGTTGCTTTCTGGTTGTGGCCAGTTTACTATTCCACAGCTGTATTGGAATACTGGTATTGTTGGTTGGTTTATGGCTTTGATTTTGTTTCTCGAGGTGAGATATGTTTTCAGGATCATCCTCATTCTACGCATGTATTCCTTGGTAATGTTTTGCGCATTTGTTTGTGACATATTTAGTGGCCCTCTTCCACTCCAAGGCATTTGTAAGATGCTTCGTTATCTATCTCCTATATTGCTGTATTTAGGTCGATATTTATGTTTTCGGTTTTTGTTGGTTTACCTTGTACAAATGTGCACTTGGCACACTTATCTAGGCCCAATTCCATTTGAATGTCATCGGAGTACCATTTCACCAATTTCAGTTGTTCTCACAATTTTTCGTCGTTTGGTGCGAAGACTTTTAGATCATCCATGTACAATAGATTTGTCACCTTTCCTGTCTCTTTGGACTTTCTTTTATTGGACATTAGGGTGTATCCATGTGCTTGCTTATTAATGAGGTGACTCGGTGGGTCCAGGGCCAGGCAAAACAGGAGGGGCAAAAGGCTATCACCCCTGGAAGATCCCGCGTCATTTCTTCACCCCTGGTATTTGGATCTTTCCTTCCGAGTGCTGCTGTATGCTGCAGATTTGTGTGTGTAAGTGTGTGACTGTTGCTACTCGCTTGTAATAACAGGAAATGGTGGGAACTCTACACCTCACATCTATGGATATTTCTCGTATTTCTATGTTTCTGTGAGTCTGATTTGCATCGAGAAACACAACAATTATGGTTAACCATTTTGAAATTGCCACTCTTTTGTTTAAATGCTTGTGTTTAAAAGACTATTTGACTTACAGATTTCGCCCTTGTGACAGCAGGTTAAAAGTGTCGCTGAAAACGCACACAGCACATGCATGAAAGGCCTCGTTAGCATTTATGCGTCATTTTGAAAGTCCCGTATTGATAAAACCGATTATTCCACAATTGTAGCACAAAGCAGGCTCAAGCAATTGGTTCACTCCGTTGGTCTATGATGGAGGAAGTACTTAATAACAATGGAATTGTATATTTTGAACGCTGTAGAACATGAATTGGAACACAAACCTGGAGTTTAACAGAATTTTGACTCTGAATTTGGCAAATTGAATGGGGTAGAATCTCAGGCTGGGCTGGCAGGATGGCCTGGAGGTCCACACACTTGCCTCTAAGCTGTTTAACCTGGGTTTGAATCCCAATCCAGCTATAAACTGTCACACTGGTGTTTCACAGGCAGGGTTATTTATCAATGTGTCCCTCAGATGGATGTTAATGCGGTGCCCCTCTGCTGGCATGAGTTGGTGGATGTTAAAGATACCATGGTCTCCTTCACGAAGAGTAGGTGAGCTATCACCAGCACCATGGCCAAATTCAAAATTCCTGCCGAATGTTAGGCTTGGCCAGCTGGTTCATGAAAGAATTATGCCAAGCTTCTCCCACCCCCCCTCCCACCAACTCTTCAAGAATGTGGGAAAAATTGTGGCCATTTAAGAAGAAGAAGAAGAAGAAGAAGAAGAAGAATTATGGAGTCTCCTCCAGAGTGCGCCTGCACATTCGTGGTAAAGCAATTGATTCAGTGTGTCCGTCTGTCAGTCAAACAAAATTGAACATCATTTCAAAGAAGCAATTTACTGTTTTGAGTGACATCATAAAGGATGCAAACAACATACATGAATAACTAATTTAATGTGCCAAATAAAGTGGTGTAAAAGACGATGCATCAACGGCATTAAACTTCCAATTAAATGGGGGTTTTTTTTCAAAAGCCTTTAAAACTTTTATTTTATTTCATTTTGATCATGTGTTATTGTATTTGAACACTGTAGAACACAAATCAAATTTGCCATGCGCTCTGCGTGCGGAGTAACGGTGAGATTCAGACTAAAATAGCGGTGCTTCGTGATGCAACCACAGAGATAACTTTGTCCAAAAGATCTGTTTGTTTAATTGGAGTATCTTTTTCTCAAACATCATTCCAAAATCGTCAATTTCTCTGAGAAGAGTTTGGATCTCTGAGAAGAGTTTGGAGTTTGAAGAGTGACCAAAGGCAGGTGGAAGTCTTCCAGGTGGTAAAGCTGATGTTGGATCTCGTAGGAATTGAACACAGTCTTTGGTCTTTGAGCGTCTGAAGTTGATAGAAGGTTCAGCTCTGAATTGTTCTGTTTGACGCATCAGCTGCGTATGGTTGCCATCGCACTTGTTATTCAAAGTTCACGAACAATGCTAACATAGATTGTGATCGGAAACACAAAGCAAGAGTTGAAATGACCTTTCCCATGTCCTTTTTATTAAGACTGCATAGGGTAAGGTGTTCTATGAACTCTAGTTGTTGAGACGTATACTTGTTAACCAAACTGCCTCATCTTGCCATTCAGTTTCGTCATATCTCATGAGAAATCATAGGAGATTTTTTTGTAAGGGCAAACATCTGTGCTTGTACCAAAAAGATCAACCAACATGTTAATTTCTCATTTGACACATTTAACATTTGAGCTTGCAGAACCATCGGCTCAAAGTGACCAAAGGCAGGTGGAAGTCTTCCAGGTGGTAAAGCTGATGTTGGATCTCGTAGGAATTGAACACAGTCTTTGGTCTTTGAGCATCTGAAGATCATTTCCAATCGAGGTAAAATAACAATGTTTATCCTACTCTACTCAAGATTACCATTAAATCTGTAGCATTCAAATTGAATTTTGCAAACATCTTGAACTTTACATGACGCATCTGAGCCTTTAACTGTCCAGTGATTGATGTATACACTGTGCTTATGAATTAAAGTAAACCAGTAAATGACTCATAGCCTCAGGAATTTTTATTATCTTTTTATAGGAAGCTATTTATCATTTCTTAAAGAGGGCATATCAGGGAAAATATTGAGATTCTGATTCCAAGTATAGTCTGAAAGAATTATGAGAAAATGAATGGATCAGACTTGTTAGATTTACACATTCTCTCTTTTAATATAATGACACCCCCCACTCCTTACCCCCTTAACCCTAATCCACTTATTAGCCCTGCCTTCACCTCTCACTCTCGTGCCTACATCTCTGGAATGTTGTAAGCACAATCAGAGCAAGTCTAACCCTCAACCTCAACCTCAGTTCCCCTTCCCATAAATACATTGCAGTTATAGAGTTAACTCTCAAAGTCTCAATTAACCATGGCATAATAATAGCTGGGATTTGAAGCTTATTTTGCAACAAAACACATTCCAGCAGAGAATCAATCCGAATCAAAATCTTTTTAGAAATCCTTTAATAGTACACTGTATTTCTTAATGACCCGAGTTCTTGCGTTACTAAAATCCTGGAGTGAAAAATAAATGAGGAAAAATCGAAGGAATTTCATTCTGGTCAGCAAAAAGGCCATTTTCTGCATTTCTATAGCATCCCACCCTGCATGGCATGGCTCTTATTGAAAGCATGGCTTTACACACTCATATGTTCCCTGGGGAAAATGGAAAGTAGAAAGCACAATAAAACCAGCACAATCGCCTAAAAAAAGCATTGTTAGTGGAAGTCCTGCCCAATATAAGACTTCTTTCAAAGTTATTTTCAGTCCTTACCTGCTCACTTCACACAATCTTTACCATTCACTGCCACACAAAAGGTCACTGCCCTTTGATGTAAAAAAAAAAGAAGAAAAAAGAAATAAAAAAGAAGCTTGGCGAGTTGTCGTTCCAAAAGTAAACTTGCCCCAGTTTTTCAGAACAAAAAACAGTCGTCTGGATTTGTGTATTCGACACGAGAACTGGGGAATGGCTCAGGAATTATTTCTGTGGAAACAAGACAACAAATAAACAATAACGTTTTCTCTGTCATTGGTAAATCCACGTGATCAATATTTTTAAAAAATCATCACTCGGAGCTTCACCTTCACTTGGAAACTAATATTACCAGGTAGAATTAGTACCAGGTAGAATTTCAGATCTTGTTCTCGAGAAGGACATACAGCAAGGGCATCTTCCAGTTCAAAAAGGACGCGGACAATGATCAGGATCATCGACAACCTGTTTAGGTGGAGAACGCTTCCGTTTCTTTGGCTTTTGCTTTATGTGTCAAAACGTAAAGGGAAACTAAACTGGACTTTCAAATACTGAGAGCTATTAGATCTCATCATTGTTGATTTTTCGCTTTATACACTTATGTTTGAATAAAATGTCCACCATTAAGCTGGAAATGCAACTTCATTAAATTTCCCAGTAATTTTTTGTAGGAGGCAGCAGCTGGCTGTAAATCACATGCCCACGTTGCATGTTTCACAGCCAACTGGGAACCCTCATTCATGATGCGGCTGTCTCCACAGAAATTACTGGGAAATTCACGAAGCTTCAGTTGTTGCTTGGTGGTGCCATTTTTTGACGCAAAATATGTGATCGTGATCATATGTATACACAAGGGAAACCCAGACGGAGGAGGCCACTCGGCACGCCAAGCCCATACCATATCCACCTTCTCAACAATTCAGGGACACACCACAATCCCTGTACCTCTGAATTCTGTTTTTCCCTAACTACACATTCCCACTTGACATGATACTCGCACAAAACAATTGGACATCTCCAACCTCGATCATATCTGTCTAATCTTAAGCTACCTTCCATCCTGACAATATCCCTGCACCCCTCTCACTGCCCATTGCTTCTAAGTACTTGTTAAAATCAAGTTTAAACCTATCAACTGTCCCTGCTGCCACCTTCCCGAGGCAACCATTCCATGCATTCACAACTCTGGGTTTCAAAAAATGAGAATATTTTTGGAAATTTGTGCTTATATTCCCCTTTAAACACAGAGACATGTGGGTATGTTTAACGGTGCGGATTATCGTCTTCATGAATTTTTATTTATTTCGGGCCAATAACTTTTCACACACCATTATTATCACAGCCTGTGTGGAATAGTAATGTGAAATAAGATCCAAACTTCAATAAATGAATGTTAAAAATTTCAGCCAATTACTTCTGATGGGAACACAACACAGGATTAATTGAACAAATGACCTTTTTGTTCAGAGGTTTCCTTTTATGATGGCAATTTGCCTTGATACAGTAGCAACTAGAAGGGCACTCAGTAGAGCGCCTCCCTCCGCCACACAATACCTGATCCATGAGAACATATCAGGCCCAATACATTTTAGAAATATCACTATGTCGTTTTTGGTACTCTCAACGGTGAAGAATCACTTTTAAAATTCTAGTAGTCGGGCTTAAAATTCGAGTAAAATCCGTATATCGCCTTTCTAGATTTTGTCCTTTAAATATTTCACGTGTGTAACTTGCTGCATTATTAATACTGTAATTCTTGCGTGAAGAAATTTCTCTTTTTCATTAATACTATTCTTATATCTGCCCCGAATATTTTTCCCCTCCATTTAATTTTGACCGCATGTTCAATCAAGCATAGTCTATAATATTCCTGATATACTTCCCTTCATTTAACATTTCAACATTTTCAGGGCTGTGTTCAATTCTCTGTGTGTTGTGCCCTTGTTCTGACAAGATAGCCAAGGTAGCATACTCGCTACTCACCTTTGAGCCGTCTGATATGGATTTCATTCCCATGCCAACTATAAACTGTCATCCTGATGCTTTACAAGCAGGGTGTTGCTGCATCAAGGAGTACACAGTCTTTTGAACGGGACATTAAGCCGGCTGTCCTGTCTACCAACATTTGCTCATACATTGTTGTGGTCGTCTGGCCATCCTAGTTGCCCGGTTCGAATCCGGCGAGTCGCCTCAATGCGACCGTAACAGTGAACCATTTCAGGGACCTCTCTGCTGGATCACGTGTCTAAAAGCCACAATACCATGCAGATTGCAAGTACCGAATTGGTCTAGGAGAGGAGGAGAGGAGGAGATTGGGACCATACTCTGTGCAGAGCGTTGGTGCTGCTTCAGCAGTCTCCTTGGCTATTGGGCACAATCCTGGACGGGTCGCCACTCCGACACAGTATACCAACATGCTGGCACTCATTTTGCCGACCTTGGAAGGATGATGGATCGAGTTAACCCCACCTGGTATTAATTCAACAGCTGAGCAGGATTTGAACTCAGGACCCTAGGATCCAAAGCCTGCCACTCTCACCAGTAAGCCAACACCAAGCATAATCAGTCCAGCACTATGCTAATTAGGCACACAGGTCTCCATTCAAATTCGGCCAAGTAAGCCTGAGAAGCGCAGCATGGTCTTATATGCGGCGTGAAGAACCGCAGCCAATTAATCCCTCAACGGGCTTTTCTCAATCACCAAAAAGAAACACGACAACAAGAATATGTACAAATTATCAAAGAAACGAGGAGGAGGAGGAGAAAGGAAAGGTGTGGCTGGCTGGGCGGGGACGTGGCATCACGTGGCAGCTCTGCAGATGTCACATCCTCCTTCAGAGATCGGTTCAGGCATCTGCTATTCTCCTACCCTGCTGCGCATGCTTCTATTGTCTCTGGCCCACACCTCATGCCGTGACTTACCCTGCCCCTCCCCTCTCGCTCCCCATTGGCCCAAGGCTCGTTTGATGAGTGGACTGCCTATCTCCAAGTTGTCGCTTGGCGGTTCCTCCCCCTCCAGTCGTGAGCTGTCTGAGGCCTTATTTTCTTGCCATGCTAACACCTCAAGGCTTAACAAAGCGCCTTGAAAAGGACATTTAAGACAGATTACAGAGGGTAAAACAGTAAATAAAAGCTTCAACAGGATAACGGTTTTTAGACACAGACATTGGGAAAGGGAGATATCATCTGTCTCGACATAAGCGATGCATATTTATTATCACGAATACATCTTCTCGTGCTTATTATTAACATTAATTAAGGAAATAACTGCTTTATACGAAGCATTATCAACCCTCTTGGAGCCATTCCCACAGCAACATGTTAAAGATCCCACAACACCTTTCCAAAGGTAGGCCATTGTGTACTTCAGCTAATTTTGTGCATCGGGAACACGATGCCCGGCCAGGATGTAGCGAACATCCTCGCCGGGATAAAGGAGCATTAGTTAGGGGAAGGTTTTAGCGTTAGATAGACCGGCCTAATGTGGGCATTATGAGTCGTCCTCCAAGGGGCCCGGTAATATCAGTTCGGGGAAATTTAGGTTAGAATTTAGAAATGGATTGGAGACATGGACAGACATGGAACGTGTCGTGGGGACGTAGATTTGCGATAGAGTTAAATGGAACGTACATTTGAGTAAGGAATGACGGGGAGCATGAGTTAGTTGGGGGGACGTAGTTATTAGAGTGTTGGAGTGAATTTAAAAAAATAAAAAATACGATGAGTGAATGTGGGTCAGCGGGCCCGAGTGTG
>CM068963.1:69231789-69250308 GCA_035128595.1 Eptatretus atami | reverse complement strand
AAAAAGAGAGAGATCCATCCTAACCAACACCCCCCACCCCAACTCCTACCATTAACCATTCTTAACCCAACACATGTACTGCAGGTGCAGTGTTTCTCCCTCCGCTCATCCTCTCTCCTGTTCATCATATACCATGATTATTGTGTCCGAGATTTTGCCCCACTCCCCACTGTAGTTCATACCTCTCCCATGCTCCTCCATGAGCCCAAGTTGTAGAAAAACAACAATCAATAGTGGAAACATATCTGTGGGGAGTATGACTGGTGATCCACATGTTATAAATCTGAGACCATAGAAAACGTCTCACTCAGAGTGCACAAAAACAAAATAATACACACAAAGGATATAGCTCTGCACTGAAGGTGGAGGAGTTATGTTTCACCTTTGTCTGATGCTTGTTTGTTTCCTGTTGTGAAGACAATATCTTAAAAAGTGATGGATGATCAAACGAATTGGTGGAGAATGGGTATGGACACCGACGAAAGATCTACATTTGGTGAAGATCCGATCCGGATCTGAATCCACGAATTTTCAGTGATTTTCAAACCATTGAGAGATAGGGCCCAAAACGACTTGTAGCAGGATAAGAAGAAGTGTGGATGGATCGGACGAAACTTGGTGAAAGGTCGGTATGTACAAGAAGAAGTATCCCTCATTTGCTGAAGACCGAATCTGGAACGCCGGACTTGAGAATTTTTAAAAAACTGTCCTTCACATTGAGTGATGGCGGATAAAAACAATATGTTTTAAAACAATACACCCTGGCAGAGGTATACACTCTAACCGAGTGCCTCTAGTTGTAGGTGGCAGAGGGCAAAAAACAAACATACACAACACACACACACACACACACACACATCACACACACACACACACACACAACAATGCACACATGCATGCAAGTTCGAAGAGAATTTCAAATTTTGGCATAAAACATAAAAGCCTAAAATTGATACCTGGATGAACAAAGGCACAGAGCTTGAAATATGGAAAGACACATAAAGTAAAAAAGGCAAAAATAATAAAAATCACTGATTATTTGAATATTCAAACCTTATATAAAAACACCCAGTCACAAAATGTCAAATCACATCGTGTATGAACTGTCCTGTAACCCCAACCAATTTAAAAGTTATTCTATCACATAATAAGATATCACATGATGGAACACAACATTTGACACATGAACTGCATGATGTTAATGGTGTAAAGTAACACAAACGTCGGAATCGCATCTGTATCAAGGACAAGCAACTAAAGCAACCGAGTGATGCAAGACTGAACAGTGTGGATGGAAGGATGACTCCAGGAATCAAGAATTTTCAAAAGCAGAAGGAAAAAAATGTTTGTCACATCATGATCAGTTATCCACCCAAACAATGCTTCACACTATTTCAGCGAATCCAATAAGAAAAAGTCATAAGTGGTGATTGCCTCTCTGTGAGCAAATACAACACCCCCCTCATGTGGCCATTTTATGACAGTGCCAGATTTGCCAGGCAGGCATTCTCTAGGGAGATGGCAAAGCAGCAAGTGTATTGAAGAGGGTGTAAATTTGGTTCATCCATCCAGCTCCTCACAACTTTGACCCGAACAACGGTTCTTTTTTTCTTGGGCAGTTGTGGTATAATTACGTAACTTGCTTACTGGTGTCTATCAATTTAGAAAGACACAACGCCATTCCAACAACGTCAGGGTGTAAATTATAGATAATATAAATATATATATATATATATATATATATTACATAACAATGCCCTGATTATGTGCAACCCCATACCTATGCAGTGTTGAGGTTGATGAGTAGTGGCTGATAATCTAATCTTATCCAGTTCTCCTGAACTCCAACTCTTGCTTACTTACTTCTTACGGGTTCCTCTTGGTCTCCGTTTCATACATAACAAAACCATTACATTATCATTATCATAAATAATATATATAAGTATATATAATACAAATAAAGCTCTTGCTAACCACTGATTCAATGACGACTACTGACGATAATTAGATGGGACCTTCCAGGTGACACGTAGAAAGCTGAAATTATGCATGCCGATGCATATCGAAGCAGTATACTGGGAAAATAAATCACAGAATCGTCGACACCATCCATGAATGAAAATATAAAAAATGAAAAAAAAATGCCTTGAGTGACCGAAGACAAGGGGAAGCGCGTATTTTGTGTGCCGATGAACTCAAGCCGAGACACAGAAAAAATCAGCAGCACCATAGGAAGCGTGGTAAATTAAAATATAAATATGAAAAACCAAATTTCAGGTGGCGACCCCTAGACAATGGGGAAGGAAACACGGTTCGGATGCTTACATGCATGATAAGCACACCGCTGCGCGTATAAATAATATAATAATATATATAATAATATATAATATATATCATATATATATATATATAATATTATATATATATATATAACTATACGATCCGTGAACACCGTTGGCTCCCGTTGTGACAAGCGTTGATGGAAAATCATTTCAAAAAATACAAAAAATAAAATAAAGATAGCTCCACGAGACTATACCGCTGAAGGTGTTTGTGTTGATCAATAAATCCGAAGAGTACTTGGCTGAATCGGGAATTGATTTTTCGCAATAATTTTTTCGTTGGCTCGATTGTAACCGAAACTTGATATTGCAATGTCAACATGAAAAAATAACGGTGGAAAAAAAAATCTAAGAAATGTTGTGCGTCAATCTCTAAACAACAATTTATTTATATAATGACAACCGGAAGTCTTAGATCAAAATGGCGATGTTTAATTTTATGCTTAAAAATATGTTTCTGTTATACTAAATGTTGAGATTAAAATAAATCATTTCAAGAAAAAAAAGATAGCTCCAGCCGAACTAATACACTGAGGTTGTTGCATTGACCAAATTCTCCCGAAGAGTACTTGACTGAATCGGGAATTGATTTTTAAATAATTTTGTTGCCCCGATTTTCATGAAACTGATACTGCACACCGCAGGAGGATGGTGAGGATGGTGACCTTAAAATTTTGTACTATCTTGCACTGTTTTGGCGTGCGGGAACATACATACATACATACATACATAACATACAAGATGAGTGTTTTAGTAATATATAGAAGACATAATATAATGTTTATATATATATGTTTATATAATATGTTTATATATAATATAATTAATATAAAATAACCTATATATATATAACTATAATGGTTATTTTTACTATATATATATATATATATATCGTTATATCGTATAATATATAATATATATGGTTATATATATTATATATATATATATATATATATATTATATATAATAATATATATACTATATTATATATATATATATACTATATATATATATATATATATATATATATATATAATATTATATATATAGATAATATATATATTATAATATATACACAGACCAGTCAAAAGTGTGACACACCAACGCATTCAAGGGTTT
Organism: Eptatretus atami; assembly: GCA_035128595.1. Taxonomy (NCBI): domain Eukaryota; kingdom Metazoa; phylum Chordata; class Myxini; order Myxiniformes; family Myxinidae; genus Eptatretus; species Eptatretus atami. The sequence goes on along the minus strand of CM068963.1, from coordinate 69,246,847 downwards.
TCTTTATTTTTACTATTTTCTACATTGTAGAATAATCGTGAAGAGATATCAAAACTTTGAAATAACACATATTAGTGGGGCAACTTAGCTAAATTAGCATAACAATTGTGCATTTTGTGAGGAAAGCACCAAATTGCACAACTAGTAGCCTATCAATATGAATAGATTTGAATATTGGGCCATTCACAATTCAGCCGCTGATGGCTTAGGCAGCCATTTTCCACTGCCATCAAAAAATTGAGATGGCCCATATCCAAATCTGTCATAATATGATAGGTCACTAGTGTGCCAAATTGGTGCTTCCTCACAAAACACAATTGTATGCTAAGTTGCCCCACATATAGAATTATGTCGAAACCAAAAAAGTGTTAAACAACTAAAACTATATTTTGTATTTTAGATTCTTCAAAGTAGCCACCCTTTGCCTTGATGACAGCTTGCACACTCTTGCATTCTCTCAACCAGCTTCATGAGGCAGTCACCTGGAATGCTTTTCCAACAGTCTTGAAGGAGTTTCCACATATGCTGAGCAACTTGTTGGCTGCCTTTCCTCACTCTGCGGTCAACTCATCCAAACCGTCTCATTTGGGTTTAGGTCGGGTGATTGGAGGCAGGTCCTCCGATGCAGCCATCCATCACTCTCCATCAACTAACAGCTTACACAGCCTGGAGTTGTGTTTTGGGTCATTGTCCTGTTGAAAAACAAATGATGGTCTCACTAAGAGCAAACCAGATGGATGGCGTATTGCTGCAGAATGCTGTGGTAGCCATGCTGGTTAAGTGTGCTTGAATTCTAAATAAATCGCCGACATGGTCACCAGCAAAGCGCCCCCACATCATCACACCTCCTCACCATGCTTCATGGTGGGACCACACATGCAGAGATCATCCGTTCACCTCTCTGTCTCACAAAGACACAGCCGTTGAACCAAAAATCTCAAATTTGGACTCGTCAGACCAAAGGACAGATTTCCCAGGTCTAATGTCCATTGCTCGTGTTTCTTGGCCCAAGCAAGTCTCTTCTTATTTTGGTCTCCTTCAGTAGTGGTTTCGTTGCAGCAATGCGTCCATGAAGGCCAGATTCACAACAGTCTTCACACAAGGCCGAAGGAGAGGTTATGCATTTGAGTCCGTTTGTTTGTTTGATTGTCTGTTTGTTGTCCGCACAGAAACTTTTGTGTTTTCTTCTCGCAACCGATTGTCGGATTGAGACAAAGTTTTCACCATTGGTGCGACAACTCATTGGAATGTTTTCATGATAATTATGACGTCATAGATCACGTGGTGGCAAGCATATTGGAAAACGGAAAAAAATGACCCTATATCGCTGAAACCGCACCAAGGACAAAAATTGAAACTTGCACGTAGCAAGACTCTTCATGGGGAATAAACTTGATTTTTTATGACATCATAGGTCCTTCATTATGACATCATAATTGCATATGTAGACAGCTACATCTGATCAGTATGAAAAAATTTGAGGGCCATCTAGGGATAAAATGGTCCCACAAAATTTTTGATGATGTCATCCGTCCGTGATCGGCAGCCATTGTTAAAAAAAATCTTCAAAAATCATCTCTGAAATGGCTGAAACCAATCATCACTGCCAGTATAAAAGTGGCAGTTCTTAATTTAGTCTCTTATTAATTAACACACGCATACACAACCCCATACAAAATACACCACACAAAAACTACACATAACACACACAACGCACACACAAAACAAGTCCTGGCGAGGGTTTGCAATCTCTGATTGCTCTTTTTCTTGTCGCTTTTTTCGCACAGCTACTAACAAGCTTATACTTGGGGTTAATTGAAAAGAAAAAAACATAACGAACAGTTTGAGATAAATATACGAAGCACGTTCAAAGAGTTCTCGGGCGAATACTCACAATAGTCCAATAAAGTTCAATTATTTATCTATCAAACATTATATACAAGTCGAGGTAATGAGTTAGAATATTTTCTATCTCATTTCATATACTTATGGATTGAAAAAACCTTTCATTGGACCATTGTGGCTATCTCATTCCGCAAACCTGCTGACGCTCCACATAATCTGCAATAACCTTTTGGCCAGCACAGGCAAGTTAAGTATGCAGCAAGCATGCCACGAGGATGCATCGCTTGGGGAATCTGGGTGACAATCAGCTTAAATCCAATGGAAGTTGGCCTTAGCAGCTATATTGTCCAGCATGGCGAATAACTTTTTAATTACATAACAACAACAATGTTTTAAATCCTTATTTTCAATGAACAACAAGCTGATATATTTTTTTATAAAAAGGAAAAGAAATTGAAGCTATAAGAGGGGCAAAGTAAACTGTGTTGTTTGAATGAACAACCCCCAACATAGTTTGTCGCCAGATTATTTGTGCTCCAATTATATTCTTATGCCAATCAGGTTGACTCCTCTGGCATCAAGCCCACAAACTGACCTGAAAACTGAAGCCCACAACCTGAGCTCAACAAAATCTGAAAACCCTGCCATACCTCTCACCACCTACACAGCTACAGAAAAAGCCCTGCCTAAGTAGTAGGACTTTCCATCCCCTCATTATCCCCAACAGTGGACAAAATTCGACTTCCAAAGCAGAGAACACAAGAGAGGGAGAGAGAGGCGAGGCCTGCAACCTCCAAAAACTCTGTCCATCCCTTTCAGCCCATAAACTGCACAAATATATTCCTGGAGCTCATATTCTAAAATCACATTTCTACCACCCATGAAACAAAGCTTAAAAGCAGCTTTACTTCAGTTATTGTCATGCAACATTCTAAATACCCTTCAATTCTGCAGCCCATTATTTGTTTCTTGGACTCATATATATTGCGCTGGGTTATGTTCAAAAGTGCCTTATTGAATTTTTTACGTGTTTATGCACAAATTTCAAGTCACACCTTCTGTGCCTTGCTCCCAACCCTCATTCAGCACACAGGCCCCAAAAATGAACAGAACCTCGACTGGAATGGCCACAAACATTGGAAATCCATGTTGGCTACAAGTCCGTAGCATTAGCAGGTGATGGTAACATGAGGGAGTGGGTGAGAGAACAAGAGTTCCCCCTCCTTGTTACACTTCTGGAATGCCAGTAAACATGGCCTCGTCTCTGCAGTAAACTTCGTGTGATTCATTTTGATGGAGGTTTACTCTGTTTTAATTCATTCTTCCCTGCAAGTGGTTAATGTACTCATTGGTGTTGGTGCTGTATGTGAATGCCTTGAAATGCATTTGCCTTTGTTCGGGTTTTCCTCCTTTCCTCGTGTTTCTTCCTCCGCCTTTCGAGGTCAACTATTTATAATGTACTCAAATATGGCAAAAACCCACAAGATAACGCATGCTTCTTCCTCTCTCACCTTGGTCCCATCTCTTTCCAGTCCCATTCCTATCTCTCACCAGTCACACTCGTCCCACACTCTCTTCTCTTCTCATTCCTCTCTCTCTTTCTTCATTCAGTTTTATCAAGTTGGTTCCTTCACACCCACCACGCACAAACGTAATGAATATAGAGACTTGCTTGAATTTTTATTTCCTCTTCCTATTTCTACCTTTGCTTCTTTCTTTCTTTTGCCAGTAAAGGCAAATGCGTTTTGCTGCCATGCTATTGTGGTTTTTTTGAACTTTTAGGTGTTGGCTTGTGCATTGTCCTGCTGATTAGAATAATAGGCTCACAATGACCTGGAGGTACACACAACTCACCTCCAAGCTGTCTCACCTCGGTTCGAATCCGACCCAGCTATAAATTGTCATCCCGGTATTTCACAGGAGGGTGATCATCAATGTGTGTGCCCGTCTCTCGGATAGATGTTAAACTGGCGTCACATCTGCCGGAATCTCTTTCTCCCCTCTCCCCTCTCACCCCTCTGCCCTCTCACCCATATCCCACCCTCTCCCTCCCTTACAACCCGACACTCCCCTCTCCCCTTTCCTCTCCCCTCCCTTTCTCTCCCCCTCTAATATCTCCCCACCCCTCTCCCCCCCCGTGCTCTGCACCTCCCCTCCCCCTCTGTGAGGGGACTGTAGTATGTATGAATCAGATTTGGAGTGAGCTGACCGGAGGAGTGCAAAGGTCGCTGCATGTATGAGCATGATGTGGGCAGACCTTTGCCAGGTAGATACTGTAGCATGGGTTTTAAATGCTCTGCCCCAGTCCAAAGTGCAACCTGTGTGTGTGCGTGTCTTATTGGTTGTTATCCCTTATGCGGGTTTCAGAAGGTGGAACGGATCCTCCCAGGTCTCAAAGTCACACTTTGGTTGTTAAGGGCAGTCGCAAATTATGGACAAGGTGGAAGTTTTGTTCTCAAAGTTTTGTCCAAGGACTCTTTTGAAGATCGACACTGAGCCCAGACAGCTTTCAACTGCAGTTCATTTGGAGTTATATTCTCAGGGATGGATTTTAAGATCTCGTAAAGTTCTTATTCATCATTCCCATTGCTCCAATAATTAATCACTTGTACAATTTCAGTGCTCTTCAGTCTTCATATCCAGATATTTTCACTTAATTTTTGAAATCTTGGTATTTCATCATTTCGTGATTTCTGTGTTGTTTCATCAAAATTTCTGGGTAATGAAACCAAAATTGCAATGCCGTTTTTTAATTTTATATCCAAGTACTATATCGGGTCACAATGCTCTGTTTATATTGTCTCCGCGTCGATGGATCATCAGGTGGGTCGTATGTGAGTGTTACTTCCTTTTCACAATACACTTTTGTTTGTGTTTCCATGAGTTTTCTGGGACTGGGACGTTGAAGTTCTGCAGATGTGCCAGTGGATTCCTCGACAAACCTTGTTGTGCCTTTGTGTGTACAGCTGTTCTGACATGAGGTTTTTTTACATCCCGATGTAAAAGGAAGTGGCTCGTACTTCCTGTTTCTACATTTCAGAACCTCAGCTTATCCTATGACTCAGTCCCGCCATTTCTTAAAGCCATTCGTGTAATGTTCCTGGTCTTGGCATTTATAACGATTCGTTCTCCATCCCAGTTAGGCTGTCCTCTTCTTAGCCATTCCAGTGAGCCTTCTTTGTCTATGCCCAATCAGTCCCAGCCTTTTAAAAAATATCTTACTGCTCTTTGTCATTCTCCCAGTTGTGGGTGAATATCTGTTGATATTTTGATTTTTTCTTTCATATTTTTTTGCTATCAATGGAGCTGTATCGTTCTGTTTCGGTTTCATGCAATAACATCTTCCATTGCACTGTCTTTTGAATTCTTTGCGAGGTGGTTAGGATATCTCTCTTGGCTTGCTGTCTTCATGTTTCTATAACAAATTGGATTCTGTAGTCTGTTGAACTTTTCACATATTCAGCCAGTCCGATAGATGTCATTCTGTGCACTTGGTTGAGTTCCATCAGGCCTCCTTCTCGTCATGTCATATACGTTCTCGGATGCACTGATTTTTGTCGAGCATTTTGCGCTGGTGAGGTGTTTCTTTGTTTTGATATCTACTTTGTTGCTTTCTGGTTGTGGCCAGTTTACTATTCCAAGCTGTATTGGAATACTGGTATTGTTGTTGGTTTATGCTGTTGATTGTTTCTCGAGGTGAGATATTTTTCAGGATCATCCTCATTCTACGCATGTATTCCTTGTTAAGTTTTGCGCATTTGTTTGTGACATATTTAGTGGCCCTCTTCCACTCCAAGGCATTTGTAAGATGCTTCGTTATCTATCTCCTATATTGCTGTATTTAGGTCGATATTTATGTTTTCGGTTTTGTTGTTTACCTTGTACAAATGTGCACTTGGCACACTTATCTAGGCCCAATTCCATTTGAATGTCATCGGAGACCATTTCACCAATTCAGGTTGTCTCACAATTTTTCGTCGTTTGGTGCGAAGACTTTTAGATCATCCATGTACAATAGATTTGTCACCTTTCCTGTCTCTTTGGACTTTCTTTTTATGGACATTAGGGTGTATCCAGTGGCTTGCTATTAATGAGGTGACTCGGTGGGTCCAGGCCAGGCAAAACAGGAGGGCAAAAGGCTATCACCCCTGGAAGATCCCGCGTCATTTCTTCACCCTGGTATTTGGATCTTTCCTTCCGAGTGCTGCTGTATGCTGCAGATTTGTGTGTGTAAGTGTTGACTGTTGCTACTCGCTTGTAATAACAGGAAATGGTGGAACTCTACACCTCACATCTATGGAATTTCTCGTATTTCTATGTTTCTGTGAGTCTGATTGCATCGAGAAACACAACAATTATGGTTAACCATTTTGAAATTGCCACTCTTTGTTAAATGCTTGTGTTTAAAAGACTATTTGACTTACAGATTTCGCCCTTGTGACAGCAGGTTAAAAGTGTCGCTGAAACGCACACAGCACATGCATGAAAGGCCTCGTTAGCATTTATGCGTCATTTTGAAGTCCCGTATGATAAAACCGATTATTCCACAATTGTAGCACAAAGCAGGCTCAAGCAATTGGTTCACTCCGTTGGTCTAGTATGGAGAAGTACTTAATAACAATGGAATTGTATATTTTGAACGCTGTAGAACATGAATTGGAACACAAACCTGGAGTTTAACAGAATTTGACTCTGAATTTGGCAAATTGAATGGGGTAGAATCTCAGGCTGGGCTGCAGGATGGCCTGGAGTCCACACACTTGCCTCTAAGCTGTTAACCTGGGTTGAATCCCAATCCAGCTATAAACTGTCACACTGGTGTTTCACAGGCAGGGTTATTTATCAATGTGTCCTCAGATGGATGTTAATGCGGTGCCCCTCTGCTGGCATGAGTTGGTGGATGTTAAAGATACCATGGTCTCCTTCACGAAGAGTAGGTGAGCTATACACCAGCACCAGGCCAAATTCAAAATTCCTGCCGAATGTTAGGCTTGCCAGCTGGTTCATGAAAGAATTATGCCAAGCTTCTCCCACCCCCCCCCACCAACTCTTCAAGAATGTGGGAAAAATTGTGGCCATTAAGAAGAAGAAGAAGAAAGAAGAAGAAGAAGATTATGGAGTCTCCTCCAGAGTGCGCCTGCACATTCGTGGTAAAGCAATTGATTCAGTGTGTCCGTCTGTCAGTCAAACAAAATTGAACATCATTTCAAAGAAGCAATTTACTGTTTGGAGTGACAATAAAGGATGCAAACAACATACATGAATAACTAATTTAATGTGCCAAATAAAGTGGTGTAAAAGACGATGCATCAACGGCATTAAACTTCCAATTAAATGGGGGTTTTTTTTCAAAAGCCTTTAAAACTTTTATTTTATTTCATTTTGATCATGTGTTATTGTATTTGAACACTGTAGAACACAAATCAAATTTGCCATGCGCTCTGCGTGCGAGTAACGGTGAGATTCAGACTAAAATAGCGGTGCTTCGTGATGCAACCACAGAGATAAACTTTGTCCAAAAGATCTGTTTGTTTAATTGGAGTATCTTTTCTCAAAATCATTCCAAAATCGTCAATTTCTCTGAGAAGAGTTTGGATCTCTGAGAAGAGTTTGGAGTTTGAAGAGTGACCAAAGGCAGGTGGAAGTCTTCCAGGTGGTAAAGCTGATGTTGGATCTCGTAGGAATTGAACACAGTCTTTGGTCTTTGAGCGTCTGAAGTTGATAGAAGTTCAGCTCTGAATTGTTCTGTTTGACGCATCAGCTGCGTATGGTTGCCATCGCACTTGTTATTCAAAGTTCACGAAACATGCTAACATAGATTGTGATCGGAAACACAAAGCAAGAGTTGAAATGACCTTTCCCATGTCCTTTTTATTAAGACTGCATAGGGTAAGGTGTTCTATGAACTCTAGTTGTTGAGACGTATACTTGTTAACCAAACTGCCTCATCTTGCCATTCAGTTCGTCATATCTCATGAGAAATCATAGGAGATTTTTTTGTAAGGGCAAACATCTGTGCTTGACCAAAAAGATCAACCAACATGTTAATTTCTCATTTGACACATTTAACATTTGAGCTTGCAGAACCATCGCTCAAAGTGACCAAGGCAGGTGGAAGTCTTCCAGGTGGTAAAGCTGATGTTGGATGTCCGTAGGAATTGAACACAGTCTTTGGTCTTTGAGCATCTGAAGATCATTTCCAATCGAGGTAAAATAACAATGTTTATCCTACTCTATCTCAAGATTACCATTAAATCTGTAGCATTCAAATTGAATTTGCAAACATCTTGAACTTTACATGACGCATCTGAGCCTTTAACTGTCCAGTGATTGATGTATACACTGTGCTTATGAATTAAAGTAAACCAGTAAATGACTCATAGCCTCAGGAATTTTTATTACTTTTTATAGGAAGCTATTTATCATTTCTTAAAGAGGGCATATCAGGGAAAATATTGAGATTCTGATTCCAAGTATAGTCTGAAAGAATTATGAGAAAATGAATGGATCAGACTTGTTAGATTTACCATTCTCTCTTTTAATATAATGACACCCCCCACTCCTTACCCCCTTAACCCTAATCCACTTATTAGCCCTGCCTTCACCTCTCACTCTCGTGCCTACATCTCTGGAATGTTGAACACAATCAGAGCAAGTCTAACCCTCAACCTCAACCTCAGTTCCCCTTCCATAAATACATTGCAGTTATAGAGTTAACTCTCAAAGTCTCAATTAACCATGGCATAATAATAGCTGGGATTTGAAGCTTATTTTGCAACAAAACACATTCCAGCAGAGAATCAATCCGAATCAAAATCTTTTTAGAAATCCTTTAAAAGTACACTGTATTTCTTAATGACCCGAGTTCTTGCGTTACTAAAATCCTGGAGTGAAAAATAAATGAGGAAAAATCGAAGGAATTTCATTCTGGTCAGCAAAAAGGCCATTTTCTGCATTTCTATAGCATCCCACCCTGCATGGCATGGCTCTTATTGAAAGCATGGCTTTACACACTCATATGTTCCCTGGGGAAAATGGAAAGTAGAAGCACAATAAACCAGCACAATCGCCTAAAAAAAGCATTGTTAGTGGAAGTCCTGCCCAATATAAGACTTCTTTCAAAGTTATTTTCAGTCCTTACCTGCTCACTTCACACAATCTTTACCATTCACTGCCACACAAAAGGTCACTGCCCTTTGATGTAAAAAAAAAGAAGAAAAAAGAATAAAAAAGAAGCTTGGCGAGTTGTCGTCCAAAAGTAAACTTGCCCCAGTTTTTCAGAACAAAAAACGTCGTCTGGATTTGTGTATTCGACACGAGAACTGGGGAATGGCTCAGGAATTATTCTGTGGAAACAAGACAACAAATAAACAATAACGTTTCTCTGTCATTGGTAAATCCACGTGATCAATATTTTAAAAAATCATCACTCGGAGCTTCACCTTCACTTGGAAACTAATATTACCAGGTAGAATTAGTACCAGGTAGAATTTCAGATCTTGTTCTCGAGAAGGACATACAGCAAGGGCATCTTCCAGTTCAAAAAGGACGCGGACAATGATCAGGATCATCGACAACCTGTTTAGGGGAGAACGCTTCCGTTCTTTGGCTTTTGCTTTATGTGTCAAAACGTAAAGGGAAACTAAACTGGACTTTCAAATACTGAGAGCTATTAGATCTCATCATTGTTGATTTTTCGCTTATACACTTATGTTTGAATAAAATGTCCACCATTAAGCTGGAAATGCACCTTCATTAAATTTCCCAGTAATTTTTGTAGGAGGCAGCAGCTGGCTGTAAATCACATGCCCACGTTGCATGTTTCACAGCAACTGGGAACCCTCATTCATGATGCGGCTGTCTCCACAGAAATTACTGGGAAATTCACGAAGCTTCAGTTGTTGCTTGTGGTGCCATTTTTTGACGCAAAATATGTGATCGTGATCATATGTAACACAAGGGAAACCCAGACGGAGGAGGCCACTCGCACGCCAAGCCCATACCATATCCACCTTCTCAACAATTCAGGGACAACACCACAATCCCTGTACCTCTGAATTCTGTTTTTCCCTAACTACACATTCCCACTTGACATGATACTGCGACACAAACAATTGGACATCTCCAACCTCGATCATATCTGCTAACTTAAGCTACCTTCCATCCTGACAATATCCCTGCACCCCTCTCACTGCCCATTGCTTCTAAGTACTTGTTAAAATCAAGTTTAAACCTATCAACTGTCCCTGCTGCCACCTTCCCGAGGCAACCATTCCATGCATCACAACTCTGGGTTTCAAAAAATGAGAATATTTTTGGAAATTTGTGCTTATATTCCCCTTAAACACAGAGACATGTGGGTATGTTTAACGGTGCGGATTATCGTCTTCATGAATTTTTATTTATTTCGGGCCAATAACTTTTCACACACCATTATTATCACAGCCTGTGTGGAATAGTAATGTAAAAAAGCCAAACTTCAATAAATGAATGTAAAAATTTCAGCCAATTACTTCTGATGGGAACACAACACAGGATTAATTGAACAAATGACCTTTTTGTTCAGAGGTTTCCTTTTATGATGGCAATTTGCCTTGATACAGTAGCAACTAGAAGGGCACTCAGTAGAGCGCCTCCCTCCGCCACACCTCTGATCCATGAGAACATATCAGGCCCAATACATTTTAGAAATATCACTATGTCGTTTTTGGTACCTCAACGGTGAAAATCACTTTTAAAATTCTAGTAGTCGGGCTTAAAATTCGAGTAAAATCCGTATATCGCCTTTCTAGATTTTGTCCTTTAAATATTTCACGTGTGTAACTTGCTGCATTATTAATACTGTAATTCTTGCGTGAAGAAATTTCTCTTTTTCATTAATACTATTCTTATATCTGCCCCGAAATATTCCCCTCCATTTAATTTTGACCGCATGTTCAATCAAGCATAGTCTATAATATTCCTGATATACTTCCCTTCATTAACATTTCAACATTTTCAGGGTGTGTTCAATTCTCTGTGTGTGTGCCCTTGTTCTGACAAGATAGCCAAGGTAGCATACTCGCTACTCACCTTTGAGCCGTCTGATATGGATTTCATTCCCATGCCAACTATAAACTGTCATCCTGATGCTTTACAAGCAGTGTTGCTGCATCAAGGAGTACACAGTCTTTGAACGGGACATTAAGCCGGCTGTCCTGTCTACCAACATTTGCTCATACATTGTTGTGGTCGTCTGGCCATCCTAGTTGCCCGTTCGAATCCGGCGAGTCGCCTCAATGCGACCGTAACAGTGAACCATTTCAGGACCTCTCTGCTGGATCACGTGTCTAAAAGCCACAACCATGCAGATTGCAAGTACCGAATTGGTCTAGGAGAGGAGGAGAGGAGGAGATTGGGACCATACTCTGTGCAGAGCGTTGTGCTGCTTCAGCAGTCTCCTTGGCTATTGGGCACAATCCTGGACGGGTCGCCACTCCGACACAGTATACCAACATGCTGGCACTCATTTTGCCGACCTTGGAAGGATGATGGATCGAGTTAACCCCACCTGGTATTAATTCAACAGCTGAGCAGGATTTGAACTCAGGACCCTAGGATCCAAAGCCTGCCACTCTCACCAGTAAGCCAACACCAAGCATAATCAGTCCAGCACTATGCTAATTAGGCACACAGGTCTCCATTCAAATTCGGCCAAGTAAGCCTGAGAAGCGCAGCATGGTCTTATATGCGCGTGAAGAACCGCAGCCAATTAATCCCTCAACGGGCTTTTCTCAATCACCAAAAAGAAACACGACAACAAGAATATGTACAAATTATCAAAGAAACGAGGAGGAGGAGGAGAAAGGAAAGGTGTGGCTGGCTGGGCGGGGACGTGGCATCACGTGGCAGCTCTGCAGATGTCACATCCTCCTTCAGAGATCGGTTCAGGCATCTGCTATTCTCCTACCCTGCTGCGCATGCTTCTATTGTCTCTGGCCCACACCTCTCCGTGACTTACCCTGCCCCTCCCCTCTCGCTCCCATTGGCCCAAGGCTCGTTTGATGATGGACTGCCTATCTCCAAGTTGTCGCTTGGCGGTTCTCCCCTCCAGTCGTGAGCTGTCTGAGGCTTTTTTCTTGCCATGCTAACACCTCAAGGCTAACAAAGCGCCTTGAAAAGGACATTTAAGACAGATTACAGAGGGTAAAACAGTAAATAAAAGCTTCAACAGGATAACGGTTTTTAGACACAGACATTGGGAAAGGGAGATATCATCTGTCTCGACATAAGCGATGCATATTTATTATCACGAATACATCTTCTCGTGCTTATTATTAACATTAATTAAGGAAATAACTGCTTTATACGGCAATCAACCTCTTGGAGCCATCCACAGCAACATGTTAAAGATCCCACAACACCTTTCAAAGGTAGGCCATTGTGTACTTCAGCTAATTTTGTGCATCGGGAACACGATGCCGGCCAGGATGTAGCGAACATCCTCGCCGGGATAAAGGAGCATTAGTTAGGGAAGGTTTAGCGTTAGATAGACCGGCCTAATGTGGGCATTATGAGTCGTCCTCCAAGGGCCCGGTAATATCAGTTCGGGGAAATTTAGGTTAGAATTTAGAAATGGATTGGAGACATGGACAGACATGGAACGTGTCGTGGGACGTAGATTTGCGATAGAGTTAAATGAACGTACATTTGAGTAAGGAATGACGGGGAGCATGAGTTAGTTGGGGGACGTAGTTATTAGAGTGTTGGAGTGAATTTAAAAAAATAAAAAAATACGAGGATGAATGTGGGTCAGCGGCCCGAGTGTGAATGGAGTGAATGTGGATGCATGGTGCGAAGAATGATTGGGGGCAGAGTGCATCCCACCCAAGGGAACCCGGGGTTAGTGTAATACTAGTTAGCGGGTTAGTTAAATTAAGCAAAAGGATGTCGTTTTGTTGTTGGTGTTGAACGAAGGCACGAAACCTTTTGTAGGTGCAGGAGACTATTGACCGGCTGGAGCGTGGCTGGTGAAATATGTGTACTGAGTAGAGGGCACCCCGGGCACCGAAGTAGTCAGCCAGAGTAGCCATGGGTCCAAGCGACGGAGTTAGTGTAATGGGCACGGGTACGCAGGGAAAGGGGCTCGGAGTGCCAAAATGCCACGTGGGCATCGACCGGGAAAATGCCAGGAAGGGCATTCCCCACGTTCATAGGCTCAGAGACAGCCTCAGAGACCCGGGGATGCTGAAGATTGAGTTCGGCAGGTGGGTAGACCTGCCAGTGGAGCCACGCTGCCCAGCCACGAAATTGTGCGAGAGCACGGGAGAAAATTTGCGGCCAGGCCCAAATTAATAACGAACACCAACACAGGCAACGGAATCGTGGTGCTAGAACCAATAGTTTAAAGAGACAGGCGTGTTGAAAAGCCCCGGGATAGATTAAAGTTTAATAGATGGTAGGTAAGATAGACAACGTGTACCCCTTCGCACCATCCATCTCTTCGCTGTTTGTAGGCCGCTGGACTCATCTTGAAAATGCTGAAACCTGTGGGAGCTATTCTGAGGCGCATTGGCTCGAGACAGATTCACTTGTTCTCTTCCTCAATCCTTTCAAAAAGGATCTTAGGGATTGGGAAAGACAGTTTGGACAGGTTAGTCAAACAAAGACGATAAGGGGTTCGGGACACACGTAATTATAAAAAAGTCAAAATTTAGTTGTTTTTTTTGTTGTTACAAGCTAATGGGGTGGGTATGGACAAGGACAGGCATAGGCAATAGGTTGGGGGAGACTGTAGGGTAAACCGAGCCCGTCTTCGGACCGGCCAATGCCACCACACTCCCCTCACAACCTCACGAGACCACACCGAGGCCGGCCAGCTTCATGTGCTGACCTGTTGTACTGTCGCACCTTACCTGGTCTGCACTTGCCATGCCTTTGCCTTGACTCCATTTGCCATGCCTTTATTTGCCTTGCCATTTCACTCACTTTACCATGTGTGCCAGGACCAACTGTGTGGAAGTGTTTGCAAGGATTGCCGTGCAGGCAACCGCTTACCGGGACTGCATTTGTGCAGCCTGGACATCTATCTCGTTGTTGCTTTAAAAGGCCAGTTCAAATGGAGTGTGAGACGGCGTGTGGCCTGCCGTGTTAGGGTGAGTTGCCTCCAGCAGCAGGAAAACAAACAAACAAAAAACAACAAACAACAAAGGACCATTGAGGGCCCTGAAGATGCCAGAGATTGATTGCCTGCTGCTGCACTCATCCCCGAATGTTGCCTTTATTGTGTTCTCTCCTCAAGTCACAGGTCCCGCCATGGTAATGTAAATATTAGAAATGTATTTAGTTCTAACCCACCTGTTTGTTTGTTTCGTTCCAATTTCTGGCAATGTAGATAAGTTGTCCGTATGAGTCTGTTAGTTTAGTTACGCAACGCACTAGGTTATTTATTTTCAGGACATGTATTCGAAATGTCGCACTCAGGGATCCGTAGGTAAAATGTACTCTGGGAACTTCTACCTGCATGACACATGAACGTTAACGACTCGGGTCGAGTCCAGCAAAAGGGAGGGGGTAGTGTTGCGGTTCTCGGAACCGTATGCATTCAACAGATAGTGTCCCAAGGCAGTGATTCCATTATATAACGTGTAGATAGTCCCCTTCTTTGTTAGGCGGACAACAAGGGAGTGCGTTGAGATATCTAATAGCTTGGGTTGCTTCAATCATTTTTTCCTTCATTTCATCCCTACTCTTCTTCTTTGATTATTCCTGAGGTAAATCAGACACGTGCGCCTTCGCTGTAAGGTGGGCCTCGTGAGATCAGCATGTGCAGCACCACGGTGAGGGATCTGCTGCATAGAGATCCTCGTTCCCGGACGAGCCCTAAACCCGGCATGTGTGGCGAGTCATGTGTGCTTGGCAGTGCGGGGTTGGCGACTCGAGCTTCCGATGGTCTGGGGAGAATTGCCGGTTGCATTAAAAAGGCATGCGAATAAATACCTCTTAAGAGGCTGCACGAATGGTGTTTTTCCTGTTTTTCACGGCACGGGAAACACGGCCAGCACGACGCCCACGCTGCACGAAACGCGTACGGAGGCCAATATCCAACACATATTGGTGTTCGCCCCACGCACACGCTAGCGGAGTTGTGTGAACGCGAGCGCGGGCCACGTGCGTAATGGTGGAACCGCGTGCACTGTATGGAATGTGCTCGAAAGCAGACACGTACGCCGCT
>CM068963.1:69218301-69231764 GCA_035128595.1 Eptatretus atami | reverse complement strand
GTACATCGCCATGGATAAATCCATGCACGTTTCACGAGCGGCGTACGTGTCTGCTTTCGAGCACATTCCATACAGTGCACGCGGTTCCACCATTACGCACGTGGCCGCGCTCGCGTTCACACAACTCGCTAGCGTGTGCGTGGGGCGAACACCAATATGTGTTGGATATTGGCCTCCGTACGCGTTTCGTGCAGCGTGGGCGTCGTGCTGGCCGTGTTTCCCGTGCGTGAAAAACACCATTCGTGCAGCCTCTAAGAGTATTTATTCGCATGCCTTTTTAATGCAACCGGCAATTCTCCCAGACCATCGGAAGCTCGAGTCGCCAACCCCGCACTGCCAAGCACACTGACTCGCCAACAATGCCGGGTTTAGGGCTCGTCCGGGAACGAGGTCTCTATGCAGCAGATCCCTCACCGTGGTGCTGCACATGCTGATCTCACGAGGCCCCACCTTACAGCGAAGGCGCACGTGTCTGATTTACCTCAGGAATAATCAGAAAAGAAGAGAGTAGGATGAAATGAAGGAAAAAATGATTGAAGCAACCCAAGCTATTAGATAATCTCAACGCACTCCCTTGTTGTCCCGCTAAACAAAAGGAGGGGACTATCTACACGTTATATAATGGAATCACTGCCTTGGGACACTATCTGTTGAATGCATACGGTTCGAGAACCGCAACACTACCCCCTCCCTTTTGCTGGACTCGACCCGAGTCGTTAACGTTCATGTGTCATGCAGGTAGAAGTTCCCAGAGTACATTTTACTACGGATCCCTGAGTGCGACATTTCGAATACATGTCCTGAAAATAAATAACCTAGTGCGTTGCGTAACTACTAACAGACTCATAGCGACAACTTATCTACATTGCCAGAAATTGGAACGAAACAAACAAACAGGTGGGTTAGAAATAAATACATTTCTATATTTACATTACCCATGGCGGGGACCTGTGACTTGAGGAGAGAACACAATAAAGGCAACATTCGGGGATGAGTGCAGCAGCAGGCAATCAATCTCTGGCATCTTCAGGGCCCTCAATGGTCCTTTGTTTGTTGTTGTTTTTTGTTTGTTTGTTTTCCTGGCTGCTGGAGGCAACTCACCTAACACGGCAGCCACACGCCGTCTCACACTCCATTTGAACTGGCCTTTATAAGCAACAACGAGATAGATGTCCAGGCTGCAAAATGCAGTCCCGGTAACGCGGTTGCCTGCACGGCAATCCTTGCAAACACTTCCACACAGTTGGTCCTGGCACACATGGTAAAGTGAGTGACATGGCAAGGCAAATAAAGGCATGGCAAATGGAGTCAAGGCAAAGGCATGGCAAGTGCAGACCAGGTAAGGTGCGACAGTACAACAGGTCAGCACATGAAGCTGGCCGGCCTCGGTGTGGTCTCGTGAGGTTGTGGAGGGAGTGTGGTGGCATTGGCCGGTCCGAAGACGGGCTCGTCTTACCCTACAGTCTCCCCCCAACCTATTGCCTATGCCTGTCCTTGTCCATACCCACCCCCATTAGCTTGTAACAACAAAAAAAAACAACTAAATTTTGACTTTTTTATAATTACGTGTGTCCCGAACCCCTTATCGTCTTTGTTTGACTAACCTGTCCAACTGTCTATTCCCAATCCCTAAGACCTTTTGAAAGGATTGAGGAAGAGACAAGTGAATCTGTCTCGAGGCCAATGCAGCCTCAGAATAGCTCCCACAGGTTTCAGGCATTTTCAAGATGAGTCCAGCGGCCTACAAACAGCGAAGAGATGGATGGTGCGAAGGGGTACACGTTGTCTATCTATCCTACCATCTATTAAACTTTAATCTATCCCCGGGGCTTTCAACACGCCTGTCTCTTTAAACTATTGGTTCTAGCAACCACGATTCCGTTGCCTGTGTTGGTGTTCGTTATTAATTTGGGCCTGGCCGCAAATTTTCTCCCGTGCTCTCGCACAATTTCGTGGCTGGGCAGCGTGGCTCCACTGGCAGGTCTACCCCCTGCCGAACTCAATCTTCAGCACCCCGGGTCTCTGAGGCTGTCTCTGAGCCTATGAACGTGGGGAATGCCTTCCTGGCATTTTCCCGGTCGATGCCCACGTGCATTTTGGCACTCCGAGCCCCTTTCCCGCGTACCCGTGCCCATTACACTAACTCCGTCGCTTGGACCCATGGCTACTCTGGCTGACTACTTCGGTGCCCGGGGTGCCCTCTACTCAGTACACATATTCACCAGCCACGCTCCCAGCCGGTCAATAGTCTCCTGCACCCTACAAAAGGTTTCGTGCCTTCGTTCAACACCAACAACAAAACGACATCCTTTTGCTTAATTTAACTAACCCGCTAACTAGTATTACACTAACCCCGGTTCCCTTGGGTGGGATGCACTCCTGCCCCAATCATTCATTCGCACCATGCATTCCACATTCACTCCATTCACACTCGGCCCGCTGACCCACATTCACTCATCGTATTTTTTATTTTTTAAATTCACTCCAACACTCTATAACTACGTCCCCCAACTAACTCATGCTCCCCGTCATTCCTTCCTCAAATGTACGTTCCATTTAACTCTATCGCAAATCTACGTCCCACGACACGTTCCATGTCTGTCCATGTCTCCAATCCATTTCTAAATTCTAACCTAAATTTCCCGAACTGATATTACCGGCCCTTGGAGGACGACTCATAATGCCCACATTAGGCCGGTCTATCTAACGCTAAAACCTTCCCTAACTAATGCTCCTTTATCCCGGCGAGGATGTTCCGTACATCCTGGCCGGGCATCGTGTTCCCGATGCACAAAATTAGCTGAAGTACACAATGGCCTACCTTTGGAAAGGTGTTGTGGGATCTTTAACATGTTGCTGTGGAATGGCTCCAAGAGGGTTGATAATGCTTCGTATAAAGCAGTTATTTCCTTAATTAATGTTAATAATAAGCACGAGAAGATGTATTCGTGATAATAAATATGCATCGCTTATGTCGAGACAGATGATATCTCCCTTTCCAATGTCTGTGTCTAAAAACCGTTATCCTGTTGAAGCTTTTATTTACTGTTTTACCCTCTGTAATCTGTCTTAAATGTCCTTTTCAGGCGCTTTGTTAAGCCTGAGGTGTTAGCATGGCAGAAAATAAGGCCTCAGACAGCTCACGACTGGAGGGGAGGAACCGCCAAGCGACAACTTGGAGATAGGCAGTCCACTCATCAAACGAGCCTTGGGCCAATGGGGAGCGAGAGGGGAGGGGCAGGGTAAGTCACGGCATGAGTGTGGGCCAGAGACAATAGAAGCATGCGCAGCAGGGTAGGAGAATAGCAGATGCCTGAACGATCTCTGAAGGAGGATGTGACATCTGCAGAAGCTGCCACGTGATGCCACGTCCCCGCCCAGCCAGCCACACCTTTCCTTTCTCCTCCTCCTCCTCGTTTCTTTGTATAATTTGTACATATTCTTGTTGTCGTGTTTTTCTTTTTGGTGATTGAGAAAAGCCCGTTGAGGGATTAATTGGCTGCGGTTCTTCACGCCGAATATAAGACCTGCTGCGCTTCTCAGGCTTACTTGGCCGAATTTGAATGGAGACCTGTGTGCCTAATTAGCATAGTGCTGGACTGATTATGCTTGGTGTTGGCTTACTGGTGAGAGTGGCAGGCTTTGGATCCTAGGGTCCTGAGTTCAAATCCTGCTCAGCTGCTTGAATTAATACCAGGTGGGGTAACTCGATCCTCATCCTTCCAAGGTCGGCAAAATGAGTGCCAGCATGTTGGTATATTGTGTCGGAGTGGCGACCCGTCCAGGATTGTGCCCAATAGCCAAGGAGACTGCTGAAGCAGCACCAACGCTCTGCACAGAGTATGGTCCCAATCTCCTCCTCTCCTCTCTCCTAGACCAATTCGGTACTTGCAATCTGCATGGTATTGTGGCTTTTAGACACGTGATCCAGCAGAGAGGTCCTGAAATGGTTCACTGTTACGGTCGCATTGAGGCGACTCGCCGGATTCGAACGGGCAACTAGGATGGCCAGACGACCACAACAATGTATGAGCAAATGTTGGTAGACAGGACAGCCGGCTTAATGTCCCGTTCAAAGACTGTGTACTCCTTGATGCCAGCAACACCCTGCTTGTAAAGCATCAGGATGACAGTTTATAGTTGGCATGGGAATGAAATCCATATCAGACGGCTCAAAGGTGAGTAGCGAGTATGCTACCTTGGCTATCTTGTCAGAACAAGGGCACACACACAGAGAATTGAACACAGCCCTGAAAATGTTGAAATGTTAAATGAAGGGAAGTATATCAGGATATTATAGACTATGCTTGATTGAACATGCGGTCAAAATTAAATGGAGGGGAAAAATATTCGGGGCAGATATAAGAATAGTATTAATGAAAAAGAGAAATTTCTTCACGCAAGAATTACAGTATTAATAATGCAGCAAGTTAC
Source organism: Eptatretus atami (assembly GCA_035128595.1). Taxonomy (NCBI): domain Eukaryota; kingdom Metazoa; phylum Chordata; class Myxini; order Myxiniformes; family Myxinidae; genus Eptatretus; species Eptatretus atami. Next base: position 69,227,330 of record CM068963.1, on the reverse strand, counting down.
ACACGTGAAATATTTAAAGGACAAAATCTAGAAAGGCGATATACGGATTTTACTCGAATTTTAAGCCCGACTACTAGAATTTTAAAAGTGATTCTTCACCGTTGAGAGTACCAAAAACGACATAGTGATATTTCTAAAAATGTATTGGGCCTGATATGTTCTCATGGATAGGTATTGTGTGGCGGAGGGAGGCGCTTACTGAGTGCCCTTCTAGTTGCTACTGTATCAAGGCAAATTGCCATCATAAAAGGAAACCTCTGAACAAAAAGGTCATTTGTTCAATTAATCCTGTGTTGTGTTCCCATCAGAAGTAATTGGCTGAAATTTTTAACATTCATTTATTGAAGTTTGGATCTTATTTCACTTACTATTCCACACAGGCTGTGATAATAATGGTGTGTGAAAAGTTATTGGCCCGAAATAAATAAAAATTCATGAAGACGATAATCCGCACCGTTAAACATACCCACATGTCTCTGTGTTTAAAGGGAATTATAAGCACAAATTTCCAAAAATATTCTCATTTTTTGAAACCAGAGTTGTGAATGCATGGAATGGTTGCCTCGGGAAGGTGGCAGCAGGGAAGTTGATAGGTTTAAACTTGATTTTAACAAGTATTAGAAGCAATGGGCAGTGAGAGGGGTGCAGGGATATTGTCAGGATGGAAGGTAGCTTAAGATTAGACAGATATGATCGAGGTTGGAGATGTCCAATTGTTTTGTGCGAGTATCATGTCAAGTGGGAATGTGTAGTTAGGGAAAAACAGAATTCAGAGGTACAGGGATTGTGGTGTGTCCCTGAATTGTTGAGAAGGTGGATATGGTATGGGCTTGGCGTGCGAGTGGCCTCTCCGTCTGGGTTTCCCTTGTGTATACATATGATCACGATCACATATTTTGCGTCAAAAAATGGCACCACCAAGCAACAACTGAAGCTTCGTGAATTTCCCAGTAATTTCTGTGGAGACAGCCGCATCATGAATGAGGGTTCCCAGTTGGCTGTGAAACATGCAACGTGGGCATGTGATTTACAGCCAGCTGCTGCCTCCTACAAAAATTACTGGGAAATTTAATGAAGTTGCATTTCCAGCTTAATGGTGGACATTTTATTCAAACATAAGTGTATAAAGCGAAAAATCAACAATGATGAGATCTAATAGCTCTCAGTATTTGAAAGTCCAGTTTAGTTTCCCTTTACGTTTTGACACATAAAGCAAAAGCCAAAGAAACGGAAGCGTTCTCCACCTAAACAGGTTGTCGATGATCCTGATCATTGTCCGCGTCCTTTTTGAACTGGAAGATGCCCTTGCTGTATGTCCTTCTCGAGAACAAGATCTGAAATTCTACCTGGTACTAATTCTACCTGGTAATATTAGTTTCCAAGTGAAGGTGAAGCTCCGAGTGATGATTTTTAAAATATTGATCACGTGGATTTACCAATGACAGAGAAAACGTTATTGTTTATTTGTTGTCTTGTTTCCCACAGAAATAATTCCTGAGCCATTCCCCAGTTCTCGTGTCGAATACACAAATCCAGACGACTGTTTTTGTTCTGAAAAACTGGGGCAAGTTTACTTTTGGAACGACAACTCGCCAAGCTCTTTTTTATTTCTTTTTCTTCTTTTTTTTTTACATCAAAGGGCAGTGACCTTTTGTGTGGCAGTGAATGGTAAAGATTGTGTGAAGTGAGCAGGTAAGGACTGAAAATAACTTTGAAAGAGTCTTATATTGGGCAGGACTTCCACTAACAATGCTTTTTTTAGGCGATTGTGCTGGTTTTATTGTGCTTTCTACTTTCCATTTTCCCCAGGGACATATGAGTGTGTAAAGCCATGCTTTCAATAAGAGCCATGCCATGCAGGGTGGGATGCTATAGAAATGCAGAAAATGGCCTTTTTTGCTGACCAGAATGAAATTCCTTCGATTTTTCCTCATTTATTTTTCACTCCAGGATTTTTAGTAACGCAAGAACTCGGGTCATTAAGAAATACAGTGTACTATTAAAGGATTTCTAAAAAGATTTTGATTCGGATTGATTCTCTGCTGGAATGTGTTTTGTTGCAAAATAAGCTTCAAATCCCAGCTATTATTATGCCATGGTTAATTGAGACTTTGGAGTTAACTCTATACTGCAATGTATTTATGGAAGGGGAACTGAGGTTGAGGTTGAGGGTTAGACTTGCTCTGATTGTGCTTACAATTCCAGAGATGTAGGCAGAGAGTGAGAGGTGAAGGCAGGGCTAATAAGTGGATTAGGGTTAAGGGGGTAAGGAGTGGGGGGTGTCATTATATTAAAAGAGAGAATGTGTAAATCTAACAAGTCTGATCCATTCATTTTCTCATAATTCTTTCAGACTATACTTGGAATCAGAATCTCAATATTTCCCTGATATGCCCTCTTTAAGAAATGATAAATAGCTTCCTATAAAAAGATAATAAAAATTCCTGAGGCTATGAGTCATTTACTGGTTTACTTTAATTCATAAGCACAGTGTAATCCATCAATCACTGGACAGTTAAAGGCTCAGATGCGTCATGTAAAGTTCAAGATGTTTGCAAAATTCAATTTGAATGCTACAGATTTAATGGTAATCTTGAGTAGAGTAGGATAAACATTGTTATTTTACCTCGATTGGAAATGATCTTCAGATGCTCAAAGACCAAAGACTGTGTTCAATTCCTACGACATCCAACATCAGCTTTACCACCTGGAAGACTTCCACCTGCCTTTGGTCACTTTGAGCCGATGGTTCTGCAAGCTCAAATGTTAAATGTGTCAAATGAGAAATTAACATGTTGGTTGATCTTTTTGGTACAAGCACAGATGTTTGCCCTTACAAAAAAATCTCCTATGATTTCTCATGAGATATGACGAAACTGAATGGCAAGATGAGGCAGTTTGGTTAACAAGTATACGTCTCAACAACTAGAGTTCATAGAACACCTTACCCTATGCAGTCTTAATAAAAAAGAGACATGGAAAGGTCATTTCAACTCTTGCTTTGTGTTTCCGATCACAATCTATGTTAGCATTGTTCGTGAACTTTGAATAACAAGTGCGATGGCAACCATACGCAGCTGATGCTCAAACAGAACAATTCAGAGCTGAACCTTCTATCAACTTCAGACGCTCAAAGACCAAAGACTGTGTTCAATTCCTACGAGATCCAACATCAGCTTTACCACCTGGAAGACTTCCACCTGCCTTTGGTCACTCTTCAAACTCCAAACTCTTCTCAAGATCCAAACTCTTCTCAGAGAAATTGACGATTTTGGAATGATGTTTGGAGAAAAGATACTCCAATTAAACAAACAGATCTTTTGGACAAAGTTTATCTCTGTGGTTGCATCACGAAGCAACCGCTATTTTAGTCTGAATCTCACCGTTACTCCGCACGCAGAGCGCATGGCAATTTGATTTGTGTTCTACAGTGTTCAAATACAATAACACATGATCAAAATGAATAAAATAAAAGTTTTTAAAGGCTTTTGAAAAAAAAACCCCATTAATTGGAAGTTTAATGCCGTTGATGCATCGTCTTTTACACCACTTTATTGGCACATTAAATTAGTTATTCATGTATGTTGTTTGCATCCTTTATGATGTACCTCCAACAGTAAATTGCTTCTTTGAAATGATGTTCAATTTGTGTTTGACTGACAGACGGACACACTGAATCAATTGCTTTACCACGAATGTGGCAGGCGCACTCTGGAGGAGACTCCATAATTCTTCTTCTTCTTCTTTCTTCTTCTTCTTCTAAATGGCCACAATTTTTCCCACATTCTTGAAGAGTTGGTGGGAGGGGGGTGGGAGAAGCTTGGCATAATTCTTTCATGAACCAGCTGGCCAAGCCTAACATTCGGCAGGAATTTTGAATTTGGCCATGGTGCTGGTGATAGCTCACCTACTCTTCGTGAAGGAGACCATGGTATCTTTAACATCCACCAACTCATGCCAGCAGAGGGGCACCGCATTAACATCCATCTGAGGACACATTGATAAATAACCCTGCCTGTGAAACACCAGTGTGACAGTTTATAGCTGGATTGGGATTCAAACCCAGGTTAACAGCTTAGAGGCAAGTGTGTGGACCTCCAGGCCATCCTGCAGCCCAGCCTGAGATTCTACCCCATTCAATTTGCCAAATTCAGAGTCAAAATTCTGTTAAACTCCAGGTTTGTGTTCCAATTCATGTTCTACAGCGTTCAAATATACAATTCCATTGTTATTAAGTACTTCCTCCATCATGAGACCAACGGAGTGAACCAATTGCTTGAGCCTGCTTTGGTGCTACAATTGTGGAATAATCGGTTTTATCATACGGGACTTTCAAAATGACGCATAAATGCTAACGAGGCCTTTCATGCATGTGCTGTGTGCGTTTTCAGCGACACTTTTACCCTGCTGTCACAAGGCGAAATCTGTAAGTCAAATAGTCTTTTAAACACAAGCATTTAAACAAAAGAGTGGCAATTTCAAAATGGTTAACCATAATTGTTGTGTTTCTCGATGCAAATCAGATCACAGAAACATAGAAATACGAGAAATATCCATAGATGTGAGGTGTAGAGTTCCCACCATTTCCTGTTATTACAAGCGAGTAGCAACAGTCACACACTTACACACACAAATCTGCAGCATACAGCAGCACTCGGAAGGAAAGATCCAAATACCAGGGGTGAAGAAATGACGCGGGATCTTCCAGGGGTGATAGCCTTTTGCCCTCCTGTTTTGCCTGGCCCTGGACCCACCGAGTCACCTCATTAATAAGCAAGCACATGGATACACCCTAATGTCCAATAAAAGAAAGTCCAAAGAGACAGGAAAGGTGACAAATCTATTGTACATGGATGATCTAAAAGTCTTCGCACCAAACGACGAAAAATTGTGAGAACAACTGAAATTGGTGAAATGGTACTCCGATGACATTCAATGGAATTGGCCTAGATAAGTGTGCCAAGTGCAACTTTGTACAAGGTAAACAACAAAACCGAAACATAAATATCGACCTAAATACAGCAATATAGGAGATAGATAACGAAGCATCTTACAAATGCCTTGGAGTGGAAGAGGGCCACTAATATGTCACAAACAAATGCGCAAAACATTACCAAAGGAATACATGCGTAGAATGAGGATGATCCTGAAACATATCTCACCTCGAGAAACAAAATCAAAGCCATAAACCAACCAACAATACCAGTATTCCAATACAGCTGTGGAATAGTAAACTGGCCAAACCAGAAAGCAACAAAGTAGATATCAAAACAGGAAACCCTCACCAGCGCAAAATGCTCGACAAAAAATCAGTGCATCCGAGAACGTATATGACATGACGAGAAGGAGGCCTGATGGAACTCAACAAGTGACAGAATGACATCTATCGGACTGGCTGAATATGTGAAAGTTCAACAGACTACAGAATCCAATTTGTATAGAAACATGAAGACAGCAAGCCAGAAGATTCCTCTTCGGTCCTCGCTGGCAGCAGCGGATTCTCCACGGATGGTGAACGTCTTCTCTTCTCTACGGCCAGCGAAGCTGCGACCGAGCCGAGGAATGTACAGTGCGGGCCACTTTGGCGCGCGCGGAGCGAGCGCGTTGATCGACGCTAGTCGAACGCCCGAGCGGGTATGCGGGACCCTCGACCAGTCGCCCGGGCATGGCCCGGGGGTTTTTGCGGGATGGTTCGCGTGCCAGTTTTGGTGTGGGCGATTCGTGTCGTGTCGTGGGGTCGGAGCGAGGTGTGTTCGCTGTCTGGGATGGCCTGCCGGCAAACGAAGTGAGGCGGTTTCCGGGCCAAGCTGGCGGGCCACGTGAGGGTCGGGGCCAATCGGAGGCGCCCGATTCAGGTGATGATGTTACGATTTGGGGTGGCCCCTCCCCCGAGCTGCAAATCCTATAAAGGTCGGAGAAGTCCCTCCGTCTCTCTCTTGCTTTTTGAGTTTCTCCGCCTCTCTCTCGCCTCGCCTCACCGACACCGCCACGACCCACCTCCTGCTGCCCGGACTCCGCCTCCTCGTCTCCGCCCACACGAAGTCGACCCACCCGCCGACCTGGTCCCGCCTACTACTCCGTCCTCACACTCTGCACTCCGCCCCTTCTCGACTCAAGCTCCTCCTTTACGGTGCCCTATTCCTGGTTTGAAACTCCCTCTTCATGGGGTTTTCTGTGTCTCTGTGTGTGTGTGTGTGTGTGTGTGTGTGTGTGTGTGTGTGTGTGTGTGTGTGTGTGTGTGTGTGTTGGCACCTGTCTGCTTAAGTAAGACCACAGAAGATCGTTATTGTTATTATTGTTATTATTTTCGCGTTAAGTCTGCTCTGTGTCCCCTTTTGTAAGTTGACTGTTAATAAATCATTCTTAGGAATGTTCCCTGCTCGTTTTTGTCTTTTCTTCCATTGGTCCAGCATGGTCCGAATCCTACTTTAGCCAGTACTTTATTCCCAACGATCCGTTCCTTTTAGCCGGTACGTCCTTGGCAGTGTCGCTCGGCTGCATCCGATCCGGAAAAGTGATCCGATCTGGTAGAGTGATCCGGTTCGGACAAGGCGTACCTGGTACATGTTCCCTGGTAATTAAATCACGTGATTAATTAGGTAACCCGATTAACCCATAGACGGGAGGACCCTAGGTCACGCGGTTGAGTTATTGGCGTCCACGGTCGGTTAAGTGACCCGCCACGTCACGGAATTATCCGTGTGCGACGGCCTACAATGCGGGGAGTCTGGTGGGAACAGAGATAGCTTCCCCCACCTCGTGGTCTTCTCACCCGACCCCCCGGCCCGCACAATTATATGATATATATATATGTATATATATATATATATTATATATATATATATATATATATATACGTGTGTGTGTATATATGTATATGTATAGATATATATATATGTTTGTTGTTGTTCTTCTTCTTTCGGCTGCTCCCTTTAGGGGTCGCCACAGCGGATCATCCGTTATGATCCGCATACTGATTTGGCACAGGTTTTACGCCGGATGCCCTTCCTGACGCAACCCTGGTCGCCTCTTACGACACAGGGATAAGGATTGGGTTTCGCCATGATTCTGGGCTGCCCTACACCCTCTCATAGCGTGGCCCAGCGCAGAGTCCCCGTCCTCAAGCGATCCTCCAACCCAATCCTCCGAGTAGCCAGATTACAGGCGCACGCCACTACGCCTGGTTATATATATATATATATATATATATATATATATATATATATATATATATATATATACGCTCTCCACCCATTGGTTGGACAGCTGACCTGATGTCACCAACAACTGTAACCTGAAATATTTAACCTAAAGTGACCAGAGGACCCAAAAGACCCAAATGACCCTGAGGACCAAAATGATCCTGAGGACTTAAATGACCCTGAGACCCAAAAGACCTAAAAGACTCCATGGACCGAAAAGATTGAAAAGAACCTGAAGACCCAAAAGAGTGAAAAGACCCCGGAAACCCAATGGACCCAAAAGACCCAAAAGCCCTGAAGACCCTTAAAGACCCCGAAGACCTAAAAGACCGTCGAGAGCCGGAAGACTCCAGAAGACCCCGAAGACCCTCAAATACCCTTAAGATCCCCAAATAGCCCAAAAACCCCAAGGACCCTAAAGACCCCAAAGATCCGAAAGACCAAAAAAACCTAAAAGGCACAAAGACCCCAAATACCCAAAAAGACCCTAAACACCCTGAAGACTCAAAATACCCCAATACCTAAAAGACCCAAAATACCGAAAAAGAAAGACCCAAATACCCAAAGGCCCAAAGGACTGAAAATACCCCAAAAACCAATGGACCCCAAACACCCTTAAAGATCCCGAACACCTCAAAGAACCCCAAGAGCTGGAAGACCCAGATGACCCTGAAGACCCCCAAATACCCCAAAGACTCCTAATACCCTTAAAACCCAAAGACCCCAAATATCCTGAAGACCCCCGAGGACCCAAAGATCCGAAAACACGACCAGGCGCCACACAAACCAAGATACCAAAAGACCCAAACACCCTGAAGACTCAAGATACCTCAAAGACCGAAAAGACCCAAAATACCTAAAATAAGATGCAAAATACCCCAAAGACCTAAAAGACCCGAAGACCCAAAAGACCTAAAATACCCCAAATACCCAAAAGACCCTGAATACCAAAACCCAAAACACCCAAAGACCTTTAAATACTCAAAGACCCTGAAGACCCAAAAATGCCCAAAGACCCAAAAGATTCAAAAGACCAAAAATACCCTGAAGACCCACAAGACACAAAAGAGCCGAAGGACCCAAAAGACCCCAATAAACCAAAACACCCAAAGAACCCCGAGTATTCAAAAGATCCTGAGGACCCTGAACACCTAAAAATAGGTCTTCAGGTCCTCAGGAAAAATAGGACCCTGAAGTCTTCACCTTCTCCCCCCCCCCCACCGCTCCCTCAAAAGCCTCAAAACCCTCAATCCCAACTTTGTCCCCTCTTTGCCTTTCCTCCCCAAGCCAACTCTGTCATCCCCTCCCCCTTTCTTCTTCAAGTCCTCAACTGCCCCAAACCCCAAGTACTCAATCCCCCCTTCCAAACCCCACACCCCCCCCCTTCCCAACATCTGCAATCTCCCTCTTCCAACTCTATACACCCTCACCCCCAACTCTCTGTCCTCCCCTCCCAATTTCTTCCAATTCTTAACAATGTTACACAAATATACACAGGGAACTTTGGCGCATGAGAAGGCCATTTGGCCTATCATGCGTGCATTGATCCTGTTCCTGTTAAGAACAATGTTAAAAGTAAATAAAGATGGAATGTTAAATTCACAATCACTTTCCCTTTCTTCCCTTCTCCTCACTATAATTGATGAACTGGTGTCTGTGTGTTTGTTTGTTTGTCGTGCTATTCCTCCTGCAGTTGTTGGCCAATTCCATCCAGACTTGCTACATTAGATCAGCATGTCCCCAATGAATGTGTGGGGGTGTTTTTATCTTTGCCGGTGGTCTTGGGGAGAGGAGGAGGGATGCAAATTCTCTATGTAAATGTGTATC
>CM068963.1:69185894-69205671 GCA_035128595.1 Eptatretus atami | reverse complement strand
ATTATATGTGCATTAAATAGTTCGATGCAAACTATTGCGGTTGCGTAACTATTGGGAAAATTAATGAAATTTAACTCCGAAGTTGTTATTTCTCGAGGCTGTTGAAAGAAACAGCCGCGTGCCATATATGGCATGGTGACGTCACGTTCTCCAAAACAAAGCGGACGCTCACTCGCTCATTGAAGAAGTGTCCAGTTCAGCAGGTCGTTCTTTCGCTTTTTTTGAGCTTGCAACTGTCTATATTATCCTTTTTTATTTTGAATTATTGTAGAACAAAGTTATTTGGATATTTGTACATCATGCCTCGTACGTGTGTCATCATGTTTTGCGAAAATGGCTGGAAAACGGGTAATCGCTCCCACCGATTCCCGAAGGAATCAAACATTCGCCGGCAGTGGATAAGATTTGTACAAACAAAACGGGCGAATTTTCCCCCAAAGAAAACGGGTAAAGAGGACCCTTTGGATAGACTTGTCATTGTGGTGACCATTTCACAGCCGAGGATTACGAAGGCATAAACACATCTGATCACCACTCTGTGAATATGAGTTGTTTGTCGTTGACAAGTTCTCCAGATACTGCTCTGTCACAGAATCAATTGTTGAGTTTAAGTGAGAAAAATCTTGAAATACCGTATATTCTTAAAGAGTACATGGAAAAAACATATAAATAAACTTTCTGAAAAATACAAGCACGAAAAAATTTCTCAACAAATCAACTTATTGTTGATTAAATTACTTTTTTAACAGCATCAGGCCAAATGGGCTATTTCATTTCAATTGTAAAAAATGATCAATTTTCCACTTTTTTTCTAAATTTGGTAGAATATTTCCCAATGAGGCTTAACATGTTTTGGTATTTATATGCCACAACAGTCTCTTGAAAGTTGGGTTGTTCTAACTGTTCACTTTCGCTGGGGTCAAGCTCAGCTGTCAGAAAGACTTCAACACCAAGGCTACGGTGTATAAATATATTGGTCCATTATTGATTCATTCTATTTCTGACTCTTGAGTGACTAGAGGGTTAAAAATTATTATCAAGTCACAGACGAATCAAACTTTACATTATTTTATGCATCGAACAAGAAAATGAAAATCTACAAACCAATCTGTCTGGTGGAGTCTGTCAGTGTGAACTGCCAGGCAGTCAGTCCTGCCACTTATACTCGAAATAGGCCGTTTTCTGGCACTTGCAAGTGGCTCAAATTTATATGGCTCAGGGCCAGAAACTCCATAATTCCCATCATCCTCCGACTCGTCCTCGGAAATATCGGAATGAAAACACTCAATTTCATCGCCGCTGAAATCACTCTCTGATTCGCATCTCCCATTGTTCCCACTCTGTTCCGAATGTTCACAAGTTTTCGGAGAACGAACGTCATAGCAATCTTCGGTAAATTCCGGTCTGTTTTTCGATCACTGACAAAAGTTTTGACTTAAAAGTTAATTTTTGCAAATTTTGAGTTTCAAATGTAATAAAATAATTGCCCAACGATTATTAATATGATTACAACCTTCGAATCACGCGAAGTCATCAGCGACCCAAAACCTGCTCTTTAACTCTCAAGCTATGCCCCCTGGTTCTATCACTGTCTACTCTGTTGAATAATTCATCTGCACTTATTTTATCTATACTATTCATTATCTTAAGCATCTCTATCATATCTCCTCGTAACCGCCTTCTTTCTAGTGAATAAAGCCCTGTCTCCTTCAGTCGCTGCTCATAGCTGAGTCTAGCTAGACCTGGAATCAATCTAGTCGCCCTACACTGAACCCTCTCTATGGCATCTATGTCCTTCCGGAACTGTGGTGACGAAAACTGAACACAATATTCTCGATGTGGCCTCAATAAAGTCCTGTACAATGTTAACACCACCTCTTTTGATTTATAATTGATCCCCCTCCGAATACAGCCTCCGAATTGAATCTTTATTTAAATTGAAGTACTACAAAACTGGAGGTTCTTGCTTAATTATTATGACGGGCAATTTGTGTACTCCAGTCTTCAAGTATATAATTAAATTTAAATAAAAGAAAGATTGTAAAAGTCGTATAAATAAATAATTATGTCCAAGTTGTAGGGTGTGTTCAGTTACCAAGCAGCCAGCCATTCCTTATCAACGGTTTTGAATGGAGTTCTTGCTTGTGTGTATGCCACTTGGCAAGCACTCCACAATAAACTTGGTAACTGAACACACCCCTGCAAAATTGGAGATTTTTGGAAGTATTATGAAGGCGATTTGTGTTCCACAGTGTTCAAACATACTATTTAATTTGAATAAATGTTTAAAGACGTATAAATTAAAAAAATATGCGTTATATCGCAATTTTCTCGAGCGGCTGTTACATCACCCGATCTCAAACATTACAGTAGTTATTCGTGCCTGTTGTTTGTGTCCTTTATGACACCCTTTAAAACAGTAAGTTTTCTGTTTGGAATGATTTTCTATTTTGTTTGACTGTCAGGCAGGCAGACAGAGTAAAATATTATCTCACTCCTCTGCACATGTGTGGTCAGGATGAATTCAAAGCCAAGGTACATGAAAACAACAGACTTGTCTTCTTATTTATGTTCCGTTTCATGTTCAAAATATAACACTTGATTTAAATGTTGTTCCTTGATCTCAAACTGACGATCAGAAACTTATAAGACAGACGGACGGACGGACATGAACCAATTGCTTAACCCCACTTTTCACTTCGCGTGCACGGGGTAAAAATAAAAAATAAAAATCTTGTTTCATCAAAGTAAAAATAATAAAAATATGTTTGTCTTGTTTCTTCAAGTCATGGCTGCCTTTTGTTTTCATTCATGATCAGGTTTCTCCAAACATCCCTATCCTGCACTGTTTCCCAAAGCTCTGTGAGAGTGCTTGGTTGTAGTCTTTACCTCATCTGGTCCAGAACATACAAGGCCTGCCTCTTCCTCCTCTTTGCTCAACCATACCCAGCATATTTGACTTCTCCAGACTTTCATTTTCTGCAAGCATATGTTAAGATATAACAAGATAGGTTTTAATAAGGCAAAGAGGGAAATTAAGAATCTGGTCAGGGTACTGCTCCAAAGGCTTCTGCTTTGTGAAGCATACCATGGAATGCATCACCCCACTCAGACTGCAATTATTCTGCACAACTGTGCACTGTATTCATGCTAGTCAGTATCCTACCTTTAGAAACATATTGTGTTCTTTGTGATTAATTTATCATGATCAGTGCATACTGGGGACATCCACACTCTACTTTTCCTTCCTGGTGTTGCTGTACAATGTTCTCTTGATCATTTGGTGCACTCTCCCTTTTCCCACTCTCAACGTCATCATTTGACAACGTGAAGTTGAAGTGCAACCCATTTATTATGAAATTTGACTTGAAATTTTTTGTTCATTTTGTCCAACTGTAACCATTTGACTTGATAAGACGGATGCAATAGCATTCAATCTATTTCTTAGAGTTTACAAGGATTGTGTCAAATCTCAAGTGTCGAATCCCAAGTCACATATCGAGTGTCAGAGGTCAATTTGTGAGTTTAAAAATGTGTGATGACCCAGATCCTACAGCTCGAGATGAAACTCGAGCTGTGTTGTCACCCTTAATTGTAATGAGTCAATATGCAGAGGAGCCTAGATGATACGAGCAAGTTGTAGCCACAGCATGGGAATGAAGCAATCAAGCAAAATCATTGACACATTCAGTGGCCTGCAAAAGTATTCACCCCCCTCCAAAGTTTTCATATTTTGATGCCACCTGAGCTTATTTCATGATGCTTTCAAATCAAACTTTATATATGTATGGAGTTTTCACAAACAACTCCAAAGTGATAAAGTTTGAAAATGCAGATAAAATGTGAATATGTTAGATTAACAGAGAGAATCAGATGATTCTCAATTGTATAAGCATTCAAACCCTTTGCCTAATTAACCCTAAATCACTTCAGGAGCAAATCATTTGTATGAAAGGTTACAAAATAAGTGCAATAGGTTTCACCTGTATGTAATTAGAGGTTTAACTTAAAAATTAAGCTCTTCCAGTTATTTCAGGAATTTTAAGGGGCAACTCACTTGGTCAACCAACAAGGCAAACATGAAGACCAAGGAGTTTTCCAAAGAAGTCAGACATAAAGTGGTGGAGAAGCACCATTCAGGAGAGGGTTATAAGAACATTTCAAAGTTACTCCTTATCCCTATAAATACGGTGAAATCCATCATTAAGAAGTGTAAGACGTATCATACCACCCAGACTCTACCCAGATGAGGTTGTCCATCCAAACTCAGCAGCCAGGCAAGCAGGATACTGGTTTGGGATGTCACTGTAAATGCAATAATGACTGAAAGATCTGCAAGGCTCTATATCAGAGATGGGGGTCAATGTTCATCAATCAAGAATATCCCATTCCTTTCACAAAGCTGGCCTCCATGGGCAAGTGGCAAAAAAGAAGCCATTACTGAAAAAGATGCATGTAAAAGCTTGAATGGAGTTTGTGAAAAAAAAAACATCTTAATGATACTGCAGGCATGTAGAAAAACGTTTTGTGATCAGACGAGACAAAAATTCAACATTACATCTGGCACAAGGCCAACACTGCACATCACCCAGTCAACACCATCCCTACTGTTGAGCATGGTGGCGGCAGCATCATGTTATGGGGCTGCTTTTCATCAGCAGGGACTGGCAAGCTTGTCGGGATAGAAGGGACAATGGACGGTGCAAAGTACAGGAGAATCCTTGATGAAAACCTGCTTAAGATGGCTATGAATATAAAACTGGGTAAGAGATTCACATTTCAGCAGGACAATAATCCGAAGCAAAAAAACGAAAGCCACACTGAAGTGGCTGACTAAGAAAAAAACAAAGTATTCTTGAGTGGCCCAAAGTCCTGACTTGAACCCAATTGAACATTCATGGCGAGACTTGAAGATTGCAGTCCATTGATGATCACCATCAAACTTGGCATAACGAGAGCGATTTTCACACGAAGAATGGGCAAAGGTTTCACAGTCTCACTGTGCAAAGCTGGTAGAGACCTACCCAACAAGACGCACAGCAGTTATTTCTGCAAAAGGTGCTTCCACGAAGTACTGACCCCAGGAGCTGAATACTTTTACAACCAGTGAATTTTGATTTATACATGTTTATGGCAGGTATTCCTGACATCTAACCTCCTTCAACTATAACAGTGTTTTGTTTGATCCCTTCAGTTATCAATAACAATGTTCATTTGGAAAAATTGTTTCTACACAATTTATAATTCATCTAAATGTGGTATTATTGGGAGGGGGTGATTACTTTTGCAGGCCACTGTACTTGCCTTTGTTGCAGGTCTGCCTCATTGTGATAACATCATCATCATCATCATGACATACTCTGACATCAATATTTCCTGTCACAGTACACATGACCGTACAACCTCACACCATACTCTATGCTCTGCTTCATCCACTATCTAACACAATATCAGAGATTTAATAACTGTTCCTAAAGCACGCTTTCATACCAAGATAAAATGTAAATGACCAAGTGAGCTCATTCAAGATAAACATAAACATACATAGTTAAAGCCATCAATCACTCTAACTCTAATGATCAATTGCATATGTAAGGCACAAGTGTGGCTTTGGAATAACGTACAATTTATGAAACCAGTAAGTGCTATTTTGTGGATGTGGATAGTCAGGGTTAAGTAAATAACTACAAAATATAAATACCTCGGGGCAGTGTTGGATCATTAGTGATGACCCTGGATGACATCCCAGAGGTTGGGGGTTCAAATCTAGCTGAAGGCAGAGCTGTCATCTCACTATTAGATTGTCAGTTAAAACCCAGCTGGTTCATTCACAGCCTTCATGCCTGTCCTACCTGATCTGGATTATTTGTGATGCTATTCCACTCACTGAGGTTGATTCTTATTCCTGCCCCTATTTATATCAAGTCAATTTACTTTAAATATAAAAATGCTGCACTATTAATAAATGGATAACTAGAAAGACAGATAAACACCCAGATAAGTCCATTCCATGAGAAGTCCTTGCTGAGAATTCCACTGTTGCCTGTCCCAAGAGTCAAAAGCCAAGAGGTTAACACAACCACACAAGGGCAGGCAATGTACTGGAACAGGATCCAGTTTCGTTGCTCACCAAAAGCCCATGGCAAACAGAGTGTTTGCAAAGGTTTGTCGACAAGTCTGCAAGGGTGACTGCTTGGATAACAAACAAGAGCAATGCACGGCGATGGCGAAGAGGAGAGCGTGTATCCGTCTTCAGCCTTACGGCTTCGAGCCACTTGGCGTGACTGGGTAAATATCATTAGGGAACAGTAACCCGGGTTAGTCCACTGAACAAAAGGCAAAGTAACCAACACATTTGAACAACAGTAACACCACTGAGGAAAGCCAAAACCACTCGCAGGAAGTCCAACAGCATTGCAAGCAGATAAACTATTTGAATGGTACTTCTCAACTTATTGGCTTTGGTTTCTACAACATTTCGTTTCCACAACATTTTGTCCACAGGTATTTGCATGATTTACCAGAGATCACGAGGTCGTGGAGTAACGGAAAGATCTGATGGAATACCACAAAGTAACTACCACCTGTTCTTTCCAAACTGCAGAATCATATTATAAACTAGAACGGCACTCGGTAGAGAATATACCTCCACCAGGCTGAACAGTTTACGTTTTGTATCCCACTGATGGGCTGGATCTGGATTCGGACCTTAACCAAAATCTAATCTGCTTGTTCTTGTCACCTACTCAACTCATCCACCAAGTTTTGTCCAAATCCGTCCACGACTTTTTGATATATCGTGCCTTATATCGTTTTTGGACCAATCTCTCAATTATGAAGAATCATTTTTAAAATTCTCACATGCAGATCCGGATCCAGATCTTCAGCGAAATCTAATCAATTCGTTCTCATCACACACCCAACTAGTCCACCAAGTTTCACCCGAATTTGTCCATAACCTTTTGAGATACCCTGCTCACAGACAGACAGACAAACAAACAACCAGGGGTGGACACATTCTCTTCGTCCACCTTCGGTGAGCCATCCAAATTAATGTAAAGCTTTGCTTTCACATTCCTCCTGTGAAGACAATTGTTATAAAAGTTACTCATTCACCAAGTTTTGTCTGAATCCGTCCACAACTTTTTGAAATATCATTCCATATATCGTTTTTGGCCAACAATGGATGGAGGCCCTCCATGTCAGACGTGAGATCAGGGCTGTCTCGCTGGCCATATCTAATGCTTTTCATAAAGTCTGGTATTCTGCCTAACTCTCTAAACTCTCTGCCTATGACATTGAAGGCCAACTCCACATATGGATTACTGACTTCCTCTATTCTCATAGCCAATGTGTGATACTCAACGGAATCCTTTCATCTCCTCTCCCTGTCAAGGCTGGAGTGCTCCAAGGCAGTTTTCTGAGCCCAGTCCTATTCCTGGTCTTCATCAATGATCTCTCTGACTCTCGGGAAAATCTGCTTTATTCATTTGCTGATATTCTCCACCCTCTGCCGTGATATCCCTCATTCTTCAAACAGGCAGGCTGCTGCCTCTTCCCTCTCTTCAGACCTTGCCAAAATCACAAGCTGCTCGAGCACTTGGAATATGTCTTTCAATCCTGACACATCTCACACTCTCACCATCTCTCTCTCTGAAAGGATTGTCTGGCAAACCCTCCGATCTACTTTTTTAACAATCTTCTTGATGAGGATGTCATTCAAACTCCTGAGTCTAACAATCAGCCATGATCTTTCATGGGCAAACCACATTTCAAAAGTTGGCCTCCAAAGCCAGTTGTTGACTGGGCATCCTCCATCAAACAAAGTCATTCTTTGGTACACCTGAACTCCTACCCACCGACTAGGCCTTCATCCGCAGCTTGATAGAGTACTGCTCTCTCCTCTGGACTGACTCCTCTGCCTCACATCTTTCTCAGCTTGACACTGTATAGAAACCAAGGCCTTCAAGATCATTGGAATCTCCCACACTGAAGCTGAGTCTCTGGGTTTGTCAATTTGACATTGTAGAAAGGTCGGTGGTCTCTCTGTCTTCTACTGCCTCCTTTCAGGTTTTGCACCGTTTCAGACAAAGCTTTCGGAACCCCCACTCTTTGATGATAGGAGGGTAACCTCCCGCGTCAGATTGCGGGAGTGTGTGTTGGGGTGGTGCTGAGGCGTCGCCCACCAGACGGCGGTCTCCTTGGGTTAATCTGAGGCGGTCCCTTCGGGTGGGCAACTGGAATTTCCTATCCCGAAGAGAGGATGATCACCTGTCTCTGTTATCATCTGAGCTCAAGCATTTGGACATCGGTATTGCAGTACTCTGAGGTTCGGGGACCAGATGGTGGCGAGATCATGGCGGATGGTTAGACTACCATTGTTCTCGCTCTCTGATGTTGCCATACCCAATGAGTTGCTGTAGCTGTGTCCAATAAGCTGACTCCAATGATAATTGAGGGACACAGTCAACGAGGTATTTTGAGACAAAGGATTCGTACTCCTTTGGTGTCATTTCTCAAGTCTCTGTGTTTGCTCCAACTGGGGGAGTGATCTCATCTTGAAGGAGCATTCTATGCCACGCTGGAGTCTGTGCTGATCTGTGCTCCAGGCGAGATACTCTTCTAGTCTTGGGGATTTCAATGCATCGACTGGAACTGATAGGGATGGTTATGAGACATGTGTTGGTCCCCATGGGTCTGGAATTGTGAACCAGAATAGCACGAAGTTCCTTGACTTTGCAAGAAGTCATGGACTTTGGGGGGCTGTTTCATGGTTTCAGCGCCCACAAGCTCATCACTGGATTTGGTATTCCAACCCTGGTGTTGTGGCAAAGGAGATTGACCGTGTGCTCATTGATGGTCACTGAAGGATGATCCAAAACTGCAGGGTCTACTAGACTGCTCAGTTCCTCAATACCGAGCACAGACTTGTGGTAGCAACTCTGAAGTTGCAGCTTAAATCTGGGAGAATGGTACCGTCCCAGCCTAGGCTGGATTTTACAAGCTCAAGGATGAGAGGGGAGCTGAGGAGTTTGCGAACAGAATGAGTGGGAATTTGGGGGGTCTGAGTGCTTTGGGGAATCCTGAAGAGTTGTGGAGTGCCTTCAAGACCACCATCTTTGATGTTGCCGGTGGATATCTTGGAACTCACCATCGGGAGAAGAAATTTGTCTCTCAAGGAAAACTGGATAGCATTAACCAGAGTCGCAGGGCCAGGCTGAATGGCAGAGCTGAGCTGTTCAGGGAGTTGAGGAGTAAAACTGTACATGCATTGAGGGTGGACAAGGAGGCCTATGTGCGAGGAATCTGTAAGGGGGTAGAGCATCACCTGTGGTCAAGCGATTCTTGTCCTGCTTACAGGGAAATCCACGCATTTTATTCTTCCAAGCCCGTCCCTCGGTGTACTGGAGTCCGAAGTGAATGCCCGCTCGGACGGTTACTTTGAGCGGCTGTACCAGGCTGATCCACCAGCTGTTGAGTTGGATGTGAGGGTGTTACTATCCCTATTGCTAACCCTCCAATCAAGTGTGATCCACCTTCGTTTTTTTGGAAACACAGGCTGTGGTGAACTGGTTGAAATGGGGTAAATCTCCACGGATTTGTAGCATCCATGCTGAACTTCTCAAGGCTGGTGGAAATGCTGTACTTATTTCATTGCATGCAGTTCTGTGCTCTGCCTGGAACACAAGCATCATCGCAACTGACTGGAAGAGGGGCCTTGTTGTCCCTCTCTGGAAAGGGAAGGGTGATTTCCAAGACTGCACCACTTCCGAAGGGTGACACTGCTCTCAGTGCCGGGCAAGGTCTTTGCTCAGATAATTCTTGACAGGGTTCGCCACCATCTACTTGGAACACCAGAGGCCAGAGCAGTCAAGCTTTACACCGAAAAGATTAATGATTGACCGTATCCTTGCCCTTCGGGTCCTCACCGAACGCAAACAAGAGTTTCGGCAGGGGCTGCTTGCAGCCTATGTTGATCTCTGCAAAGCATTCGATTCAGTGAATTTGGATGCCCACTGGAGGATTCTGGGTCTTTGTGAGGTGCTACCAAAACTGATCAATCTGATGTCTGAACTATGCTCTGGTGCTGAGAGTGCTGTGAGACGTGGTAATACTGTCTCCGACTTCTTTCCAATTGTTACTGGGGTTCGTCAGGGGTGTGCACTGCCCCCCCCCCCACTTTTCACAGCTTGTATGGACTGTATTCTTTTGAGGATGTCGGAGATCAAGCTGCGGTGCATTGTTTGGAAATGTCAAGATCGCTGACCTTGGTTTTGCAGATGATGCAGTCATCTTTGCAGAGGCTCTGGATATCCTTTTGGGGGCCCCCAAGGTGCTGAATGAGGAGCCGGAGCCACTGGGATTACAGGTTTCCTGGGTCAAAACTAAGATCCAGGCTTTCATTGACATATTGGATGCTGCTCTCTTGTCTGTACCTGTTTGTAGTGAGGATGTTGAGGTCACGGAGAGATTCACTTACCTTGGCTGTGATATTCATGTCTCTGTTGGCTGTGAGTTAGAGGTCAACAGTTGTCTGGGTCGGGCCTGGGGAGTCATGCAAACATTCATTCACCGGATCATGGGGTGTGGCGCTGCCGGTACCTGTGCAGGAGGATGAATCTCTGAGTCTTCAGGTCCTTGGTGCTTCCAGTCTTGCTCTACGGATGTGAGACTTGGACGCTGACCAGGGATCTGAGACGAAGGCTTAATTCCTTTGATACCAGGTCTCTTCGGAGAATCCTTGGCTATCGCTAGTCAGACTTTGTGTCCAATGAGCGGTTGCTAATGGAGACTCAAATGAGATTTGTCACTTGCATTGTCCGTGAGCGTCAGCTACGGCTGTATGGACATGTGGCTCGTTCTCTTGATTCTGATCCTGCTCACCAGATTCTCTCAGTGAGGTAGCCTTGAAAGTGGAGGAGGCCAGTGGGCCAACCACATGTCTCATGGTTGCAGCCGATTAATCAGCATCTTAAGGGGATAGGGATGGGCCAGGTATTTGCCTGGGGGATGGCCAGACGGAGGCCTTTGGAGTACTGGCGGAAAGTGGACGCAGCGGCCCGCTGCTCTGGCGCATGCTCCTGTACCTGACCTGACCTGACTCTCTGCTCTTTTTTGTGATTTGTTCCCCCCCTCCCCCACCCCACCCCCATGTTTCTGCAGGGCTCACATGGTCCACTATGAACTGCATTCTGATGAAATTACGTAAATTCAGGATCATTGCTCACCTCTGTTCATTTGTTCCTTTTTTTTCCTGCTTGTGGAATCAACTTCCACATTCCTTTCAATCTCATCCTTCCTTCCAGGTCTTCAAGACCAGATTCACCATCACTGCCTCAAGTCATCCCCAATCCAAAAGCATGATTTATCCTATCCTTGTTAACCCCCCCCTCCCTCTCTTCACAATCCCTCAAATTCCAATTTTTCCTCCTGAGTTTCCTTTTGTATTCATCTTGTCCACCCATGCATCCTCTTCTGCCTCCCCCCCCATTCCACCCCACACCTATTGTTTGTCCATTACTCCCTTTATCTTGGCCTTCATCCCTGCTGTTGGTGTCCCCCCCCCCCATCTCTTTGCTGTTCCTTTTGTCCTGTTGCATGCTGATCCATTCAGCGCACCTTTTACTCGCTCTTCCACGAGCCTCAACTATGTCTATAAAAAAAAAATCACTAGTTTTGAAAGTGCTCATTTTATCTTTATGCCTTTGCTGACACTCATGGGAGGCATTATGTTTTCGTGTTACCCGTCCGGCTGTCCGTCTGTCCATACGTCCATGATAGGTTTTCGTTCTCGCGATAACTTAAGAACGGCTGAAGGGATCTGTCATACTTGGTACAAGCATGTATAATGATGTAAAGATGAACTGATTAGATTTTGGGATCAAGAGGTCAAAAGTCAGATGTCCTGTTAGGTAAAAATTCTATTACCATGCTAACTTTTGAACCAGTGATGGGATTTCGACCAAACTTGGTAGGGTGTTTCTTGGTAGGAAAGTGATGGTGTCACCAAACTTGGTAGGAAAGTGATTGTGTCACCAGCTGCATACAGAGGTGCACCATCCTGCATAAACCAGGTCATGCTGAGCTGGTTTGGGTGACCTTTTGGGCTAGATCATTATGGAACTTCTGGAGCACGGCCTGGTAGCGCTCACCGTTGATCATCACCGTCCTGCTGTTGTCATTCTCAGACCAGTAAGGCCCGAGCGTTCCCCATCTGGCATTGAAGGTGCAGAATCATGTGACCTTAGGCCCTTTCAGGTACATCTCAGTGATCTCCTCAGGTGGTTCTGCCCCCCAGAAAATGTTGTTTGGATTGTTGATGGCACTGTTCAAGTGGAAATGGGCTTCATCACTGAACCAGATCAGGTTGATCCAATTTGGGTTCTGCTCCATCCTGTCACTGAGCCAATTACACGTATCACGTCTCCTCATGTCATCTTGACTAAGTTTGTGCTTTATAGAGATGATGTCTGGGAAAACCTTCAGTTCCTTAGTGAGGATACACCAGACTGATGTTGGTTTGATGCCAAGCTCCCAGGAGCACCAGTGGTGAGACTTCTTGGGACTGTCCACTGCAGAATCCCGCACGATGTCTATGTTGGTTTGGCTCTTGGTTACTGATGCTGACCTGCCACTTTTTCCCTTGCTCTGGTTGTGCACTCTACTCTTGTGCTCAAAATGTTTCACAATACATTGAGTGGCATAATTTGTGGGTCCATCATGTGTTCTGAGGTCGTATTCCTGGCAGAACCTCCAGCGGGTGTCTACACCCAATTTAGTCTCATACCACAGAGCCACCACTTTTGTCTTCTGCTTCACTGTCAATGGCATAGTGGAGCTACGGGGCTAAAAGTCCCAGTGAACAAATGCCATGATAACACCACCAAAGCCTGAAAAGGAAAACGGTATAAGTCAAAAAACAAAGAAATGGCAGTAGGTCAAAGTTGTATCAATCTTTTCGAAACACCCTGTAACTGTACATTATGATGCAAAGTTGAACTGATTAGATTTCAGCATCAAGAGGTCAAAGGTCAGAGATCATGTCAGGTAAAAATGTGACACTTGAGAACGACTGTAGGGATTTCAATCAAACTTAGTACAAGGATGTGTAATGATTTAATAATGTGGGTGGAGGCATATTGGTCAACATCGTGACATCGAAGAGTGCTGTTTTAGTTTTAGTAATAGAATTGGGCTGAAAGGATAGCTCAGAGATGCTTGCTTTTTCATTGTCTCGTCTGGGTTTGATCCCCAGCCTGACTGTATAATATAAACTGTCACCCTTGTGCTTTGCTGGCAATATATTGCATCAGTTTGTATACCGTCCTTTGGAGATGTGAAACTGCACCCAAATTATCGATTTGCCACGCTGAATAAAGTTTGATAACTTTGACGTCATCAGTCACATGGTCTGACAGCCATCTTGGATTTACCCGAAAACCTTCAAAAATCTTCTCCAGAACGGCTGGACAGATTGAGGGGAAACTTCGCAGACATGTTCAACTTGAGTTGAGGATACTAGGGTGATAAAGGATAATTGAAAAGTCATGTGGTTCGGTGGCCATATTGGATTGAAGAAAAGTATTAAATAATGTTTTCTCTAGAACCGCTTATCCGATTGAAGCGAAATTTACCAAGTATCATCGAACAATATCGCTGTATGTAGTGTGGAAATGACGATGTCATAGATCATGTGGTGTGGCAGCCATATTGGATAGAAAAATGAACCTTTTTGTTTGGATAGAAAAAAAAATGAAATGAATCAAAACGAAACTTCACACACATAATCATCCACACAATCCTCGGCAGAGTTCAAATTTTCAATGCCATAGGTTGCGTAGTTTGGCAGCCATGTTAGTTTGAAAACTGAAAATTTAAAAATCTTTTTCACCAAAACTGCTTAACAGATCAATATGAACCATGTTGCGTTACACGGATCAATGGCAGTGGATCACAACTGCAAAGATTCACATCCATCGCTATAGCGGTTTTTTAAATATAATTTTAAAATATTTTCTTTGAAACCAATGTGGCTGCCACATCATGTGACTGACGTGGTCATTGTTAAATAAAATATTTCCAGCAACAGTAGTGGATCATCATGGCAAAGCCTCCCATCAAAAGGCTAAGTAGTTTCAGGGAAATAATTTTTTTAATATGATCGACTGGGCATGGGGAATATTTCTTGAAAATTTCAACATCATCGGTCACACGGTCTCGCAGCCATGTTGGACAAAAAACCTTATCCGATCAACGCAAAACTCCAAAGACGTGATCGGCCACCCATTCTGAATTTGATAAAGAGGATGTCGTGGGTCAAGTGTCCGATCAAAGTGGGGTTGTATTGAAGCATGGTTTTGTTTTTGACCACAGAAATTTCACGAAATTTTCACTATAGATGCGACTACTCATGTGGAATGTTTTTGTGATAACTCTGACATCATAGGTCACGTAGTGTGGCAGCCATTTTGGAAAAAAAAGAAAAACTTTGGACCGTTGTATCTCTAAAACCGCTCCATGGAAAAAATTGAAACTTGGCACATGTGAAGTATGACCCAAAGGAAACAAGTGTAATTTTTGATGATGTCAAACATGGCTTCTTTATGACATCATAATTGCATGTCATTTTATCCGATCAGTCTGAAAATTTTTGGGGGTCTTCGAGGGCTAAATTGTAATTGGCCAAAAAATTGATGATGTCATCAGTCACATGGTTTGGCAGCCATATTGTTTTTAACATAAAACCTTCAAAAATCTTTTCTGTAAGGGCTGAACAGATCAAGGCGAAACATTACAGGTATGATCGCTTATCCATGAGGATCAAAAGGCTCTCCACCGATGACATCATAGGACACATGGTTTAGCAGCTATGATTTTTTGAATTAACATTTTAAAATCTTCTTCTCCAGAACGGCTTGACAGATCGAGGGGAAACTTCACTTACATGTTCCCCAAGCCTTGGGGATACTAGGTTGTTTACGAATGATTAAAAGGCCACATTGTCTGGCAGCCATATTGGTTTGAAGGAAATTCTTTAAAAATCTTTCTCTTGAACCACTTCATCAATCAATATGAAATGTCACAGCAATGATCTAGTAGACATGTGGAATATTTGTTGTAAATTTCAACCTGATCGGATGCATGGTCTGGCATATAGAATTATTTATTATTTTGAATCTGGGTTCAGGGATTTAAATCAAACTTGGTACCAGTATGTATAATGATGTAATAATGTGGGTGGAGGCATACTGACGACGTCATGGCATCAAAGGTTGTCGTTCTAGTTTTGCTTATGGGATTGTACTGCATGTGCTCATGGATGCATGTCAAGAATATAGGCAGTGTTTTACCTGGTATGTTCTTACAGCCAATAAAACAGGTATTTTTTTCTCTCAAGCAATAGCAACACGCTCATAAAACTGGCTGTGTAGTTGGGATGATCCAAAATAAAAAATGGAGGCACCACCAACTTATTTGTATGACTGTCCAGGAACAAGGCTCGGTCTATCTGATGTTTCACCCACCAAATGGTCTTCATGTGGGAATGACTGCCTAATGGAGACCATTTGCCCACTGAGGAGCTATACAAGTGGATGGTGCCTTCATTTTTGAATAAGAGTACCCATTGAGTTCATTGGGTGTTGCTTTTCACTCACACTTTTCTGAGCAAAACATGAAGTTAGATTCCAATTGCAGGAAAACAAAATTGGCATCACATTATGGTCGACCCATGATATAATTGATCAGTGCAGTGTTATGGAATCCTGAGATGGTATGTTCAACATCATACCATCCATCATTGTCCATAGTTCCTTCACCTTTGAACATTCCTGGTATCACTTCTGCCACTCTTTGGAGATCCTGCTTCAGTGTCTCTCTCCCTATCAATCTTCTATCTCCTCCCACCCGTGAAATACAATTGCTAACCCTATGTGATCCTGCTGTCCTGATCATCATGGTTTCATGATCATGGCTCACCGACTTACACCACGGCCTTTTAAAATACTGTAAATTGTAATTTCTCGAAATAATTTCTCGCTTGTTTAACATGGTTCATTGAACCATCTTCAAGGCAGCCTTTATTAATCTATATCTTCCAAAATCCCTGACCCATGTTTTAACATGCAACCATTGTCATTAACGCATGTATTTAAAAAAAACAAAAACTTATCAGCAAGAGAAATGTAGTGAAAAATTCCGAGCATTCCCTCCATATATCGCAGCTGCAGGTAATTAGTAGCGTTTCGTGTGTCCTGAGATATTCCAAATTCAAGAGCAGCAGGTCATTGCAGCAGGAGAATCGCAACCAGCGAGGTTCCAGATTAACGCATTGCTCAGCAAAAGAAACTTTACCCCCTGTGTGGAGTTTGTCTGCCTGGCTACAATGGACAGAAGAATGGGAATTTTTTTTGTCGATTAAACCACACACAGTTAGGTTTGGCTGGTGGGCTTTTCCAAATGCTATATAAATCCTGCTAAGTTTAACCATTGCTAAACTGACTGATTATATCATGCTATAAATTACATCAAGTGAATAAAGTGGATAATACTAACAAACAGAAATAGACTTTGACATAATTAATTGTCGGCTTCCAAGCCAGGTTTGGTGGAAACCTATTGTTCTTGTGGGACATTTTATTATTTATTATTATTCCACCATAGTAGGTGACAGGTTTTACTCGGAGACTGCTACACCAATGAACTTAAAAGCTTCACAGGCTTGTTACATGTTATTTTGATGAATTGCGTATCCTCCATATAAGCTGATTCGTACAAAGACCTGGTGGTCAGCTTGAATTTATGATTGAACTTTGTTTTTCCAAAGTTCTTCTCCAGAACTGCTGAACCAATCTAATGTAACTTCAGATACCTCATTGATGGACAGGGGGCTTCTAATTTGCAAAGGAAAAATATCTCTGCAAAACCAAATGGCACACGCCAATCACAATTGACCATTTTTAGACATTGATGGTTGATGTAATTCAGTGAAGAAAACTGGTATACATTGGTTATATGATATACAATTATAATTTGAACATTGGCGAAACGCTATGCAATTATAATTTGAACATTGGCTATACGCTATACAATTATATTTTGAACATTGGTTATATGATATACAATTAGAATTTGAACATTGGTTATATGATATAAAATTACAATTTGAACACTGGTTAAATATAACAATTATAATTTGAACATTGGTGATATCAAATATAATTTTCATTTGAACATTGATTTTATGTTCTACAATTATGATTTGAACATTGGTTATATGATATACAATTATAATTTGAACATTGGCGAAATGCTATACAATTATAATTTGAACATTGGCGAAACGCTATACAATTATAATTTGAACATTGGTTAAATGATAAGCAATTATAATTTGAACATTGGTTATATGATATACAATTATAATTTGAACATTGGTAATATGATTATAGTCATTATAATTTGGACACTGGTTATATGAAATACAATTATAATTTGAACATTGGTTATATGATATTCTATTATGATTTGAACATTGGTTATATGATATTCTATTATGATTTGAACATTGGTTATATGATATTCAATTATGATTTGAACATTGGTTAAATGATAAGCAATTATGATTTGAACATTGTTATATATATCTCATTATGATTGAGATTGGCAACATGACATGCAATTATGATTTGAACATTGGTTAGGTGATATACAATTATGATTTGAACATTGGGTATGTGATATACAATTATGATTTGAACATTGGCTATATGATATTCAATTTGATTGAACATTGTTTATGTATTCATTATGATTTGAACATTGGTTTTATAGTATACAATTAATGATTTGAACATTGGTTTTATGATATTCATTATGATTTAACATTGGTTTTATGATATTCAATTATGATTTTAACATTGGTTTTATGATATACAATTATGATTTGAACATTGGTTTTATGATATACAATTATATATTGAACATTGTTTTATGATATACAATTATGATTTGAGCATTGTTTTATGATATACAATTATATTGAACATTGGTATATGATATTCAATTATGATTTGCACATTGGTTTATGATATACAATTATGATTTGACATTGGTTATATGAATTCAATTTATTTGAACATTGTTTTATGATATACAATTATGATTTACATTGTTTTTTATGACATTCAATTACAATTTGAACATTGGTTTTAGATATTCAATTACAATTTGAACATTGGTTTATGCATATTCAATTTATGATTTGAACATTGGTTTTATTGATATTCAATTATATTGAACATTGGTTTTATGATATTCAATTATGATTTGAACATTGGTTTATGATAACATTAGTTTGATGAACATTGTTATATATTCATTATGATTATCATTGGTTTATGATATTCAATTATGATTTGACATTGGTTTTATGAATTCAATTATGATTTGAACATTGGTTATAAGATATTACAATTATGATTTGACATTGGTTTTATGATATACAATTATGATTGAACATTTTATATTATCAATTATATTTGAAATTGTTATATGATATTCAATTATGATTTGAACATTGGTTTATGATATACAATTATAATTTGAACATTGGTTTTATGATATTCATTTATGATTTGAACATTGGTTATATGATATACAATTATGATTTGAACATTGGTTTTATGATATCCAATTATGATTTGAACATTGGTTAATTGATAAGCAATTATGATTTGAACATTGGTTATATGATATTCAATTATGATTTGAACATTGGGTATGTGATATACAATTATGATTTGAACATTGGTTATATGATATACAATTATAATTTGGACACTGGTTATATGAAATACAATTTCTAATTTGAACATTGGTTATATGATACTCAATTATGATTTGAACATTGGTAGTGTGATATGCAATTATGATTTGAAGACTGGTTATATGATATACAATTATGAGTTGAACATTGGTTATATGATATACAATTAGAATTTGGACACTGGTTATATGATATACAATTATGATTTGAACATTGGTTATGTGATATACAATTATGATTTGAACATTGGTTATATGGTATTCAATTATGATTTGAACATTGTTATATGGTATTCAATTATGATTTGAACATTGGTTATCGTGATATACAATTATGATTTGAACATTGGCTATATGATATTCAATTTTGATTTGAACATTGGTTTTATGATAATTCATTTATGATTTGAACATGTGTTTATATATTCATTTATGATTGAACATTGGTTATGATATCCAATATGATTTGAACATTGTTTATGATATTCAATTATGATTTGAATCATTGGTTTTATGAATGCAATTATGATTTGAACATTGGTTAGGTGATATACAATTTATGATTTGAACATTGGTCATATGATATACAATTTAATTTGAACATTGGTAATATGATATACAATTATAATTTGGACACTGGTTTATATGAAATACAATTATAATGAATATATGTTATATGAAATACATTGTCTCAGGTCACTCACCTGCATTTTTTTCATTTATTTATATTTTCATTTATGGATGCTGTCTGATGATTTAGTGAATTTTTTCAGTGTACCAGCTTCGATGTCCATTGGCGGTCAAAATTTCAGCTTTTTATATCACCCAGAAGGTACCAATCTTTAATGTCAGTCAGTCAGTGGTTTCAAGAGCTTTATATATTAGATATATTGTGATCACAAGTTGGAGTTTGCAGTTTCACCACATTTGCCCATACACAAACCTTTCTTCC
>CM068963.1:69151118-69185884 GCA_035128595.1 Eptatretus atami | reverse complement strand
ACAAACCTTCCTGGGAGTTAGTTTCATTTTGAATCCACTATCGTTGGTTTCATTAAAATCTGTTAATCTGTTCTCAAGTTATAGCATGACAAACAGACATACAGACACACCTCCTTTTATGATGTAGACTAGCATGTAAGACCCGTCGCTTTCCTGAGAGGAATACCAACCTGTGCTGCGAAGGCTAATCGATGGGGCAAGAACAAAAAAGGATTCCTGGAAGATCCTGTCCTCCGTGTGGAGATAACCAGCATTGCAAGTTGATGTTTGCAATTTCACCATGTGTGCCCAATTACCCATACACAAACCATTTATCAATGTCACAAACCTTCCTGGGAGTTCCCTGAATCCACCGTCGTTGGTTTCATTGAAATCCATTAATATGTTCTCAAGTTAACAAAAAAGGGATTCCTGGGAGATCCTGCCCTCCACGCAGGGGTTACCAGCGTTGCAAGTTGGCGTTTGCAGTTTTGCCACGTGTGCCCATGTATCCATACACAAACCTTCCTTCCTTCTTTTTTTTAATTTTGTTTGTGGGTCACAAACCTTCCTGGAGTTCCCTGAACCCACCGTCATTGGTTTCATTGAAATCTGGTCTGAAGTTAACAAAAAAGGATTCCTGGGAGACCCTGCTCTCTGTGCGGGGGATAACCAGTGTCGCAAGTTGGCATTTGCAGTTTTGCCATTTGTGCCTATGTACCCACATACAAACCTTCCTTCCTTTTTTTCTGCATCACAAACCTTCCTGGGAGTTCCCTGAATCCACCATTGCTGGTTTCATTGAAATCTGTTAATCCTTTCTCAAGTTATAGCATGACAAACAGTAAGACAAACAGATAATGGCTCCGTTTATAATATAGATTTGATTATCTATGTTGCTGTCTTTCTTCTTCTTCTTCTTCTACAGTCACAATTATTCCTCCATTATTGTGGGGTTGGCTGGGGGAAGCTTGGCCCAGGTCTTTCACAAACTGGTTGGCCAGGCCTGACGTTTGACAAAGGTAATGCCAGGAATTTCTAATTTAGCCAGGGTGCCAGCAATAGCTCACCTACTCTTCACAAAGGCCACAGTGGAATCTTTAACATCCACCAACTAATGCCAACATATGGGGCACCCAGTTTACCCCATCCAAGGGATGGCACACACATTGATGAATCAACCTGCCTGTGAAACACTAAAATGACAGTTTATATCTGGGCCGAGATTCAATCTCAGACTAGATAGCTGAAAGGCAAGTGTGCTACCTCTCGGCCATCCTGTTAGCCCATAGACTGCTGTCTTTCTTAAAATTCCTTTTTTTATTCAATTATAAATTTGTACTCTGTGATGAGCTACTGGATTTAAAGGGTAGTATTAAATGAAAGATCAAAAGCTCTTTTTGAATCATGTTTGTACACTTTTCTGTTTCTTTCTTTTTAACTGTTTTTGTTATCTCTGCCACCGAAGGTGGATGGATGTGATGTTTTCACCCCTGTCTGTTTGTCTGTCTCGTCTGTGAAT
Organism: Eptatretus atami; assembly: GCA_035128595.1. Lineage (NCBI taxonomy): Eukaryota > Metazoa > Chordata > Myxini > Myxiniformes > Myxinidae > Eptatretus > Eptatretus atami. Next base: position 69,184,383 of record CM068963.1, on the reverse strand, counting down.
AGGATATTTCAAAAAGTTATGGAGGGATTTGGACGAAACTTGGTGGACAGGTTGGGTGTGGGATAAGAACAAGCCGATAAGATTTTGGTTCAGGTACTGATCCAGATCTGGCTCATCTGTGGGATACAAAATGTAAACTATTCAGCCTGGTGGAGATATGTGCACTACCAAATGCCATTTTCGTTTGGTTATTGTTCTGCTCTGGGATGCAAATGCCTTTCCACTTGATGAGCATACATGCTTCCTGAAACAAGCAGAATATGACAACCAGTGACACACAAGTTTTGTACCATCATGGTCAGTCTTTTTGGAGATAAGATAGGCAACACCGGGTCTATTTGCTTATCGAAATGCCACTATGGCACTCATTGCAATGACCTGCAAAAGGTGATGAGTCCTCCACCCAAGACAAGTCTTTAATTGGCGAGGGGTGTTGAAAAAGGTATACGACAGAGATGCTCACGACAGTCCAAGACACGTCTACACTTTTATATATTTTCAATATAAATGTACATAATTAGTAAAAAAAAAAAAATGTATTTTTATTCGTAGATATTCATGTTTCTTTTTTTATTTTTAATTCTTGGTGTCTTGTATTAGTGTGAGAATCTTTTTTCGTATAAATGTTTGGACACACCATACACCACACCACACACACCACGGCATGTCGTTCATTTTGGTTTCTTCCATTTTACTTTTGTTTTTCTTCCTATCCTAATTTTTTTAATTTGACTCGAAAAAATTTACATTCTTGTGTTCAAAAGCATCACATTAATAATCATGGACCATCATGTTAAAAATCAGCCCGATGTTGGCTTTATAGTTAAGGTGGCTGACTTAAGGTCTTTGGGTCTTGAGTTTGAACCCCTGTTCTCCATTGAAATAACACCAGGTAGGTTGGCTCCCCCTATTATCCTTCCGAGGTCGGCATAATGAGTACCAACTTACTGTCGTAATAAGCCATTAGATTAGAGTATCCGGCGTCGGAGTGGTGACCCATCCAGGATTGTATTCCTTAGCCAAATGAAACTTCCTCGGCAGCTCTTATGTGCCTCATGGTGTGAAAGGAATGGTTATTATTATTATTATTATTATTACTATTATTATTATTATGTTAAAAATCACACAGCAATACCTTTAAATGCTGTCAATCTGCCACAATGGCATTCACCTGTTGGTGGGATCCAATGTCAAATCTATGTGAGATCAATCACTTACTTGCCTACTTTTTCAAGGGGGAGGCTGGAATAAGTAGTGGAAGCAATAAGTGGAAATAAAAGTGTGTTGTGTTCTATATTTATAATAAAGTGTTACTACCCCCCCCCCCCACCCCATATGCGAAGCGAAAAGCGGGGTTAAGCAGTTGGTTCACTTTGTTTATCTATATGAACCTGCAGTTTCATCAATATCAATGAATCTATATTAACCTATATCTATATGAATGAATCATCTATATGAATGAATCTAATAATGAATCATATATATCAATATGAAGTTGATCTATATGAACCTATAGATGAATTGGACCATGAACCTGCAGTTTATCAGCATGTTGGCTTTGAAATTGGCAAATTGTGTGGGAACTCGTCGCAAGTGTGCATGAGCACAGAGGAGTAAGGTAATTTTCTATTCTCTCTGCCTAGAAAATTTTAAAATTTTAACAAAATTAAAAAAAATCACTCCAAACAAGAAACTTCCTGTTTTTAGGGATGTCATAAAGGACACAAACAACAGAGATGAAGAACGAATGTAACATGTGAAATAAGGTGATATAAAAGACACTGCATCAATGGCAGAAAACTTCTGAAAAACTTGTTTTTTTTCCAGCCTCTAGTTGAACACTGTAGAACTCAAACACTGAAGAACAAGAACACTGTGGAACACGAACACTTTAGAAACCTGAAAACTTCCAGCCTTTATTTTATTCCAATTGAATTATAAACTTAAACATTGCAGAATACTCATCGCCTTTTTGGCACTTTGAAAACCTCCAGTTTAGCAGCACTTGGACAAAATATAACTCCATTTTACACCGTCTCAACCAATCAAGTTTTCCGCTTCCACTTTCAGCATTGGAGAATATCGAGGTTCAGACAAACTCGGGGCTCGCAGGAAATATAGATCGTGCTCGGAAACACAAAGCAAGAGCTGCAAAGACCCTTTCCATGTCCTTTTTTTTATCAAGACTGTGCGGGATAAGGTGTACTATGAACTCTCTAGTTTAAGCAGTATGATTTACTGTTAACCAGAAATCAAACTTAACCCCTAATGAAATGTCGAAACATTGAATATTGAGAATGAAATCTGTGTAGTATGTGAGGAAGCTAAATTGGAGTGGGGAAGGAATATGATCAGTAGAATGAGGCAAGGCTGTTTATATTTAAGTGATGAATTACATCAAGTTGAACTTCTCATCAACGTTTAAATTTCCAAATGTAAATATTGATCAAATTTTTTTGTTTTTTGTTTTTCTTACAAACGTAAAACTTTTTAAAATCGGTTTCTGAATGAAGTAATCGTTTTCCTGTGCTGCATTCGGAAACACACTTAGAATAAATAATTTATCACAAGTCTTTCCTGGGAAAACAAACAAACAAACACAAAAAAAAACTCACTACCTGATTTTGGAAAAACAGCTATGCACAAAATATACCATTAAAAGAAGATTTTGGACAGCAAGGAACACCTGTTCGAGAAAATATAAATAAACTCAGTTAGGATTGCACGAAGGTAAAGTAGGCCACATTGATTCAGCTGCTGTTCAGAGCATTCCAGAAGTTGGGGAGAAATTTGGACACGCTTCACATGCCATAGCATGAATAACCCACCCAACAAACAAATGTGCTCGCCAGCAAGCAAACATCGCGTGGTTCAGGAATTATGCTCGATTAATAATATATCACTCCGAGATTCATGATTGCAATTTTGCATTTCCTGTTACACCTGCGGCCAAATTCCTCCACCTCTCACCCCGACACTATTCCCAATTTTTTTTTTTCCAGTAGCTTCAGAAATGCTGACAAGCCTTGGCAGAACGAGTTGCTTCAAATTAGCTACCTTTCACATGAACGAATGTAATCCTAAAACGCATCGGCCTGCTGTCTGTATCCACACCAAAGTTTCTGCTCACTGCCCTCCCTAAGAGGGCCCCGAGGAAACGATCCTCATTTCCTCATTTATCTCTGCCATAAATTTGTCATCTTGTGGATGCGGGCACAAACGCACGAGCAAAAACAATGTTCAATCGAGTTGTATTACAGTACAAGACCAAAGGGCGCTCTTTCCTACACCACAGCTCATAGGACAAACAGTGATTAAATACACCTTAACCATACTGAGGAGTTAAGTACCACAACACCGGTGTGCAAAGTACCCACTCTATAAATTCCTTCTCTAGAAAGGTGTCTGTAAAGAAGCACTTCATCATTTGAGCGTTGTGTTCTTTTTCTAATTGAAGATAACAGAGGAGACCGCCACACAGCGGCAAAATGTCGTTTTATTTGAGCCTCGCACACGACAGCTACTCTCGCATGCCAAGTGCGACACACTTGTAATTGCCTTGTTAGGGGCCCCTCTCCAAAAAAGGCCTTAATAATGGAGCTATGGCAAAAGGCTGCCCTCCTTCCCCTGCCAACCTGTAATTACACTAGGCCACACAGCTTTGGTATGTTAATGAATGTTGGGTAAACCAATTTGTCCCCATAATGATTGGTATACCAAAGCCAGCCATTGAGCCGTTTGAGCTCACGACCCGTGACAGCTACACACAAAGCATGACGGCTTGCCAATGTCTTTTGTTTTCTTATTTCTGTCGTTTTAAAAACTTTTTCATGCTTTGTTCTCCTTTCACGGACCTCATTATCGTCAGTCATGAACCATTGGCTAACCCCGCTCATCTGGAATAATGCCATTTGAGTGCGTAAGTGCCTGATCTGTACGGGCCTCCGTCAAGCTAACTTATTCCTGCTGTGCCTATGAAGCTGACTGTTCTACTGTGCCACAACCTTAAATGCGAAGAAACGTACTGCTAAAACAATCATGAAATTGACCTTTATATACGTGTTATTTTGAGATTCTTGCAGGAGTTGTACAAAGGTGAAATGCAAGACAACGACTGGTAAATATCAGTATACTTCTGCATTGATTGGAGGGATATGAGTAGACAATGGAGACTGCGGGATTTGAACACATTTTCATCATCTTGAGATATGGACTTCGAGGGGAATGCCAAAGCCAAAACCATTATTATGTACGTATTTATTTATTTATTTATTTATAACTAACACAAGCTATGACTACTTTTATTTAACAACGACAAGATGATTATCATGGTGTCCAATTTACAAATTTGTTGATATCGTCTAATCAAGAGTGAAAATAATTTCGGTCTCAATATATTTTTTTAAGACAGAGATGGAGGCTCATGGAAGAGCTGTTGACTGGGATATGCGAGGAGTTAGGGTGGTGAGAAACTGATACATCAACAATGGGATAGAATAGAACCGACACACAAGGATGGAGAATTGGCCATGAAACAAACATACAAGAAACACAAGTGTTGACATACGAACATGACAAGGAAACAGAGGGGACAAGTCGGCAAAGGATGTGTAAGCAGACAGGAAATGCTGACAAATGGGATAAATGTGGCGAAGTGCAGATGAGCAGGAGTGGAAAGTCAATGAAAGAAGGAATTATCAGGATTAGGAATAGGGTACGTGAAGGGATGGTGATGGCTTGCCATCTTAATGGACTGGATGTAAGAACATAACTGGATGGCTTCAGGGAGGCAAATCCACAGTCGGAAGAAGACGGGGATAAAATTGGAGATGGGGAGTTGACCTAGATTGTGGGAGGGCAATAAGGTATGGATTTCTGGCCCACCGAGTGCGACCTGGTAGGGTTCGAGAGGATAAAAGGAATGGTTGAAAGGGCAGGTGGGGTGACACCAGATATGACGAGGTGGAAAACTCCAATGCCACCAACCTGCATGAGATATCTTGCAAAAGGATATCATATTTTTAAAACTCTATAAAATCTGATCCAACAAGAGCTTTTTTATTTTACATATTTCTTTTTTTTCAACGATAGCTTGAGAGCAGCATGCTTGTCTTTGTCCCATCTAATCTGTGGATCAATTTTTATTGGAATAGGATCCGACATGTCTGATGCAGTGACGATGTAGGAAACTGCATTATGAAGAAGCATGCCATCCTTCAGATGTTAAACAGACTGTTTCATATGCGACTAGCCACTATGTTATTCAACTTGCAAATTGTCTGCATGATTCAAACAGAGATAGCTGTCTTGCATCATTAGGACCATTTTTATGTAAAGTTGAGGCTCATGGAAAAGCAAAGACCTTTCCTGGATTATTAAGTATTTGGGTTGGTCTGTTTTGCATTGAAATTTCCGTGATCCCTTTAATCCATCCATCCAACCATCAGGACCAGACTCCATATAGAGCATCAGTGCTGCTGAAGCAGTCTCCTGGGCTTTTGGGCACAATCCTGGACGTACAATCACATACATACAATGGACACAATCACCACTCTGACACAGGACACTCGAATGGCTCAATTATCCCAGCAAGCTGGTACTCAATTTTGCCGACCTCAGAAAAATGACAGGCTGAGTCAACCCCACCTGGTATTAATTTAACAGCCAAGCGGGATTTGAACTCAGGACCCTGGGATCCAAAACCCACCACCCTAACCATTAATCCAACACCAGGCATAATCCCTTTAATTACAGTTAAAAATAAAAAAAACCATGATTAAAATAGACATTGTGGGGGCGTCTTGAGGAACTGTTTAATGGAAGAACCTCTGATCTGATCTGGGAGATCAGATCAGAGGTTTCATGTCATTACTTTTACCTTAGAAAGCAGATACCGTACAAAGCATTAATTGGTGTATTGGTGCCTCCGACATGCCATCTCCAAATTTTTGATTGTGTGCAGGTTAGACCATGTAGGAATGTTGAAATAGCACGAAGGAAGGATTGAATGCAAAGTTACCAAAATGATTTAAAAGTTTATTTTATGTGATATGATAAAACATAGAGGGTGAGGCATCAATGCGTGTGCTCTTCGTCGGATGTACGTTAAACTAGGCATCTTGTTTAGCTGACATTAGATGGTGGACGTTTAAGATCCCATGGTATCCTTTGAAGAGTACCTGGTACCCTGAACAAATGACAAATTTCTGCTCCAACCTAGAGATATTTGTGCTCCAATTTGTGCTGCAACCTCCAACCTGCAAGCGACCCGCATTTCACAGGTTTGACCCGCTTTGTTTGTGAAAACCAGTGGACCCGTTTTGGTAATACCACAACTCGTATTGGATGGAAAGTTCGATCAAGTTTATAAACACAATGTTTTGCACCCATTCCACTCGCAAGGATCGACACACAGACTGATAGACCTGGGGTGTGCTCAGTTACCAAGTTTCTTGTTGAGTGCTCGCCAAGTCGCTTAAGCATTCAAGCAAGCATTCCGTTCAATACTGTTGATAAGGAACGGCTGGTTTGGCAAGCGATGGCAGGCTTATTGATCATGGAACACACCCCTGGAGCTGGAATTACCAAGCAGCTAGGGTTTCGTTGGAGTGCTTGCTTGAGTGCATAAGCCACTTGGGAAACGCTCTCCAAGCTGATTGGTAATGGAACACACACACACACATACACACAAACAGCCGGTAGGCGACATGGGTGGTTGCCATATATTTGCATACTAGTCATACAGTTTTTGACGGATCGGGCTGAAATTTTTTGACAAAGAGGTTGATTAAGTGCGCATAAAAGCGCGGAAGCTGATTTTTGATTTTCAAATCTTTTTTTTTTTTTTAGGATTTTTCAAAAATTTCAAATTCCCGTTGCTAGGCAACAGTGGCGTCCATAGCAACGGTGCTCAAAAGCATACAACTAGATCCTGGTATGAACCTACCAGTCAAGTTTCATCAAAATCTGTCGACTCTCTGGCCTCCAGAGCTGTCCATTACATACAAACAGACAGACGGAAAACCTGAGAATAACGGTAGTCTAGCGACCTCCCAATGAAGCGACCTGTAACCCATCTGCAATGTCATTGTCTCCCTCCAGTCAATTGGCTGTGTGACGTCATGAACTTTCTCTCACCGGAAGTCACGTCACCATCCTCCAGGATTTCCACACGCAGTGTCTCTTCCGATCACGTCGAATAAATAACCCGGTTTTGATTCCTTCAAACCAGTTTTTTGTCACCTCCAACTTGCCATATACATAACAAGTTACATTATTTCTTTGTGCCTGTTAGTTGTGTCCTTTATGACATCCTAAAAAAAAACAGTAGGCCTCCTGTTTGGAATAATTTTCAATTTTGTTTGACTGCCAGGCAGATAGGGAGACAGAGTCAAAAAAAAAAATCCAACCTCTGTCTGAAGTTAGCGGTGTAGTTTAAAAACAAACAGACAAACAAACAAAGGTCTGTTTCCGTGCTTGGGTCAGGGGGCACACGTGGCAAAACTGCCAACGCCAACTTGCGACTCTAGTTATCCCTGCAGGGAGGGTTAGAAAAAATTATTCTTCTTCATTTGGATGGACGGACGGATGGACGGAAGGGCGGAAGGGCGGAAGGAAAGAAGGAAGGGAGGAATTATCTCACTCCCTCTCTGTGCTTGCACGATTGGGACGAATTTAGAGCGGAGTTACTGCTAAACTACAGGTTCTTGGTTTGATTGGTGTTCAAAATAGAACATTTAATTGAAATCACGTTGTTCCTCAATCATAAACTGACGTTTGTTGATGGATGGACGGAAGTGAACCGATTGCTTAACCCCAATTTTCCCACAATTTTCCCAGGAATCACCATGAGATTCCCATGAGTTGGAAGTTAAAGATCCCACGTTATTCTTTGTGAATAGTTGGCGAGCTATCACTGTTCACCATGAACAGATTCCAAATTTGTACCATGAACAAATCCTGCCCTTACATTTAGTGAACGTCAGACCTGGCCAGCCGGTTCGTGAACGACTTGGGCAAACCTCACAACAATGTGGGAATAATTATGGCCGTTAAAGAAGAAGAAGAAGAAGACATAATGTGGTTAAATCAAGTAGTGTGGTAGCAATTTGGATGTGTGCTGATGTCGTATTCTACCACATCTGAAAGAACACTCAGTTGAATTGATATCCAAAGACTACAATGGCTAGGACAATGAAGTTGTCAAATTTGAATTTCACTCCAAATTATTGGTGGGTGGTGGCATGATGATGATGATGGTGGCATGATGATGATGATGGTGGCATGATGATGATGATGGTGGCATGATGATGATGATGATGATGATGATGTGTCCCATGATTATTTCAATACCTGTACACGAACAGCATGAGAGTACAAACCTTGTCACCAATGATCTGTACATTACTCTCTACATGTGATCCGGCTTTGCAGTGGGGTGAGAAGTACTAAACCTAGCCAACTGAACATTCTCCTCACCACTACTCTATCTCCAGTGGCCTGAACTGTTGGAGGTCTAATGCTTCAAAAGCTTGCCGCCAAAACATGAACTCTTCCATCTGCTCTTAACAGTGTGAAATGGGACACACTTAAGAGCAGATGTAAAAGTTTATGTTTGTTGGAAAGCTTTTAGAAAATACGACTTTCTGTGATTGCTAAAAAGTCCATTCTTGAAAGGTATTGACAAACCACTCAGTGTATCTCACCATCCGGGAAGCTGCTTTACCATCACCTACCATCTTCGGAAGAAGGTACTCGGACCTACCGTAGGGCGCGTAACTTACAATGATGACGCAGATTGGGTTTGACCTGTTTAGCGTTTCCATTGAACACATATTGTATGTTTCCCAATGTTCTTGTATTTAGTGCAGAAAGTCCACTGATGTCTCCTAATGTCCTTGTCCTGCATGTGATATGATATACCACATATTTTTGTTCTTGCTCGTCCATGAGCCGTGACACTGAAAGAAAAGATCTTATTGTACTGTATGTAATTAACAGAGTTATTGTTCTACTGGATATGTTGTAGTCTTTGCCATTGTTGAACATTTGTTTGTTGAATCTTCTAAGATTGTTGCGACGACATGAACATCAGTGCGCCGATGAGGGTAGGCACGCTTCAAATTGGCTATATGTAAACAAACAACCGTGACCGACAAGAAAGATGTACCGATATCACTGCTCTTGCTTTATATCAATTAATTTCACATCTGAGTCGATTTCATTTTGCCATTCTGCATGGTTCCATACACCACAACACACAAAGAGATAGATATAAAATAGTTAACATAAGATCAGTGCCCTATGCACTGCCTGTACCTTTAACCATCCTTATTCGGCTGATGACCAGACATTGATTTGTGGATCTGGAGAGTAATGGGTGTATTTCATCTATTCTTTATTAACCCACGGTACCTCGAGGCCTCCTGTTTTTACAAAGCACCAGTGTTACCAGCATCTACATGTGAGCGGGACTGAAAACCTCTCTCTGAATGGCCATGGGAATAGACATAAGGCTTTAACAACCGAGTGGCTCTCAATTACCATTTTACACACAAAGGTTGACTGCAAGACCTGGAAATATGTTTCAGTGCATGTAAGCATCTTCTGAGTAAAACAAGTTATTTAGAAATTATAGTCAAAAGTGTGGCTGGCAGGATGGCCGAGAGGTATGCACACTCACCTTGAAGCTGTGTAGCCTGGGTTCAAATATCGACCCAGCTATGAACTGTCATCCTGGTGTTTCACATGCAGACTGGTTCATCGGTGTGTGTGTGTCCTCCCTCGGATGGATGTTAAACTGGGTGTCCTGTCTGCCGACATTTTGTGCACGTTTAAGATCCCACGGCGTCCTTCTCAAAGAGTAGACCTTCGCCCCCAACAAGACCAAATTCCAAATTTCTGTCCTAACCTCTTTGTCGAATGTCAGGCCTGGCCACCTGGTTGGTGAAAAAAACTTGGGGCAAAAACGTCCCCCGTCCAACCCCATAAAAACATGGGGTTAATTTTGACCGTTAAATAAAGGAGAATAAACAATAGTATAAAATAATGGAATTAAAGTTCAGTAGAACCCTGATTTTATGAACCAGCTAGGGATTAATAAAAGTTAATAAAAGCAAATATAACTGAAAAGTTAATACAAGTTAATAAAACTGAAAGCTTCATTAACTTTGAACATCTCAAAATTACATTGGATATGATACTTTAAACCAGAGGGCATGCAACTGAGATGCACAAGTTTGATTGAATACCATACATAACATAATCGAAGGATATATCGGTGCATCCTCTATTTTCCGATGAAAAAAACAAAAGTTTTCCTTTGAGAGGGGGAAAAAACAGGTTAAAGCAACTTCGAGTTAAAAAAAAAATATTCAAACTCCATTGAATCAGGGCTCTACTTGTACACATGACGATTCTCGAGAATGAGTCACTCGGGTTCCAGGTGATAAGAGAGGAGGAGAATCAGTGTGGATGTGGAACAAAAACTGCACGGATCTCAAAGGCAAGCCGAAGGGCTGTTTGAAGGATTATCAGTTTTATTAAAGTTATCCGTTTGCAGAAACGATGCACTGTCAATGCATGGTGAATGTGATGCTAGCTCCTCAAGAGAGAACAATCCAGTGGAGGGACCGTGTAGATCACCTGATGTTGCTTTAATTGGTGAGCAAGGATTCGGGAAAGCAAGGAAGTTGTGATTTATAACAGTTTCTCCATGCAGTGTGAGCACTCGCATATAAGCGCGTAATAAAAGGCATGCACGAGGATTTACGAAATGTGAACCACAGTTACCACATTGAACTCTGGCTGCACTCATATTTGCTGTTGCAGCTGATTGCGGAAATCAAACATTGTCTTTCTGCTCCAAATTTGTTGGGAATCGAGCCACACCTTCTTGTAAGACATCAGACGTTTTCATGTTCCTCGCCTTAAAAAAAAAGAGAAGAGGGAACAGGGAAGATACAAAAAAAAGATACGAGGCAGTTTATGCGCAAAGAAAGAGAAATAAAAGGAGACATTGATTGTATAAACTTCTCTTGCAATGTTCCCATATAAATAATTGCGTGGATTCAAGTTGGGGCTACAAGTGGGTCATTTCATTCCACATTGGTGTCTGGAAGCTTGAAGAAATGATCCGATGTTCAAAAGTTTCATGGAGAAAGTCAAGGACAACTTTTGTGGAAAAGGAACCTTGCGTAAGTATTGGTAAAGGTCTTATTTCAACATCCAAACGGACGTCCAAGGCATGCTGATTTTCCTTTCTGCTTGGTTTGCCAAGACCTGGGATTCATTGCAGTTTCAAGTGCTTAAATCCTTCCTGCCATACATATTGATGGTTTCCGAGGCTTCTTCAGTTCGAGCCACATTGCTTTTCTCTTGAAATTCCCTTACGTCGAAGAATTGTGTTTCTGCATGTTTCCATCTTATCCAAAATAATGCTCCGACGCATCATTGCACCAGTCACACTTCATCTCTACAAATCGTAACACTGTCTTACTCTGTCCTGTTGATAGAGGACCTCAAGTCACCATGTTCAAAAATGCACTGAACAGTATTTCTACAAGATTATTTTGATATACTACTATGCAATAATATATGGCACAAACTATCACTGCTCACCAACCCACCAAAAAAAACAAAAAAAATGTCAGGGATGGCCATCACCCATGCTCCATGAACTGCACAGCAATGAAAGTTGTATCCTATCAAACTGCAATGGAATACTAGTCAAGGCTATGATGTTGGTCAGTGTCAGCATACGAGTTAAACAATGGATTTTATCATGAGTAATAGGCATTCACAACCATCCTTGACCATGTTGTGGAATGTTGGCTGAGGCCATTTTTTTCTTTCCACACTCACTTTTTCACCTTTATTCGCTTTCAAACTCGTTTTCTCTGCAACCGCTTGAGTGATTTATAAAAATCTATCCATGGAGAATATTTTTTTGAACAAAGTTGCATGATGATTGGATGTAAAATGCGGCCGGTGTTCCAAGAAGGCTGTTTTCTGTAGGCGTGGGTTGCAGGGTGTTTCACATCTCAGGAGTAAATGGCCTCGACCTCGCTTTGCTCGGCTTCGGGCCGCCACAACTAATATCTGATTAATACAAAAGTTAACCACTATAGGAAAGCAAATGCAGCTGACATTGAGCATTAGCTCTTTTTTTCCACCTTGATGATGGCTGGTATTGGCTTAATGGTTAGGGTGGTGGGCTTGGGATCCGAGGATCCTGAGTTCAAATCCCACTCGGCTGTTGAATTAATACCTGGTGGGGTTGACTCTGCCTGTCATCCTTCTGAGGTTGGCAAAATTAGTGCCAGCATGCTGGTGTCCTGTGTCGGAGTGGCGACCTGTCCAGGATTGTGCCCAATAGCCAAGGAGACTGCTTAGGCAGCACCAACGCTCTGCACAGAGTATGGTCCCAATGGAATGGAATGAAGGGTGAATGCTCGAAAAGTTAGCTGCACCTCGCTTCTGATGACGTTTTAAAAATTTATTTACAAGGTCTCTAAGGCTGCTGGAGGAGCTGCCATACAAATCGTGCGCACACATTATTAGACAACACCGGATTTGAATTCTGACAAACAAAGACGGTGACTTTGAGAGAAGTGATGCAACTCACCGCAGCACTGTCGCTGCTGGCAATGCAATATTGTGATGGCAATTTTTCTCTCCCCAGTGAGCAGGGGAATTTCTCCACTCTCTTCCCCCCCCCCCCTTCCCCTGATGGGATGCTACCTCTATCCTCTAAATGCTGAGTGTCAAGTGAGGAAGCAGCATGTACCATGAACTTTTTATTTGACTTAATTTTTCTCTTTTGCACCTCTGACTTTTGTAGTCATATCAAAGATTAAAACTTTCCCATAGTTTTAGGTCAGAATGAACCTTCCGACCTAACAGACTCAGAACAGACGTTTTAGCCATAATGCCACCAAGTCTGGTTAACAGTCTCATCAGTTTTTAGTCAATAAAATCCAAAGTAATTTGACAAATCATGTGGAACTATTCAAACAAGAGAAAGCTTCCACTAAAACGATCCATTTAGCAATAATGTTCTGGAAATGACAGCATCAAGATCTCCCACCAGTCTCAAAAGGCATTGTGTTTATTATCATGTGATATTACAGGACTTTCACCATGAACCACAAATGGGCAGCTGTTTTATCCTGACAGAAACATCATGACAAAGATAGATGATCACACCAATGACAGCAAATGTAAAACATTCTTGTTTTCAGGTTATCGTTTTGGAGAGCTCCACATGACATGACCGTCATATCATCCTTGGATAGGGATGTGCGCAGTAGTCATGTATATGTACAAAAATTATCATCACCACTTGTCCGAGATAAAAGTCTCGGCCTTTAATCTCGTCAGAATGACAAAGACAGTTGATCCAAAACTTATGGGCCATCTATTTTTTATGTTTGCAAGGTAGGGAGAGGGAGGTGCTTATTTGAGAAAAGGAAAAAGAACGATAAGAGAAATAGAGGACAGGAGAAAGAAAGATAGGGCAGTGTGGGAGGAGTGAGAAATTAAGGATAAAAAATTGGGGAGAAGAGAGAAGTAAAAGGAGGCAAGAAGCATTGCTGGGGGAGGGGTATGTCAGAATCCACCTATAATCCTATATATATATAGGTACCTAATAAATAGTTATTCTCTATGCAAAAATGTCCACCAGCTTGAAGAACCATGAAATGCAAGGGTGTTAAAAATCACAAAACTCTTTACTGAGAAAGTTATAAGGAAGAGTAGGTATTAATAAGTAGACAAAAGTAGAAGTACACCACACTCATGCCAAACAAATAAATAACAAATCCTCCAGCGTGCAACATTCCTGGGGTGCCTTCAGCGCCCGGCGATGCCGCCTTACAGCACATGGAGACGGAATTGGGAGGGAGTGGTGTGCAATAATTGATTGATTAACTGATTAATTGCATCATTAAAATTAACTAGCAGAAACCCCGTCACAGACGGATTCCATTCATTCAAACACCCTCACCAGCTCACCCACACTCGAGGGACATGTACTGGACAGGGCGTGCTTGCCCCCACCTACTCATCCCCCGCCCCTTCCCCATTACCCCCCGCCTCCCACCCCCTGCCTTCAATTTGCTTACCCCCGTCCAAAAATTTAATTACCCCGGCCCCGCCTCTTCACTCCCCGCCCCCGTCTCTTGATTCCCCGCCCCACTTGCCCCCGGGCCCCCGCCCCCCTGTCCACCCCCTCACACTCAACCCGCCTAATTCACCCAGCCCCCCGCCACTCACCCCCCGCCCATTTCCCCCCATCTCCCGCTTTCAATTTGCTTACCCCCGCCCAAAAATTTGCTTACCTTGCCCCCCGCCTCTTCACTCCCTGCCCCCGTCTCTCATCCCCTGCTCCCGCCTCTTCACCTCTCGCCCCCGTCTCAACGAAAGTGTTTATTCTGCTTCAGAGTTGAAAGTTACTATTGCCACTATGTGCGATGCCACTCTTACAGGTATGAATTTTTTTCAGTCCAGGTCACAGTACCGAGAAAAACGTGACGCGACCACTAGGAGGAGCACAAAATTGGTCCTTCAGTATTAAATATAGATAGTAATCATAAAAAATAATTTATTAATAAATTGGCTAATAGTATACCAAAACCACCACTGTTTCAACCGAATGTGTAACTTTTTGAAAATTAAGTAATTCATCAAAAAATGAATAATTAATCGATTAAGGGCTGTCACACCTTGACGATTTAGCCAGCGTATGCTGACGTATGAAAAATTTGTCTAAAACGCTGGCACACGTCGAATACGTTATGGGTAAGTTTTGTATACGTTAAGAGCACGCTGAAGCACGCTGGCATATGTCGTAGTACGCCGAGCTCGTCGACAAATTTTAACATGCTCAAAATTTTTCGACGTATGCCAGCGTATGACTCACACGTTCCGCATACGCTGGCCATAAGTTGTAGGCACGTTATGCGATCGTTGACACACGTCGACACGTTACTTGTAAGTTACTCATAAGTCGAAACACGTCGAGGTAATGTTTAGCGTACCCGAAACTTATTTCTAACCTATGAGTAACGTGCTTTGAACCTATGTGTAACGTATCTCCAACGCATTATTGATGTATGTAGACGTATTTGACGTCTTCCGGACGACCACAGAACTTACTGAACGTGTTTCTAACTTACAGCTACCGTATAATGGCGTATTGGCAGCTTTTAGGGGAATTGGTATATAAAAATGGGGTTCACAGGAGGAACCCGTCAGTGTTCCAGACTCCATGTTTTTTTGTTTTTTTTTCTTCGGCATGACGGTGATGTTGACACTTCGATTTCTAGTGCGGTTATGATTTAAATCGTTGAGCGGCAGCGATTTAAATCGTTGAGCGGCAGCCTATGAATAGCCTACGCCACATGATCGTCGACGATACGCTGCCGCACGCTATGCATACGTTAGACTATCATTGGCATACGTTGTGAACGCCGACAACACGCAAGCATTCGTTGGTATAAGTTATCTATAAGTTATCGAAACGTTCTGTGTACGTTACTAATACGTTATGCATTTGTCCAACTCATTATGAATACGCCAAAAACTTTAAAAAACATCAATAGTTCAGCGTAGAAAAACATTAAAAAAAAAAAGCCGAAGAAAACTTCGAAGAATGCTGCCAAGAAGTCTACTGGCCGTGGCCGTGGACGCGGACGCAAGGAGGATCCATCATCACCACACACCCTCCCCATCACACTCACCTACTACTACTGACATGGACCTACTACTACTACTATACTACTAATGCCACGCTCCACTACTACTACTACTACTGATACTACTGACATGGACATCTACTCACCATGGAGTCTGAAACACTGACGGGTTCCTCCTGTGAAGCCATTTTTATATACCAATTCCCCTAAACGCTGCCAATACGCCATTATACGGTAGCTGTAAGTCAGAGACACGTTCAGTAAGTTTCTGCGGTCGTCTGGAAGACGTCAATCAAATACGTCTACATACGTCAATGTGCGTTGGAGATACGTTACACATAGGTTCAAAGCATGTAACTCATAGGTTAGAAATAAGTTTTGGGTACGCTAAACATTACCTCGACACTTACCGACGTGTTTCGACTTATGAGTAACTTACAAGTAACGTGTGTCGACGTGTGTCAACGATCGCATAACGTGCTACAACTTATGGCCAGCGTATGCGGAACGTGTGAGTCATACGCTGGCATACGTCGAAAAATTTTGAGCATGCTTAAAATTTGTCGACGTGCTTGGCGTACTACGATATGCCAGCGTGCTTCAGCATGCTCTTGACGTATACAAAACTTACCCATAACGTATTGACGTGTGCCAGCGTATTCGGCAAATTTTTCATACGTCGGCATACGCTGGCTAAAACGTCAAGGTGTGACAGGGCATGACGGTGATGTTGACACTTCGATGTCGAGTGCGGTTATAATTTGAATCGTCGAGCGGCAGCCTTTTAATAGGCTACGCCACGTGATCGTCGGCGATACGCTGCCGCGCACTATGCATACGTTAGACTATCGTTGGGCTTACATTGTGAACGCCGACAACACGCTAAGCATTCGTTGGTATAAGTTATCGAAACGTTCTGTGTACGTTACTAATACGTTATGCATACGTCCAACTCGTTATGAATATGCCAAAAACTTTAAAATAAAAACATCAATAGTTCAGCGTACGCCAGCGTTTTACATATATTTGATACGTTGCCATATGCTGGCTAAAACGTCAAGGTGTGACAGCCCCTTTAATTGATTCATCAATAAATCAAAAATACCCTTTATATCCAAATCACTTTTTAAAAAAATTTAATATACAATGCGAAGGCTTGTTAACAAGGGGAGCAGGAGACAAGAGGGATGGGAGAGGGAAGCACAAAACGGGGAATAGACACATGAGGAGATGTGTGGAAGGGAGAGGGATGGGGTAGGGTACACAGGGTAAACACAATGGACACGACAGGGACTTTCATGAAGGAAAGCAGGGAATATGAAGGAGGTGGGTTTGGGGTGGATTAACGGGGTAGAAAATATCATGGTTTTGGATGGGGGAAGATAAGAGGGGTGGTGAAGAGCTGTTTTGAAGACCTGGAGGGAAGAGTGGGATGAAAACTCATCCTGGGAATTCTTTCAAAGAAACTTGCTCTCCCTCATGCACAGATTTATCCCCTCCTCGTCTTCAGTTGTCATACCCTTCCTCCCGCCCATGGTTCATTGAAGCTTGTGGTGAGGCCAGTTGGCCTGAAACAACTTGCCTTTGCCTCATGGAAAGCAAACCCTACTGAGGGTAATCTCAGTTCCTTCCATAATCTTGGAACAAGTGTGCATCTACCCTCAGGAGAGTCAGAAAACAACCTCTTTCTAAGCTCAAGTCTGAAACTCTCAAACATCTCTCCCTCCTCCAAATCTTGGTGGTGTCTAATCAAATCTGTGTCTGGTGTAGTTCCCCTCATTACCTCAAATGGCCGCACTGCTGATACTGCATGTGAAAAGGCTGAATGCCTAAACTCGGTGTTTGCATCGAAATCTTGTGTCCAAAACCCATTACTTTCTGTACTACGTTACCCAGTCACACCCAACTGTCCCTGGACTCTGTGTCCTTTTCTCCTGACAAGGTGGAGAGCTTGCTGTCAAACCTCGACTTAGATTCTGCAACCGGTCCAGACGGTATCAGCCCACATGTCACCATGTTGAATCGGCCGAACAAAAAAACCTGCTCTGCTGATCTTGCTCACCCTGTATAAAACATATATATATATATATATATATATATATAATATATATATATATATAAATAATATATAATATGTAAAAAATATATATAATAGAATGTGTTATATATAATATATATTATATAGTTATTATGTTGTAATGGTAAGTCTACCAAATATTCGTGTATGTATCAAAACGAATCAAATGTTCTTCCAATGTTAAATAAATAATCATGGTGTCTATTTACTTCTGTCATGTCTCTGTATATAATATATGTATATATTATATATATATATATTTATATATATATATATATATAATATATAATATATATTTTTGTTATAGATCGATATATTGTATACATATATATATAGATATATATTATATGAAGATATTAATATCTACATATTTTAAATGTATATATACATTATTTATATATATTAATATATTTTATAAATAAATATATATGAATATAAATATAAATATATAACCCGGATTTCACTCCAGATTTCGACACTTATTTTGTTCACCAGATCCGATTCTGAAATCCGACATAATATTTTGATTATACACTATACTTTAATTAGTCTGTGAGAGTGGATCGGTTATCCAAATCGAGGCATGCTTGAATCGGCCGAACAAAATGGCGGTGAAGACTCCAACAACCACAGAGGGCTGACCTGATGGCATGCCGCCATCTTTGGTAAGGCTTATTTTGTTGTTGTTTTGTGATGAGCACCCCCTAAAAATTACAAAAATCTTCAAAGGGGTTGTTTCAATTCACCCAAACACCCGATTTTCACTCTTGCACTTCCTTGGAGTTTTCTTAGTGTGCATGCAAAGTTTCAGGCTGCTAGGTTTTATAGTTTTGGAGTTATGGAGGACACACACACACACACACACCACACACACACACACACACAACACACACACACACACACAGCACCGTTTTATTAGTGTAAATATGCACTTTTGGTGGTTTGCCCATGTCTACTGATGCGTTTTGGCGACTTTGGATGAATCGACACAGTAAATGTGATTTACTATATTCGTATATTGGGACAAATTATACATATGCTGATGTCTCTTAATGTTCTTATCTTTCATGTAATGCATCTAGAAGCACCTACATCAGCTCGCGGGTGAAAATCAAAAAATATATAAATGGGAAAAAGCCTCAATCAAAACGAATCCAAATTCAGAAGGATATAATATATATATATATAATATATATATCTATATATATAATTATAATATAACGTTAACAGAATAGAAACAAAACGATAATAAAATTAGTAGAAGAAATAAAAAAAAAAAAATATGTGATTATCCCAAACCGAGCACCTCAATTCTGCTAGGTACTCATCCTTTTCTTGGCTTCTTTACCGTCCCTGGTTGGCTCCCGTGGTACCACTTCACCTGGCCCACGAAACGTCTCACACACGCCTATTGGCCCCATTTCTGGGACTTTCGGTGCAGATGAAGCCAAAGCTCTCATTATCATTGGGTAACAAAGATACCTTTTATACGAGGTATTTGACATCACATTAATTAACGGGCATGGCAATTAGTGAAAGGTCGTTATATATTTATAAATACACACCTCACATTAAACTACAATAATTAAAGTTACCTATTAATTACTACCCTATATTAATAATTTCACCACACCTAACCACATATATATATATACTCATATATACTTCCACTATCAGGACGACCCTACGTTGGAGTAAGTCCTGAATACCACTATATATATATATAATATATATTTATAATATATATATATATTATAATCTTCCTGAATTGGAGTTGTTTTGATTCGAGGCTTTTCCCATTTAATATATTTTTTGCATTTTCACCCGCGAGAGCTGATGTACCTTTTCGGACTTACATTCTAGATGACATTAAGGTAACCAGTGCTAAAGATAAGACCAAACATATACAAGGGTGAATAAAATATGGTTACGATATCAGATCAGACCAATTTTATGGTGTAATAAACTATTGGCTACCCAATATAACGAATATATAAATCACATTGTACTGTGTTGACGTTTTCCATTTCAATCAAAAACACAACAGGGTCGCCAACAACAAATCATCCAGTATGACGGGCCTACCGTCAACCTTTATTGGAGCGCAAAAACCACGTTTATCACCAAAATGTGGCATAAACAATGTCCAAAGAACTGGCTTAGGGAGGTTAAAACGGTGTGTGTGTGCTGTGTAGTTTGTGTCGTGTCGATGGGTTAGTGATGTGGGTGAAATGATGCCAGCTAGAGTTGGGCATGTGTGGGGCTGTGTTATTAAAGTGTCCTACGCATAAAACTCGGGAGAATGAGACAGACTATAATAAAAATAAGGTCAAAAACCTACCAGACATGGAAAAATCTAGAATGTCGGCATGCAACAACGGGGTAAAAGAAAAACACTTCAACACAAAGCAGGAGAAGCCGATGAAAAAGGGAAGATGAGCGTTTATTGATAAATTATACTACTGGTGTAGTATTGGTGTAATATAATGATAACAACACCATTCCTTTTGAAGATTTAAAATATTTTATCGGTTGGGTAGTCTATCACATTAATCAATAATTTACACAATAAAATATGGAGGAGGTATAAGCCATCGGAGAGAAGGAATGAGAAGAGAGGCTAGCAATGGGTGACACCATCAATGTGGTCAGACCCCTTCTGGCGTATGGTATTTGTTGTGTGTGCAGAGTTGTGGCGACCTGCCGGCTGATCTGGACTCAATGTTCGGTGCTAGGGGAAAGCTTGATCGTTACCAACCCGGTTTGGTCGGCGGCTCGGATACACCGAACTCGTCAAGCAGCTGCCGTCGATTGGATGACAACGCGGGAGGTCCGATTCTCACAGACTAATTAAAGTATAGAAAATCAAAATAGTTATCGTCGGCTTTCAGAATCGGATCTGGGACAAATAATTCGAAATCGGAGTGCATCCGGTTATATATCTTATATAATTTCTATATAATTTATTTAATATATTAATATATAAATAATGTATATAAATTTAAATATGTTTGATATTAAATATTCATATATAATTATAATAATTTACAATATTTCATCTATACAAAATATATATTAATATATTTTATATATATAATTATATAATATATTATAATATATATATACATATATTATATACAGTACAGACAGAATAATAGACACCAAACTCACTCTCACACATCATTCCACCACACATTTGAAGAACATTGATCCGTTTTCTACATACACGAATATTGGTAGACTTACACATTAACATAATATGAATATAATATATATATATAGTAGAACACATCTATATAATATATTTTTCATATAATTTATATTATTTATATATAATATAATATATATTATTATATATATATAATATATAGTTTTTATAAGGGTGAGCAGATCAGCAGAGCAGGTTTTTTGTTCGGCGCCGATTCAACATGGTTGCGACATGTGGGCTGATACGTCTGGACCGGTTGCAAATTATAGGTTTGACAGCAAGCTCCTTCCACCTTGTTCGAGGAGAACGGAGCACACGAGTCCAGGGACAGTGGGTGTGACTCGGTAACGTGGTACAGAAAGTAATGGGTTTTGGACAAAGATTTGATGCAAAGCACCGAGTTTAAGGCATTACCTTTTCCACATGCAGTTAAATACAAGCAGTGGCGGCACCATTTGAGGTAATGCGGAGGGAGAACATACACCAGACACAGAATTATGATTAGCACCAACCAGATTTGGAGGAGTAGAGATGTTTGAGAGTTCGACTTGAGCTTAGAAAAGAGGTTGTTTCTGACTCTCTGAAGGTAGAATGCCCTTGTTCCAGATTTATGGAAGGACTGAGATTACCCAGTAGGGTTGTTTCCATCGAGCGGTAAAGTATGTTTTCAGGCCAACTGCCTCCACAAGCTTCAATGAACCATGGGGGGGAGGAAGGTAATGACACTGAAGACGGGAGGGATAAATCTGTGCATGAGGGAAGAGCAGTTCTTTGAAAGAATTCCCAGAAGGTTTTCAATCCCCTCTTCCTCCAGGTTTCAAAACACTCTTCACTACCATTCTTATCTTCCCCATCCAGAAACCATGATATTTTACCCGTTAATCCCCAAACCACTCTTCATAATTCACTCTTTCCTTACCGTGAAAAGTCACATGTCGTGCTATTGTGTTAGCTCCTTGTACCTAACCCGGCGTTATCCCTATCTACTCAGCAGCTTGAAACCACCACAGGATGGTAGATCTATTCCTCGATCACTTTCTAGGGTTTTAGCTTTGTTCATCTTCTCTCACACCACATACTGCCTTTTGATCTACCGGTGGCATTCTCGCATTCACCCTTCGTTAGATATCAACACCAAGCTTGCGCAGTGGCCCTATTTCTCAATTTTTTTAAAAAGTGATTTGGATAGGAAAGGGGCAATCAATTATGTCTTTCCAGTATTATTGATGAATAATTAAGGGAGGCCTAGTACACGAGTTCATTGCAATGTTTTAGCCAGCATTCATGCCACGTATCAAAATTATGTAAGAACGCTGGGTGGACGGGGAGGAGCTATGGAGTGAGTTGTTACTACTTACTTTAAAGTTTTTGGCAATATTCTACGAGTTGGCGTATGCATAACGTATAAGTAGCAACATGAACGTTTTCGAGGGGTACAACTGATACCAACGAATGCTTAGCACCGGCCCATTTCGTGTGGTGTCGTGTCACAAATGTAGAGTGGCCAAGCGATGTGGGTCCTGGACACCGTATGCGGCGCTAAGATCGCCAAGCAGGCGTATCGACCGACCGATGGACTTAACCCGTGGCGTAGCTATTAAAGGAGGCTGCAGCCGTATCGGACATTTTATCAAAATTACTAACCGCACTCCGATCACTCGAAGTGTTCTAAACAACAACAGATCAAATAAACAACTTTTGACCGCAATTCCAACAGGGGCGACTGCATCCCTGGCCGTGCACCTTAAGACAAGTTTGTAGAGCGATGGACCGAGTAATGGAGAATGTTGCGAATACGCGTGACAAGCGTCAGGAAAGTACGTAGGCGGGGGGTAAGTTTTGTATAGGCAGGGCATAGCTGAAAGGACATGCTGGGAGCGGCAACATCGGATACGCCAAGCACATCGACAAAGATTTATTAAAGCATAAGCTGCAAAAATATTTTAGCACGTGGTGCGAAGCAGTAA
The DNA here is from genome assembly GCA_035128595.1 of Eptatretus atami. Lineage (NCBI taxonomy): Eukaryota > Metazoa > Chordata > Myxini > Myxiniformes > Myxinidae > Eptatretus > Eptatretus atami. The sequence goes on along the minus strand of CM068963.1, from coordinate 69,161,436 downwards.
TGACTCACGTTCGCTACGTGGGCGCGAGGGAGCTGTAGGCACCTTATGGCGGATGTTTGAGGACCGTGAAAGACAGCGGTTATAATTAGGTAAAAAGTTACCATAGTGAACAGCCGTGAGGGTCATCTTGGTGATTCGTTCAGGCTTTCTTATTATGGTTTTAGCGTACCAGCCACAAATTATTTCTACACTATGAGGCTATTTCAATTCTTTTATGAACTATGTTAACGTACGCCTCATACGCGACATTGTTAAACGCTGATATGATAGACGATATTGAAAATTTATTTGAGTCACTTCATGACGACCGCAGAATTTACTAAGAAAGACGTGCCCGAGCGTTCTTACGCTACGTATAATGGACGATCTGGGCACGATTTAGCCCGGAAATTGGTATATAAAGCTGGAAGTGACATAGACTCCAGATATACATATAAATATGGGAATTCAAGAACAGAGGAACGGAAGGAAAGGGGAGAGCGGTCACAGTGAGGATAGTGTCAAGCACATGGCGGGCGTCATGGGAAGGACGTTTCGAAATTGGGTACCCATTCGTGTGTAGTGGTTCAGTTGTAGTAGAAAAAGTTGATGATGTCTAGGAGCGTGGCATTAGTAGTAAGTAGTAGTAGTAGTAGTAGGTCATGTAGATAGTAGTAAGGTATTGAGCGTGTGAGGGTGCGACGAGGGTGGGGTGATTGTGATTGGAGTCCTCCTTGCGATTGCGTCGCTGGGTTCCACCAGTCCAGCAGGCTCAGGGTGAGGAAGCTCTTGCAGCATGGTTTTTTCGAAGTGACGTGGGTTTATCGGGCTGGACTTATTTTGGTTTTAGATGGAGTCATTATTCGGTGGGGTGGGACAGGGATAGTCTTACTTTATTTTTCTTCTGTAAAAGGGCAGAGAAATAGGTAAGATTTATTTAGACGAAGAACATTTGAATAGCAAAACCCCTTGTGGGCAAGCCAAAAAAACCTTTTTCTTGAGCAGTACTTTCAAATAAAGACCATGAATTGGCCAACCAAATGATAAGATTTAAAGCATGATCCGATAGTCCCAGAACGTTTCGATACCTTGATAGATTCCAACTCGAATACCCAACAGATAACTTAGCGCCGACTAATTGAATAGCCGTATCACAACAACACGTAAATCCTGCCCTTTGGCATAGGTAGAGGGGTATCAAGAATGCATTTATACGGCCGGGCTGGAGCGTATCGTCGAACAAAGATATATGGGATAGGCTATCATAGGCTGCCGTCACGCTTATTGGAAAGTCGGGAGGTGGCCTTTGAGTAACATAGCAGTAAATCGATTAAATCATAACCGCAACTGAATCGAAATGTGTAACAGGCTGGGTCGAAATTGCTATGAACCGGTCACGCCTACTTATCCGGGCGGGTCAGTGGGGCGAACGAAAAAATAGAACAAAAGAACCCCGGAGCTAGCGTGGCACTGACGGGTTCTCTCCCTGTGCTAACCCCATTGTGAGTACCGTTCATAATATTATCCCTCTCAAAGGTTTTACAAATGGCACACCAAATTGATCGGACATTATACACAAGTAGGTCTCTGTTAAATTGTAGACAGCGATAACACTTAAAGTAAAAGTAGTAACACATTCGGTTGGTCGGGCGGAAGACGGATATGCAAAAACTCACGTCCTACACTGACTCCATATGCAGTTAGGGATACGTTACACATAGTTCAAACAGTATACTACGGTCATAGGTTAGAAATAGTTCGGGACGCTAACATTACATGACAGTGCGTGGGCTGTCGATCTTCCTTTGATGAGGGTAACTTACGCAAGATGCGGTACAGGTCTGGTGGGTTGTGGAGATCGTGTGGTTGTCATGGAGGCCGAGGGATTCCTGCATGCATGGATTGGGTTTGTTGCTTTGCAGGTTCGTTATGGAATGACTAATTGATTTTGAATTTATAGACGACTTAATAGAACACAAGAACGAACCCAGATTGGCAGCCCTTCTGCTTCCAAACGTGAGATGCAAATACATTAACGCTGGACGGGATGTCAACGTAGCAAAAAATATTTGAAGGCACATATAGTAGATAAATTTGTAGACGAGACCGGTCGTACTTTATGGGCGACATATGCAGCGTGTCGTTATCAAGGTCTTGGAATTGGCTCCTTATTTGCATACAAAATTACCATCGTGTATATCGACGATGTGCATGACGAGTTAAAACTAAAGGGGTGTTGGGTTCTATATCGTATGGATGAAGTTGCTCTAGCTAAATCGTCAAGGTGTGATCAGCCCATTAATGATTAATATATCATTTTGATGAATATACTTAATTTCAAAGTTACACATCGTGAAACAGTGGTGGTCTGTCGGTATAGCTTTAGTCAATTTATTAATTAAATATTTTTTATGCATTACTTTTAGCAGATTATAATAATGAAGACAATTTTGTGTGAAACTTCCTCCTAGCTGGCTCGCTCACTGTTTTTTTAAGGTTATTGTGACACCATGGACTCGGACAGAAAAACATATTTAATTACCCATACAGAGTGATACACTGAGTTGCCACAACATAGCTCGGGCTGGAAGTTCATAACCACTGAAGCATGAATACAACACTTTGTTGTCGTTGATTGACCGGGGGACACATTTTGAAGGAGTGAAGATGGCTGGGTAGCCAGGGGTATTGATAAGAGAACGGGGGCAATCGGGAAGATGAGAGCAGAGCGGGGGCTAAGGTAACGCTCAGAGATTTTATAAGGGCCGGAGGATACAACCACGGAAGGGGTTGAACAGACGTAGCGCTGAGATTGCGGGATTTCTCGGAGCGGGACGGAGTGTGCGAGAGGGCTGGGGTGATTTGGAAGGTACTAGTAGTTTGATGGGGTGGTGGACAGGCGGGCGGGGAAGACACGGTTCTGGTGGGGCATTAAAAGTGAACTGGGCAAGAGTGCGACGGTAATTCAAGAGACGGGGGCGGGGAGTGAGATGGCGGGCGAGGGATTAATTATTCACACTTTTTTTCACTGGACGGCGCGGAAAAAACAGGAATGTGTAAAGCAGGCAGGGGGTATGGGGGGAGTAGCGGGGGGTAATGGGAAGGGGCGGGGGATGATAGGGGGGCAAGCGCCCTGTCCAGTCATGTCCCTCGAGTGTGGTGAGCTGGTGAGGGGTTGAATGAATGGAATCCGATCTGGTGAACGGGGTTTCAGACTAAGTATATTTTAATGATGCAATTCACATTCATGTATAGAGTCAATCTAAGTTATTGACACCGGACAGTCACTCTGCCCATACTTCCGTTCCCATGGACACATGTACGAGAGGGCTGGAGCAATCGTAACAAAGCTACCATGAATGCAACAGTTCTCTGACTAATTCATTGCTTCAGAAACGCCAGCTCTGATGAGAATGGGCAGGAACTGTCGGCGGGTCACCCCAATTCAGGGACTAACTGTATGCTCTCTTGTCACAGACGATAGTGTCGTGCATTCGGCGGTTCCCGATGGAGAATAATTTGGTTATTTATGTTGTTTGGCATAGTCATATTGACACGTTCTCTGAATGGTGTTTTTTTCTCTCAAACATTCTATATGTCCGCGGTATCATGTTCGGATAATAGCACATATCTTCTCTAAAAAACGCTAAATGGTAAAGCTCAGTAAGGACACGCTTTTGGATACCGTCTTGCCAATATGATATTATTTGCAGTCTTTACTGGTCAAACCACGAGCTCTAACACTGATGATGACTATCTTCCAAGCCTCTGCATTTGATCAGATGGTCTTTCAGATCGCTGGTGCTAATCATTATTTATAGCGAATATTAGAATAAACTAATATTAATCTAGGATACACCACCTACGTGCATTCTACTAATTAAAATTAATGATAGATTATTATATGGTGGATTTTGTCCAGACATATTTGAAACGTGGCCCATTTAATCTCCCAGCAATGCTTCTGCTCCTTGAAATCTTTATGCGAAATTCGGTCTTACTTCCTTTCTGGGATAAACCAAAAATAAAAATATAAAATTATATTGGGATTTGGGTCGCTGGTAACCTTATCAATCGGTCTCTGCCCTAGCTAGCCCTCGTAAGGAGGAAGAAAAAAGTGAGATGGCGACCAAAACTGATAGGTGGGAGTGTATTTATTTTTGTTCTCAAATTTCTGCGCTAGTCGCTGGCAAGATATGTCAGTTGTGAGGTGGCCTTGGCGTTGCTTCTTGTCCCTTCTTCTCAAAAAATAAACAGTTGCATCGGCTCGGCTCGCCCGCCTAAGCGGGACAAAGCTGTACCTGCCAAACGACATACAAATAGATGGCCCATAGACGCTTTTGGCATAATGTCATATAGCTGTTTTCTTTTTATGTAAGAGTAGATATAGACGAGATTCAAAGGCCGAGAAACTTATTAATCTTCGGATCAAGTGGTGCATTGATAATCATTTGTACCAATATTACAAAGAAACATTTACTGGTGCGGTCAGGTCACCGATCCCCCGTGAGGTGCACCAAGGATGATCTGATGCTGTAGACACAGGGTCACTAAGTCAGTGATGCCTTTTGTAGCCTTCTCGCTCAAACGATGTTAGGAGAACAACATGATAACATATCGAAATGTATCATTTACGAGCATCATCGCCGGCTTGATCAGTCTCCATCGGTTCTTTGGTTTCTGAGTCATCTCAGGGTTGAGTGATCATGTATACACTACTCCTCTTGCCTATATGCATGTTTTCTCATCGTCACGAATAAACAGAGCTCGCCATGGTTGAAACGAGAGGTTGTGGTTCTATTAAAGGTCGAAAGTACCTCGTAATTCAATAATAATTCAAACACAATGCCTACTCAAATGGGTTGAAACTGTCATGGTGGGGCATATCTCTTGAGATTGTGTGTGAATTCTCTCCAAGCAAAAATTACGTGAGGAACCATAAAAGATGGATATGTAATGACGTTTTCTGTTCAGATGGAAGAGTTCCTCTTCTAAATCTCTCCTGGTTTCTGATCACAGTTTATCGTTCTCAAACATTATTTCATATTGATGTCTGGAAACTTGTTAATCTTGTTGGATGGAGGTGGGTTTAGTGACCTACAAACTGTCGAGAGAGACTTGGTTTAACTGAAACTACAATGGTAATGCACTATAATAAAAATTATACGTGCTGTATGGCTTATAACTGTTAAAGGAGGAAGTGACAGGTTCAATGAACTCTTGATTTTACTAGGTTCCTAATAACAGAGAATAATGCTATATATATATAGATATAAGTCAGATGGTGCAAAGATGCAAAATATAAAAGGTTCATGAGATAAACTTTGTGCATTGACATGTCACATACTGAGCGGGAGTGACATCAGACAAGTTTTGAAAAGTAATAGAGTGCATCCCCCAACTCCATGGGGATAAGAGGGAGCGGAAAGATGGAGACAAAAAACAAGAAGTGGTAGATGTGTCAGGATCGTAGACCTGCAAACTGCGATATAGAAAAAGTAATAAGACATTGCACAAATATAATTTGACCATGCTGAGTCACAGAAGACTAGCACGCAGCGTGAATGAAGTTAACTTGCATCACTTCTCTTCAAAGTCCCGTCTTTACTGTTTGTCAGAATTCAAGAATCCGGTGTTGGGTCATTCATATTTTTGGGAACTTGTGTTCTGAGATCACCATTTGTATGGCACTCCTCCGCAGCCTTAAGAGACGCTGTCGTTAAGATTATATATCTTTTTTATAAACGTCAATATCTAGAATAAGCGACCCGCCGTGCAGCCTAACTATTACGAGCATTCACGTGTTTAATTACTGCTTTGGAATGCCACTTGGGCACTAAACACAATAGGTACATGCATTGGTGTGATAACCAGTGCATATAATGCATGAAAAGACTCTGTGCCTAGATGCGTCATCATATGAGGTATCCGCTATCCTGTCCTAAAAAACTGAGGTGACGGGGCGATCATTGTTTCCTCTACCCATTTGGGCAGTATTGGCACACCATCCCTGGACAGGTTCGCACACCGAGAGCTACGCAGGATCTACTCCAGAGACATGCTTGGCACTAATCCGTTCTTTGGTCACCTCCTCATCACACGGTCCTTATGACAAGGTCATCTGGACGGTCTATCCGACCAGGTATTATAATGTCAGCAGCCGAGTGGGATTCTGCAACTTTCCAGTGCTGCAGTCTTGCGCGTATCTTGCTCAAGCCCCCACCACACACTAAACCATAAGCCAATACCAGCCGTTCAAGTGGACAAAAAGAGCCTAATTCTCAATGCACCATGCATTTTGACTTCCTATCCCGTGGTTACTTCTTTGAATATTCAATCCAATGTACTGTAGTTTTGGTCTGCCCGTAATGCGTGGTATTCTATTCCCTAGCTGAGGTCGAGTCCGTCTATCTCCTCCTGTTCATTTTACTGTTTGTTCTTGATAAATGTAGATAACACTATCCTACGCATAAACCATCAGTGTCAATCTAAGCTCCGCTTACAGAACTTGAAAGACCGCCCTTCTGGGACTTTTTGGACATCTATGCAACATATACGGATGGCGAGTGGGTACACGGCCGAAATGGAAAAAAAATATATTTAATACCAATACCAACTTTTACATCATGCAACTTTGTCCTTCAATAAAATTATGTAATTTCTCATGGATGATTTTTTCATAAATTCACTCAAAAAGCGGTTTGCAGCCGAAATAGTAGGCGAGTTCTGAAAGCAGAATAAATGATGTGAATCATTAACAGGTGAGTGTGTTACAGCACACAAAAATGGCCTCATGCCAAGCATTCGTCCACACATGCGCAAGGATGGTTGTGAACTAAGGTCAAGCCTTCACATATTCAAAATGATAAAATCTCACGTCCGTCAACCACATTGTTTACTCGTATGCTGACGAGCTGACCAACATCATCCAGCCTTTGTTGGGACTCAATTTGATGCTCTCATTATTTGGCAGTTTGATAGGCATAGCAACTCTTAAATCATCTGCACTGCTGCAGCTTACATGGTCAGCACTTGAGTTGCATGTTTCCTCATGTCCCCCTGCACATACTTTTTTATGCTCTTTTTTTGGGGTGGTGTCGTCCAACTTGTGTCGTAGACAAGTCGACTAGTTTTGCTGCCTAAACATCTAAGGTTGATTATTTCTCTTATGTAAGTAACTTATCTCTATTAAATCGTAATTCTTTGTAGAGAATAAATAGCATGTACTAGTATCAGTGATCAATTCATTTCTTTGCTAATTAAATAAGATGACTTGTATTGTCCTCGGTCATCAACATGTTGAATCAGGAAGAAAGTAAAGATCAACGGAATATATAGATATTGTAGAGATGACAACGTGGTGACTGGTTGCAAATGATGCGTCGGGAAGCAATTTATTTTGGATAAGATGGAAACATGCAGAAACACCATTCTTCGACGTAAGAAATTTTTCAAAGAAGAAAAGCACATGTGGCTCGAACTGAAGAAGCCTCGGAAACCACTACTCAAATTGTATGGCAGGAAGGTTTAAGCACTGAAAACTGCAAATGAATCCCAGGTCTTGGCAAACCAAGCGAGAAAGGAAATAAGTAGCATGCCTTGGATCGTCCACGTTCGCGTTGGATGTTAAATAAGGACATATTACGACATCAATACTTACGCAAGGTTCCTCTTTCAACAAAGTTGTCTTGACATTTCTTTCTCTACATGAAATTTGAAAATCGGATCATTTTTCAAGCTTCCAGACACCAAGTTGGATGAATATGACCACTTGTGCCCGAACTTGAAATCCACGCAATTATTTATATGGGCAACATTGCAAAGAGAAGTTTATACAATCAATGTCTTTTTATTTCTCTTTCTTTTGCGCATAAACTGCCTCGTATCTTTTTTGTATATTCCTGTTCCCTCTTCTCTTTTTTTTAAGGCGAGGACATGAAAACGTCTGATGTCTTACACAGAAGGTGATGGCTCGATTCACTCAATTTCGCAAATCAATGGTAGACATTTTGAATAACAACATCTAAAGCATGTTGATATTCAAGATATGCAGCTGCAAAGCAAGATTGAGTGCAGCAGAGTTCAATGTGGTAACTGTGGTTCACATTTCGTAAATCCTCGTGCATGCCTTTTATTACGCGCTTATATTGCGAGTGCTCACACTGCATCTGGGGAGTTGGAGAAACTGGTTATAAACCTAACTCACACATACTTGACTTGCGCCTTCCCAGAATCTTGCTCACCTCAGGGTGGAGAGCAATGCATCAAGGTAGATTCTTACCACGGTGGCCTCCTCACGTGGAGTAGGGTTTTCTCTTACATTTAGTTGTAGCGACGCTAGCACTCGCAACATATTTCGACATCATGCATTGAAACGATTGTCTGCATCGGTTTCTGCAAATGGAATAAAACTTTATTAATAAACTGGGATTGTACCATCAACCCTATTCAGACCACACACCCTTCGTCACCCAATATGCTTTGGCTGACTGTTTTTTAGCCAGATGGCCGATAGCAGTGAAAACTCATTTGCAATGACTCTTTCTCACACTGATTACTCCTCACTCTCTTATACCTAGGAACCCGATGATTATCATCAGACATATGCAGATCATGTAGTAAAAGTATGATGCCCCTGATTCAGATGGAGTTTTGAATTTTTTTTTTTTAACTCGAAGTTGGCCTTTTAAAAAAAGAAAAAATAAAAAACAAAACAAAACAAAAAAAAAAAAAAAAAAAAAAAAAATCTAATATAGTTAGAATAAAGAATCTTATGGGATTCGCTGTAGAAAAATGAAAAAAAAAGAAAGCTACAAACTAGTATATATATTTTTTATTTTATTAAATATATATACAAAAGAACAAACAATACCCAATCAAAATATACTATTAACGTCAACCATAGTGAAGAACAATTTTATGAGAGAATAAAATCACACATCTAATATTAAAATAATATTGATTTACCAACAACCAGAATAAAAAAAAAGAATACACTTATGATTAGCTAAATACTACTACTAATATAAATAAAAAGAATCGTATAGAAAAATTAAAACATAAAAAACTATAACATACACTTAAATAACATAATTAGATTATTTTATTTTTATAAAAATAATATCAATAAAAAAATACAAACATCTGACACAGAAAAATAAGGAAAAAAAACACACACAAGTAATAATGATTTAAAACAAACATAAAAAAAAAAAAAAAAATACCAAAAAAGAAAAACAAAAACAAAATAAAGAAAAAGAAAAAAAAATACAACCACAGATAAAAAAAAAAAAAACATATAAGAAGTAAAGACAGAAACTTTTTTTCCCCTCTCAAAGGGAAATTTTGTTTTTATCATCGAAATAGAGGATGCCCGGATAATGATCTTCGATATGTCAAAGTTGAGTTTCACATCACTAGACTGGCATCTCATTGCATGCCTCTGGTTTAAGTATATATCCCTATGTAATTTGAGATGTTCAAAGTTATATGATGACGCTTTTTCAGTTCTCATGTAACTTCCGCTATAACGTTTTCAAGGTGAATAATTTTTAATATACATTAACTTTATTTTACACCACTAGCATATTGTTCAAATAAAAAATCATTGGTCTACTCTGCTGGAGAGCTTTTAACTTCCACCACATTATTTATACTATCTAAGAGTGTCATAATCTCCTGTATTTTAGACGGTCAATTCAAATTACGATAACCCATGCTTATTATGGGGTGGACAGGGGACTGGTTCTTGACCTTGCCCAGAGGTTTTTCATCCAACAAGTGGCCAGGTCTTATTAGCATAGACAACAGAGGGTTAGGACCAAATTATTGGAAATTTGGGTCAATTCGTTGAGTGCGCGAAGGTTGAACTTTTGAACTGAAGGACGCCGTGGGATTTATAAACTGTGCACAAAAATAGTACGGTAATAGACAATGGACACCAACATGTTGTTTAAGCTCCATGCTCGAGGTTGAGGACTGAACGAGAAAGATAGCAACAATCACGCATGAAGGCCTCATTTCGCATGGGCTGAATTCGAAGCAGGCCTACAAGCTCTGCATAGCTGGGTCGCATATTTTGAAACCAGTGCTACATCAGCTTCCAAGTGTGAAGTGCTCCGAAATAGACCTGCATCGCACATCCTGCGAGCCTAACACGGTTTTGACATATATGTGTCAATCAAAATACAAACTTGTATGCATATCAAGATTGTCTTGACATGCAAAGAACACCATACTTCACAGATGATCTGTCGCAGTCCAACCTTTTGATGTCAAAAAGGTAATTTCGGAATGCCATCGGTTGTAAACGCCTTTGATTTATCATAGGCCATTCATG
>CM068963.1:69111125-69133625 GCA_035128595.1 Eptatretus atami | reverse complement strand
AACTTCTTACATTGTATCATTTTGCATTATGACACTCATGTGAAAGGGCAAATGGCTTTACGACTTCCTCTATGTAAATGCATCACAGTTGAACCAAAATCAAACTTTCTGAGCTAAGTTTGTGTGAGTATGTAAGGTTCACACATTAATTTTTGGTTGCCTAAAATCTAACATTGGGCTCGTTCAGGCTCATCAATAATACATTGCACAGTACCCCAGGATTGCAATAAATGGTCTGCCATTTCGTTAACATATTAATTATTATGTTGTGTGAGAGGATGAGAGAAGGCATTCGTCATGTTATTTATTATCCTACTTGCAAATACAACTGGTCCGCTTGGGCTAACGGGGGTATTAAGGAGGGGGTTAAGTGAGGGAGGGAAGGGAGAGAGAGGGAAGAGAGGAGAGAGGTAGGGGAGAGAGAGGAGGCAGTAGGGAGAGGAAGCTAGGAAGGGGGGGGAGGTGGGGAGAGCTTTTCCTCACCAAACGTTGCTATTCCGTGGGAAGGAGGGATGCGAGAGAGAGAGAGAGAGAGAGAGAGAGAGAGAGAGAGATAGAGTAGAGAGAAGATAGAGATAGAGATAGAGATAGAGATAGAGATAGAGATAGAGATAGAGATAGAGATAGAATATGCAAAAAAAAGAAAAAGAAGAGAGAAAGGTGAGGAGGTGTGGTTAGTAAAGACAATGATATGTTATGCTAATGACCGAACACACACACAAAACAGGCTCATGTCAGAACAGCTGTACACACAACAACACAAGAGTTTGTAAAGTAATCCGCTGGCACATCTGCAAAAACTTTGATATCCCAGTTCCAGAAAATTTGTGGGAAATGATCAAAAGTAATCACTGAAAACATGGAAGTACCTACCGCTCACGTATGAACTAATGATCCCATTGAGTGTGAACATCGAAAACAAAGCATTGCGCCCAAATATCATACTTGGGTACAAGAAAAAGAGAAGAAGGCATTGCTTAATGAGGTGTTAATAACAGTGATTTTGGATTAAACGATGCAGAAATCAAGAAAATGACCAAACATCAAGACCTCAAGAATGAAGTGAGAAGATCCGAGAAGCTGAAGAATGCCAAAGTTGTACCAGTGATAGCTGGACCTGCAGGAATGATGACAAAGAACCTCACAGATATATTAAACATAGGGGCAATACCCCTGGGCACTCACCTGGTAGTGACTGGATAAGATAATCAGGCAACCACTGGTAGGCATGGATGACCCACAAAATATATAATGGAGAAGAAAGTAAATACCTGTTGGTTTTGTTTTTTAATGTCATGAACAAATCTTGGTACATCATGGGTGATAAAGGTTGTGGTCAAGTTTCATCGGAATCGTGTGTGTGGTTTCAGAAAAGAAAGCAAATACATATTTTGGGGGGCACCCCTGCCGCCCCCCATAGAACCCCTTCGACCCCAATTTTTTTTTAATGTCATGAGCTCTTTTTAGTTTAGCTTTCACCGAAAAACAACATTACATTTATAGAGATGTTTCAAGGATATGATCACAAACATTGTTCTTTTTAAACAGCTTTGTGTGATGGGGAGAAAAAAACATTGGCTCGGTAATTTAGAAAACAAGTCAATACGGAAAACGGTTTGGAAATCGGGCATTATCAAATATATTTCGCTGTGAAACTCACAAAGGGAAACGTATAACTTTTGTAAAGCAAATCCGATAACCAAATGCTTTAGAAACAGGTGCCAGGACAAAGGGAAATCTGAAAATCTGATAGAACCTCCATAAGATACGGGATGAAACTTTGCCTTCACGGCGCCCGTGACAGGCATGGCATGTTGTTGTGTATAACCAAAGACAGCCCACACGAAGGATCTTTCGCTCATCTGCTTTAATCACATCTTGTGCTCCACACTCGACAGCCCGCTGATGTCATTCTTGGTTCAGCCTCATCAGTTCCGGCTCATCATGCAGACATGAATATTCATGCAACTCCCAATACCACACATGTCCACACACCCACGGGGGGTAAGTACAGACCCAAATCTACCCATATGTACCACGTCCATGTGTGCATGCAAAGTTTCAGGCTGATAGGTTTTATAGTTTTGGAGTTATGGAGGAGACACACACTGACTCACTGACTGACACACACACACACGCACACGCGCGTGCGCACACACACACGCACACACACGTTCTCCCACAGGGACGACTCACACGGTGATCTCAGTCAGGGGCTCGATAGCCCCGCCATTTCGCAAACCGTCCTCATTCACGGGCCTCACGCAGCTCTATCTAGTATATCGATATTAACCGATGCTCTTTACTCAACCGTACGGCAACTAACGCATGTGAGCCTCTCTCATTAATTCAACCTCAGCGTCAGAGCAGCACGGGAGTAGCACATGTAGATGCGACAAAGGCAAGACTAACAACAAGACGCCATACACAATAATAGCCCCGTCGCGCTATACCTAGAATTCGCAGTGTAAACTCCGATCTCGCACTTTTTTCGTTCCGGTTGTTGTGAAAGAGCCCGCTGTGGCGGTGTCACTATCATCACCGTCGAATTATGGAGCTTTTAGTTCTAGTCTGTGTCCGACATCATTAAGTAACCGCGTAGACAACCAAGCAGTTATCGACTAGTAAAGGTACACGATCACCTAACAAGCGAACGATACCACGTAGATCGCCTCAATGGGCATATCGCTGAATGGATGTCTCGGCAGTATGCCCCGGTACTCCAGACCTTATCGTCTACTATCCCGTTCTCTCTTTCTATATCGAGGCTTCTGCTGAGTCTATTTTTCGCTCTTCCGACCACTTGTATAGTTGTGGCCTTCACAGCGAGAATTGTACGCACTGTCTCACAGGGAATCGTTCTAATCGCAGGACGAGTGCACACGTCGTGTATATATATTTATTTCAAGGTTTTCATCTTTTGCCCCGCAAAGATTTAGTTTTCATACTCTTCCCGCAAGTGATGTTCTCTCTCATTTGAGCAAAAGACTTTTGTATTTCCTTTCTGTACTTTAATCTTATTCACCGCGGGGGCCTCGAGCTCTCCCTCGAATATTAACGTGCATTCCCTAGCAAACCACGTTCCTGTAACTCGGCTCCAAGGGACGATCACGTGGAATCTCGGACGGGGGCCTCGAGCCTTTCCCGAGTAGAGTGATTGAAACCTCCTTTACGAGCGAGGACGTCTCTTATTTTCCTCTTATGCTATATCTCATAACCTGGACCAGACTAAGTGATCGTTTAATATTCTTTATTTATTAAATTATTTTTTCGAGAGTTAACTTTCTGGTTAATAAAGATATTCCTCGCAAGGACGGGCAGACATGATTCATCATCAAAAGGATTGCTAGCTTTAATCGTGATTTACATTTATATGCTCTCGCAGTCGGCTCGCATCCCACCTGAATCCACGGCCGAGAGATAACGTCGGAAACTTTGCGCTCACATCTTACTACCAGGACGTGGGGTGCCGCCGTCCGGTATTTTATCTCACCCGTCGACACCTAATGGAGACTATCCGTGGCTGCATAGTATTACTGTTTTCGCCTCGCTAAGGAAAGACTTCTTATGTAAAATCCAGATATGCCGAACTGTAAGAAGAATTTTACGGTAAGTTGCGTTTCCTCTAGCCGCAGAGCCGTATTCGATCATTGATTAGATAATCGTACATGGTGATGTTTTGTGCCATACAGAGGAACTCGTGCCGAAAACGGAATACGCAGCATAAAGCCCGGCCACCTTCGCCAACCATCACTCTCATTCACGGGGCCTCGGAGCCTCTCCCTCGATATTAAACACTTGTGCCGTTTCCCTAGGCAACCACCGTTACTGTAACTCGTCTCCAAGGACGATTCAGTGATCATCGGCACGGGGCCATCGAGCCTCTCCCCTCGATAATTCACACGTGCGTTTCCTAGCAACACGTTCATGTTAACTCGTCTCCAAGGACGATCACTGATCTAACAAGGAACGGGGCCCTCGAGCCCTATCTCCCTCGACTATTAACGTGCGTTTCCCTAGCAAACCACGTTCCGTATAACTCGGTCTCCCAGGACGATCAGTGATCATCAAAGACGCGAGCAATCGATGCCCCGCCCACCATACGTCCCTCCTCATTCTCGGGGCTCGAGCCCTCTCCCTCGATATTCAAGTGCATTTCCCTAGGAACCACGTTCCTGTAACTCGTCTCCAAAGACAGATGCACGTGAGACCCTCAGGACGCGAGCTCGAAAGCCCGCCCAGCTTCGCAAAAAACCATCAACCTCCTATTCACGGGGCGCCGAGCATCTCTTCGATATTAATGTGCGTTTCCCTAGCCAACACTTTCCCCTGTAACTCGTCTCCAAGGACGATCACGTGATCTCAGGTCGCCGAGCTCGAGCCCCGCCCACACATCGCAAACCGTCACATTTCATTCACGGGGCTCGAGCCTCTCCCTCGAATTAACGTAGCTGTTTTCCCGCTAGCAACCACTTTCCTGTAACTCGTCTCCAGACCGATCACGTTGATCTCAGGTCCGAGTCGATAGCCCCGCCCACTTCGCAAACCGTCTCTCAATTCACGGGGCATCGAGCCATCCCTCGATATTGAACGTGGCGTTTCCCTAAGCACAACCACGTTCCCTGTAACTCGTCTCACAAGGACGTCAACGTGATCTCCAGACGCGAGCTCGGAATAGCCCCGCACCTCACCTATGCAAACCGTCCTCCATTCACAGGGCTTCGAGCCTCATCCCTCGATATAACGTGCATTTCCCAAGCTACAACCAACAGTTCCTGCTATACCTCGTCTCCCCAAGGACGAATTCAAAACGTGATCTCAGGACGGGTGCTCGAGCCGCTCCTCGATATTTAACCGTGCGTTCCTAGAAACCACGTCCTCGTCACACTCCGTCTCCAAGGACGATCACGATAGATCTCTAGGAAACGGGGCTCTGAGCCTCTCTCGATATCTCAACGTGCGTTATCCCTACAACCACTTCCTGTAACTCGTAACTCCAAGGACGATCAGTGATCTCAGGACGGGCCTCGAAAAGCCCCCTCCTCATATTAACGTGCGTTCCCTTAAGGCAACCAACGTTCCTAGTAATCGTCTCCAAGGACGATCACAAGATGATCTCAGTCGCGAGCTCGATAGCCCGCCCACTTCGCAAACCCTTCTCCATTCACGGGGACGTCGAGCCTCTCCCAATCGATAAATTTGCGTTTTCCCTAGCAACACGTTCCTAGTAACTCGTCTCAAGACGACACGTAGAATCTCAGGTGGTGAGCTCAGAATAGCCCCGCCACCTTCGCACAAACCGAATCTCTCCATTTCACGGCGTCGAGCCTCTCCCTCGATATTAACGTGCATTTCCCTAGCAAACCACGTTCCTGGTAACTCTCTCCAAGGACCGATCACGTGCTCTCAGGACGCGAAGCTCGATAGCCCCGCCGCAAAACTGGAAACACCCTTCGCAACCATCCCTCCATTCAGGGGCCTCGAGCCTCTCCTAAGGATATTAAACCAAGTAAGTAACTCGTCTCACAAAGGACGATCACGATGATCTCAGGACGGGGGCCCTCGAGCCTCCCTCGATATTATAACGTGCGTTTTCCCTAGCAACCACGTTCCTGTAATCGTCTCCAAGGACGATCAACGTGATCTCAGGTCGCGAGCCTCGATAGCCCAGCCACCTTCGGCAAACCGTCTCTCCATTCACCGGGGCGTCGCATGCTCT
This sequence comes from Eptatretus atami, assembly GCA_035128595.1. Classification (NCBI taxonomy): domain Eukaryota; kingdom Metazoa; phylum Chordata; class Myxini; order Myxiniformes; family Myxinidae; genus Eptatretus; species Eptatretus atami. The sequence continues at coordinate 69,127,906 of CM068963.1, read as the reverse complement.
CTCAGATATAATGTGCTTTCCACACGTTCCTGTACACCGTATCCAAAGGACGATCCACGTGATCATCAGGTGGGTGAGCCTCGATAGCCCCCCAACACCTTCCGCAAACCACTTCTCCTTACACGGGGCATCGAGGCTATCCCGATATTAACGTGCGTTATCCTAAAGCGAACCACGTTCCCTCGTACATCGTCTCAAGGACGCACCACGTGAATCTCAGGCACGCGCGGTCCTTCGAGGCACTCCCTCGATATTTCAATGTGCGTTTCCCTAGCAAGCCACATTCCTGTAACTCCGCCTCCAGGACGATCACGTGATCTTCAGCGATGGGCGTGAGTTCGAGATGGCCCAGCCCACCATCGCAAACCTCTTGCATTCACCCGGGCCATACGAGCTCTCTCGAATATTAACGTGCATTTCCCTAGCAACCACGTTCCTGTAACTCTCTCCAAGGACGATCGACGTGATCCTCAGGACGCGCGCTCAGATAGCTCCCGCACCTGCAAACCATACCCATCCATTCACAGGGGACCTCCGACGCTCTCCCTCGATATTAACGTGCGTTTCACCCTCACGCAACCACTTCCTGTAATCGTCTCCACAGGGGACGATCACGTGATTCAGGTCGCTGAGCTCGATAGCCCCGGACCCACCTTCGCAACCATCGCCTCCATATCTCGGGGCCCTCGAGCCTCTCCAGTCGATATTAAACGTGCGTTTCCCTAGCACAAGACCACTTTCCACTTAACACGTTCACAAGCGACGATCACGTGATCTCAGGTCGCGAGCTGATAGCCCCGCCCACCTTCACGCAACCGTACCCTCTACAATTCACGGGCCTACGAGCATCTCCCTACGACATTAAGGTGCGTTTCCTAAGCACGACATATACCTTAACCTCGTCCTCCAAAGAGACGAATCAGCACGTGATCTCAACGCTGACGGGCTCGAGATAGCCCCCCCACTTTCGCAAAACCGTCTCCATTTTCACGGGGCTCGAGCCTCTTCCTCAGATATAACGTGCATTTCCCTAGCAACTTACATTCCTGTAATCTCCGTCTCCAAGGACGATCACGTGATCTCAGGACGCGAGCCTCGAATAGCCCCGCCCACCATCGGCACACACCGTTCCCTAATCACACATTCTCGGGGCCTCGAGCTCTTCCCATCGAATATTAACCGTGCAATTTCCTAGCAACACTTTCCTGTAACTCGTTCTCAAGGACGACACGTGATCTCAGGTCGCGAGGCTCGAATAAGCCAGCACACCTGCAAACCGTCCCTCAATTCACGGGGCCTCCGAGCATCTCCCGACATTAAGGTGCGTTCCCTGCAACCACTTTCCTTTAACGTACCAGTCTCCCAAGGCGATACCGTGATTCAAGGTAAACGAGGCTCCGATATACGCCCGCCACACTTATCGCACACCGTCCTCCATTCACAATGGGGCCTCGCAGCCTCTCTCGACTCACTCACACTAGCATTCCCTAGCAACCAGTTCCTGTAAACTCGTCTCCAGGACGACACGTGATCCAGGACGGGAGCCAATCGAGCCTTTCACCCATCGATATAACGTGCGTTTCCACTAGCACAGTCTAACTTGAACGTAACAAGTCTGCAAAGGACATCACATGATCTCAGGTCGCGAGCATCGATAGCACCCCGCCCACCTTCGCAACCGGTCCCTCCATTCACAGGGGGCTCGAGCTTCCCTTCGATAATTAACGTGCATATTCCCTACAACCACGTATTCCTGTATTCGTCTCGCCAAAGCGACGATCCACGTCGCATCGGGTCCAGGCCGCGAGCTCGATAGCAACCCGCCACTTCGACATAACCATACACTCATTCAGGGCGCCTCCGAGCCTCTCCTCGGATATTAGTGCGATTTTCTCCTAGCAACCACGTTCCTGTAAACTTACGTAACTCCAACGGACGATCACGTGATCACGTACGGGGCCATCCGAGCCTCTTCCCTCGAATATTAACGTGCGCTTTCCCTAGCACACCACGCTCTCATCCAACGTAACCGTCTCCTCCAAGGACGACTCACGTGACTCTTCAGGAACGGGGCCTCGAGCCTCTCCTCGATATAATTAAACGATGCGTTTTCCCTAAGCAACCCACGTTCTCGTGTAACTCGTCTCCAAGGAGAAACGATCAACCGTTGATCTCAGGACGCGAGCATCGATTCACCGCCCACACACAGCAACACCGCCCTCATTCTTCGGGGCCTCTGAAGCATCTCTCCTCGATATCACACGTGCATTCCCTAGGAACCACGTTCCGTAACTCGTCTGCCAAGGTTTTACATCACGTGCATCCTCGGACGCGAGCTCGATAGCAACCCCCAAGCCCAGCTTCGCCAAACATCCCTCCATTCCAACCGGGGAGCCATCGAACGCACTCTGTTTCCATCGATAATTATGTGGCGTTTCCCTAGCAACCACTTTCCTGTAACTCGTCTCCAAGACGATCACGTGATCTCAGAGTCGCAGAGCTCGCATAGCCCCCCGCCCACCTTCGCAAAACCGTTCACCCTCCATTCACGGGGCCATCAGAGCCTCTCCCCGATATTACACCGTGCGTTTCCCTAGCTAACCACTTTTCCTGGTACTCGTCTACCAAAGGCACCGATCACGTGATCTCAGGTCGCGAGCTCTTCGACTCAGCCCCGCCCCTTCGCAAAACCGTCTCTCCATTCACAGGGGCGCCATCGAGGCCTCTCCCTCGATATTAAACATCGTGCCGTTCCCTAGCAAACACGTTTTGTTAACTCGTTCCAGACGATGCAGGATCTCGGAAGAGAGCTCGATACCCGCCCACCTTTCGCAAACCGTCCCTCCCCCATTCACAAGGGGCCTCGGAGCCTCTCCCAATCGAATATTACGTGCATTTCCCTATGCACCCAACGTTCCTCGCTAAACTGCGTCTCGCAAGGACCGCACACAGATTGACTCAGGCACGGGGCTCGCCTATGCAGCCTCTCACCTGATATTACGTGCCGTTTCCCTAGCAACACGTTATCTTAACTTCGTCTCCAGGAGAACCATCACGTGATCTCAGGACGGGCCCATCGAGCCTCTCCCCTCACATTAACCGCTTGCGTTTCCCCTAGCAACCACGTTCTGTAACTCGTCTCCAAGGCGATTCAGTGATACTCAGGAACGGGGCCTCGAGCCCCTCCCTCGATATAACGTGCGTTTCCCTAGCAACCACGTTCCCTGTAAACTCGTACTCCCAAGGACGATCAGCGTGATCTCAGGTCGCGAGCTCGGATAGCCCCGCCCACTACTTCCGCCTGAACCCGGTCTATCCATTCACAGGCGGCGTCGAGCCTCTCCACCTCGAATAATTGTGGCGTATTCCCTAGCAACCAGTTCCTGTAACTTCGTCTCAAGGACGATCACGTGATCATCAGGTGGTTGAGCTCGAGTAGCCCGCCACCTTCAGCAAACCGTTTCTCCATTCACCAGGAGCTGCCTCGAGACCTCTCCCTCGATATTAACGTGCATTTCCTAGCAACCACGTTCCTGTAAACTCGTCTCCAAGGACGATCACGTGATCTCAGGACGCGAGCAATCGATAGCCCCAGCCCACGCTTCGCAAACCGATACCCTCCATTCACGGGGGCCTCGAGCCTGACTCCACTCGATATTAAACGTGCGTTTTCCCTAGCAACCACAGAATTCCTGTAATCTCGTCCTCCAAGAAGACGATCACGTGATCTCAGGTCGCGAAGCTCGATAGCCCGCCCACCTTCGCAAACCATCGCCTGCCATTCTCGGGGCTCGAGCCTCTTCCCTCGATATTTCACGTGCGTTTCCCCAGCACACACTTTCCGTAATAGTCTCCAAAGGACGATCACAAGTGATCCAGGTCGCGAGCTCGATGCCCCGCCCACCCATACGCAAACCGTCCCTCAATTCACGGGCCTCGAACAACTCTCCTCAACATTCAGGTGCGTCTTCCTAGTAACCACTTTTCCTTCACACTTCGTCTCCAAGGACGACACGTGATCATCAGGTCACGGCTCGATAGCCCCGCCACTTTCGGCAAACCGTCCTCCATTCACGGGGCCTCGAGCCTCTCCCTCGATCATACGTGCACACTTTCACCACTACGCAACCTACCATTCCTGTACATCTCGTCACCAAGGACGATCAGTGATTCCACGCGATCAGCGAGCCTCGATAGCCCCGCCCACCATCGCAAAACCGTCCTCCATTCTCGGGCCATACGAGCCTCTCCGTCGAATATTAACGTGCGTTTCCCTAGCAAACCACTTATACTGTACTCGTCTCCAAGGACGATCACATGATCTCAGGTCGCCGAGCTCGATACCCCGCCCACACTTACGCAAACCCGTCCATCAATTTCACAAAGGAGGCAATCGAGCAATCCACTACACTCGACATTAAGGTGCGTTCTCCCCTAGCAACCACTTTCCTTTAACCTTGCGTCTCCAAGGACCGATCACGTGATCCTCAGGTCACGGGCTCGATAGCCCGCTCCACTTTCGCAACCGTCCTCCATTCACGGGCCCGAGCCTCTCCCGTCGATAATTAACGTGCATTTTCCCTAGCAACCACCGCTTCATGGTAAAAAACTCGTCTCACAAGGACGATCCACGTGATCTCAGGACCGGCGGCCATAACGAGCTTATACCCTCGATATTAACGTGCGTAATTCCCTAGCGAACACGTACTAACGTAAACACTCGTCTGCAAGGACGATCACATGATTCACACCGTCGGCGCATCGACCTAGCCCCCCGCCACACACCTTCCCGCAAACACTCGTACCTCCAATTACCACAAAAAATGGGACCACTCACGACTGCAACTCTCACTCACACCAATCAGATATTAAACCAACCCTCCGTCCGCAGTTTACCACACACACACACATACGCAAAACCACACTCCGTCTCCTCGTAATATCGTCTCTCCAACCGGACGATCCACGCTGCAATCTCAGGCAGCGAGCTACAACGATAGCGCACAAGCCACCCAACACACAAACACCACAACACCACCCACTTCCTCCTGGGACCACACTCACTAAACCCTACCAACTACACTCTCACCACGTCCATCCACACCCTCTGGGCGATGTAATTGGCGAAAAAAAGGACCCCTGTGGACTGTGCCGTCATGGATGCAAAAGCAGGTTTGAAGAACGGCAATTTCACTCTATGAATTACCTTTCTACACATTCCATATTTTTTTTGTTCACTCATATAATTGTCCGAACAGTAGAAAGTTTAGTTTAATGATTACTTATATCTACCTACGTTTAAAATCCCTATTTTGTTAAAATTTTCGGATTTAATCACCAGCTTTCGACACTTATTTTGACTCACCAGAATGGCGATTCTCAAATCCAAATAATATTTGGATATATACTTTAATTAGTCCGTGAGAGTACATCATGTTTCCAAATAGGCCTTATCAGATGAACGTCACCGGTCACGTGACTGTGCACGCTCGCCATTATATGAGCGGCCAAGAAAAGTATCACCGCGTCCATAACAACGATAGTCTTCACTTCACGACCACCGTATTTCCAGCAAGCGATTTTTTTTCTCAGACATGGAGATAAGAGGTTGTCCCGGATGGATTAGACGATATACTAAGCTCTGGAGGGCAGTTTTTACTCCCCTTGCGAAGTAGACCGACGAAATCTCTGGATATCGGTTTCTGAGAAGAGAAAAATGGCGGCCTGGCGACATGACGGTTGTGAGCCTTCGTTTTGTCTCCGGTTAACTAATTGTGACCTATTTCGGTTTTTAGTTCGGTATTAAAAGCTGGTGGTTACAAAATATTGTCTGATTTGTATATAACTACATCATTATATTCTCACATTTTTATGACAGAAGAGATAGTCGATGACAAGGGCTGAGTCTTTTCTCACAGACGTAACGGCCGTTCTGAATTGTTGACTCGGTACTACTTTATGCTATTACATCAGCAGGTTAATAAATATTTGTCAGCTTCGGTCGGGATTATGTCACTTACATAACCCGGCGACATAAAAATGAGTAACGCGCCCGACACTCCGTGAGGCTTCGAGCTGGCTTGAAGTGTACAGAGATAGGAGATTTCAGACAAGGTAAACAAATTCGGGAATAACGATTTTGAGGCAAATTTCCTTTCTGTGTCCATTTATCCTTTGAAATAAATAAGGATCACTCACAACGACTATCACACAGCTTCGAGTTTTTCGCATAACGCGTTCCTTCTTAGAAATTCAATCTAATCCATGGAAATAGCCCAGAAGTTCGCGCGACAACGTGCGTGTGGCATGATTTTTGCCACATAACTCGATTGCATGGTACGTCACTTTTGGGTGACGTCCTCGCTTAGTGCATAGGGTCACTGAAGCATGCTTGAACGAGGACAACAAATGGTGGGCTGAAGACTCCAGCCACCCCAGAGGGCTTGACCAAGATGGCGCCGCAATCTTGGTAAGGCTTATTATTATCATCTTTTTTTTGCGATGAGCACCACCCTAAATTATCTCAAAAGGGGTGTTTTTAATTAACTCTAGAGGATTCTGAAATCATCAGTTCCTTTTCTTATATCTTTCAGAGACGTGGTTCATTGTTGAAGTTGTAATAATCGGCCAACCTGGGATTAACAAAGAGAAACTACAGTCCTTATTTACACCCAAACACCCATTTTTTCACTCTTGCACTTCCTTTGGAGTTCTTCTTAGGATACATGCAAAGTTTCAGGCTGCTAGGTTTTCTATGTAGTTTTTGAGTTATGGAGGAGACACCTGACTCAACACGACACCACACACACACGCACAGCGCGCACCAACACTACTACACACACACAGACACACGAGCACAATTGCTTTATTGGGAGATTTCATTGCAAAACGATGTCATATTTTTCATTTGAAATGTATACCAATTTCCCCATGAGCCTCAACAAAGTCAGTATATTATCCGAGGCAACATCTTTGGTACCACTGTATTGGCTAGCATGTAGTTGTTGATTTGGAATTTAGGTTCGTACTTTTCGTAACAAGTCAAACGGTTGTAGTCGATTAGCAAAAAGGGTCATCGCACTGTCTTCACAGCAAATAACACCACCGATGTAATTCTGATAAATGTGTAACTTGAATTGTCTAGTTTGGAAGGAACGGATGTTCTTCGCATCTACTCATGTGTGGGTTCCCACCCGGGGCCAATAAATCCATTACATTGGGGCAGGAGGGAGCATCATAATTCAGCAACAAAATATGTCAGTTGCGCAAAGTGGACAAGACTCATTATCAGTAACTCAAGGTCACTTTATTAAAAGGGGTTCTTGAAAAAACAAGCTCAAATGAGGCTAAGATCCCTTCGTCCCTGTAATACTGTATGATCAATGTCATAAGGAACTGATATGACGTGCGCATTTGTGATGGATTCAGGTTGTCATTTCACAACTCTCATCTGTGCTAATGCCCGGCTTGATTCCGCATAAACAGAACATTCAAACACTCACGCGCTTATGTTTTTGGAGATCTAATGGGATATGGCGATTTTTCCACACATTAGCTCGGCGTGATTTAATGACGTCAACTTTTTTCTAAGGCACATGACACTTTTCCAAAATCCAGGAAGATGTCGTATGTCCATGCGCCGTGGGGCTTTCGCATAGTGGAGCTGAGGAGGTGGGCGCGGGGAATTCCCCCAGGAAGATCTGTCCAACCGAAGATCCGATGAAAACTCTGGGTTGTGATTATCAAACAAATGTCAAAGGAAAATGGACCTAGGAACTGAAACGTCATAAAAATTGCGAAGCTATGACAGTCCCATAGTGATGTATCATATGTGCGGTAATTCCATCTCTGCTAATGCCTGTTCCGTTCCCGCGTCGGCAAACAGAATTCAAAAGCTTGCCTAGTTTGGAGTAATATTTTAGGCGATTTCATTAGCGGCAAGGAGGGCATATATCTCGACGCTGAGATAATTTCTCCTTTCTAGGAGGAAATTTTCAAAATCGGAGATAGTTACTGTCTGCGCAGGGTTTCTCTTCACAATATAACTCGATGGCCAAGTTTCACGGAAGTTCGATGAAAGAGCGAGTACGCTGCTGTGAAACAACACCAAAAGTCCACAAGAACAACACGTGAGTAGACTTTGAGATTCTTCACACTGATTGGAATCTAAACAATACACATGCTGTGCGATAATTTGGTACTGTACTGGCATCTCACAGCTGAGGTTGAAATGGTTTACTGCCTTAGTTGGGTACTGTCTCAATACTCAATTGGTAATCTATGTTCTCTGTGAAATGGGGGGGGGGGGGGGTGGGGGGGTAGAGTGCGCGTCGTCGGGGGGTGCAGAGCCAAGACTCTTGGTAAGTAGTCAGTGGATAGTCATACGTAGTGTTCATCGTGTAGGTTAGGTAGATTACCTCATGTCACGCGGGGTTCTGTCAACGAGTGAGGACGTCCGTTTGTTGGCAAGGGCTGATGCTGAGGAGGCAGCGTAAATGTAATTTTATAGAAGGGTATCGATTAATTATGTATGCAGAAAAGGAACTTATTTGGGTCTTGTGGGTGGGGCTAGGCGTCCGACTTCCATCACAGAGGCACCACGTGGTCACGTGTACAACTCGGCTGAATGTACACGTCTCTCGGCCAGTTTGTGTGGCCAACGATCGACAAATCGCACGTGTGCTGTGGAGCCAGGAGACAAAATATTGTTACGAATTAACGCGCCGACGCCGGCGTGCGATACGGGCACGTAACTGAATCGCTGAACCTCTTCCATTTCACGCGTCGCCGCAGGCGCCCAGAACGGATCAATTCGAGAGCATTCCGCTCTCGATCCTCCTGGTCAACTAGGAACCTATGCCCAGGAAGTCATCACGGTGGGTGGGTTTATACCCCCATCTATCACAAACCCAGTCCGGCATTCTGTAAGCCACACGCCGACGCAAAATAGGGTGTAATCGCCCGAATGTCGATTATCACCTAAGTACCTGCGCTAACTCGCGGGGTTGCGTACCAAGGAGTTCGTCTACCACGCCGCAGGTTTGGCTCCGGACACGAACGCGCTTAGCGGCCTTCGTTCGCGCTGCTTAAGAGGAGATAACCGAGCGGATCTGAATATCCACGGGACCTCGATCCTCAGGTCGCGACGGTTCAGATTACTGTACTGGGTTCTAAAACCCACTACCAATTCCTTCGTTTCGAGTCAAGAGTGCGAACTTTCAAACGAAGGAAAGCGCACGCAACGAAACGGGTCACAATTTAACAAGCACTTTTATTTCACACATACACACAAAGCAAGCACGTATTGAGCAGGCCATCACCCGTAACGTAATGCACATATAACAGTCAAGCAATGAAAGCAACGCAGAGCTACACACCGAACAAAGCAAAGTACAAGCACTTATTCAGGTATAGCTTAAAAGAACTGGGTGCAACCACACCACATTTTACACAAAAAGTCAAATAAAAGCCACCCTCATCAGGCCAGGGGGCCGAGAGCAGGTATCCGTGGAGACCAAATGTACGTGGGAACTGGGTGAGCGGCCGGTCCACGAGACGGAAGGGTCTTACCCGCACCCTGTGGCGCGTATGGGGGCTATCGCAAATGGTCAGCTAACATAGTGCCTGACTCCGTCCCATGGACGCGTTTGGTCCGGTGAGCTCCTTTAGGCGTGCGTTGCGCAGGTCACGTGATTGGTCGGCTCGACAACATGGTTGAGGTGGGGAACGGCTGGGTACCGGCGGCTTCTCAACCGCGGATGGGCGGGAATTGTTTATGCTTCGGGGTGCGGAGAGAGGGCAATGGGCCCTCCGTCCGCGCTAGCGGGGGCTGGGACGCACGCGACTCCGTCGACTTCGCCCCTGAGCCTCTTCCGCGTCCTGCCTTCACTCCGCAACTCGTCCTCACCTCAACTCCTGGCTCGTCCCCTTTGCCGTCCGAATCCCGAACAAAGACTCAGACTCCACCGACTTCGACCACGATCCACAAACCGACAACCTCCCGACGACGACCCTCCGTCTTCCACTGCGACCCAAGCGCGAGTCGCCTTGTGCTCGCGTCTCTTATTAGACCGGGGTGAGGATGCGTGTATGTAAATTCGCGACTCAACAGCGCTTGGAGGGCGGGCCACACCGCACCCCATGTCAGCCATTGTCGGGGCAAAAAGGGCGTGACTCATTCTTGATGCGAAATTTCCTCCTAGATAGGAAGTCTTTACTGCATCTAGCGCTTTGGGAGGGACGGCGCTACAGACTGCCCACGAGACCGCACGCTCAGTCTTCATTGGAGGAGGAAAAAGGGGGCGTGAACCTCCCCCTGTCCGATTTTCTCATCCACGGTAAAAGGATCCTTCTTTACTCGCCGGCTCGACTCGTTGCGGATCTCGGCAACAATGCACCGAAGGCGCGCCCCTGGACACACGACGTTCCGGTGTTGACGGTTGGTTAGTTTGATGGTTTGGAACCGCGAGGAGGCGAAGGTGTGGGGTTTGCTGTGGTGGTTTGGTGTTTGGCGGGACGTCGTCTTTGAGAATGGGGTGAGGCCAGATGCTTGCGGGATGGGGTTGTGGAGTGAAGAGGCGAAGGTGGTGGGTTGTTTGAGTTTGTTGGCCTGGCTGTCGTTGAGATGCGGTTTGAACGCGGATGTATTGCGGGATGGAGTTGTGGAGGTAAAGAGGCGAAGGTTGCAGGTTTTGAGTTGATTGGTGTCGATTATTGTCCAAAATAAACGAATAGAGAAAGAAAAACGGCTATCTCAAAGGTCGGCAGTCCCGGTGAACACCGGAAATTCCTTAAAATCACGGTGGGGAGGAATCTAACCTACACATTATTATCGCTCATCAACTGATACTAAGGTTCCTTTTATGGTGTTTACGGCAAATTCCACACCGCCGTTACACTACCCCATCACCCTCTTTTTAAGACTCCATCCCTGAGTCTGTGAATCGAATTTCCGTGTGCCATCAATGAGTGTAGTTTCCCCTAGTTACGTTTTACCCTTTGCGATCCCTGCGTGCACATTTCAGTGTATTCGTGTCCCAAAATATAAATACCTCGGCTGAGTAACTAACGTACACAAACCGCATCATACAGAGAACTTAACTAATGCCGGCGCTATGGACAACCATGCGGGGCTGCACTCATTAACAATACACAACTTAACAACTTAACTTAACAATCTTACACTAAAGCATGGCACAGGATGATGACTCTGCAAAGGAGAAAGAGTAGGCAAGGGAGCCAGCTGCTGTCGAGCACGCAGTTCTGGCTCTGCGATGCAGGTGACAGGGAATGTGGCCCAGCCTATCGATCACGCGTCAAGGCCCTCCCTTTCAAAAGTGGACCGCAGTGAACACAGGCACATGAGCTGCGAACGCAGTCTCCGTGCTGGCTCAAAGCACACGCAATGACGTCAAGGACCATTGTCGTGCACTGCCTGAAATCAGGGCAGTGCCCTACGCGAAATTTTGGCCGCGGTAGACTATTGTGATCTCGGACGGGGCTGAGTCTCCCTCGATATTAACGTGCGTTCGAGCAACCAGTTCCTGTAACTCGTCCCAAGGACGATCACGTGATCCTCAGGTCCGCGAGCTCGATAGCCCCGCCCACCTTCTCCGCAACCGTCTCTACATTCACCGGGGTCCTCGAGCCTTCCCCGCTCGATATTAACGTGCGTTTCCCTAGCACCCACGTTCCGACTCGTCTCCAGGACGATCACGTGATCCTAGGTGGCGGCTTCGATAGCCCCGGCCCACCTTCGCACCGTCTCTCCATTCACGGGCGTCGAGCCTCTCCTGATATTAATGTGCGTTTCCCTAGCAACCACCGTTCCTGTAACTCGTCGTCCAAGGACGATCACGTGCATTAGGTGGCGAGCTCGATAGCCCGCCCACTTCGCAACCGTCTCTCTCCATTCACGGGGCTCGACGCCTCTCCCTCGATAATTAACGTGCGTTTCCTTAGAACCACGTTCCCTGTAACTGTCCTCCAGGACGATCACTGATCTCAGGACGGGGCCTCGAGCCTCTCCCTCGATATTAACCGTGCGTTTCCCGTACAACCAATTCCTGTATCTGCCTCCAAGGACGATCACGTGATCCCCAGGAACGTGAGTTCGATGGCCCCGCCCACCTCGCAACCGTCCCTGCATTCCACGGGCCTCGAGCTCTCCCTCGATATTAACGTGCATTTTAGCAACTCACGTTCCTGTAACCGTCTCTCAAGGACGATCACTGTGATCTCAGGAACGCGAGCTCCATAGCCCCGCCACCTTCGCAAACCGTCTCTCCTTCACGGGGCCTCGAGCCTCTCCATCAGATATTAACGTGCATTTCCCTAGCAACCACGTTCCTGTAACTCGTCTCCAAGGACGATCAACGTGATCTCAGTCGCGAGCTCGTAGCCCGCGCCCACCCTTCGCACACCGCCCTCAAGTTCACGGGGCCTCGAGCATCTCCCTCGATATTAACGTGCGTTCCCCTAGCAACCACTTTCCTTAACTCGTTCCAAGGACGATCACGTGAACTCAGGTCACGGGCCGATAGCCCGCCCACCTTCGCAAACCGTCTCCATTCACGGGCTCGAGCTCTTCCCTCGATATTAAACGTTGCGTTCCCTAGCAACCACGTTCCTGTAACTCGTCTCCAAGGACGATCACGGGTGATCTCAGGTCGCGAGCTCGATGGCCCCTGCCCACCTTGCAACCGTCACCTCAATTCACGGGCCCCCGAGCATCTCCCCTCGATATAACAGTGCGTTTCCCTAGCAAACCACTTTCCTTTAACTCTCTCCAAGAGACGACTCACGTGATCTCAGGTCACGGGCTTCGATAGCCCCGCCCACCTCGCAAACCGTCTCCATTCAACGGGGCCTCGCGCTCTTCCTCGATAATTAACGGCGTTTCCCTAGCAACACTTCCTGTAACTCGTCTCCAAGGACGTCACGTGATCTCACGGACGCGAGCTCGATAGCCCCGCCCACCTTCGCAAACCGTCTCTCCATTCACAGGGCTCGAGCCTTCCCTCGATATTAACGTGCATCTTCCCTAGCAACCACGTTCCCTGTTAATCGTCTCCAAGGACGTCACGTGTCTCAGGAACGGGGCCTCGAGCCTCTCCTCGATATTAAGCGTGCGTTTCACCCTAGCAACCACGTTCCTGTAACTCGTCTCCAAGGATCGATCAGTGGATCTCCGGACGGGGCCTCGACGCCTCTCCCTCGATATTAACGTGCGTTTCCCTAGCAACCACGTTCCTGTAATCGTCTCCAAGGCGATCACGTGATCTCAGGGACGGGGCTCGAGCCCCTCCCTCGATATTAACGTTGCGTTTCCCTAGCAAACCCGGGGTTCCCCCCTGTAACTCGTCTCCAAGGACGATCACGTGAATCTCAGGACAGGGGGGCCTCGAGCTTCCCTCGATATTAATGTGGCGTTTCCTAGCAACCACATTCCTGTCTCGCCTCCAAGGACGATCACGTGAATCTCAGGACGTGAGTTCGATGGCCCCGCCCACCATACTGCAAACCGCCCTTGCATTCACCGGGCTCGAGCCTCTCCCTCGATATTAACGTGCATTCCCTGCAACCCGTTCTCTGTAACTCGTCTCCAAGGACGGATCACGGTGTGATTCTCAGGGACCGGGCCTCGAGCCTCTCCCTCGATACTTAACGTTTGCGTTTCCCTAGCAACCCCCCGTTCCTGGTAACTCGTCTCCAAGGACGATCACGTGATCTCAGGACGGGGCCCTCGGAGCCTCTCCTCGATCTTCAACGTGCGTTTCCCTAGCAACCACGTTCAATGTACTCGTCTCGCAAGGACGATCACGTGATCTCAGGCGGGGCCTCGAGCCCCTCATGATATTACGTGCGTTTTCCCTTAGCAATCACGTTCCTTGGTACTCGTCTCCCAGGACGATCACGTGATCTCAGGTCGCGAAGCTTCGATAGCCCCGCCCACCTTTCGCAAACCGTCTCTCCATTCACGGCGTCGGAGCCTCTCCCTCGATATTAATGTGCTTCCCTAGGCAACCACGTTCTGAACCGTCTCCAAGGACGATCACGTGAATCTCAGGTGGTGAGCTCGATAGCCCCGCCCACCTTCGCAATACCGTACTCTCCTTTCACGGGGCCTCGAGCCTCTCCCTCGATATTAACGTGCGTTTCCCCTAGCAACCACGTTTCCTGTAACTCGTCTCCAAGGACGATCACTGTGGATCTCAGGAACGGGCCTCGAGTGCTTCTCCCTCCGATATTAATGTGCGTTTTCCCTATGCAACCACATTCCTGTAACTCGCTCCAAGGACGATCACGTGATCTCAGGAGTGGGACTTCGATGGCCCGCCACCATCGGAAACCGTCCTGCATTCACCGGGCTCGAGCCCTTCCTTTCCCCCTCGATATTAACGATCATTTCCTGCAACCACTTCTGTATCTCGTCTCCAAGGACGATCACGTGATCTCAGGACGCGGAGCTTCGATCGCCCGCGCCACCTTCCGGCAAACCATCCTCCATTCACGGGGCCTCGACCTCTCCCTCGATATTAACGTGCGTTTCCCTAAGCAACCACGTTCCTGTAACTCGTCTCCAAGGACGACACGTGATTCAGGTCGCGAGCTCGATGGCCCCGCCAACCTTCGCAAACCGTCCCTCAATTCACGGGGGCCCTCGAGCATCTCCTCGATTTAACGTGCGTTCCTAGCAACCACTTTCCTTTAACTCGTCTCCAGGACGATCACGTGAATCTCAGGTCACGGGCTCGATAGCCCCGCCCACTTCGCAAACGTCCTCCATTCACGGGGCCTCGAGCCTCGCTCGATATTAAAGTGCGTTTCCTAGCAACCACGTTCCTGTAACTCGTCTCCAAGGACGATACGTGATCTTCAGGACGCCAGCTCGATAGCCCGCCACCTTCCGCAAACCGTCCCTCCATTCACAGGGCCCTACGGACCTCTCACTCGATATTAAACGTGCATTATCCCTAGCAACCACGTTCCTGTTAACTCGTCTCCAAGGACGACACCGTGATCTCAGGACGGGGCCTCGAAGGCCTCTCCCTCGGATATTAACGTGCGTTTCCCTAGCAACCACGTTCCTGTAACTCGTCTCCAAGACGATCACGTGAATCTCAGGACGGGGCCTCGAGGCCTCTCCCGATATAGTGGCGTTTCCCTAGCAACCACGTTCCTGTAACTCGTCTCCAAGGACGATCACGTGATCTTCAGGACGGGGGCCTCGAGCCCCTCCTCGATATTAACGTAGCGTTTCCCTTGCAACCACCGTTCCTTTGTAACTCGTCTCACAAGGACGATCACGTGATCCAGGTTCGCTGAGCTTCGATAAGCCCCGCCCACCTTCGCAAACCGCTCTCCATTCACGGGGGCGTCGAGCCCTCTCCCTCGATATAAGTGCAGTTTCCCTAGCGAACCACGTTTGTACTCGGTCTCCAATGGACGAGTCAACGTGTCTCAGGTGGTGAGGCTCGATAGCCCCGCCCACCCTTCGCAAACCGTCTCCCATTCCGGGGCCTCGAGCCTCTCCCCTCGATATTAACCGTTGCGTTTCCTAGCAACCAGTTCCTGTAACTCGTCTCCAAAGGAGATCACGTGATCTCAGGACGGGGCCTCGAGGCTCTCCTCGATTATTAATGTGCGTTTCCCTAGCAACCACTTCCTGTAACTCGCGCTCCAAAAGGACGATCACGTGATCTCAGACGTGAGTTTCGATTGGCCCCCTGCCACCAATCGCAAACCGTCCCTGCTCACACCGGGGCCTCGAGCCTCTCCCTCGATATTAACGTGCATTTCCTAAGCAACCACGTTCCTGTAACTCGTCTCCAAGACATCACGTGATCTAGGACGGCGAGTCGATAGCCCCGCCACCTTCGCAACCATCCCTCCATTCCACGGGGCTCGAGCCTTCCCTCGATATTACGTGCGGTTTGCCTAGCAACCACCGTTCCCTGTAACTCGTCTCCAGGACGATCACGTGATCTCAGGTCGGTGAGCTCGATAGCCCGCCGCACCTTCGCAAACCATCCCTTCCATTCTCGGGGCCTCGAAGCCTCTCCCTCGATATTAAACGGCGTTTCCCCCTAGCAACACTTTCCTGTAATCGTCTCCAAGGACGATCACGTGATCTTCAGGTCGCGAGCTCGATAGCCCGCCACCTTCGCAAACCGTTTCCCTCAATTCACGGGGCGCCTGAGCATCTCCCTCGACATTAAGGTGGTTTCCCTAGAACCACTTTCCTTTAACCTGTTCCAAGGACGATCACGTGTCTCAGGTCACGGGCTCGATAGCCCCGCCCCTTCGCAAACCGTCCTCGCATTCACAGGGGCCCCTCGAGCCTCTCCCTGTGCGATATTAACGTGCATTTCCCTACAACTACATTCCTGTAACTCGTCTCCAAGGCACGATCACGTGATCTCAGGACGCGAGCTCGATAGCCCCGCCCCCATCGCAAAACCGTCCCTCCATTCTCGGGGCCATGCCGAGCCTCTCCCTCGATATTAAACGTGCGTTTCTTAGCAACACTTTCCCCTGTAACTCGTCTCAAGACGATCACGTGATCTCAGGCGTCGCGAGCTCGATTAAACTTTAGCCCCCGACCTACTACCCCCTGTTTGCGCACTACAACTGGGAGAACCGGTCCCTCCATTCCACGCGGGGCCTCGAGACATCCTCCCCCGACAATTAAAAGTGGGTGCGTTTCCCTAGCAAATCACTTCCTTTAACTCGTCTCCAAAGGACAGGATCACGTGAGATCTCACAGTCACGGCTCGATA
>CM068963.1:69041513-69057316 GCA_035128595.1 Eptatretus atami | reverse complement strand
CTGTGTCGGAGTGGCGACCCATCCAGGATTGTACCCAATAGCCAAGGAGACTGCTTAGGCAGCACCAATACTCTGCACAAGAGTATGGTCCCGATGTATGTACAGTATGTATGGATGATAGTGCATAAGGCAGTGGACAGTTTTTTTCTTTACACAGATTACAACTGAGCTGGTCTCCCCATTTTTTGTTGATATTTATCATCCTGGCTGCAATGTAAAGTTTGCATTGACTAGTAATGGGTATCCGAATAGGGTGAATGTGTGGCAGGCACACCTTCTTAATCAGGACCCTTGCAGCAAGTGTTGGTATGGCACAGGGGTTCATGTTAACCATTCCAGTGAAGAGGTGCTAGAATTGGATATAATATACCTACAGATTCACATTAAAAAAAACATTATATATATATAATACTATAATATATAATATATACAGTATATATATATATATATATATATATATACACATAAATAATATATAATACAGTATATATATATATAAATTTAATATATATATATATATATATATATATATATATACAGTATAGATATATATATATATATATGTCCTATACCTACATTTCTAAAACCATATTGAGCCATTGCCTTCGGAATTAAATTGAGCCGCATTATTCAAAGTGTCTTTCATTCAAATTCTGAAGCCAATTTCACATAAGTGTGGCATCGTGTTATAAATACAATCATTCGCTGATTGGCAGTCCAACCGCAAATGCAACCGCATCAATCTTTGCCATTATAAAATCTTCAAAACGATTGTGTATCACATTTCATGATCATACATTCTTCCCTTTTCGCAACCAAACGATACCATCAGCACGTGTATATTTCGGATGCTTTGAGCAGGCGCGTTTTAAGTTGGGCACGTGCGATGACATCATGTTTACGTCACAGTATCATCTCTCAAAAAATCAAAACACCGGAGATAATATTTGAAGACAATGATTCCACGTTTAATGCTGCTTCATTGTTGTACAATAAATAAATACATTATTAAAAAAAAAAAAATTACCTGATATGTTTATTTCTGACATAAGGTGAAAAAGAAAAAAGAAAAAAAAACCTAAAACGAATGCAAAAGGCATCTACTTAAAGGGGGACTTTACCATAAAAATGGCATATGTGCTTAACATAAGAAAACAAATCCTTTCACGTGAACAGACAAATAATGACACAGGTATATCAGACATCCAGTGTACCTCAGCATCGTGGGCGTTGTCATGCTTTAACGGTAACAAATGTTTTTCTTTTCTTGTTTTTTTTTTATAGAAAATCTACAGTATCCGAAAAAAAACTTTGAAAAATAAGTGTCTTTCAACTTTCAGAAAACGAGTTCTTTCAAAGCACGCATCCTTTGGGCATAGTTCAAAAATCAGTTTGTCACTTGCTCATTTTTCTTCCTCTTGTTGCTGACGCTCTTGCTGTCCGAGGAGGAACAACACATGGTCACGTATGTGACATCATCATAGGGCGTGCACGTCATGTGCTTGCTGTCTTCTTGCCCTCGAGCCGTGATTAATAAATAACAGTCACCAGCGAGGGGAAGGGGAGTTGGTAGATGGATGGATGGATGGATGGATGGACGGATGGACGAATGAGTGAGTGAGGTGCGCACGTGTCCATAAATATGTAACTAACAACGCAGTTCATTATATCGCACAGATCGGCATACAAAAAAATAAACATCTCATTGCTTGTTCTCGCTGAAGATTCGAAGATTGTAGATTTCAAGCAGGGCAGGAGGTTCAGCAACTCCTTGCCTTTGAGAGAAGTCAAAGAGAAGATGATGATCCTTTCCACCCTCTCTCTTCATCTCAAAGCCCCAACAGTCACCCAGTGCACACGGGTGTGGCGATTACCTCCCTCCTGCACCCCGCCTGCGCTTGGAGCGGTGCCGGGGTGAGGTCGGCACGCGGATGAACTTGCGTTGTTGTTGCTTGCGACGGCGCTGAAATCGCTTCATGAAGTGCACCTCGCGTTGGTGCTGCCGGGTCTGCGAGCCCTTGCGAGGTCGACCTTTACGTGTGAAACCCATGTACCAGCCCGCGAACTTGACCGACTCGAGAGCTGTGTAGTTGTTCTCCAGCACGATTTCCTTGAAGACGCATTCGGGCCCTTTTCCTCTCTTCTGCTTGGCAGGACCACGTGGTGAAAGGACGGTGTGCGGAATGCCATGGTGGGTGTGGCCAGGAGTGGGTGTGGACAGTGGGAGGGAGGAGGTGGGGGTTAGGAGAGAAGAACACACACGATTAGTTGTTTGTTTTTCATGACTACTCCATTACATTTGACTTGCCTCAGCTCACACAGTTTACATCACAGTAAAACTAAAATAGATGAAGTTTGCCCTGAAATCCTTCATACATTGGAATGATGCCAGGCTTTCATTATATTTTTTGGCCAAATAAGTAAGTTGTATTGCTATTCTGCTTGAAGGAGAGTACCATATCACCCCTGACATTTCTGTGGCTCAGAACCAACCCTTGACAGGTCACTCCGTCAGTGTTATAAGTGTCGTAATAAAATGTATTTTGTCAAACATTGTTTACATAGATGCACAATTCGCCTTGTTGGGAGATTGCAGATACAAGGGTGTGTGTGTGTGTGTGTGTGTGTGTGTGTGTGTTGTGTGTGTGTGTGTCTGTCTGTGTGTGTCTGTGTGTGTATGTGCATATATATATGTACATGTATTTATATGTATATACAGTATATATATAAATGTGTATATATACAAATATATATATATATATATCACTATATATATATATATATATATATATATATATGAACATATGTATATATACATACATATACTAATATATATATATCATACATATACATATATATAAATACATGTACATATATACATATATATATATAAAAATACATAACCATATAAACATATATAGAAATATATAAATAAATACATGCACAAATATATGTATATGTGTATGTATATATATATATATATATATAATATATATATATAATGTTAATCTCGATATATATATGTGTATATGTATTTATATATATATGTATATATATATGTATATATATATATGAAAGACATTTTGTCAAACATTGTTTTTTCTCAATGTTAATTACAAAATACAACAATGTTAATTAACTGTACGGGCGATATATAGTTATATGAATAGTTATATATACCGTCGTGCCCCCAGAATCCGAACGCCCCATTGTTTGAACAAATGGGAATCCGAACAATTTTTTCGAGAAAATTTTGCCCTAAAAACCGAACACATTTTCGAAAACGAATTTTCGCAAATTTCTTTGTTGTAACTCAACCATGAGTCCTAAAAAAGTAACTGCAAAGGTGAACAGCTCCACCAATCACGTTCCGAGGTGAACTCGTGCTGCATAGCTAATGAGATGAACGTCACAGCTCCACTAATCACGTTCCGAGGTGAACTCGTGCTGCATAGCTAATGAGATGAACGTCACAGCTCCACATGCCGCCACCTCCGAATATCTGTCCGTAGCCGGTCGTCTCATCTCCAAGCTAAATACACTTTATAAAACCAGTTTATTTATTTATATTCTATTTTTATTTCTTTGTACGGTATTATGTTTTGTATTAATTATTTATTATTTGTAAATACGTACATTTCTCATTTTTTTTTTTCAATTACAGTATCACCCTTGTGCATTCAACATGGCACCCAAGAAGAGCAGTGAAGCAAATAGGAGTAAGAGGAAGTCTGTGAGAATGAAAATTGAGTTGAAGAAAGAACTTATCACTAAGCATGAGAGCGGTACGCGTGTGTCTGATCTCGCTGCCATGATCGAGCTGCCGAAATCGACCGTGTGTAGGATTCTGAAAAATAAAGAAGCGATAAAAGCGCAAAAACCCGTCGTGAAGCGAACTCATTCAATGAACCCTCTGACGAATCGGCTTTAACGAACTCAACGTTTTTTTCGCGAGCATGGTAGTGACGTCATGCTGCGTCACCCAATCGCTTCACCTCTTGATTCTCTCCCGTGGAATTGTGCGGTGAAAACGGCACGTTTGTGTCTCCACAGAGTGTACTGGGATATAAAACACCATTTGGTGCTTCATGGTTAATTACATACCTCCACCAGGCTGAACAGTTTACGTTTTGGATTCCAATGGCCACTGATAGGCCGGAGCTGCATCCAGACTGATGGAAGAAGCGACAACGCTCCTGCTCATTCCCCAGGCTTGGAAAAAGATTCATGACCCAGAAAAGGTCATTTACTCTTATTTTACCTTAAACATGGGTAATTTCAGTTGAAAGTGTCTTGAAAGTGGGTTTTCTTGGGGTCCAGGAACAGATTAATTCACTTTCCATTATTCTTATTGGGAAAATAGTTTTGGAATCCGAACTTTTTGGAATCCGAACAGCCTCTTGGAACGAATTAAATTCGGATTCTGGGGCACCACTGTATGTATGTATATATATATATATATATACAGTGGGGAGAACAAGTATTTGATACACTGCCGATTTTGCAGGTTTTCCCACTTACAAAGCACGTAGAGGTCTGCAATTTTTATCATAGGTACACTTCAACTGTGAAAGACGGAATCTAAAACAAAAATCCTGAAAATCACATTGTATGATTTTTAAATAATTAATTGCATTTTATTGCATGAAATAAGTATTTGATCACCTACCAACCAGTAAAATTCCGGCTCTCACAGACCTGTTAGTTTTGTCTTTAAGAAGCCCTCCCATTCTCCACTCATTACCTGTATTAACTGCACCTGTTTGAACTCGTTATCTGCATAAAAGACAGCTGTCCACACTCAATCAATCAGACTCCAACCTCTCCACAATGGGCAAGACCAGAGAGCTGTCTAAGGACATCAGGGACAAAATTGTAGACTTGCACAAGGCTGGGATGGGCTACAGGACAATAGGCAATCAGCTTGGTGAGAAGGCAACAACTGTTGGCGCAATTATTAGAAAATGGAAGAGTTCAAGATAACAGTCAATCTCCCTCGGTCTGGGGCTCCATGCAAGATCTCACCTTGTGGAGCCTCAATGATCATGAGAAAGGTGAGGGATCAGCCCAGAACTACACGGCAGGACCTGGTCAATGACCTGAAGAGAGCTGGGACACAGTATCAAGAAAAACCATAAGTAACACACTATGCCGTCATGGATTAAAATCCTGCAGCGCACGCAAGGTCCCTCTGCTCAAGCCAGCGCATGTCCAGGCCCGTCTGAAGTTTGCCAATGACCATCTGGATGATCCAGAGGAGGATGGGAGAAGGTCATGTGGTCTGATGAGACCAAAATAGGCTTTTTGGTTTAAACTCCACTCCGCCGTGTTGGAGAAGAAGAAGGATGAGTACAACCCCAAGAACACCATCCCAACCGTGAAGCATGGAGGTGGAAACATCATTCTTTGGGGATGCTTTTCTCGCAAAGGGGACAGGACGACTGCACCGTATTGAGGGGAGGATGGATGGGGTCATGTATCGCGAGATCTTGGCCAACAACCTCCTTCCCTCAACAAAAGCATTGAAGATGGGGCGTGGATGGGTCTTCCAGCATGACAACGACCCGAAACACACAGCCAGGGCAACTAAGGAGTGGCTCCGTAAGAAGCATCTCAAGGTCCTGGAGTGGCCTAGCCAGTCTCCAGACCTGAACCCAATAGAAAATCTTTGGAGGAGCTGAAAGTCTGTGTTGCCCAGTGACAGCCCCGAAACCTGAAGGATCTGGAGAAGATCTGTATGGAGGAGTGGGCCAAAACCCTGCTGCAGTCTGTGCAAACCTGGTTAAGAACTATAGGAAACGTCTGATCTCTGTAATTGCAAGCAAATGTTTCTGTACCAAATATTAAGTTTGTTTTCTGATGTATCAAATACTTATTTCATGCAATAAAATGCAAATTAATTATTTAAAAATCATACAATGTGATTTTCAGGATTTTTTTTTTAGATCCGTCTTCACAGTGAAGTGTACCTATGATAAAAATTACAGACCTCTACGTGCTTTGTAAGTGGAAAACCTGCAAAATCGGCAGTGTATCAAATACTTGTTCTCCCCACTGTATATATATATATATATATATATATATATATATATATTTATGTATATGTATTTACATATATATTTTTTATATATATATATAGTTATATATATATATGTATGTGTATTTACATATATATATATATATATTCGTATATAAAAAACAAACAAAAAAACATATATATATATATATATATATAATGAATGTATATGTATTTATAAATATATATATATATATATATATATATATGTCTATGTATTGTATTGTATATATATAATTATATATATATGTATTATACATATACATATATGTATATGTCTTTATGTACATATATGTATAAAATACATATATATAATGTACTGTATATGTATTTATATATGTATAGTATTTATTTATACATATGTATATGTATTTATATATATATATATATATATATAATAATATACATGCATAAATACATATACATATATTTATAAAAATAAATACATATACATAATACAGTGCATATATATTTCCATATGCATATATATATCTGTTTCTACGAATAAAGTCTGTGTGTGTCTCCTCCATAACTCCAAACCAATAAAACCTAGTGCCATGAAACTTTGCCTGCCTACGAAGAAAACTCCAAGGAATTGCATGAGTGAAAATTGGGTGTTTGGGTTAATTTAAACACCCCTTTTGAAGATAATTAACAGTATTATTTAATTATGTCCTTCATCAGGCGATCCTCGGCCACCTCGCTGTCCGCCGTCTTGAGGCGTTTCCTGGGTAACCTCGCTGGTGTCTGAGGCCACCATGTTTTTTGGCATGCTCAACATTACCTTGACTTGGAACAAGCTGCAACTTGGAACAAGCTGTTCATCATAGCTACGAATTGCTGGGTACATTGTGATGCTTATAAACGCCCTTAGATGTCAGCGTTCGTTGTTTTATTTCATTTCCGCACATGCGATCGCCACGAGTATCTCTTAAACTAAGAGGAATTGCAGAATTTAAGCTCCAGAATCGAACTTACAAGCAGTTCCGACTCCTAGAAAAGTGTTCATTTGTCCAATTTGGACATATGTGACATTTTGGGTGTCTCCGGGAGGTGTATGTTGAATATGATGGTTCGGTGATTGCCAATTGCGTGCCAAGGGAGCCGTTTCTTATCGACCATTTTGTGGAGTGCTTGCTTGATTGCTTAAGCCACTTGGCAAGCGCTCTCCAAGCTGCTTGGTTGTTCGTTTCGAGAAGAATGACACGTGCTTTCAATCTCAGATCGATGAGACGTAAGTTTCCGCCTTTGTTGGGTCCCGCGTTGCTGTGTGGTGGGTACCTCGGGAGGTGTCACATCCACTGAAAATGTGCAATTTCATTTTGCAGGACATCGCTTTGTATCACCTTTTTGTGCGATCTCCTATTGTTATTCACCTCTCACTTCAACATCGATACAATAAAAAAAACAATAAGGTTTATCTGACTAGGTGTTCGCCATGTTTGTTCTCACTGTGAAGGTATTGAGTATAGATCAACATTTTGTGTTCTGTGGCTCAATACATTTTTGTATTACCCTCTTTTGTGAATTTTGCGAATTACCCTCTTTATATCTTCTTTCAGACACATCCGGAGATAACGTGTGTGTGTGTGTGTGTGTGTCCTCCATATCTCCAAAACCATGAAACCTAGTAGCGTGGAACTTTGCATGCATGCAAAGGGAACTCCAAGGAAGTACATGGGTGTTTGGGTTAATTAAAACATCCCTTTTGAAGATAATTAACAGCCTTATTTAATTATATCCTTTATCAGATGCATCCTTGGCCACCTCTCTCTATGAGGTCGAAAGGTGTATCCTGGGTTACCTTGCTGAGGTCTGAAACCACCATGTGTTTTGGCCTGCTCAACCATTCCTTGACTTGGAACAGGCTGCAATGATTTTTTTCATGATAATGTTTTTTTTTTCACTTTCCTCACTCATATTATCGAATGCCTGTTCATCATAGCTATGAAACGCTGGATACATTGCAATGCTTATAAACGCCCGGAAATGCCAATGATCAAGGCTTTATTTCATTTCTGCACATGCCATGACCTTGAGAATATCTTAAACCAAGCTGAATTACAAAATTTAAGCTCCAGAATCGAACTTAGTAGCAGATACAACTGCTAAAAAAGTGTTCATTTGTCTAATTCAGACATAGTTTGGACATTCGGATATACGTAGCTATTGTTTGCCAAACATTTAATTTGAGTGCTTGCTTGAATGTTTAAGCCGCTTGCTGAGCGGCGGTGCAGTTCATGTCCTGATTGGGATGTACAGTCGGCCGTTGCTGCAAGGTAGAGGTGTATATATATATATATAGGTATATTTGGATCTGTAATTTAGCGACTCTCCACGGGGGTGTGTGTATGCCTACATGCTTGGTTTTGTGGACACTGTGGTGGCAAGGTTTCATCCCATATCTTGGAGGTTTTAATTTTTAATCTCAGCAGTGTACGAGCGATCACATTTTCCTTTGACCTGGTGACTGTTTCTAAAGCAGTTGGTTATTTTATATGAGTCAGTGTGCTTGTCTTTGAGATTTAAATCAACATACATTTGATAACACCTGATTTCCAAGGCGTTCGCCGTATTAATGTGTTTTCTCAATTACAGAGACAAATTTTTCCCACCTGTCACATGACAATTGTATGTCTCCCCTACCCCCACAACCCACACTACTCCATCCCTCTCTCTCTCTTTGTCCGATCCTTGGTCCACCCCCTCCTAATACAGTGCAGCATCCTCCCACACCTCTGTCTGTCTTTCTGTCTCATAACATATCTGGACTGTGCTTATGCCTGGATGGTGGTTATCTCCGCAAGTATCCAAATGGTGGTTATCTATGCACGTATCCGAATGGTGGTTATCTCGCACATATCCGAGTGGTGGTTATCTCCACACGTATCCGAATGGTGGTTATCTCCACAGTATCCGAATGGTGGTTATCTCCACACGTATCCGAATGGTGGTTATCTCACACATATCCGAATGGTGGTTATCTCACACGTATCCGAATGGTGGTTATCTCCGCACGTATCCGAATGGTGGTTATCTCCGCACGTATCCGAATGGTGGTTATCTCCGCAGCGTATCCGAACTGTGGTCATCTCCACACATATCCGAATGGTGGTCATCTCCGTACGTATCTGAACAGGATCCCCTTACCCTACCCTCCCTCCTCTCTCCTTCCCCTTCTTTTACTCCCCCCTCCCTTAATATTCCCGTCTGCGAAGTGACGGGTTGTATTTGCTAATACTTAATATAGTGCAGATATTTTCCTGATGAGTGTTTCAAATAAGCATGAAGTAATTAAATGTGACCAGATATACATCACTAATTTGTATAGTTAGACGCATCAAATCCACCTTCATTTCTGTGTCAAAAAAATCACTATTCCTTCTGACATTTTATTCAATGTGTAAACCTTTGGAATCTTTGTTAAATGTGTCACGAATGCAAGTGTAGGTGGCAAATTGAGCGTCGTCCCTTTGAGGCCATGGTATCTGCAGCAAAATTTAGTGATAGGTCATGGGAGGTGTTGGGATACACCTGCCAATTGGGATACAGGCCAATGCTGAGAGTGAGGGGAGGGTTGCAGATTGCCATCGATGACGTCGCAATCAAAGTCCTAAAAGGCGGGTGTAATAGAACCGGGGCAGAGAACTGAAAGGACGTGACCCTGGAAGGCTACAGAAAACTACGCTTGTGGAGCGGAAGCCGTGCCCCATCCAGCCGATGCCGCGCCCAATCCGCAGAATCACGTCCCTCCCTCCTGTCACCCTTGCACCAGGACAATTTACCATAACTCCAAGCAGGGCGATCCTGAATGAATTTGCCGGACTGGGGAACCGGAACGGTTCAGCGGCTGCAACAACAACAACTGAACGTGGTTGCCACAGGGAGTCTTCGAGGTGGGTGATGGTCGTGGTCATTTTAAGATGACTCGCTGGATTTGGATTGGGGAACCAGAATGGTCCGGCGGTGGCTACTACTACTACTACTACTACTACTACTACTACTACTACTACTACTACTACTACTCCAACATATATATATAAATATATTATACTATATACTGTATACAGAAACTGCCTATAGAAAGTATACACCCCCTTTCAAAATTTTAACCTTTTGTTGTCTTCCATATTGGAATTAAATTGCATTAAATCAGACTTTTTTTCACCTTTATTTACACACGTAACCCACAACTTCCAAGTGAAGAATAAATTCTACAACTTTCAGAAAATTAATTAGAAATACAAAACTAGAATATCTTGGTTGGATACTGTAAGTGTCCACCCCCCTGAGTTAATACTTGGTGGATGCACCTTTGACAGCAATTACAGCTGTGAGTCTGTTGGGATCGGTCTCTACCAACTTTGCACACCTTGACTGGGCAATATTTGCCCATTCTTCTGTACAAAACTGTTCAATCTCAGTCAAGTTGCATGGGGAGTGTTGATGGACAGCAATCTTCAAGTGATGCCACAGATTTTCGATTAGATTTAGGTTAGGGCTCTGACTGGGCCACTCAAGGACATTTATATTTTTTGTTCCTTCGTCACTCCAGTGTAGCTTTGGCTGTGTGTTTCGGTTGTTGTCATGCTGAAAGGTGAACTTCCGCCACAATTTCAGCTTTAATTCTTACAGAGGGCAGCAGGTTTTCCTCTCGGATTTTTCTGTATTTTGCTCCATCCATTTTCCCTTTTATCTTGGAAAGTGCCCCAGTCCCTGCTGATGAGAAACATCCCCATAACTTGATGCTGCCACCACCATACTTCACAGTAGGGATGGTGTTCTTTGGGTGATGTGCTGTGTCGGGGTTGTGCCAAATGTAATGTTTTGCATTTAGGCCAAAATGTTCCATCTTGGTTTCGTCAGACCACAAAACTTTTTGCCACGTGCCTTTGGAATCTCCCAAGTGTCTTTTTTGCATACCTCAAATGGGACTCAAGGTGGGATTTTTTGAGTGATGGTTTCCTTCTTGCCACCCTACCATACAGACAAGACTTGTGGAGTGCTTGGGATATTGTTGTCACATGCACCTAGTGACAAGTCTTCACCATAAAGGCCTGTAGCTCTTTCAAAGTTGCCATTGGTCTCTTGGTGGCCTCTCTGATCAGTCTTCTCCTTGCTTGGTCATCCAGTTTGGAGGGATGGTCTGATCTAGCCACGGTCTTGGTGGTACCATACACTTTCCACTTCTTTGTGATTGTCTTGATTGTACTCCAAGGGATATTCAAGGCCTTTGAAATTACACAGTTCTAAAACATATTGTTATGTTTGTGGGGTAGATGGAGAAATTTCATCGGAAAGTTAGGATTGAAGAGTTGTTTTGTCCGTGGATGTGTAGGAGAGATCTCGATGTAATTAAGTAGGGAAACTGTGAGCTGAAGTGTTACGTGTCACCACATTGGGGGTGGGGGGTGGTGGTGCAGTGTCAATTAGATAAGGATTAAGGATAAGTTCCCTCAGTATATGATCCCCCCCCCCCCGTGACCTTTCCCGATGTTTTTGTATTGCCAACCAGCAATGATAGAATTATGTTTTCGTAATGGCAGCAGCCATTGCAGCTGAGCTGCATGACAAGGTCTCCAAGAGAGAGCCCTGCTCCAAGGGGGATGGCAGGCGAAGTCACCCCCCGAGAATGATGATTGATGGGTGTGACATCATCGGAGGCAGCATAGGGTGTGACATCAGGAGCACATAGGATGCGAGTAGTTGAGAGAGGAGGAGGACGCTACTCAGAGGACACGGAGGATCTTGCTTTTTCTCACAGCATGCCGAAGGCTGCATGATTCTCGTGCTCATGCCGTGTGAATTTGCAGCGTGCTGGGCAAGACGCGAGCCGTTGACTGTTCGGCTGAGCCGTGAATAGGGTGCGTGTCTGAGGAGTGAAGAAGAGATGCCTCGTAGCCTGATCATGGGGACTCAGAAATCGTCTCGTCGTGTGGGCCATCGTTGTGAACAGACCGGGTGCGGGAGAGGAACGGTTGGCATATTCGCTCTGGAGAATAAGCTACATGAGCCCTGACGTCAAGTGCCGTCTCCGAATTACCTCCTGTACATGTTCCCGCTCAGAGAGAGACGGCGGCATTTTGAGTGCATTTTTCCTGCGCAGTGACAAAGTGGTTTTGGTGACCTTCAAGCATGAGAAGCCCATCTCTGGGCACACGGCTAAGTGCTGGGATAAAGGAGGGATTTTTATTTTATTTTTCTGTTCCCTTGTCGGTATTTAAGTCCATGTGGAGGCGCCTCAATTAGATTTAGATTTACTTGACCTCTCGTTTTTCTTTCATTATTACAATTTGAACTCTTGTCACTGTATATATTTAACCTCCGCCATCGAAGATGGACGGAGGTTACTGTTTTCACCCCTGTCTGTTTGTTTGTTTGTTTGTGAACAGTATTACGGAAAAACTCCTGGACGGATTTTGACGAAACTTGGTGGGGGGATTAGGTATGGTCCAAGGACATGCCATTAGATTTGGACTTTGTCCAAAGTCAATATGGCCGCTATGGTGCCATTTTGAAAAAATATTTGAATTTTTGTTTTTACATTTCTACATGTTTTTAGTGATTTCCAACCAAAAAAAAAAATTTGCTTGAGAAAAAAAAAACATTTGCAACTTTTTTTCAAAAAATTTCGATTTTATTTGAAAATTATTTGATTTTTTTTTGCATTTCTACATGTTTTAAGTGATTTCCAACCCCCCCCCCCCAAAAAAAATTTGTTAGAGAAAAAAACCAGAAATTTTGCAACTTTTTTTTCAAAAAAATTTCGATTTATTTTTTTGGCATTTCTACATGCGCGTCGATCTAGTTTAGTTTATTCAATCGTGGTTCAGTAGAGTCTGATCCGTTTTGACCTACAATGAATAGGATATCAGGTTCACTTAAGTGATCCAGCAGTATTGGCGGCGGAGGTTTTGCACTCTACCGAGTGCTCCCCTTCTAGTTGATTACTGTTATTAAATTATTTGTTCTATTTCATTTGCTTGTGTCCGTGTATCTGTTGTGGGTCGAGTAAAAGTCCTGTGCTGTTCCACTGTGAAGTGCCTAGCATTTCTTTAAACACAGTTCTAAAACATATCTTCCACCAGCCACGCTGTCACCACGCTACACAGTGTGTCACACTATTCATATTATAAATTGAGCTGCGCAGCTTGTTCTCCCATTTGCGCTATAAAGACGCTACACTGCATCTAGTACAAGCTGCTAAATATGTCACCCCCCCTCCCTCATGTTCCTGAAAGAGTTATCACTGGAAGAGTTACACAATTAAAACGTTTCACCACATCTACCCCCATCTGAGTAAAACGTTGGCATCCATGAGTTACATAATTAAAATGCTTCTCCGCATCTATTACGAACTGCTGAAGATGTCACCCCCCCCCCCCCAACCCCCTCTGCAAGTTACATCATTAAAGTGTTTCACCACATCGAACCCCAGCTGAATAAAACGTTTCTATTCACGAGTTAAATCATTAAAATGCTTCACCGGATCTAATATGAGCAGCTGAGGATATCACCTGCCCCTTCTCCGGTTAGTTAGACAATTAAAACGCTTCACCACATCTTCCCCCAGCTGAGTAAAACGTTAGCATCTGCCAACTCCCGCAGCTCCCCACAATTCCCACATGACTACTTATGTGCAGAGTGTCCTGGGTCTCAATCATTCTTTTCGTCTCGCTGCCTTGACCAGTATTTTGCCTCTTGTTCTGCTCATTTGCTTATTGATCAAGTATAGCTGGTCGTAGTTCATGAACTGGTCATCATTTGCGTTACAGGGTCAAAATATTCAATTTTTCAGTTTTCTCTGTGTTGATAGACATCACCAAGCTACATGCACTTGTGTGAAAAAAATTAGCAAAAACCACTAATTAACGGCGAATATGGTATTTTTAATTATGAACTTTAATGGATAATGCATTACAAGGAAAACACATTTTCGCGTTTATCTCGAATTCACCCTTTCTGAGTAAATTGGATGTGGATCAGTTATCCTTTGGCCGTTTTGGACAATTCAAGTGCCAAATTAATCCTGAGAATCTGCTAGATACATAACTATGTAAAGATATTTACTAGATCTCTTTTAGGAGTTTGTACATATTGGTCAGGGTTTTCTGAATAATAACGAGTTGAATAATCAATTTTGCATCATGCAACAGCAAGTCCCAAGTGTTACTCACCTAAAAAAGAACAAAATAGATTAGATTAAAGCTTATTGATTGAAATAAATTCAGTTTATTCCAAATTTGACTCACCACATCCGCCGCCTCCGCCACATCCGCCGCCTCCGCCTGTTTACTCCACCCCTGACTTGTATCACTTATTTGCCTGTTACACAAAAACTATTGCATATTTTTTATTTCTGTTTTTTCCACATTAAACTAGACAAAATTACCTTTCTTCTCATACTAAGATATCTATATATCTGTGGTTTTTCTGGTCTGTAGTCAAAGTGGAAAGTAGATGTTTTGAAAAACATGTAACAACTCCGCCTTTTTAGGGTGACCAGTTCATGAACTACGACCAGCTCCCAAGCACAAGAACAGTGCCGGCGATACGTCGACCGTCAAGAGGCAGAAGAAAGTGCTGAGTCACAAAGTGGATCTGTTGGACCGGCTGTCGAGGGGATAGAGTGTGGTCTCTGTGGGCAGACTATATGGAGTAAACAAATCCATTGTTCACTTCATACGGAAGAACAAGAAGGCAATCTGAGAAAGTGTTGCGGTGAGCGCTGTACTGAGCACCAGAATGGTCACCCACATCCGGGATGTCCACATACAAAGGATGGAGAAAGCTCTCAGTGTATGGATTGAGGACAATATGCAGACGAACATGCCTCTAAGTGGACCTCTCATTCATGCAAAGGCAATGTGTAAGTACGAGCATCTGGCTGGCGAGGGTTACGCGAGCACAAGTGATGCGGGTATGAGTGATATCTCTTCTCCTCTACGGAAATGCAAAATGGGACTGTATGACGAAACCCATGATGCTGTAACATTCCCGGAACCTGTGTGCTCTCAAGGGCAAGAACAAGCACAGACTGCCCGTGTTTTGGAGGGCCAACAGGAAGGCGTGGGTGCCGGCAGCAATTTTGATCGACTGGTTCCATCACTGTTTCGTCCCTCATGTGGAGAGCTACATGGTGGAACAAAACCCTGCATTCAAGGTTCTCCTGCTCGTCGACAACGCTCCTGGCTAACCCAGGGATCTGAAGGTGGCTCACCTGATTAAGTTATTTATACAGTAATACTTTGATTTATGTCTCCACTTTTTATGCAATTTCACAAATATGTCATCACGTTCTTAATACCACTATCCGACTTGCATCGCCTCAACTCACGTCGCATTAAGAGCCATACCTTTTAATCTCAAGCATTTTTAGAACTTACAAGACTGAGAAAGATGCCCGAATACACTGCGAAAGTACCAAATTGGGAAACTGCAAAATGGCCGAAAGAACGACTTTGTGTCACACATGAAGAAATGTGCTGTATTGTAGAGTGAGTGAGTGACTAAGGCATTGTAAAAGTGTTCCCTTGAAGTGAAATGAGATGTTATTCGTTGAACTGATGCTGGTTAATATATCGTTGATGTTACCAGGTTATTAAGTTTTCTTCTGACTATGGTGAATACCATCTATAAACGAGAATGGCACTCGATAGAGCACATACCTCCACCACATAATGCCTGATCCACGAGAACATATCGGGCCCATTACATTTTTGAAATA
>CM068963.1:68975690-68985848 GCA_035128595.1 Eptatretus atami | reverse complement strand
ATATATATATGTATATATAAAAGATATATATAATATAGTTATATGTGTGTATATATATATATATATATATAATACTATATATATATATATATATATATATATAATATCGATCTATAATTCCAGCAATCTCGGTGTGTGTGTCTGTCTGTGTGTCTGTGTGTCTGCGACCGCTGTTTCTCGACAACCACTGTCCGATCTAATTGAAACTTGCCAGGATTTGCTGGGGACCTCTAGATGTGCCTTTTCAAGGTTTGATATTAATCGGACAAGTGGTTCCCAAGTTATGGCCATTTATTTACCAAACCAATGACAGGACACGGTGCTATGACGTCACGATTGAAGTCACAAATCTTTTTTTCTTTTTTTTTGCACGTACGGCCACGCAGTACGGCCACGCGAGAGCGAAGGAACAGCCTGTGTGTTGTTGTTTCTGGCACGCGTTTGAAATTTATTTTTTTTTGCACGTACGGCCACGCATGTACGGGCACGCACGTACGGGCACGCAAGAGCGAAGGAATCGCCTGTGTGGTTGTTGTTTCTGGCACGTGTTTGAGTTTTTTTTGTTTGCATGTACTAGCATATATATATAATATATGTATATATATATATATTGTATATATATACTTATGTATGAATATACTGTATATATCATATATATGTATATATATATTGTTACGGAAATGGCCTTCGTATGCTACTAAAATAGATTAGCCCAGATCCCCATTAAATGCATGTTTAGCCAGGTTGTTCGGTAATTTGACGTTACATGTGTGTCGGGAGGTGTCACAGGCTGTTATTTGTTTGTGCAGTGGTGGTGGATCGAGAGATCTTTCTTCTTCCTTCCTCTCTCCGGCCAATAGTCCCCGCCAGCGCTGAGAGGGGAGTGGCCAAAAAGGGAAGTGAAACTAAGGGAGGAGTTTTCGGCTTCGTAAAGGGGCGCGCCAAAAAAGACAAGGTGGAAAGAACTGAGAGGACGGAGTTGAGCAGTCGGGCTTCGGAGAAAGCAGAAAGGAGAAAGCCAGTGTGATTCTGCATGGAAGACTGAGAGGACGAGTTGAGCAGTCGGGCTTCGAGGAAAGCAGAAAGAAGAAAGCCAGTGGTGATTCTGCAGAGGAAAGAACTGAGAGGACAGAGTTGAGCAGTCGGGCTTCAAGGAAAGCAAAAGAAGAAAAGCAGTGGTGATTCTGCAGAGGAAAGAACTGAGAGGACGGAGTTGAGCAGTCGGGCTTCGAGGCGAGTGTGCGCCGGAAGGCAAGAGAAACGACGGGTGTCGAGGCGCGATCTGCTGGATGAGCAGTCGGGCTTCGAGGCGAGCGTGCGCCCGGAAGGCAAGAGAGAAACGAAAGAGCCTCTGACTGTCCGACTCACCTCACGGTCGACGACGTCTTAGAATCCATGGACCCAGCCTGCCGGAGCCCGGCACCTCGATTTGGCCTTGTCTGTGAACAGGCCAGGCCTGGACTTGTATGCTGACCTTGTGAGAAACCAGCTGAAACCCATCGTCGATCTGACGTCTTGTGCCGTCGACCTTACGCGGGGTTAGAGCGCGCGGAAGCCGCGTGCGTTGCGACAAAGGAAGGCGAGCCGCCATTTGCCACGTGGCGTGCTCGAGCTTGGGGCACGAATCCGTGGACATCGGCTTGTTACGAGCGACATTCGTGCTTTTGACACTTCTCCTCTCCGTCATAGAAAATCACCAAGTACTCTGTCTTGGTCTGCATGCTGTCTATGTCTTGTCTGCATGTTGTATAGGGTATACTCGGTAAGGACCCCTCGAAACCTGTATCCGTAGTTCCCTAGTCAAGAACGGGTATAGATAAATTAAAACATTGTCATGAATGTTTGCTTGTGTTGTGTTCCCCATGTTCCCCAATAAATCTGGCTGATTCGTATGAAGTTGCCGCTTTGATTAATTTGTGTCGCGTCGAGGAACGATCCGTTCGATTGGTAGAAAAAAACAAAAATGGTTACAGACTGCAGAAAACGCTCGACATCTGACAAAACCAGTCTGTAACCGGTTGTCTATTTCCCCAACTGGTAAGGCCAGGGGACGTTGGTATCCGGCGATTGAAGACGCGCTGACCTGAGGCCTGTGCCGAGCCAGCCGCGTATAAACCCCGGGAGGCGGTGGTGAGGTGCGCCGAATCTGTAACATTCGGCTATCGAGAGGCTCGGTGCGCCCGCCACCGCTGAATCCTTAACAATATGTATATATACATATATAATATATATATATATTATAATATATATATATATATATATATTATGTATATACAGTATATAGCGGTGTCCAAAAAAATATACAACTTTTAAATGCTTCTGTTGATCCTAAAAAGCGTAATTTTGTCACTAATGCTTCATTTTTGGCTTGCAGAGACCCTGAAGTTTATTTTGATACCAAGCAAGCGCCAGAAGAATGCCAAAGACTGACCGTACAACAACGGACGAAAATTGTTGAACTTTGGCACCAGACGAAAAGTGTCATACAGGTGCAACGTCTTTACTCGAGACATTTCGGTATCCACTTGCCCATGCACCAAACTTTCGGGCAATAAAGTGCACATCGCGAAGTTTACCAATGTGGGAACCATCTGTGACCTTTACAAGGGTCACAGTGGTCGAAGAGGAACAGGTCGTAGTGAAGAAAATGTGGAAATGGTGAGACAGGTGGTCATTCAGAGTCCAAAAAATCGATTCGACGAACTTTCTGCCGAACAAAACATTCAATAAGAGCACCCGTTCAGAGATCCTTCGCCAACACATTCATGCTTTTCCATACAAAATCAAACGGAAACGGTGCTTACTGATCAACAGAAACGCAAACGACTAGACTTTCAAATTGGTTCTCAGGAAGTTGGAGGAAGATGCAGACTTCCTCAAAACTCAACATGATGGACGAATGCCATGCTCACTTGTCCGGGAGGAAACAAGCAAAACTTTCGGTACTGGGGAACTGAAAATCCTGGTATGCATCAACTGCAACTGGTGCCTCGATCTGTTCTCAAAGTCACCACTGTGGGTGGCGGTGGTTGGTATGGGATAATTAGTCCATACTGTCTTTGAAGATGACCAGGGACGAGCACTTGCCACAATAAACCAGAGGAACTATCGCGAAATGATTCAGGAATTCTATCTGCCTGAGCTACGTACTCAGGCCCATAGGATAACAACCTGATCCAGATGAGAACCCAGTGGTTCCACCAGGATGGCCCGCCAATACACCAGGGAACAAGGCGTTTTCTCAACCACATTTTGATGGGCCGCTTTATCCTCTACGAAGACGTTGCGTGGCACCGTATTCCCCTGACCTTACTACTCCCAGACTTCTTCTTGTGGGGGTATCTCAAGACAGATCTATGGACCCTAGGCCTCAGACTCTTGATCAGCTGAAGGAAAACATCCACCGAGAAATCCCAGAACATTCGCTCAGGAAACGTTTCCAAAGTGATGGAGAACATGACAACGCGTTGCAGGCAGGGGATCGGACAACGTGGAGCCGACGTCGAACATGTGGTCAAAAAGAAAACGACGATTCTATACCAAAATTTAAATTTAGTGGCAATTTTGACATTGGTACAATAAACTTCAAACCTTTCAGCTTTCTATCAGCATATATCCTTTTTTTAATGTTATGACCATCCACTTTGCAGATGAAAGTGTATATTTTTTTGGGACAACCCTGTATATATAATATATGTATGTGTATATATATATATGTATGTATGTATATGTATATATATATATATATATATAATATATATATTTAAGGGTGGTCCAATATCATAAGGGAAAATTCAAATTTGAATAATTCTTGGGGCATGTTGATTATTTTGTTCTACCTGACTAAAATATATATATAATGTATATATTTATACAAGATGAGAGTTTTAGTAATGTATAGATGCACTAAGCGAGATCTCTGACCAAAAAACTTTCTTTTCGGTCATGATAAACCATTTAAAATTGTTCGATATCAATCAGCGTATATGCATAGAGGGCGACTTTAATTATACATTTGAGCCCAAATTAGACAGAAACTCACCGGAACCACATCCCGAAGCCAATGTTGATCTCTCCCTGGGAGAATATCTCAGGTCTAATTTGCTTTCCAAGGAGTCCACCATTGAAGATATCTGCTTATGCTGATGATGTTTGCGTCATCATTTGGAACAACCAAGACATGGCTGCACTCACAGAATCCCTGAGAACCTTTTTTTCCTGGCTTCTTCCTTAAAAGTTAATTGGAAGAAAAGTAAGGCACTGTGGGTGCCATAGCTTAAAAATTGCCTTCCTGTCGTGACACCTCCACCGCCACTTCTGGAAAACCTAGAATGGAAGGTGCTGCATATCTTGGCGTTTTCCTGGGTTCCATACAATTTATGAAAAAGAACTGGGAAGACACGACTGAAGAAATAAGGAAGAAATTGAACAGGTGGAGAAGAGCCCTACCACATCTATCTTTTAAGGGCCATGTCTTGGTGGCCAATAACTTGGTTGGTGCAGCTCCATAGCATCAATTTATTTGCCTGCAGCCACCAGAAGTACTGCTGGGCACGATCCAGGCAAAATTTGTGGACTTTTTTGGGGGAGGCCATCACTGGCTGTGGCCAAATGTAATATGCCATACTTCGTCCAATGGAGGTCAAAGCCAAGTTCATGTGAAGTCCCGCATCATGGCTTTTCGCTTGTCCTCCGTTAAATGCCTTCTATATGCTGAACACATGCCAAACCACCCCATGGCCTGTCACATTTTGCAACAAATGGACAATTTTGGCTATGGTCTCGAAGTATTCCTGACTTCCCTCAAGGATGTGGATACATCAGTACTCCCCTTATTTTACCAGAGCCTTCTCAATGCCTGGAAAGGACTCTCTGTGAGTCGCAAAGGGGACGCCTACTCCCCAGGGATGTATGAAGTTGAGCCGCTATTTTTTTAACCCTCTCTTTCCTGATATATTCAGGAGTCGTGAATTGTGCCAGCGGTTCAAGACGCGGACATAAACAAAGTATGGCACCTACGGCCAAACTCTGGTGTAGGGTGGAAGACTGTGGAGGAAATTTCAACTTCAACAGGGATTCGATCCAAGAGGACACTTGGACTAATCGTGAGGAAAGTTGTACAAAAAAATCATCAGTTACGACTATTATGGGCTCAGAGCACTTGTGTTCATCCTGAAGAATCCCATTTCCCAAAGCTACTCTTTGACTGTTCTCGCAGAGATCTCCCCCCTGTTACCACAGGGACAAATGAACTTCATACTGCCACCAGTAAGATCCTATACAAGTCTTGTTTGAAGATAATTCTCGGCCTGTCACCACTAAATGGAGTGTCACGTTTGAAGAGGCTACTTCCTGCTATTCCTCCCTCTGAACCTGCATGGGAATCAATGTATTGTAAACAAATCGCCAAAAGAACGGGAGATCTCCAGTGATGCTTTGCCCACTGGATTATCCCATGTAACACATATGTCAGGAACTTTGCCCCAATATCTGCATGCTGCCCATTTTGTTCTGTAAACGAGGACGGATTTCATTTTGTTATTGACTGTGAAGGACTTATTCCATTATTTCATTGGTTAAATTTTGTTTCTTTCAAAATGAATTTCACGTTTAATTTTCGATCATTTATTTTTGGGTTAAAAAAAGAATGCCAACATGCAAAGAAGTATGAACTGCTGTGTTTTTTGTCGGTACAGCAAAGCTTGCTATATATCTATCGAGAAGGGAGAAGAGAAATGGTAAACAACTTCAGCAATGCAAAGTAATGTCATTTCTTCGTGCACTTGTTTCGGCAAGGTTAAAATTGAATATAAATTTTCTAAAACCATGGATATTGTTGATAATTTTTTGGAAATTTTTTGTGGAAAAATGGTGCTTGGAGGGTGTCTACGAAGTTCATGAAAATGATTTGGTATTATTTGTTTGAGATAATTCCTATAATGATGTAACTTGTTTCAAATTTGTAGTATTGCTATTTATTTTTCTGTTTTACTTTTCTTAGTTTTCAAATGACCATTTTTTAGTTATTCTTTTCCTTATTTCTCTCGCTTTAATCGTTTTTCTCTTCTTTGTTTCTCGGGGTTTTCTGACTTGTATTTTGTACATACATATATTTTTACTTTTGAAATAAAAGGACTCCAAAAGTCTCTCTCTCTCTGTCTCTCTCTCTCTCTCGCGTCTCTCTCTCTCTCTCTCTCTCTCTCTCTCTCTTCTCTCTTCTCTCTCTCTGTCTGTCTGTCTGTCGTTCTCTCCCTCTGTCTGTCCATCCTCTCTCTCTCTCTCTCTCTCTCTCTCTCTCTCTCTCTCTCTCTCTCTCTCTCTCTCTTTTCTCTCTCTCTCTCCTCTCTCTCTCTTCCATCTCTTTCTCTGTCCGTCTCTCTCTCTCTCTCTCTCTCTCTCTCTCTCTCTCTCTCTCTCTTCTCTCTCTCTCTCTCTCTCTGTCTGTCTGTCTGTCGCTCTCTCCCTCTGTCTGTCCATCCCCCCCCTCTCTCTCTCTCTGTCTGTCCCTCTCTCCTTCTCTCTCTTTCCCTCTGTCTGTCTCTCTCGCTGTCCATCTCTCACCATCTCTCTCTCCCCTCTGGCAGTCTCTCTTTGTCCATCTCTCTCTCTCTCTCTCTCTCTCTCTCTCTCTCTCTCTCTCTCTCTCTCTTCTCTCTCTCTCTCCTCTCTCTCTCTCTCTCTCCCCCTCTCTCTCTTCTGCATCTCTCTCCCCCTCTGTCCGTCTCTCTCTGTCCGTCCCTCCCCCCTCTCTCTCCCCTCTGTCAATCTCTCTCTCTGCCCCCCCCCCCCCCCCCGTCTCTCTCTGCATCTCTCTCCTTCTCTGTCTGTCCTCTCTCTCGCTTTTTCTGTCTGTCTCCTCTCTCTCACTCTGTCTGTCTCTCACCTCTCTGTCTCTCCTCCTCTCTTGTCCCCCTCTCTGTCCATCCTCTCTCTCACTCTCTGTCTCTGTCTTTGTCCATCCCCTCCCACTATCTCTCTCTCTCTCTCTCTCTCTCTCTTCCTCTCTCTCTCTCTCTCTCTCTCTTTTTACCACTCTATATTTCTCTGTGCTCCTCTCTTACCTCTCTCTCTCTCTCTCTCTCTCTCTCTCTCTCTCTCTCTCTTTTCTATCTCTCTCTTCGCCCCCTCTTTCTGCCTGTCTATAATTCCCTTTACCCCTCTCCCTTGTTTTTTTTTTTTTTTTTTTTTTTTTTTTTTCTCTCTCCAATTTCTGCCTTCGTCATCGTGTTGCTCTGGCAGCACTTTTGGCCTGTGGCCGCAAGGGAGCGTTTGGTCATAACCCCACATGCAAGCAGTGCAGCAACTCAGCAGTTTGGTGAATGGCTTTCCTCAAATGGTTTTCCTTTACAATTGTTGAGACTCATCGGAGAGTCAAGCGACAAAATGAATACTAACGTGTATAAGTCTCTGGTGGAGTGCTGAAAACCGATCGAGATATGGTTCAATCGACGAGCAATTAGTTAACAATTTAGTTGACACCGAAGTTGGAGATGATTCCCCTCCTCATCGGACTTGGCCATAGAAATGGGAATTCCTTTGGTGGGACAGAGGTGGAGCATGGGAGCTGCTCTTATACGTATTTTGGAAATGACAATTGTTTGTTATTCTCGCAGTCCGCGATTAACACCAATGTATCAATGAATTGGCGGTGTTATTTCAGTATCAACCAGTCCCTATAGATTGGCATTTCTTCCTCGATTTGGAAACAACCCATTCCATATCCTTTCAACGAAGATTGATCTTCATTATAGGCGTCATGGAACCGTGCACGCCTTGGAACAGGGTAATACAAAACCAACTGCCCGTCGTCCATTGACCCTTCATCGATGTATTATCGATTTCTGTTTTGACCGCTGTACAGTTTACTGATATACCTGCATTCTTGGCCGAGGCCTCAAAGTGCTGGCTGGACAATTCGATTTTACACCGGCTCACCGCAGAGCCGTGAGAACTGCCCAATCGGGTTGTTGCGAGTATGTTTGTTTGGCGTTCGTCCAGCGAGTCTCGGCGATATTAATGGGCGCTTTGATGTTAACAAGACACGTACACACGCCGAACCGTTCGGCCTTTGTGCGGGTGCACCCATCCCGCGCTAAAACGCGAGTGTGTTTTCCCCGAAGGCCTACAAAGACAACAAACCGCCCTTGTTAAACTCTTTGTGGCAGAAGTGTTTTGGAATTAGTACCCCTGGTTTGAGGTGTGTGTGTGTGTGTGTGTGTGTGTGTTGTGTGTGTGGTGTGGGTGTGTGTGTGTGTGTGTGTGTGTTGTGTATGATGTATGTATGTATGTATGTATGTGCATATATATGTACACATACACACATACATATGTGTGTAAATATATATGGATATGGTGTATATATACATGGATATATGGATATGGATTATATATATATATCGAAATGGATATATAAATATGGATATATGGATATCGTGTATGGATATATGGATATTATGGATATATGGATATATATATATATATATATATGAATATATATATATATATATATATTATA
This sequence comes from Eptatretus atami, assembly GCA_035128595.1. Classification (NCBI taxonomy): domain Eukaryota; kingdom Metazoa; phylum Chordata; class Myxini; order Myxiniformes; family Myxinidae; genus Eptatretus; species Eptatretus atami. Next base: position 68,977,333 of record CM068963.1, on the reverse strand, counting down.
TATATATATATATATATATATATATATATATTATATATATAATATATATATGGCATCCGGCGTAAAACCTGTGCCAATCAGATATGCGGATCATAACGGATGATCCGCTGTGGTGACCCCTAACAGGAGCAGGCAAAGAAGAAGAAGAAGATATAGATATATATATATATATATATATATATATATATATATATATATATGTATATATACATATATATATACATACAGGTAGTCGTCGAATTACGACAACGATTGGTTCCGACCGTCGGTCGCAAGTCGATTGGTCGTAAGTCGGCCAACCTTATTTTTAGCTTTATTATAGTGTGGTCGCATTCACTTTTCTTCCTCCTTCATACTGTTTGATCACCTGCATTTTTTGTGGCGAGATCTATGGTCTTTCTTTTCCTTCTTGCAGGTTGAGGAGTTGACAAAAGTATTTCCTCTTGGTAGACATTTGGGGATGACATCTTGAGACCACGCTAACACGCGAGCAATGGCGTGCGCTGGGGCGGAAACTGAACAGTCTGAGTGGGCGGAGACGCGGAGCATTCTGGGTCGTAAGTCGTAAAGTCGAACAGGTGTAAGTCGCATAGGTCGTAAGTCGACGACTACCTGTAATAAATATATATTATATATATATATATGTATATATATGGAGCATATATATGTATATATTTTATGGATATATATTTATATATAGTATATATATGTATATATATGTATATATAACATACATATATATAGATATGTATATATATGGATATATAATATATATATAATACATATATATAGATATGTATATATATTTACATGGATATGTATATATATGTATATATATTATTATATATATATATATATATATATATATATATATATATATATATATGGCAGACCCAAAGCCACAACACAATCAGAAGACAAGTTTCTGAGAGTCAACAGCTTGCGTCATGAGTCGGCGAAAGGATGGTTCCTCAGTGTGTGACACCAACTGTCAAACATGGATGAGGAAGCGGGATGATCTGGGGCTCTTTTGCTGAGTCGGTGACTTGCACAGAGTGACTGGCACTCTTAACCAAAAGGGCTACCACAGCATTTTGCAGTGCCATGCAATACCCTCTGGTCTATGCCTAGTTGTCAGGGTTCATCCTACAGCAAGATAACGACCCAAAACATACCTCCAGGCTATGTCAGAACTACCTAAGAAGAAAAGAACAAGACGGTAAGCTTCAAATCATGGAATGGCCAGCACTGTCTCCAGACTTAAACCTCATCGAGCTGGTTTTGGATGAACTGGACAGAAGATGAAAGCAAAGCAACCTAGAGTGCAACACATTGTGGGAACTTCTGCAACAGTGTTGGAAGAACTTTCTGAACAATATTTGATTTCCATTGTAGAAAGAATGCGACGAGTATGTTTGGGCTGTTATGTCTGCACAAAGGTGCGACTTTTGATGAGTCAAAAATGTAGATTAAATTTTGTTCAACAAAACGATTCCATGATTTGTTTTTTTTATCTGCAATTGTTTTTGTTCTATGTTTAATTGCAGAGTACATTGAAACAATAAACTGCCTTAAATTTCAGTACAAAGTGGAAAAATGGGGTTCTAAAACTTTTGACCGGTAGTGTATATAATCTCTCTCTG
>CM068963.1:68958780-68975409 GCA_035128595.1 Eptatretus atami | reverse complement strand
AAGAAGAAGAAGATATAGATATATATATATATATATGTATATATACATATATATATACATACAGGTAGTCGTCGAATTACGACAACGATTGGTTCCGACCGATCGGTCGCAAGTCGATTTGGTCGTAAGTCGGCCAACCTTTATTTTTAGCTTTATTTATAGTGTGGTCGCATTCACTTTCTTTCCTCCTTCATACTGTTTGATCACCTGCATTTTTGTGGCGAGATCTATGGTCTTTCTTTCCTTCTTGGCAGGTTGAGGAGTTGACAAAGATAATTTCCTCTTGGTAGACATCTTGGGGATGACATCTTGAGACCACGCTAACACGCGAGCAATGGCGTGCGCTGGGGCGGAAACTGAACAGTCTGAGTGGGCGGAGACGCGGAGCATTCTGGTCGTAAAGTAGTAAAGTGGTCGTGGTCGTAAAGTCGAACAGGTGTAAGTCGCATAGGTCGTAAGTCGACGACTACCTGTATAAATATATATATATATATATATGTATATATTTTATGGGATATATATTATATATATGTATATATATGTATATATATGTATATATATATAATATATAGATATGTATATATATGGATATATATATAATATATATATACATTATAATAGATATGTTATATATATTTACATGATAATGTATATATATGTATATATATTATCTATATATATATATATATATATTATATATATTATATATATAATAGGCAGACCCAAAGCCACAACACAATCAGAAGACAAGTTTCTGAGAGTCAACAGCTTGCGTCATGAGTCGGCGAAAGGATGGTTCCTCAGTGTGTGACACCAACTGTCAAACATGGATGAGGAAGCGGGATGATCTGGGGCTCTTTTGCTGAGTCGGTGACTTGCACAGAGTGACTGGCACTCTTAACCAAAAGGGCTACCACAGCATTTTGCAGTGCCATGCAATACCCTCTGGTCTATGCCTAGTTGGTCAGGGGTTCATCCTACAGCAAGATAACGACCCAAAACATACCTCCAGGCTATGTCAGAACTACCTAAGAAGAAAAGAACAAGACGGTAAGCTTCAAATCATGGAATGGCCAGCACTGTCTCCAGACTTAAACCTCATCGAGCTGGTTTGGGATGAACTGGACAGAAGAGTGAAAGCAAAGCAACCTAGAAGTGCAACACATTTGTGGGAACTTCTGCAACAGTGTTGGGAAGAACTTTCTGAACAATATTTGATTTCCATTGTAGAAAGAATGCGACGAGTATGTTTGGCTGTTATGTCTGCAAAAGGTGGCGACTTTGATGAGTCAAAAATGTAGATTAAATTTTGTTCAACAAAACGATTCCATGATTTGTTTTTTTTATCTGCAATTGTTTTTTGTTCTATGTTTTAATTGCAGAGTACATTGAAACAATAAACTGCTTAAATTTCAGTACAAAGTGGAAAAATGGGGGTGTTCTAAAACTTTTGACCGGTAGTGTATATATTTATATATGTGGAAATATATATATATACATATATATATAGGTGTTATTATATATGTATCTATATATATGAATGTATTATGTAGTATGTGTATATAATATATATATAATATATGTATGATGTATTATATGTAGTTGATAATATATATATATATGTATGTATGTGTGTATGTATAATATTATTATTATATATATATATTACAGTAGAATAGTATACAGTATAGTAATCGTGCGTGTGTAATGATCATACATACTATACATATATGTATGCTACAAGGGGAGAACATAGATTGATACAACTGCCGATTTTCAGTTTCGCACTTACAAAGCACGTAGAGCTGATATTTTTATCATAGGTAAACTTCAACTGTGAAAGCGGAATCTATCAAACAAAAAGTCCTGAAGAGATCAAATTGTATGATTTAAAATAATTCTTTGCATTCTAATTGCATGACAAAAGTATTTGACATCACCTACAACAGTAAGCTCAAATCTCGCTGCTCTCAGACCTGTTAGTTTTGTCTTTAAACGAGCCTCCCATTCTCACTCATTACCTGTATTAAACTGCACCTTTAACTCGTTCATGCATAAAAGACGCTGTCCACACTCAATCAATCAGACTCAACCTCTCCACAATGGGTAAACCAGAGACCTGTCTAAACATCGAGTGCCGACAAATTGTAGACTTCCACAAGGCTGGGACTGGGCCTACAGGACAATATGGAAGCAGCTTGTGAGAAGGCAACACTGTTTGCGCAATTATTAGAAAATGGAAAGAAGTTCAAGATAACCAGTCAATCTCCCTCCAGTCTTATGGGGCCATGCAAGATCTCACTCGTGGAGCCTTTCAGATGATCATCGAAGAAAGGTGAAGGATCAGCCTAGAACTACACCGGCAGAGACCTGTCCAAGACCTAGAAGAGAGCCTGGCAGCACAGTATCTAAACGAAAACCATAAGTAACACATACGGCGTCAATGGATTTAAAATCCTGCAGCGCACGCAAGTCCCTTCGCGTCAAGCCCAGCGCATGTCCAGGCCCAGTCTGAAGTTTTCCAACTGACCATCTGGATGATCCAAGAGGATAAGGCGAGAAGGTCATGTTGGTCTGATGAGACGCAAAATAGAGCTTTTTGAGTTTAAACTCCACTCGCTGTGTTGGAGGAAGACAGAGGAGAGTACATCCCAAGAACACCAATCCACGCGTGACAGCATGGAGGTTGAAACATCATTCTTCTGGGGAGCTTTTCTGCCACAAGGCGGACAGACCGACCATGCACCGTATTGCAGGGGAGCCGATCGATGGGCCACGTTGCGAGATTGCACAACAACCTCCTTCCCTCAACAAGAGCATGAAATGGCGGCGTGCCTGGGTCCTTCCCAGCCATGACAACGACCCGAAACACACAGCCAGGCAAACTAAGCGAGTGCCTCCTAAGACAGCATCTCAAGTCCTGGAGTGGCCGAGCCAGTCTCCCAGACCTGGAACCCAATAGAAATCTTTGGAGGGCTGCACAAGTCTGTGTTGCCCAGCGACAGCCCAAACCCTGAAGGATCTGGAGAAGATCTGTATGGAGAGTGGGCCAAAATCCCTGCTGCACTGTTGCAAACCTTGGTTTAGCACGAACTACAGGAAACGTCTTCCATCTCTTAATTGCAAACAGGTTTCCTGCTACCAAAATTAAGTTCTGTTTTTCTTAATGTATCAAATACTTATTTCATGCAATAATGCAAATTAATTATTTAAAAATCATACAATGTGATTTTCAGATTTTTGTTTCAGAATTCCGTCTTTCCACAGTTGAAGTGTTACTAGATAAAAATTACAGACCTCTACGTGCTTTGTAATGGGAAACCCGAAAATCCGCAGTTGGTATATAATAGCTGTTCTCCCCACGTGGTCATTATACATATATATACAGATATATATTATATGATGAAGGTATATATGCAACTTTATATTATATTGTTACGGCTGTGGAAATTCGCCAGACACCATAAAGGTCCGTAGTTCAGCTTAGATCGATATAGTTGTTGTCAGTTAGATTTTCCACACGTTGTTTACAATGGGAATTATTCGTGTCACAGGGCTGTGAATCCTTTGAGAATAGTGTTTTTCTTTTCCTATCGTTATTTTGGGACGAACCACACGATCGCCTCAAACCACAACAACCAACGGATTCGCCTCAAACCACAACCATATCCCTCAAACGCACATACAACCAGATCGCTCAAACCACAAAACACACGATCGCACCAAACACAATCTATCGGTGGGCGCGGATTTTCCTGCCTCGCTTTTCCCGCGCTTGGTGTGGGGGAAGTGCGATTCAGCCAGAGGTCAAAGGTAAAAAAGGGGGCCTGATTTTGGGGGAATGAATCTCCCTGGACCTGTGCCTAAGAAAGATTCCTCTCGGCCCCACGAGGCGTTGCGTGAGGGGGGCGAGGGCACGCCCTTTTCTGGAAGCTTCCTGCCAGGAGCTGGAAGGTGGGCGGGGGCGATAAAAAGGGAGGGGCGAGGCGTTGGAACGGGGGATATAAGGGGCGCAGAATGCCAAGGTGTGGGGTGTGTGGTGGGTTTTCGCGGGTGCGATGGGGCTTCTTCTTCTTCGTCGTCTTGGGTTTCGAAGAGTCTTGGGTTCGGTGGTTCGGGTCGAGTCGGCGGAGCTCTGCAGTCGTTGGCACCCAGGGTCGCGGACGGGAGGCGCCGCTTTGCCCACTCGTCGCGCAAGCCCTGCGCATCCGTGGGAGAGCGCTGGAGAGGAGCTCGCCGGCTCCGTGGAAGGCCGAGCTCAGTCGTGGCTCGTCCTAGCTGCCGTGGGGGACAGACGTCACACTCGCCCACCATCGCACCACGAGGTGCAGTACCCTGCAACGATCTCTGTGGATTCGTTCGGTCTGACAAGTCCCCACGCCATAAAGTCTACGGACCCTGTCTGAACTCCCTTGTCCTGTGGGGGTCGTCTTTTATTTCCTTGGGTTTTGCTTTCGAATGAATGTTGGTGGCGCGTGTCCTGTAAGTAACTGTAAGTGAACTAGATAATTGGCTTATAGTCGGTTGTAGTGCTTTTTACCTTGCTCGTGTTCTTGTCCCCTTCCCCCATTGATTGCATGGCTGTGTATGTTGTACGTGCTGTAAATAAATGTATCTATTGTGTGAATTGTTATCCGCGTCGTGTTTTTTCCCCCATTGGAAACGCCATATTGCAATCTCGGAATATTAGTTGGTTTAAATACCCTTTAAATAGAATCGGAATCGGCGAGGTCGGGCAATAATACCCGCTCGGTTATCACTGCAGAACGGAACGGACCCGCTTGAGACGTTTTCGTGTTCCAAGAGCCGACGGTACGGTTCCCGGTCTATTAGCGCTACCGCGCCAGTGTACTTAGCGTATACTGCGAGTATTCGTGCGACTTGACCCTACTTTTGCGCGGCAGCTCGAGAAAATTGGCTAGCATGGTGGGGTTGAAGACCTACCCGTGACAAGGGTTGTTCCAGCATTGTTTCCCGAAGGTCACGACTGATTGTCCGCCGGTGGGCGAAGCGGCTATATTTAGTGTGAAAAGCGGTCGTTCGCACGCCGGTGGGCGCGAATTCGTAACAATACTGTATATTGGGCTCGCCGAACAGGTGACCCTTATTGTCAGTAATTCTTGTCTGTTTGGTTTGGATGTCATGTTACGTTTGTCATCAAGCATAATTGGTAGGAAACGTGGGCGGATTTTTACAAACTCGGGTGGTAGGTAACATCTTATGACTAGTGCTATGGAAATTGTGATGGTTGCTAGGGACACTTTGGTTCCTAGCAACAACCCGAAAAACCTTCAAAAATCGGTACCGTTCACGTGAAATCAATTCCGAAAGCCATTATCCCCACGTAGGGTTATGAAATTTTGGCAACGAATGATCTACAGGTGAATGCTTACCAAATATATTCCAAAGGGTTTTTGTGATATTGAATACTTTACCCCGCAGCGCCCCTACAATTAAGGGTATGCGCGAAAAAATTGGCGAAAATTGAAAGGCCCCTTAGCGACCAAGGTGAGGGCATGAACGAATGAAAACTTTGCACGGTTCAATGTATCAATGGTACTAACAACATTTGCCTCAGGACATATTGATCCGATTTCCGCTTTAGGTCAGGGGTCAAAGTTCAATGTATGCAAAAATCGATAATATGCGAGAGCCTGGATGTGCCGTCGCGCCTGGCCAAATGCTACTCCTCCTAGGGTTTTAGTGGTCCCGATGGTCCATGAAAATTGCATAACAAGTAATGGTCCTGGAATACAAATTGATGCAACAAAACAAATCGAGCCCGGATTTTCGAATTAGATCTTTTTGGTTCACTCCACAGCTCGCCCCGTCAGAGAACTTCGGGATGTTTCGACGTTTGCAAACCGGCAGTGATATGGCGGTACTTGTTATGCATTCAAATGGAATACGCGAGTAGTTGTATCAGTCCCGATGAAAACAGGAATATGGCCTTTGGATATGCTTGAATCTTTAGGCGTGATCCCTATCCGCATACAATGAACATCCGATTCTTGTGCTCTATAAATCGTTATAGATTTCCATGCTCGCGATCCCATACGCCCGCCTTCGCGCCTTGTATTAATTATTGATATATTATGATTATATGTAATTTTATATTTACGTATAGATAATATGTGTAAAATTTGTATGTAATTGATATAATAATGTATAGTATAATATGTAATTATATTTATAATATATGAATATAATAAGTATAGTATCGAGGTCTGGTCCTGAAAAGTAATGGGACTGACTTTTCAAACAGAAAATTTTATTCCAAGAAAATATATTGGAAATCACGAGCATTGTTCCCGCTTCAAAAGAGTTTCACTCCAGTTCCTCACATCCCTTGTCCATCCTCTACTTCTCATGCTTTCGATGCACCCCGGAAGGCTTTCTTTCTGCATCCCTCCGGAGCTCCTCTCACGGCCTCTTGTGGCGTCCAAGAAGGAAATCGGGTCCCCTTATCACCCTTGAGCTTGGGGAATAGGAAAAAAATCACAGGGGCCAAGTGGCGAATAACGGGGGTTGCTCCAGAGCTTGGCACGTTCCTCTCGCCAAGAAACTGTCGGATGCTCAGCGGCACTGTCGCGCGGGTTGTTGTCATGGTGGGAACCCTTGCGTTTGTTCTCCCACAGATCCTCCTCTTGTTCCCGGACTGATTCATGAGGTGCTGGAGGATCCCTTGTACACGTGTTGATCTTCCTGTTTGATCCTGTGGTAGAAATCGAAAGGGACGATACCTTGATATCAAAAAACGTGATTGAAGCCATACCTGATTTCGACTCGACATCCTTGCTTTCCTTTTGGTCCTGGAGATGCTGGACTTTTCCACTTGACGACTCTGCCATTTGGTCTGGGATCGTATTCGAATCATCGACGATTCATCGCCAGTAATGACTCTCCTGAGCAGGTCTGGATCGTCCCGAGGGCGCTCATAATTTATTTGACAGACAGTGACTCTTTGCTGTTCTCGTCCACTGACAACAGCTTGGGACCCATCTTTGTGGCACACGCTTGCGCTATTTCGAGATTTTCAGGCATGATGCTCCAGACAGTGTTCTTGTTGATGAAAATTCCTCAGCAATCAATCCGCACCGTGAGTCGACGTCTGCGCGCACATGCTGATTCACATGCTCGATAGTTGTCTGCTGTTCTGCTTGTTGAAGGTACTTCCGACCGTGGATTCGTCTTCAACGCTCCTCCGTCCTCTTTGCACTCTGTGCCAGTTCAAATGCACTGTGTAGGTGACATCGTTTCTTCCTCGTAGACTTGCATAGCATTGCGAAGGATTCGGAAGGTGTTTTGTCAAGCTTGGCAATAAAACTTCAGATTGGCTCTCTGGCTCATGACTCATACACGAACGATTCAGACTCGACAACATGCAAAGCACGACCTGGTTAAAAATCCAACAAAGAACGCAGTCAACCATCACCAATCATATACCAGTATATTTGGCTGGAATGTTGCGAAAGACTGTGATGACCCGTTCATTCAAGTTTGTGTAAGTGGAGCAAACAGCAAGCTCAGTCAGTGTTCTTTTTAGACTGTCTTATGTATCGAGTATATATATATTCAATATATAAATATAATATGTATATAAAAGTATGTATATACATATATATAATATATAAGTTAAAATATTATAGTATTGATATATATATATAGTGTTTTATATATCAGTATATGTTATATAAATATATATATATATATATATATAATTATTATATATATATGTACGTATTTTATATACTACTTGCCATGCCCGTACGTGCGTGGCTCCGTACGTTGCATGGCCCCCCCCCCGTACGTGCAAAAAAAAAACTTTTAACCGCGTGCCAGAACGGCACAACCACACAGGGTTCCTTCGCTCTCGCGTGCCCGTACGTGCGTGGCCGTACGTGTGTGGCCGTACGTGCAAAAAAAAAAAAACTTTGCAAAACCACATGCCAGAACACAACGGCACCAGGTGCCGTTCTTTCGTTCTCCGGGCGTGCCAATACGTACAAAGAAAAATAAAAATTTCTCCAACCGACGTGCCAGAAACTAACCCACACAGGCCGTTCCTTTTTTGCTCAAAAACAACTTTCAAACCAACGTTGCTAGAAACAAAAAAACAACCACACAGGCCGTTCTTCGCTCTCGCGTGCCCAACGTGCGTGCCGTACGTTGTGGCCCGTACGTGCGTGGATGTACGGTGCAAAAAAAAATAATGATAATAAAACTTTCAAACAACCACACAGGCCGACCTTCGCTCTCGTAAACGACGAACTGGATTAGGGGCATTGTTGTTTATCTATAAATGCGCATAAGAAATCGAGAAATTTAGATAGATTACAGTAAGTCATCACTATCTCGGAAGTCCGTACGTTTTAACCCATAATGGGGACGGCGCCTACTTGGCCATAATTTGGGAACCAATTGTCGATTAATTTCAAACCTTTTGAAAGGCAAACAAACGAGATTACTGGAATTATAGATAGATAGAAGATAGAACTGGTGGGTGCAAATGCCAAGCAACGTGTCTGTCAATGGTAACGAAATGGGCGGCCCTTTCCCCATCAGCACACCTAACGGCAGCAACGTGTCCTGTCGATTGGCTTGGGGTAAATAAATGGCCATTAACTTGGGAACCACTTGTCCGATTAATATCAAAACTTGGAAAAAGCACTACTTAGTCCCCAGCATATAGCTGGCAAGTTTTAATAAGATCGACCAGTGGGTTGTCGAGACAGCGGTCAGACACACAACACACACACACACACGCACACACATCACACAGCACACACACAGACTAACACACTAACACACTAAACACACTAACACACTAACACCTAACAACTAACACACTAGACCACTAACACAACTAACACACAGCACACACTGCTGAGATTATAGATAGATTACTAGCCAAACGACGCTCTGCGCAAAGTTTTCTAAAGTGAGGTTTCATTAGGACGTCATATATCCGTGTTAAAATGTGATTTATCGAATTCATTAATACATGTTTCTCTTGTTACATTTTTTGTGTCAAATTCACCTTCTGAGGTAGTAAGCATGTGCAGAAGGTTTTACAATTGCAGACGCTGTTTTTCTTCGGAGTCGCAGTGTATGCCTTAGCGGTGACGGTCTGTCGACGACAGACGTACTGACGTCAGCGAATGACCAATGATCGTCATGACAATCATAGCCTAGCGGTGATCGTCACACGTCGCCATGCAAACGACATGTAAAAATTAGAAAATCGCCAAAAATTCCCAACTGTCCGTCCTGGCACGATCCTCACATAGCCCATGCTGTTCATTCGAACACAGACCACACCCGCATGCCGAAAGTGGGCGAAATCGTCCGGTAGTTTCGGAGGGAAACGTAAATTACGCGCAGACGTTACAGAAATAATATATATGGATTATATATATATATAATGTATTAATTATATATATGTATTTATTTATATATAATATTAATATATATTTGGTAATATATGTATGTATTTTTATATACTAGCCGAACCCCGTAAAGACGGATTCCGTTCCAATCAACCACCCTCACCAGCTCACCTATACTTCGAGGGACATGGTACTGGGCAGGGCGTGCTTGCGCCCCCGCCTACTCATCCCCGCCCTGCCCCCATCACCCCCCCGCCTTCAATTTGTTACCCCCCCCCCAAAATTTAATTACCCCCCGGCCCCCGCATCCGCCTCTTCACTCCCTCAACACAACACACTGGTCGCTTGATTCCCCGCCTCTTGCCCCCGCCCCCTGTCCCACCTCACATTCAGCCTGTCTTATTCCCTCCAGCCCGCCGCCCACTCATCCCGGTTGTGTCATCCCTCTGCTTCCACTTTCCGCCCGCTCAATTTGCTTACCCCACCCAAAAATTTGCTTACCTTGCCCCCGCTCTCATCCTGCCCTTTCTTCACTCCTCGCCCCCGCTCAAGAAGTGTTATTCTGCTTCAGAGTTGAAAGTTGGACTATTGGCCACTATGTGCGGAGCGATGCACTCTTACAGGTACGCGGGTAACTTGTCTTTTGACATCCAGCGTAGTACTGAGGAAAAGTGACGGCGACCGCTAGGAGGAGCACAAAATGGTCCTTAGTATTAATATATAGAAGATAACAATGGTTTCCTTGTTACATATCCCTGTTGTCGAAGAGGCGACAGGGTTGCGTCAGGAAAGGGCATCCGGCGTAACATGTGCAAATCACTATGCAGGATCATACGGATGATACGCTTGGCAACCCCTAACAGGAGCAGCGAAAGAAGAAGAAGGAAGACAATGTTTCTTGTTAATTTTTTTGTGTCAAAATTCACATTCTGAAGGAGTCAGCATGTGCAGAAGAGGGTTTACATTGCACGACGCTATTTCGAGGAGTGGAAATCTACAACCTTTCCAGAGTGACGTCCTGTCGACGACAGACGTAAATGACGTCAGCGTAATGACCGTGATGTCATGACGTCCTGACGCTCTCAGCGGTGACGTCACATGTCACGTTAACGTCGCATGTAACGAATGTAAACGAAAGTGGTTTATTCTGCTTCAGAGTTGACAGTTTGCTATTGGCACGTGTGCGATGCACTCTTACGGTACAAGTTGTCTTTTGCAGTCCAGGTCACGTACGAGAAAACGTGACGCCGACAGTAGGAGGAGCAACCAATTGGGTCCTTCAGTATAATATATAGATATATAATGTATATATATATATTATGTTAGTTAAGGTGTCGTATATTTATACATATATATATAATATATGTATGTGTATATATAATGTGTATCCACCCTATATATGTGTATATGTGTGTGGTGTGTGTGTATATATATATATATATATATTCGTGTATTTGTGTATATATGGTGTTATATAGATCTATGTATACAATGTAATACTATAATATATTTTATATATATATATATATATTGTTGGCAGAAATGTCCTTAGTATGCTACTAAATATAAGATACTTCAGATCCCATTAAATGCATGTTTAGCCAGGCTGTTCGGTAAAATGGACGTTCCATGTGTGTCGGGAGGTGTAAGAGGCTGTTTATTTTTCGTTGCGTGGTGGTGTACCGAGAGTTCTTCTTCTTCTCTCTTCTTTCCTTCCCTCTCTGGACGAGGCCGCCGCCCAGTCGGTGAATGGAGTGGAAGAGAAGTGAAGTAAACTAAGGGAGAGCTTTGTCGGCTTCGTAAAGGGCGGCCTCAAAAGAAAAGTGGTAAGAACACTGAGAGGAGGGAGGTGAGCATCGGGCCTTCGAGGCGAGCAGAAAGAAGAAAAGCCAGCTGGTGATGTTTCTGCAGAGAGAGAACTGAAACTGGTGCGCGCCGGGTCCGCCTTCTTGTTGGCCTGGAGAAGCGAGCCAGGGCCAAGCAAGGCAGGGAAAGGACTAATGAGGTCTGTTCTGGCTCGGCTGGATGAGAGACGCTGGTGGGCAGTCATGATCTGCTGTGTAGGGGGACGCTGTGTCGGGTCTGGTCTGTCTTCGTGAAGAGCAGGCCTGGTGAACAGCTGGCCTGGATTTGTATGCTGGAGCCTTGTAGAACCAGCTGAAACCCATTCCCCAATCCCGACCCTGAATGGTCTGGTGCAGTCGACCTCACGGGGTCTGAACTGCGTGAGGCCGCATGCGTTGGGCGGTGCGACAAAAGGAGGACGTAGCGGCGATTTTTGCACACGCGGCGGGTGCTCGAGCTTTAGGGCTGAAATCGTGGACATCGCTTGTTACGAGCGAAATTCATGCTTTTTGACACTTTCCTCTCGTCCAAAACATCACAATTCTCTTTCTTGTCTGCATGCTTGCTATTTTTTGTCTGCATGTCGTTTAGGCTTATCTCGGTAGGGACCTGCCCTTCGAACCCGTAACGTATCCTAGTTAAGAACGGTTATAGATTAATTAAATACATTGTCGTGAATACTTTTGCTTGTGTTTGTGTTCCCCGATGTTTCCCAATAAAATCTGCTGATTCGTATAAAGTTGGCCGCTTGAGTTTCGTGCCGCGCTGAGAAACAATTCGCTCGATGGTATATAAACCAAAATGGTTCAGACTGACAGAAAACGCTGCAGTATCTGAAAAACCAGTTTGTAACCGGGGTCTATTTCACAATGGTAAGGTCTGGGGTACGTTGTATCGGCGATTGAAGACGCGTGACCCGAGGCTGTGCGACCAGCCAGCTGTTATAACACCGGGGACCGGCGGTGGTGAGGGTGGCACCGAATTGTAACATTTGGCTATCAAGACATCGGTGACAATCCCGCAACCGCTGAATCCTAACAATATATATATATATTGATATGTTGTATGTTATATATATATATAATATATATATATATAATAGTATATGTTGGCTGGGTTGTTGTCTTCAATGGTTCGGGCGGTGGCTTGGGTATACTGAGGATCCTGAGTTCAAACCCACTTGGCTGTTGAATTAATACAGGTGGGGATGACTCTGTCATCCTTCCGGGGGTCAGCAAAATGAGTGCCAGCTTGCCTGTTTCCTGTGAAAGAGTGGCGACCTGTCCAGAATTGTGCCAAATGCCAAGACTGTTTGGTGCACCATACGTCTGCACACAGTATGGTCCCATGGATGGATGGATGTTATCCCTGTATCGTGTCAGTCTATTTATTTTTTATTTCTTTGTCACCCATCTTGGCCTATAAAGAATACTGTATCATCTTCATAAACCTGCATCTTTTAATATTTCAGAAAGTATTGCTTGCGATGGAGATTCTGCGAATGGAGGTTTTGCCGAAGCCTTTCGTCTTCCTTAATATGTTTGCCAAAGGTTGCGTTGGTGGTGAATTGAAAGCGATTCTTCGCCTCAAGGTTTATCCTTGAACTTTTATTCAATGCGACGCTATCGTGGAAAGCCCACATGCTTCGAGTCGTGCCGTGCAGAGTCTTCAGGAAACTTTTTCACCGCTTTGAGGGACACATTGCTCATGGTGGGTCTGTTTCGGCCGTGAAATTGTGAAGTGCTTGAGGTGAGGAAAGGGGAAAGTAAAACACAATTTGACCATGTTTCACAGTTTGTCTGGGGCTCGTGCTTTTGCATGCAATGGCTTCGCCAGAATGCCTAATGAGTCCCCAGTGCGAGATTGTGTGGCCGTATCCTTATTTCTGCAGTTGGTCCGAGGAACTCGAATGGATTATTATTCTTTTTTTCGGCAATAAATTTTAGCATCAGGATTTATCTGTGTTTGAAGAAGCTCGCGCTGCCGTGGGGATCGTGGAGACATTCGGGTCATGGTCAGAACTCGCCTTTGGCTCATTTCAGGTTGCCCGAATGAGCCTGTGAGGCCCGGCTCGGTTCATTGCCAAGCGGGGTCAGAAGAACGGGCGTCGGTCTCATGCAGGGAGCATCGTGATCCGCAGCAGCCGAACTCAAAATTTGCATAATCCAGAGCGATGGCAAAACATAACCGACCATGGAGGAAAGGCCAACTGAACGTAATGTTTTCACTTGGCAAATTCTCAGGTCTTTTTTCCCCTCCCAAGTTGTGGCCACAAAATGCAAAATGATGTTCAAAACCATGCCTAGATAATCTATGAATCCTTTACATGCCACGGTTTGACTATTATCCTCGTAAACATTTCAATTAAACCATCAGAACTTTTAACCCCTGTGCTTACAAATGGTTTCAATTGCATTAAAAAGAAATTATATCAGACTATTATTTTTAACAGAAGAGTCCTAGTCAATTGCCTGTAGAGACATAGGTGAGGAGAGAGAGGTGACATCTCTGCTCTCCTCTGACGCTCAAAGGTTGTACGCACTTGCAGGTTCAACCGTTTCTGCCTCAAGAGCTTTAAGAGCAGCTGCTGCAAGACTGAGTGTTTATGTAAGTTTTGCACTTAACAATGCCTATTGCATACCCCGCATCACAATTTGGGTTTAAATCTGTAACTGGCTTAGAGATGTCTCTTATGTGTTCACCCCCTCGTCATCCAGACCATGAACGTGGTGAGGTGCAGATGAAATATAGTTGATTTTTTCATATGTGTGAATAGAAACCTTTCATCTTGATTGACTGCATGAAATACATATTATATATATATATATATATATATATATATCATATATATATATACATACATACGTAACACACCGCACACGCACGCAGGGTGTGCTTTACATTGTGGTAAACATACGACCGTGTTTCCCATTATCTCAGGTCGCTCACCTGCCAATTTGATTTTTCACTTATTTTATATTTAATTTAGCATACTTTCCACGGTTGTGTGATTTTTTTCCTGGTGTGCGGCTTCGATGTCTGTCCGCACACAAAATGACTGTGGTTTCTTCCCATTATCTCAGGTCCACATCTGAATAGATTGTTTTTCTTTTTTTTTCATTTATTTAAATTTTTCATTTTGGATGTTGACGTGTTTCTGTGGGGTTTTTCTCCGGTGTACTGGCTTTGACTGGCCATCGGCACTGCAAATTTTAGCTTCGATGTACCTGGAGTCAACCGATCTTTAATATCAGTGAGCTTTGGTATATTAGAATATGAGTTCTTGGTTACCCAGCGTTTCTGGTGTGTGGGGGGGGGGGGGGGGAGGGGAGGAACTGTGTAGAGGGCAGGAAAGCCAAACACACAAGTGGGTAAAGTGGCTAAAGGGAAACCATGGGTAAAGGGGTCTTAAAGGTTTTCAAGGGTTTTTGGGTCTGAAGTGTCTTTGAGATCTTGAAGGAGTTTTAGGTCTAAGGTTTACAGGCCATTGGGGTGTTACAGGTCTTCGAAGTGAAGGGTCTTTGGGGTGTTAAGGGTTTCAACGGCTTCCGGCTCTAAAGGGTTTAGCGTCTTAAGGGTCTTTTAAAGAACTTGAGGGTCTTAGGGTTTTAAGTGTCTTAACTTGTGTTCAGCGGTTAAATGGTCTTAGGGCTCTTATGGCTCTTCGGGTTTTGATGGCTGAGGTTGTGCATGAAATAACCTGAGGAACACCTGGGTCGACTTGGTTTTTTGTCAATCTGGTGGTTGTTGTCCCAACAGGGTCTTTGGCAAAAAACGTCGAAGCAAAAGTTAGACAGACCTACATCTGATGATCTTATTTATTTGATTTACTTTAGGTCCAATTGTATTCGAGTCAGGCTGCTTGTGCGGTGGCCAATGGTGGCAAGACACGCTCGACTATGGAGGTGTGCTGGGCCTTTGCGTGTTATATGTACTTGATATCTGTTAACTGAGATTATCATAAAAATGAAAAAGCCAGAAAAGTGATCTTAAAAGGTCAGTTGTGGGATTGAAATAACCCTTATAGGACAATACCCAGATCGGACTGGCTGTGTGCCAAAGTTGGTCTGATGACTCTTCTAATTATATGTTGCGTTCTGCAAACACAATGCCTCTAGGCAATGGCACCAAATACAGTGATTCCGATAGGCAGTTTTTTCTGTCTTTGTGCATTCGACCTCTCCCCTCATGTCCTTGTGGGTTAATGGGTCACAAGTGCATGCGTGGTCTCGTAGTTGTCTTGTAACTATCTCCAATTCATATTCTGATTTCTATCCAACTCTATCCTTTTAGCCATCGTAAAAAGCAGCAAGCACACACGCCATTCAATAGGCAATTGATAATAAGCACACTACGATGCCTCCGGGCTCGGATCACCCAAGCTCCACATTACACGCCGCAAGGCATCACGCGCCTTTTTCATTCA
Source organism: Eptatretus atami (assembly GCA_035128595.1). Classification (NCBI taxonomy): domain Eukaryota; kingdom Metazoa; phylum Chordata; class Myxini; order Myxiniformes; family Myxinidae; genus Eptatretus; species Eptatretus atami. Next base: position 68,959,749 of record CM068963.1, on the reverse strand, counting down.
AATCTGCTGTGCCAATTCCACCGGCACTCCACCTTACTTTGCATCTCAGCTCACCGCAAACCTCACCACTTGACCACAACGCTCCTGCACCTGGTAAAATATTCTCGTACCCACCGTACCTCTGCATCACTACAATTCGCGCATCTATATATTGAGGAGTAGCATGACTCGGATTGCCCTCAGTACGACGATGCTTGCCAGCAACAGAGTTAAAAGCCGAACGCATCTCACCGGGGAGGTCCGAGGGGTGAGGCATGCGAATTGATACAACGCCTTGTCCAGTCGCCCAGACACGGAAAGACAGGGGCGGCGAGGAGGGGGTCAGAGGGTGATCCGGGAGTTTGGTAAAGGGCCCGGGTGTGATTTTGGCTCAGGAAGGGGACCCTGTGGGGGCAGGGAAAGTCGTTGCTATTTTCCCCCGAACCAAAACTTCAGATTCGAATGTTCAGGGTCGGGGTGCGGCTCGGGAGCATGCCCTAATGTTGAGGTCAGGAGCTTCCAACCCGTGCAAAAGCAGAATGGGCAACTGAGATGGTTTCTGGTCCGGGCCTGGCAGGGCTTGGCAGGGCGCTGGTTGTGGCCCAATAGAGAATCAGGATTCGGGTTTCACCACAAACCCGGGGCTTGTAAATGGAAGAGCGACGGCGCCATTAGCTCTCTCTTCACTGTCTCTCTCTCTTACCTCTTGCTTCTCTCACTCTGTTATTGCTCCTCTTCGCTTCACTCCCTGTCTCACATTGGGTTGTGGCGATTGCTCGGCGTGTTCCCTCTTTGAGAGCTTGATCGGAGCAACTGCGAACTTTCCCGATCTGCTGCAACGTCCGCACCTGGGAGCCAGACTGACCAGTGCGAGCAGCGGTGCCACGAGCCCCGAAAAGAATTAAGCCGGAGATAAGGGCTACGGCGGCCAAATCACAACAATCGTCGAGGGAGGTGCGAACGCTCAGGTGGGCATCCATGGAGGTACAT
>CM068963.1:68930281-68944445 GCA_035128595.1 Eptatretus atami | reverse complement strand
CCCCCCCCCCCCCCCCGACCCTGGGTCTGCAAATATATATATATGTATATAATATATATATATATATATATAAATTATATATATATTATAGATATATTTGTATGCCCCGGTTAGAATAGGTGTACCATATCCCTGTGTCGTAAGAGGCGACCAGGGTTGTGTCAGGAAGCGCATCCGGCGTAAAAACCTATGCCAAATCATTATGCGGACAACAAAACGAATTTCCATACCGGATCGGTCGAGGCCCGGTTACCAACGACCCCCACGTACCGGTGTCAGCAGGTACCAGTGGAAATTGTGCTACTGCTGGGCGAAGGAGGGGAGACGGGGAAGGTAGAAGTGTGGTGGTGAGAGTTGGAACTCTGAATGTTGGGACGATGACTGGCAAAGGGCGAGAGTTGGCTGATATGATGGAGAGAAGAAAGGTGGACATACTGTGTGTACAAGAGACCAAGTGGATGGGGAGTAAGGCTAGGTAGGAGCATTGGAGTGGTTTCAAACTGTTCTACCATGGTGTGGATGGGAGGAGAAATGGTGTCGGGGTAATCCTGAAGGAAGATTATGTCAAGAGGGATTGGAGGTGAGGAGAGTGTCTGACCGAGTGATGAGTGTGAAGTTGGAAATTGAAGGAGTGATGATGAATGTCATCAGTGCATATGCACCGCATATGGGGTGTGAAGAGAATATAAGAAAGATTTCTGGAGTGAGTTAGATGAAGTGGTGGAGAGTGTATCCAAGGATGAAAAGAGTGGTGATTGGAGCATATTTCAATGGGCATGTTGGGGAAGGGAATAAAGAGGATGAGGAGGTGATGGGGAGGTACGGTCTCAACAAGAGAAATGTGGAAGGGCAAATGGTGGTAGAGTTTGCAAAAAGAATGAAATGGCAGTGGTAAATACGTATTTCAAGAAGAAGGAGGAACACAGGGTGCGTACAAGAGTGGAGGAAAGTGCACACAGTGGGATTTACAATCTTAAGCAGGAGATGCAACCTGAAAGAGATTAGACTGTAAGGTGGTGGCAGGGGAGAGTGTAGCTCGACAGCATCGATTGGTGGTCTGTAGGATGATTTTGGAGGTGAGGTTGAGGAAGAGAGTGAGGGCTGAACCAAGGACCAGATGGTGGAAGCTGAAGGAGGAGACTGTTGCGTGGAATTTAGGAGGAGCGAGACAGGTGTTGGATGGTGGTAAAGATGGGTGGGATGATTGGGCAACTACAGCAGAAGTGGTGAGGAGATAGCTAGGAAGGTACTTGTGTGACATCTGGACAGAGGAAGGAAGATAAGCAGACTTGGTGGTGGAATGAGGAAGTACAGGAAAGTATAAGGAAGAAGGGGTGGCAAAAAAGAAGTGGATAGTCAGAGAGATGAAGAAAGTAGGCAGGAGTACAAGGAGTGGCGGCGAAGGCAAAGAGAGAGGTGGCAAAGGCTAAGAAAAAGGCATATGACGAGCTGTATGAGAAGTTGGATACAAAGGAAGGGGAAAAGGATTTATACTGATTGGCAAGACAGAGGGACCGAGCTGGGAAGGATGTGCTGCAGGTTAGGGTGATAAAGGACGCAAATGGGAATGTGCTGACGAGCGAGGAGAGGTGTGTTGAGAAGGTGGATGGAGTCCTTTGAGGAGCTGATGAATGAAGAAAATGAGAGAGAGAGAAGGTTGGAAGAGGTGGAGATAGTGAATCAGGAAGTGCGGTGGATTAGTAAGGATGAAGTGAGGACTGCTATGAAGAGGATGAAAAGTGGAAAAGGCAGTTGGCCCAGATGACATACCAGTGGAGGCATGGAAGTGCTTAGGAGAGATGGCAGTGGGGTTGTTAACGAGATTGTTTAATAAAATCTTGGAAAGTGAGAGAATGCTGGAGGAGGGAGATCAAGTGTACTGGTTCCAATTTTCAAGAACAAGGGTGATGTGCAGAGCTGTGGAAATTACAGAGGATATAGTTGTTAAGCCACGCCATTGAAGTTGTGGGAAAGAGTAGTGGAAGCTAGGTTGAGAGGAGAGGACGATTGTGAGCAGCAATATGGGTTTATGCCAGGAAAGAGCACCACTGATGCGATGTTTGCTTTGAGAATGTTGATGGAGAAGTTATAGGGAAGGCCAGAAGGAGTTACATTGTGTTGTGGATTTAGAGAAAGCTTATGATAGGGTGCGAGAGAGGAGTTGTGGCATTGTATGAGGAAGTCGGGAGTGGTGGAGAAGTATGTGAGGATTGTGCAGGAGATATGTATGAGGACAGTGTGACAGCGGTGAGGTGTGCGGTAGGAATGACGGACCGGTTTAAGGTAAAAGTGGGATTGCCACCAAGATCGACTCTGAGCCCTTCCTGTTTGCAATGGTGATGGACAGGTTGACGGACGAGATCAGACTGGAGTCTCCATGGACTATGATGTTCACGGATGACATCATGATCTGTAGGAGAGTAGGCAGCAGGCTGAGGCGAGCCTTGAGAGGTGGAGGTACGCACTGGAGAGAAGGAATGATAGTCAGTAGGAGTAAGACGAGAGTACATTGTGCGTAAATGAGAGGGAGGGTGGTGTATGGTGCAGTTGCAAAGGTGAGGTGGGAAGGTGGATGGGTTTAAATACTTGGGATCAACTGTCCAAGTAACGGAGAGTGTGGGAGAGAAGTGAAAAAGAGAGTGCAGGCAGGATGGAGTGGGTGAGAAGAGTTGCAGGAGTGATTTGTGACAGAAGGTAGCTGCAAGAGTTAAGGGAAAGTATATAAGACGGTAGTGAGACCAGCTATGTTGTATGGTTTGGAGGCGGGTGCGCTACAAAAAGACAGGAAGCGGAGCTGGAGGTGGCCAGAGCTAAAGATGCTGCGATTCTCGTTGGAGTGACGTGGATGGACAGGATAAGGAATGAGTATATTAGAGGGACTGCGCAGGTAGGACGGTTTGGAGAAAAGTGAGAGAGGCGAGATTGAGATGGTTTGGACATGTGCACAGGAGGGAAGCGCGATTATATCGGGAAGGATGCTGAAGATGGAGCCGCCAGGCAGGAGGAGAAGAGGAAGGCCAAAGAAGAGGTTCATGGATGCGGTGAGCGGACATGCGGGTGGTTGGAGTGTCAATGGAAGATGTGAAGGATAGAGCGAAATGGAGACGGTTGATCCGCTGTGGCGACCCCTAACGGGAGCAGCCAAAAGAGAAAGAAGAAGATATATTATATATATATATATAATATATATATGTATAATATATTTTATTTATTTATTTTTGAGATCCTCGTGGAAGATCTCTAAGTCTTACTCACGTGTTGTTCTTGTGGGCTTTGTGTTCACACCTACAGTTTCATCGAAACTTCCTGAAACTTGGCAAATATATGTAAAAATACCCTGCGCAGACAGTAACCATCTCCGATTTTGAAATTCCTCCTAGAAAAAAAAGTTCTGACGTCAAAATATCTCCGCTAATGAAATCGCCTAAAAAATTATCTCCGAAACTAGGCAAGCTTTTTGAATTCTGTTTGCGGGAATCGAACAGGGCATTAGCAGAGATTAATTACCGCACATATGATACATCACTATGACGTCATATCAATTATTATGACGTCACTCCTTTTTTGTTTTTGTTTCATTTGTTTCACAGCCTACAGTTTTCATCGAAACTTCCTGAAACTTGGCATTTTATGTAAAAATACCCTGCGCAGCCAGTAACCATCTCCGATTTTGAAAATTCCTCCGAGAAAAAAAGTTATGACGTCAAATAACTCCGCTAATGGAAATCGCCTAAAAAATTATCTGAAACTTGGCAAGCTTTTTGAATTCTGCTTGCGGGAATCGAACAGGGCATTAGCAGATATGAATTACCGCACATATGATACATCACTATGACTCAATCAATTTTTGTGACGTCATTCCTATTTTTTGTTTCACAACCCAGAGTTTTCAGCGGATCTTCGTGAAACTTGCCATGTATATGCAGAAAGCCCACGCGCAGGCAGTAACCATCTCCGATTTTGAAATTCTTTCTAGAAAAAGTTAACGTCATAATATCGCCATAATGGAAATCGCCTTTACCATTATCTCCGAAACTAGTTTATTTCACAGCCGACATTTCATCGAAACTCCTGAAACTTGGCATATATATGCAAAAATACGCTGCACAGACAGTAACCATCTCCGATTTTGAAAATTCCTCTTAGAAAAAAGTTATGACGTCAAAATATCTCCGCTAAGGAAATCGCCTAAAAAATTATCTCCGAAACTAGGAAAGCTTTTGAATTCTGTTTGCGGGAATCGAACAGGGCATTAGCAGAGATGAATTGCCGCACATATGATACATCACTATGACGTCATATCAATTTTTATGACGTCATTCCTATTTTTTGACATTTTTTGTTTCACAACAGAGTTTTCATCGGATCTTCGTGAAATCTTGCAGTTATATGCAGAAAGCCCACGCGCAGGCAGTAACCATCTCCGATTTTGGAAAGTCTTCCAGAAAAAAGTTGACGTCATAATATCGCGCTAATGGAAATCGCCTATTCCATTATCTCCGAAACTAGGCAAGCTGTTTGAATTTTGTTTGCGGGAATCAAGCCAGGCATTAGCACAGATAATTTATCACAAACCTGATACATCACAATGACGTCATATTCGTTTTTATGACGTCATCATTAAGAGGACGAGGATCTTAGCTCATTCGAGCTTGTTTGATGTACCATCCTCTTCACACAGAGCATTGGTGTTGTCAAAGCAGTTTTTTTGCAATGGTTGTATTCGTGGTTTGCCATTGCCTTTCCAGCATTGTTTGTCGATGCTCTTCTTTTAAATGGTGACTCTCAAGCAAGGAAGCAGTCTTGTTTATGTACCATTTTTAAGTCTTGAGTATGACTCGTCCAGGCTCTGAACCACCGACCTACCAATCTCAGAGTAAACGCTCTAACCATTACACTACTGATTCTTATTAATCTAGATATATACATACATACATACATACAGTATATGTATACAAATAAATGTCAGTGTGTCAGTGTGTCTCCTCCAAACTCCAAACCTAGCAGCCTGAAACTTTGCATGCATACGAAGAAAACTCCAAGGATGTGCTGGAGTGAAAATGAGTGTTTCGGTTCATTAAAACACCCCTTTTGAAGATAATTAACAGCCTTATTTAATTATATCCTTTATCAAGCGATCCTCAGGCACCTCACTCTCTGGGGTCTTTAAGCGTTTCCGGGTAACCTCGCTGGGTCTGAAGCCGCCATGTTTTTTGGCCTGCAAAAACTTGCCTTGACTTGGAACAGGCCTCACGATTTCTTAATGATAAAGTTTGTTGTTTTTTTCACTTTCCTCACTCATATTATCGAATGCTTGTTCATCATAGCTACGAATCGCTGGGGTACATTGCAATGCTTATAAACGCCCGGAGACGTCGGCGTTCGTTGCTTAATTTCATTTCCGCTCATGCGATCATCACAAATATCTCTTAAACTAAGGAGAATTACAAAATTTCGCTCCAGAATCGAACTTGCAAGAAGTTTTTACTCCGGAAAAAGTGTTCATTTGTCCAATTTGGACATATTTGACATTCCGGGGGTCTCTGGGAGGTGTATGTTAAATATGATGGTCAGTGATTGCCAATGCTGTACCAAAGGAACTGTTTCTTATCAACTGTTTCCTGGGAGTGCTTGAGCCAGTGCTCTACAATATTCGCACTGTCACTGAATACTGTATATAGATCGACTTGAACAAAGTTCAGGACTACTCGCCAGCGTTGGCCACGTGTTGCTCTGCGGTCCAACAGGCGGTGGCTGCCTCGCTGAAAATGGGAAATTTTATTTTCCACGATGTTTCCCGTTTTTGATGACATGACACGACCCGTCACTTCGGCATCGATAAATACAAATAAAAATTAAACGTTTCGCTTTTAAAGTTTCTTCAAACGTTTGTGCATTGTGCGGAAAAGCCACTTGGTGCGTTCTTCAACTTTCAATTGTGATACCGTGGTTCTACACTGGAGAGTAGGAAGGCAAAATAAATTATATATTCACAATGAGAAAAAAAATAATCTTTTCAGTTCTGAAGTAAGAATCGCCACATCAAGGCAGGAAAGCCGAGAGGTCCGTATGCTCACTCTGTGTCACCTGGATTTTAATCCCAACCCAGCTCTAAAACTGCCCTCCCGGTGTTTCATAGGCCCGTGATTCATCACTGTGCATGTTGTCTTTCAGATAGACGATAAACTGGGCGTCACCTCTGCTGGAATCCCTCACCCCTCTCTCCCAACCCTACCCCTCTCTCCCACCCCGATTCCTCTATCCGACCCCTCCACTCTCCCCTCTCTCTCCAGTCCTCTATCTCTCTCTCCCAACCCTCCCCTGGTCCCCTATATTTCACCCTGTTGAGGGACTATAGCATGTATGAATCAGGTTCGGAGCCGACGGTGGGGTGAAAAGGTCGATGCATGTACGAGCTGTTGGTTTTGAATGTTCCCGCCCCTGGTTCAGGTGTGTGTGTGTGGTGTGTGTGTGTGTGTGTGTGTGTGTTGTGTGTGTGTGTGTGTGTGTGTGTGTGTGTGTGTGTTTCAATGAGTGGTATCTGCATATGCGGGTTTCAGAATGTGGAATGGAGTCCTTCCAGGGAGGGCTCAAAGTATCCATCCTCATCTTGGTAAGGGTCACGATTCTATACCAAGCTGTGAAGTTTTCTGTTCTCAAAGTTTTGTGCCGAGGGCTCTCGTCAGGATCGTCGCTGAGCCCGGAGAGCTTCCAGCTGTAGTTCATTGTAATAATATTCCCAGGAATGGTTTTTAGCTCACCTGTAAAGTAGTTCCAGGAAGCTTATGGAATGGTGCGTCGTCCGTCTGTCTGTCCGTCCACAAATAATTGCAACTTCTTCTCAGAGAAACTACATATACAATTTTAATGAAATTTGACCACAACTTTCATCACCCATGATGGCATTAAAAAAAATGGTGTCTGAAGGGTCTACAGAGGTGTTAACGTGTGGGTGGGGTGGAGTCGGTTGCCTCCCCCTCTAAAGAGGTATTTGCTTTCTTCTGTAAAACTACACATACAATTCCGATGAAACTTGGACCACCGTCTTCACCACCTGTGATGTACTAAAGTTTATTCACGACATAAAAAAAAATTGGGTCTAGGTGGGTCTATGGAGGATGGGTGTTGCCTCCCAAAATATGCATTTGCTTTCTTCTGAGAAACTACACATGCAATTCCGATAAAACGACCACCATCTTCACCTCCCGTGATGTACTAAAGTTTGTTCATGGCATTAAAAAAAAAATCCATATGTATTTACTTTCTTCTCCGTTATATATTTGTGGGTCATGCATGCCTACCAGTGGTTGCCTGGTGTATCTTATCCAGCCGCTACCAGCTGAGCACCCAGGGGTATTGCCCCTATGTTTAATAACTCTGTGAGGTTCTTGGTCATCATTCCTGGAGGTCCAGCTATCACTGGTACAACTTTGGCATTCTTCAGCTTCCAGGATCTTCTCACTCATTCTTGAGGTCTTGGTATTTGGTCATTTTCTTGATTTCTGCATAGTTTAGTACAAAATCACTGGTATAAGCACCAAAATCAGCAATGCCTTCTTCTCTTTTTTGTACCTAAGTATGATATCTGGTCACAACGCTTTCTTTTCGATGTTCACGCTCGATGGGATCATTAGGTTGTATGTGAGCGGTAGGTACTTTCATGTTTTCAGTGATTACTTTTGGTTGATGTTCCCACAAAATTCTGGAACTGGGATATCAAAGTTTTTGCAGATGTGCCAATGGATTACTTTACAAACTCTGTTGTGTCGTTGTGTGTACAGCTGTTCTGACATGAGTTTGTGTTTTGTGTGTGTGTTGTGTTCGGTCATTTAGCATAACATATCATTCTCTTTACTCACCCCACCTCCATCCCTCACCTTTCTATCGTTTTTTTCATTCTCTCTCTCTCACACACACACACCCTCCTCACAACCCTCCCGCAGTATAGTAGTGTTTGGTGTAGGCATAGCTCTCCCCTGCCTTCCTCACTCTTCCCCCTTCATAGCTTCCCCTCCCTCCTGCCTCCTCTCTTCTCTCTCCCCTCCTCTCTCCTCTCTGTCACCTCTCTTCTGCTCTCTCCCTCCTCCTCTCCAACCCCCCCCCCAATACCCCTGTCAGTGAAGCGACGGGTTGTATTTGCTAGTTAATCATAATAATGTGTCAGTGAGTCCGTCAGTCAGTGTCTCCTATTATAACTCCAAAACCATGAAACATAGCAGCCTGAAACTTTGCATGCATACTAAGGAACTCCAAAGTATTGCGCATGAATGAAAATTGGGTGTTTGGTTAATTTAAACACCCCTTTTGAAGATAATTAACGGCCTCTTTTAATTATCCTTCATCAAGGCATCATCCTTGGTCAGCCCTCTGCCAGCTTGCGGGGGTATGAAGTTGCCATTTTGTTCAGCATGCTCAACAATGCCTAGCTAGACTTGGAACAGACCACAATGGTTTCTTCACGATAAAGCACTCAAATGTTGTTTTTTCACTTTCCTCACTCATTCATCAAATGCCTCATCATCTTACCTATGGATCACTGGATACATCACAATGCTTATAAACCCCCGGGGATGCCATGTGTTCATGGCTTTATTTCATTTCTGCACACGTGATAAGCTTGAGAATCTCTTAACCTGAGCAAAATTTCAAAACTTAAACTGTGGTATTGACCTTAGCAGCAGTTCCGACTACTAAAGAAAGTGTTCATTTGTCCAATTCAACATTGTTTGACATTCTGGGTGTCCATGCTTTTATTTCATTTCCACACATGCGATAAGCTCGAGAATCTCTTAACCTGAGCAGAATTTCAAAATCAAAACTACGGTATTGACCATAGCAGCAGTTCCGACTGCTAAAAAAAAGTGTTCATTTGTTCAATTTGCACACTGACAATCCGAGCATCTCGGGCGATATTTAATATGACTGATCGGCGAATGCTCATCGCTTGCCAGGCCAGCTGTTCCTTATCAACTGTTTCATTGGAGTGCATGCTTGAGTGCTTAAGCCACTTGCGAGTGCTCTACAAGCTGCATCCCTTCCCATCCATCCCTTCCCTCGATTTATCCATCCATCCATTCCATCTACCCTTTCCCCCATCTCTTCATTTGTCGTTGCTCCCCCACCCTCCTCCCTTCTCACACCTCTTCTAATTTTCATGAAGTGATAAACAATGCGTGATTATAACTTCCCACAGTGGTTGTTTGTGGTTTGGAGGTGCTTATGTTGTGCTGTGGGTGTTTGTGGTGTGTTTTGAGCCCAAAGCGTCGGGGAGGAGTGGACGTATTCGACGAAAATGGTGGACACGTTTGGGTGTGTGACAAGGAAGAATTGATTAAATTTGATGAATCTGATTCCAGATCTAATAATTTTTTAAGTGATTTTCGACCATTGAGAGATAGGATTAAACTAATATACAGCACGATATCTCAAAAAGTTGTGGACGGATTTGGATGAAACTTGGTGGATACGTTTGGGTGTGTGACCATGACAAATTGATTCGATTTTGTTGACAAATCCGGATCTGGATACGAGAATTATTTAATTTCTAAAGTGATTCTTCCCCATTGAGAGATGGGGCCAAAACCGATATATCGCATTATATTTAAAAATGTATTGGGTCCGATATGTTCTCGGGGGCATTACGTGGCAGAGGTATGCACTCTACCGAGTTCCCTTCTTGATAACTCTGTTTCTGGTGTATGTTCCCCCTACATCTCTTCCTTACCTCAAATTGCCGCACTGCTGACACCGCACGTGAAAAGGCTGAATGCCAAAACACCGTGTTTTGCTTCGAAACCTTCTGTCCCAAACCCATCACTTTCTGTAACCACCTTACCCAGTTGCACCTAGCTGTTCCTGGACTCTGTAGTCCAGGTTCTAAGCTCCTCATATTGGAGGAATTGTTCACATTGTGATACAAGCACCAAATTTGTGGATGGTTAGAGTATCACTCTCTGGTCAATATAAGCAGGGAGACATTTCCAATATTGTCTCTGGTTGCTATGGCAACCATTTTTCTCTTTTCAGCAAATCTGCCCGAAAAGCCCGGTTTGGGATTAATGTTATTGTTGCTCTATACATGTTCAAAATGATCTAATATGCAAGTGTTTGGTATCAAAATGACCAGAATTACAAGGGCTACTAGATGCTAATAATCACATGTCATTTCACGAAGGTTGTGTTGAAAAATATTGAAAAACGTGATTTTTTCGTTCAAAATTTGCTTCGTTTTTGCAGCGGACGTAACATTAAAAATGTAATTACTCAAAAAAGTTATTGCTTATTTTCCAATTTAAGCACATCGAACTCACCCATATTATGAGTGCTAAATGAGGATGTATAAAATATTAAATTAGCTGAGATCTCCAATGAGATTTATCATAATGTAACGTTACCCCCAATTATGTAATTATTGTCTGCGACTGCGTATTTTTATTGGGTTTTTGCTTGTAGGTATTAGTACACATTTATATGTGGCTTATGCATGTTAATTACATCCACAGATCATTCTTATTCACTATTTCAATTCTGTTTCAGGAAAAGGGGACATGAATGCGCGTTTTATTGTGATTAGATTGCATTTTAATTTCAGGTATTATTTGAACATATATGACCTTCACGAAATTGCTTGCAAAATTGTACACTTCTGTTTTCTGTTACACACAGGTGACAAGTAATGCATTATGGTGATGGAGGTATTTCCACAACAACTGTTGTCTTCTCATTCTTCCGTCATCCATCTTCAGCTCTGTGGTGTGGTGTACTAACAACTGTAGAATTCTTCTAGAACTTCTTTAACTGTAGTCAATTTTCTGCTCAGCAAATACTTGTGTGCTTTAATGCTTGGTTGTGTACCAAACTGACTATTAAACATGTCTAAGCGTGTAAAACTCATGGAGGCCACACGTGGCCACGCCAACAGCAAGTACCTCTGTAGAATCTCATTCACGTCGTTTCAAACTGGAAACTCTGTGTTATCTGCCAGGATGACCACAAGTAGTGAATCCCTTTATATGTCCCGCTACGTCCAAGCACCCAGGTGCCCGGTCGGGTATTCATCATTGGCCAAAAATATCGTAAACAATTTGCTGAAATTGGGTGCGCTACCTGAGACATCAATGTTGCGAGACTGGATGAAGGTAGCGGCATCGAGGCAACCATCAAGGAACACCAGGCTGTATGGCACAAATCGTGTGCGTTAAAGTACAAAACACCCAACTGACACGTGTGCAGAAAAGGAAATATTCTGAAGGCGACATGTTTCACTCTTCCAGCCCAGTCAAAACAAGATCAAACTTTACCAAACATGATGCTTCCAGGGAGATGTATGCTTTTTCTGTGACGAAGCTTCGAGTGCCAAAGATTACGGAAGGTGATGACAGACGTGGACAATCGTATCTGAAGATGTGCCACAGACTTAATGACACCTTACGTCTCGCTAAGCTAGCTGATGGTGATATGTTTGCTAGAGATGCACTTTACCACCCAAAATGCTTGGCAGCATTGTACAACCGCACCAGAGCTCATTGTAGTGGTTCCTGTGATCAACAACCGCATAATGCAGTTGAATCAATTGCACTGGCCGAGTTAGTTGCATATATAAGACTGCCGATCAACTGGGCTAACGTCACCAGTCTTCAAGCTGGCAGACCTTGGAAAAGATGTTCAGCCACGTCTGCAGCAGCTCGACCCAAGCCCCGCGGCCGTCAACACCACTCGACTCAAAAACAGATTACTGAACCATATTCCAGATCTACGAAACCATATCCAAGGCCGAGAATTTTGATGATGTTTCGATCAGGACATAGGTAGGTACATGAAACCAAAAAATAGGTAATTATTAAATTCAAGCTCTACATACCCACGTATGTTGTAATTGAAATGTATCATTCCTTTGTTCTACTTTCCCTTTAGGTGATGCTATCGAAGCAAGCCTGTATGACTGACTCCGACAATGACGCCATTTCATTAATGAGAGCTGCACAAGTGGTTCGTCGACACTTGTTAACATGTCTAGTACGTTTGATGGAATCATTCGACGCTGATTGCCAGGAGAAGTCCATTCCAAACACATTACTAGCGTTAGTGAAGATGCGTTCTGGAGGGTTCTAGCATCGAAAATCAGTCGCAAAATGGTGGGGAACACAGCTGCCTTAACAATTTCTCCAATTGTTGGCATTCAACTTTGTAAAACGTGATCGGAAAACTTCAAATCATTATTGTTCGACACCAACACTGACCGGAAACCCCACTCCCAATATACCTTGGACTGTTAAATCCACGCACACACAAGAAAAAGGGAGCTCGTCGAAACACTGCATGACAGGGCCTCAGTATCTCCTACAAGCGAATTATTGCATCTCAACAGCACTTGCAACAGTGTGTGAGATGTTCGAAAAAGATCATGTCGTATGTCCACCAAAGCTAAGGAGCAACCTATTTACAACTGGAGCAGTAGACAACGTTGATCACCAACCCTAGTTCAAACAACAGCAACCGATTCATTCCATGGAACGGCAATCTCCCTCATGCAGCACCCAAGTGAATCTGAATCTGGTGGTGATCGTGGGAAACTGCTGTTAGCTGAAGACCACAAATCATCAATGAGTGTCCTCTACTACCGTCTTTTCTACACAGACATTCCACCAGCCATACTGAGGACCCAATGAACCCACCAGGCAACCCCTGATCTCCAAGTCGCCCCCATTGATCCCAATGTTGATCTAGAAGCACACCAGGATAACTACACGTGGCTCGACAACGTAGAAGAACTCGTAGTGACAGATGATGTGGACGATCAGCTAACGCTTCCTGGGCCGCACAACATGCATCAGAGTTGCCCGACAAACACCAGCCACACAACCTTATTGCCTTGTTGCCATTGTTTTGCGAAAATGCAACTCCAACAGCAATATTCTGCATGCTATGAATGTCGTCAAGTTCAGCCACAGAGCATCTCAACCCTGGACAAACACCAGTCCTCCACTAATGGATCAACCCCTCTATGCGAAGAGCTAAACAAATCCAGTGAACTGGCCTGATACTCACGGCGAGACCACTATATTGTATGTTTGGAGGACTTCACATTGAGATTGTAGCACTAAGGGCACTGGGCTGTGGCTGGACAAAAAAGTGGAATGGACGGAGGCAGCTATAGTGCAAGCAAACATCACATTCTTCTGGAAAGGCCAACTCATTCCTGACTGCATCTAATGTGAAGCGAACACGTGTGGCGCATGAAATCACAGCTGCTAGTCTGTACATCCTTCAAAAATGGCGTACAATACATATGTTCAGTCGCTTGATGGGCTGACACTCCAACAGATTTCAACACCCTGGTGCTCTGAAAACTACGACCAATATCCACAGTTCAGATTTTGGGCATGACGTTACAATTGAACTGAAGTTGCTGCAGTTCATTAGGTCACTTCGGGAGGGAAACTTCGCTCTGTACATCGACTCATTGGAACAGCTCATGCCATGGTTCTTTGCCCTTGATCGTGTGCACTACTCGAGATGGGTCCCATTTCACATCCGAGACATGAAAGAGTTGGCTGTGAGAAATCCTGAAATCCACAGGGCATTTCGGAATGGCAGTTTCGTGGTTTCACAAGACGTCAAGAAAGTTCTCCGGTATTGCTCTTGACCAGGCGACCGAGCAGCTTAATGATCTTATAAAGAGAGATGGAGGAGCTGTAGGACTGACAGAAAAATCCAAGTGCACTTCTCCGTTGGTATTGCAGGACCCGAAATCGCCCGAGTTATCGAGGAGTTTGTAAGCAAGCTCTCGGTTTACTGACACAGCTGAAGATTTCTGACACCACGAACAAGTGCCAGGAACACAACGAAAATTCATCTCCAACGTCAAAGAACTTGTTGCGACTATTGCAGAATGGGTAATCCCTTTCAAAGACAGCACAAGATTTGATGACCTTGGATTCAAGGGAAGTCATGAGTGGAACCGTGGTTGAAACCATGAAGAATATCGAGCAATATCGGAAAGAGCCAGTACACACAAGTACATAGAATTCTCTCTTTTTATCGAACAGGGCATTAGCAGAGATTAATTACCGCACATATGATACATCACTATGACGTCATATCAATTATTATGACGTCACTCCTATTTTTTGTTTTTTGTTTCATTTGTTTCACAGCCTACAGT
>CM068963.1:68854347-68887224 GCA_035128595.1 Eptatretus atami | reverse complement strand
GAAAAGAGGCAAAGGAGCTCAGGTCCGAGGCGAGAAGGATGGCGGTCGGCGACGAGGTCGCGGTGTGGGATCGCTCGTCGCGGAACCCAAGCCAGCCAGCCACCATTCTCCTCCCCAGGGCATCAACAATTCCCCCTTTCCCCCACGCTGAGATAGTGCAAAGAGGGGGCCCCTTCCCACCCCACTCCAAGCGTCGTGCAGCGAAGCCGCAAGGAGCACGGAGTCGGGGCACAGCCACGCGGCCACATTTGCCGGCGAGCCGCCAACGCGTCACGAGGACGCGGGTAGGACCCCCCGGTCTCGCGAACCTGGCCGCTCCTCCAGGTCACATGCACAATTGGCCTACAGGCCCGTCTCCCCCTGTCTATGAGGGTGGCTTTTCCTTGCTTTCGAATGAATGTTGTTGGCGCCGTCTGTAAAGTAGAACTGTATAAGTGTTGCCTGGTGTGCGCGTAGTCGGTAGTAACTCTGCGTCATTGTTGCTTTGTTTTTGGTTGCTATATGTGCATTTTGATTACTGTATGGCTTATATGTGTGCTTTCCGTGGTCCGCGGAATAAATGTGCATTGTGTGAACTGTTTTCCCGTTTCGCTTCGTCTTTTCTTTAATTGACCCTCCATCTTGCTTCACGTAAAGGGTTCGTAGTGGGTGCAACGCCCGGTAAATAATCTGAACCGTCGAGGTCGACGATAACACCGCGTCGGTTATCCGATAATACGGAACGGGCCGCCTAAGCGGCTCGTTCCGGAGTCGACCTGCGGCGAGGTACGATCGCCGGTTTACCATCCCGTGGGTACTTAGGTAGGTCGAGTTTGGCGACCAACCCTATCCTACGCGGGTGGCCGATTGGCACGATTGTGGTGAGGTCGAAAGGCCCACCCGTGACTGGCTCCGGGCGATAGTTCCGGAGGGTCACGACTGAATTGTCCGTCCGGTGGGCGACGTGCCGCGATCCGAGTTACGTGGCCGTCCGACGCCAGCGGCGCGAATTCGCAACAATATATGTACAGGGTGAGTCAAAAGTAGCGCCCGATTTCTGTTTTTTCGGCTGTCAGATTCTTGCATTATTGCAAGTAAAACAGCTTGGTACAGTTCCGTAATAATTTTTCTTGAATAAATGGTTAGATAAACATGTCATTCATTTATTTTTACCTTATTGTACACTGTAATACAAAATGGCAGACAAACAATCAACGACAGAAATCGGGCACTACTTCTGACTCACCCTGTGTAATATATATATATATATATTGCATTTTATCAAATATATAATATATATGATGTAATACATATATATATATATACACATTTATATATAATAATAGATATTTTATATATATAATAATAGATAATATATATATTTTCATATATCTAATATATAACATATATAATATATAGACAAGCCGTAGGCGACATGGGTGGTCGCGACATAATTGCATACTAGTCATACAGTTTTTGACGGATCGGCTGAAACTTTTTTGACAAAGTTGATTATAGTGCGCATAAAAGCCTGGAAGCCCATTTTTGATTTTCGAAAAAATAATTTTTTAGGATTTTTCTAAAATTTAAAAGTCCAGTTGCTAGGCAACGGTGTGTCCATAGCAACGGTGCTCAAAAGCATAGAACTAGATCCTGGTATGAACCTACCTGTCAAGTTTCATCAAAATTGGTTGACTCCTCTGGCCTCCAGAGCTGTCCATTACATACAAACAAAACAACAAAAAATGACGGTAAATAGACACCCTATTTTTGAAGGACTACCATTTGAAAATAAATCCTAAATCAAAAATCGGCTCGAGTAAAATTTCTAAATATCTCGAAGTGTTTAATTCCGAAGTCTTCGTCTCCACATTCAAAACTGTAGGACAAGTATTGAAACACCGTACGCGGTTTTTCGGCCGCTGCATAGCAACGGGTGGTTTCTTAGCACCGAAACTCAAACGCGCACACTCCCAGCCCATATGGCACCTGTTCGCCAAGTTTCATCGAAATCGGTTTGCTGGTTTGTGCTGTGGAGCCTCGCGTTGCAGAACACACACACACACACACCACACACACACACACACACACACACACACACAATGCGATGTGGGGTGGAGGTTTTAAAGTCTGAAGACGTTTATTGTGCATAGGTAGATTAAAATTGCATCATATTTGCAAACGTAACAAGAACGGCACTCGGTAGAGCGCACACCTCCACCAGGCTGAACAGTTTCCGTTTTGTGTCCCATTGATGGGCCGGATCTGGATCCCGACCTGAACCAAAATCGAATCGGCTTGTTCTTGTCACTTAACCAACGCATCCACCAAGTTTTGTCATAACTCGTCCACAATGCTTTGAAAGGTTGTGCTATATATTGGTTTTGGCCTCATCTCTTAATGGTGAAGAATGACAAGCAATTTCACAAAAAAATCTCTTGTCCAGCTGCGGATCTTCACCAAAATCGAATCAATTCGTCCGTTTCACACACCCAACCTGTCCACCAAATTTCCTCCGAATCCATTCACAACGTTTTGAGATATCCTGCTCACAGCAAACAAACAGACACATATAAACAGAGATGAAAACATAACCGCTGTCCACCTTCAGGTGGCAGAGGTGATAAATCGATTGCTTCTTATGCCCCACCACGTGTTCCCCTTTTTAAATTCGCCCCATCAATCGGATTTGGTGTTTGAAAATATATACTTCCCTTCTCAATACAAGCTCAACCTGCAGGAACGATGTGGAAATGCTACAATTGAAAGGTGACATTGGCATGATGACCTTTTGTGTGGTCGGCTTTAATCCAGAGGTCTTCAAACATTTATCCTCTTGTCTCATAGAATTTATGTTGTTCAACAATACAGGCAAATACCTTAATTCAAGCACATGCCCGACGATACTAGTCGTGTTTTATGGAGGAAGAGGGCATTTCACAAATTCTGAACTCCAGCCACGAGCGCTAAAATAACGTTAATGAAGCAACCATTTTCCGTTGCTCGACTGGATTAAGTCAATTTCTGGATTACGTTTCTGCGGTGCTTCCCAGCGCCATGAAAAGACTAAATAATCCACAAGTATATATTAAAAGCATGCCGCCGGACGTGTCCGGACGCGCCACCATCGGTCAGAGGTCGCTGCAGCTAAAGAATAAAAAGTATGGAAAAATCCATGCTCGGTGGGTTTACATATCGCGAGTCATAATTCAGGCTTTGAATGAGTGCTGTCAGTAAGACATTTTGTTCATACTTGGACACCCTCATTTGTCCAGCTCTGGAGAGAAGCTGTAGGCATCCTCTCAGAAACTCAGCGCTGCATGCGAGGTACATAACTGTGTGTTTCAAGATACAGTATATCGACACCACATCTGGAACTAATTCAGCTGTTTCACCTTTGTGTCAATGACCACCCACCTAACCACACACTGATAAAGATGCTTCTGCTTTCAGGTGGTGAGATCCAGACAACCCCAGGCTTGAGCTTCCTTGTGAAGTCAATCTCGCACCGCTCTACCAATTCATTTATAAGAGTTGATGGAATCCTCTAAGTATGTGAGGTTTGCATCCTGTTCCATATATTGCTGTCCATGGTATTAAAAAAATGGGATAATTTGCCACCCATTTACCACAGACACTAAGAGTTCCCTGGAATATATGATCTTGGTCTTGGGCACTGTGACAGAAATTTCACTTTTCTAAAGGGATGGTTGGGTGGCTCATCTGATAACTCAGGATATCATTGTTGGATACCACCAGCTTCCCATGGAGCGAGTCAAGAGAGTGGCCTTTTGCACACATCTGTCTTCCACCATAGACAGTACCGGAAAATAGTCCCATCAGTCACACGCCGCATGATTTTCTTTCCTTCTCGAGTGCTTTTCTCCACACTGAATGGGCCTTTATTCCGAGGAGATAGTAGTAAACAAGGTAGCATCTTCAGCCTGATTTGTTAACTTAGATGACTTGTGAAGTTGTGCATTTCACTTTGCAAATTACCTTGCCATACTCCATAAAGTCTTCTTTATAATAGATATAAAGCTACAGCAACAATAATTACTGACCTGCATTAAAAGCTGGTTTCAAAACAGAAAGATGTCACTAATCTCATGAGCTCATGACCTGGATCAAGGGATCATGTTCTTATTCTGTCCGTTCAAAAGACCATCTGATTTACTCTCTGATTATAATCTTTGACCAGCTACTAATGGAAGCCAGTCTCTGGAGCACCTTTTGCCGAGTGAATCTCAAAGTTGGCCTCCAAAGTCCCACATTGCACCAAATGTTTTATTGATGCTCCTTAAATGTTAAATAGATCTTGAAAAACAGCGTCTTGGAGGACATGTCTTCCACTCAATCTGGAACATTGTGATATTATAGATATCAAGGCTCTGAGAGTGATTGGTACCTCAAAACCATTACATGAAGACCTTCTTTCAACTAATTGTATCCCGGTTGATAGCATGTGAGTTTTCTTCAAAATTGTTTTGGAACTTGCCAATCTCCTCTGTCTCTCTCTGTCTCTCTCTGTCTCTCCTCTCTCTCTCTCTCTTCTCTCTCACACCCTTGGTGGGATTTCGTTTTTCGGTGTGGTGTCATGTGGGTGTGTGCAGCTGCTCTGTGTTGTGGTGAGTTGTCAGTGTGTTTTATTCTCCTCCTCTGCCACCCACCCTCCTCCCTCCGTCTTAACTATTGATGTGTCTTGATGTTTTTCTTTTCACTTCTCCACACCTTTGTCTAAAGCCCCTGTCACACCTTGACGATTTAGCCAGCGTATGGCAACTATCAAAATTTATCTAAAACTCTGGCGTACGCTGAACTATTGATGTTTTTTTTCAGTTTGGGCGTATATTAACGAGTTGGACGTATGCATAACGTACACAGAACGTTTCGATAACTTATAGATAACTTATACCAACGAATGCTAGCGTGTCAGCGTTCACAACTTATGCCCAATGATAGTCTAACTTATGCATAGCGCGGCAGCGTATCGCCGACGATCACGTAGCGTAGCCTATTAAATGGCTGCCGCTCGACGATTCAAATCATAACCGCACTAGACATCGAAGTGTCAACATCACCGTCATGCGAAGAAAACTTCGAAGAACTCCTCGTTACGGAGTTCCACCATGAGCTGGTCATACATGCAAAATGCCGTCGCTTCCCGATCCATGGTCTCACCCAGTTCCTTTCCTCCGTTCACCTCTTCTCTCCTGGCTCTATTGGCACGTAACTGGTGCAGTGTCAAATGATGAGGTCATGTTGATGTTGGAGGACAGCTAGTAGGTATTCTCGTCTCAGCCTTGCCGATCCTCCATCTCTCGGATGACATGGACATCTACTCACCATGGAGTCTGGAACACTGACGGGTTCCTCCTGTGAACCCATTTTTATATACCAATTCCCTAAACGCTGCCAATACACCATTATACGTAGCTGTAAGTTAGAAACACGTTCAGTAAGTTCTGTGGTCGTCCGGAAGACGTCAAATACGTCTACATACGTCAATATGCGTTGGAGCTACGTTACACATAGGTTCAAAGCACATTACTCATAGGTTAGAAATAAGTTTCGGGTACGCTAGACATTACTCGACGTATTTCGACTTATGAGTAACTTACAAGTAACGTGTGTCAACGATCGCATAACGTGCCACAACTTATGGCATCGTCGGAACGTGTGAGTCATACGCCGAGCACGTCGACAAATTTTGTGCATACACAACTGCCAAACACCCTTTGGCCTGTCACATTTTGCAATAGGCGGGCAGTTTTTCGCTATGTCTCAAAATATTCCTGACACACCTCAAGGATGTGGATACATCAGTACTCCCCTTATTTTGCCAGAGCCTTCTCAATGCCTGGAAAGGACTCTCTGAGTAACAAAGCAGATGCATACTCCCCAGGGATGTACAAAGTTAAGCCGCTATTTTTTAACCCTCTCTTTCCTGATATATTCAGGAGTCGTGTATTGTGCCAGCGGTTCAATGATGCGGGCATAAACAAAGTCTGGCACCTCCGGCCAAACTCTCGTGTAGGGTGGAAGACTGTGGAGGAAATTTCAACTTAACAGGGATAAGATCTAAAAGGACACTTGGACTAATAATGAGGAAAGTTGTGCAAAAAAATCATCAGTTACTACTGAAATTGACTCAAAATGCTCACGTTCATCCTGACGACCCCTATTTCCATAAACTGCTCTTTGACTGTTCTCCCAGAGATCTCCCTCCTGTTTGCACAGGGACAAATGAACAACATACTTCCACCAGCATTAACCTGTACAAGTTATGTTTTAAGATAATTCTCGGCGATTCACCACTAAATGGAGTGTCACGTTGGAAGAGGCTACTTCCTCTCGGTCCCCCTCTGAACCTGCATGGGAATCAATGCATTGTAAACTAATCGCCAAAAGAACGGGAGATCTCCAGTGGTGCCTTGCCCACTGGATTATCCCATGTAACACATATGTCAGGAACTTTGTCCCAATATCTGCATGCTGCCCATTTTGCTCTGTGAACGAGGACGGATTTCATTTTGTTATTGACTGCGAAGGACTTATTCCATTGGTTAAATTTTCTCTCAAAATGAATTTCACGTTTAATTTTCGATCATTTCTTTTTCAGTACAAAAAAGAATGCCAACATGCCAAAAAGTATGAACTGTGTTTTTTTGTTTGTTGGGATAGCAAAGCTTGCTATATATTTATCTAGAAAGGAGAGAGAAATGGAAAACCCCTTCAAAAATGCAATGTAATGTCTTTTTTCAGTGCGCTTGTTTCTGCAAGGATAAAACTTGAATTTAAATTTTCCAAAGCCATAGATGTTGATAATTTTTTGGAAAACTGGTGCTTGGAGGGTGTTTGTGAGGAACATGAAAATGATTTGGTATCATTCCTAAAATGATATAACCTGTTTTGGAATTTGCAGTGTTGCTGTATTTTTTTGTTTTACGTTTCCGAGATTAAAAATGAACATTTTTGATTTTCTATTCCTGTTTTTCTCCTCACTTTAATCCTTTTTCTCTTCTTCGTTTTCTTGGTATTTTGTGATTTGTTAATTGTACCTACATATATTTTTACTTTTGCAAAAAAGGATCTCTTCTTTCTCTCTCTCTCTCCCTCTCTCCCTTTCTCTGTGTCCTTATCTATCTCTCTCCCTCTCCCTCTCTCCCTTTCTCTGTGTCCTTATCTCTCCCTCTCCCTCTCCCTCTCTCTCTCTCTCTCCACACACACACATTAATGCCTCACCCTGCATGTAAAACACAATGGTGACGGTTTATAACTGGGTTGAGATTCAAATCCAGCCAAGACAGCTCAGAGGTGAGTGTGCATGCCTCTGAGCTATCCTTCCAGCCCTAATAAGTATCCACATAAATAATCTGTGCAATTATTTTTGTGATGAATATGATGTTGTTATATGATGGCATTTTCTCTAAACATATATCTAATGTATATGTATTATGTATGTATAGAAAAAAAAACTTTTGAGATTCAGGGAAGAAAACAAAAGTACTTAATGTTTCGTCACACGCTTGTGGCTTCTTGGACACTTTCAAACAAGAGCAGTTTCGGGATGGAGGGGTGAAGGCGTGCAGGGAATTGGTTGTTGCTGGACCGTGCCATCACTCCGGGAACATCTGCAATTAGCAGCACAAGGGCTGCAATTTCACCGGAATTTTCAGCAGCCGCCCAAGTACACCTGCCCTCTATATCCTTGTTCCTTGGAACAACGAGTTTTGGAAGTTCGTTTTGACTCCCGTTAACGCATTAAAGAAGGTAATATCACTTCCAAACGGTATCGAGCTTGTGTCTACTCCAAGTTGTGAATTTGGAAGAAGGATCATTGTAATACAGGAAAGAGACTTTATATACTATGTACACTAAAATCAAGTCCTGAAATGATCTTTTGGTAACTTTCGGGAAGGCAGAGATGGCATTTAAGGATTTTGGGATGACCGTTGACATTATCCATGAAGATATAATTTGTGAGGCATTCAAAATGTTATTGGACGCATAATTCACAATCGTCTGAGAAACGCTGTTTGTAAAATAATTATATAAAATAATGCATATATAATTTGTAAGGAAATAATTTTTTTCCCTAATCATGTGCTACTTGCATTTTGAAAAACCAAAAACGTTGGTTTTTCTTGGACCATCGCATCTCGTTCTGAGAACTTTTTGAACGATGTATATTATATTTCTTCTTACCAATTACTTTTATCCATGTTTTTTCTCCATCATTTGCCCCTTTCATTGCTTCTCTGTAGTCTCACCCAATCTTGCTCATTGCATTTTTCATGCGTTTCATTTTTTTTTTATACCTAATTGATGATCGTGGAAGAGTGAAGTGAGAGAGCGTGAGAAGGTGACGTACTGACAGCTGGGTAAGTGGGACCAAAATCAGAAACAAACGGTAAGAAACAGTAACCTGCAAGTAAAAGAGTTGGTATTGGAAGGGTTAATGGGGATAACAAAGATTGTGGGTAAGGACAGGGGTGCTTCAGCTTCATCGGAGGAGATGCAAATAGTCTTGAGAGCCATATATATATATATATATATATATATATATATATATATATATATATCACAGAATCCAGGAGAGAAATATGTGATGCTGGGGCTCAAACCCATTGGGGGAGAGCAGTACTCTATTGAACTATGGACAAAGGCTTCGTAGACTTTGAGTAGTTCTGATTCATGAAATAATGACTGGAACGACGAAGGATGGCCAGTGTGTGGTTGGCTTTAAAGGCCAGTTCTTGTATTTGGTCAGCTCAGGAGATGACATGGTGGATGCTGAGGCTGAGAATTTCAAGAGTGTGAACCTCTCCCAGTGACTAACTGGAGGAATAGGTAGATAGGTTCATTTGACGATTCTTTCCGAGTGACAATGTGAGACTGAGGTTTGCCAGGTTGAAGGACATCTTCCATTTATCAGACCAGCATCAAATGATTTCTGGATTAGCAGAGTGTGAGTGAGACAGCTGCTGTCTACCTGTCAGTAGGATGGGGTAACTGTACAACACAATGTGGACTCACCTGCAGAGAGTTTTCCAGAGCATTGGAGAGTTCATTGATGTTGATGAGGAATCAGACTGGGCCCAACACATTGCCTTGGAGCACTGCAGCTTCCACTTGGAGAGGAGAAGGTTCCATTGATAGCAATGCAATGAGCGCATGAGTGGACAAAGTCAGAAGGCCAGGGATGAAGATGGTCTTGTATGCTGCAAGCAGCCAGCTTGGCAAGTAGAGCAGGTTGCAAGACTCTTTTGAATGCCTGTTGTGCAGAGAGACAGTTCTGACCTCTTGTTTGAGATTCAAGGCTTCCAACCATTGCTGAGCGAGGAGCAACTTGTTTATAATTTAGTGACCAGAATCCAAACTGAGGTTCATGGTTCAGGATGTTTGAAAAGAGGAAAGACATGATATCAGCCTCCTCCTCCTCCTTCATATGCAGCACAAGGCTGTGGGTAGCATCATTGGCTGAGGGCACGGCTGTGCTGCTAATGCAATGCCTCTATTACCAGTACAGTGGTACTCATTTTGCCGACCTCGGAAGGATGACAGGCTGAGTCAACCCCACCTGGTAGTAATTCAATAGCAGTCAGGGGCTCAAACTCAGGGCCCAAAGATCCCAAGCCAGCCACCTTAACCACTAAGCCAACACCAGGCTTTTGTGATGTCTGTTGCAATGATGGACTCACTGACTTTGCTTCTAAATAGAACTAACCTTACTGGCCTATAGTTTATAGTCTGTTTTTGCACTCTTTTTGTGGATGGGACAAATGTTGGTGAAATTCCAGGCAAAAGTGAGGCAATCAAGGGAGGACAGACAAAAGAGTTCAGGCAGAAGTGAAAACCAGAGCAACACAGCAACATTTGAGAACAAGGGCACTGAATGCATCTGGACCCATCTACCAAAGCAGGGTTAAGGTTAAACTTTCTCTATCGTCTTAAATAAGAACACAAAGTCTAGTAAACAGTGGATATGATAGGGTAAGATCGGGACAGAGTGGGATGGGTTGGGTACATGAGATTTGGATTCAAACTCCGAGTTGAGACCTTCTGCCTTATCTTGAGTTGAGTCAGTGGTAATGCCATTTGAGTTGAGGTCAGGGCTGTAACTGAAGGAATATTTTGGGGTAGGCCTCAACATTTTAGGTCAGCCAATGAGATACCATCAAAAGGTTGAAAAACCCAAGAAAACTCAAAATATGTTTCTGAATAAATATAAGATGAATAAGTTAAGACGAGAATAAGGCTAAAATAGACGATTGGTAACACAAAGCAAAATGCAAAATATATTCATTAGCTTTTAAATTTTGGGTAGGCCTGGCTAAAAGTTTGAGTCGGCCTGATCAACCCAGGCCTACCCAGATTTACGGCCATAGATGAGGGAGAGGTTATGGCCTAAATTTTGGGTAGGTCTGGTCTACCCAGAGTTACAGCCATGGGTGAGGTAGAGGATGGAGGGGGAGCACACACCATAGGAAGACATACTTGACAAAACATTGAGGAAGGAGGCTGGTTGGAGAGTTCAGCCTTGAGATTTACCAGATGGAGTGTTCTAGCTTGCCAAACACATGGGCAATAACATAATGATAACTAGAAAGCATCTCAAAATGCAAAGCCCATCCACGTCCGCTTTGTACTCAAACTAAACTTGATGAAAACGACAGTTTAAAAAATTGTACATTTTATTCATTTGTGTTCTCCATATTCTCGAAATAAAGGTTTGGTGAAGATTTTATGACAAAAGTTCAATTGGTAAAAATGTTATGGCCTGAACAGACACACTGAAGTGGTAAATAAGGAAAGAAACACAGAAGCGATAAAAAAACGAGGCGTCTCACACTTGATGCCCTGCAGCCGGGCTGATAAGGGCCATTTATAGTAACTATGACTTTACCCTTTCACATTTTAACGACCCCACGGGGTCCAAGCGCCACTCGCCGTCTCTCTTTTCTTGTGTACAGTTCATTTGAACGTCTATTTCTCAATTATTCGTGAACAGAATTCGATGAAAATTGGAGGCTAGACTCATATGCGCAGGCATTAACTGAGACTAAAGTGCGATTTCGGGCCGAGGAACGGCCCATTTTGGACCATTTTCTTAAAATTGTTATTTCTCGGTTATTAGTGAACGGAACTGAACCAAACTTGACAGGTATATTCCAGAGACCATTCCCCAGGCATTAACTGAGTCCAAAGTGCGATTCCAGCCCTTTGGGCCGAGAAACGGCCCTTTCGGTCCATTTTCTTAAAATTGTTATTTCTCGATTATTTGTGAACGGAACTGAACCAAACTTGACAGGTAATTCATTCCTAAGACCACTCCCCAGCATTAACTGAGCCCAAAGTGAGATTCCAGCCCTTTGGGCCAAGAAACGGCCCTTTCGGCCCATTTTCTTAAAATTGTTATAAAAAAAAAAGTTAAATGCGCTAGGCGATGCCAAATGCAAAATTAAGTCGCAAATGATGAAATGAAACTAGCCTCACTCTTGTGAGGTGTTCTGGTTTCTTTTTCTGATGCGATGAAAATCTTACCAAATTTCAAAACTATCTGTCGTCCGTGCTATCGCTCACCTGAGAGTTGTACGAATGAACTCCCACGGGGTATGTTCGCAATTCAAACTTGTTAATTATTTTCTCCATATTCTCATAAGGGTTTGTTGAAAATTTGATGACAAAAACTCAAATGTAAAAAAGTTATGGTTTGGACACACACACACACACACACACACCAAAACCAATCTCCTGCTGCGTAGGGAGACAGCCTAATTATTTAATGATGACATACTGCTAACTACCAATAAGCATATTAAAATAATCATCGTGATAATGATAACATCAGAGAATAAGATAATGATAATACACATTATTTTGAACATGTATGAAGTTGCTAAACATGTATGGACAAGAAAAACATGAAAATCTAGAAGGGTACTACTCGGTAGGCGGAACTACTCAAAGGGCGGAGGAGCTCCTTGTGAGCCAACGGCCATCCATATCTAGTGCCCAACTGTGTCTGCGGACGTCCTCCTGCAGTTGGGTTACTTTTTTATTAGGAGGTTGGTGGCAGGATTTGCACTCCGGCCACCGTAAAACCCTTCATTCCGCAAAACCAAAAACGCAAAAAAATCTGAAAACCCACTCCGTGGGAGTACCTCCTGTGCAACTTCCCTTCCAGGGCAGCTCACCGGATGACGGATTGGGGCAAAGCCTTCGGACCCCAATCTTTGATGATAGGAGGGAAACCACGGGTAACATCCTGGGTCAGATTGGGGAGAGTGTGTCGTAGTGTGCTGAGGTGTCGTCCACCAGACTGCGTCTCCTTGGTTAACCTGAGGCGGTCCCTTCGGGTGGGTGCCTGGAATGTCCTATCCCTAAGAGAGGATGATCACCTGTCTCTGTTATCATCTGAGCTCAAGCGTTTGGACATCGGGATTGCAGCTCTCTCTGAGGTTCGGAGACCGGATTGCGGCGAGATAATGGTGGGTGGTTACACCTACTATTGGTCTGGTCGCTCTGATGGTTACCATACCCAAGGAGTTGCTGTAGCTGTGTCCAATAGCTGACCCAATGATAATTGAGGTAACACCGGTCAACGAGCGTATTATGAGATTAAGGATTCGTCATCTTAGGTGTCATTTCCCTGGTCTCTGTTTATGCTCCGACTGAGGCGAGTGATCTCACCGTGAAGGATGCATTCTACGCCACGCTCGAGTCTGTGGTTGATCAGTGCCCCAGACGAGATACACTTCTAGTCTTGGGGGATTTCAATGCATCGATGGAACTGATAGGGATGGTTATGAGGTGTGTGTTGGTCTCCCATGGGTCAGGAACTATGAACCAGAATAGCACAAGTTCCTTGACTTTGCAAGAAGTCATGGACTTAGGGTGGCTGTTCATGGTTTCAGCGCCCACAAGCTCATCGCTGGACTTGGTATTCCAAGCTGGCGGTGTGGCAAAGGAGATTGACCATGTCCTCATTGACGGTCGTTGGAGGATGATCCAGAACTGCAGGGTCTACCGGAGTGCTCAGTTCCTCAATACTGACCACAGGCTTGTTGTAGCAACTCTAAAGCTGCACCTTAAATCCTGGAGAATGGTACCATCCTAGCCTAGGCTGGATGTTGGCAAGCTCAGGGATGAGAGAGTAGCTGAGGAGTTTGCGAACAGGCTGAGTGGACACTTGGGGGTCTGGGTGCTTTGGGGGTCTGAAGAGTTGTGGAGTGCCTTCAAGACCACCGTCCTTGATGTTGCCGGTGGATGTCTTGGAACTCACCGCAGGGCAAAGAAGAATTTTGTTCTCAAGGGACACTGGATACCATTGACCAGAGTGCAGGGCCAGGCTGAATGGCAGAGCTGAGCTGTTCAGGGAGCTGAGGCGTAAAACGTACGTGCACTGAGGTGGACAAGGAGGCCTATGTGCGAGGAATCTGTGAGGGGTAGAGCATCACCTGTGGACAGGTGATTCTCGTCCGCTTACAGGGGAATTCGTGCATTGCGTTCATCCAAGCCCATCCCTCGGAGCACTGCAGTTAGAGCAGAGAGTGTAGGCTCTTGACAGGAGAGCTGAAGTGAAGGCCCGCTGGGCCGGTTACTTTGAGCGGTTGTACCAGGCTGATCCCCCAGCTGTCGAGTTGGACGTCAAGGGTGTTACAATCCCTGTTGCTGACCCTCGAATCAACTGTGGTCCACCTTCGCTTGTGGAAACACGGGCTGCGTGAACCAGTTGAAACGGGGCAAAGCTCCAGGGATCTGTGGCATCCATGCTGAACTTCTCAAGGCTGGTGGAAATGCTGCACTCGTGTCGTGCATGCAGTTTTGTGCTCTGCCTGGAACAGCATCATCCCAACTGATTGGAAGAGGGGCCTTGTTGTTCCTCTCTGGAAAGGAAGGGTGATCGCCAAGACTGCAACAACTACCGAGGGGTGACGCTGCTCTCAGTGCCGGGCAAGGTCTTTGCTCGGATAATTCTTGATAGGGTTCGCCACCATCTGCTTGAGCACCAGCGTCCAGAGCAGTCAGGCTTTACACCAAAGAGGTCAACGATTTGACCGTATCCTTGCTCTTGTGTCCTCACGAACGCAGACGAGAGTTTCGGCAGGGGCTGCTGCAGCCTATGTTGATCTCTGTAAAGCGTTCGATTCAGTGAATCGGGATGTCCCTGGAGGATTCTTGGTCTTCGTGGGGTGCCACCAAAACTGATCGATCTGATGTCTGAACTCTACTCTGGTACTGAGAGTGCTGTGAAGTGTGGTGGTACCATCTCTGACTTATTTCCAGTTGTTACTGGAGTTCGTCAGGGTGTGTACTGGCCCCACACTTTTCAGCACTTGTATGGACTGGATTTTAGGGAGGATGTCGGAGAGATCAAGCTGCGGTGCATCGTTTGGGAATGTCAAGATCTCGGACCTTGATTTTGCAGATGATGCAGTCATCTTTTCGGAGACTTTAGATATCCTTTTGGGGCCCTCGAGGTGCTGAATGAGGAGTCGGAGCCGCTGGGATTACGGGTTTCTTGGGTCAAAACTAAGATCCAGGCTTTCGGTGACATCTTTGATGCTGCTGTCCTGTCTGTGTCTGTTTGTGGTGAGATGTTGAGGTCGTGGAGAGATTCACTTACCTTGGCAGTATTTCATGTCTCTGCTGGCTGTGAGTCAGAGGTCAATAGACGTCTGGTCGGGCCTGGGGATCATGATCACTCATGGATCATGGGTGTGGCGCTGCCGTACCTGTGCGGAGGACGAAAGTCGAGTCTTCAGGTCCGTTTACTTCCAGTCTTGCTCTATGATGCGAGACTTGGACTCTGTCCAAGGATCTGAGACGGAGACTTAATCCTTTGGTACCAGGTCTCTTCGGAGAATCCTTGGCTATCGCTGGTCGGTTTTGTGTCCAACGAGCGGTTGCTGAGAGAGACTCGGATGAGATTTGTTACCTGCATAGCCGTGAGCGTCAGTTGCGGCTATATGGACATGTGGCTCGTTTTCCTGACGCTGATCCTCTCACCAGATTCTCAGCGAGGGAGTCTTCATGAGTGGAGGAGGCCAGTGGGCGACCACGTGCCTCGTGGTTGCAGCAGGTTGACCATCATCTCAAGAGATGGGGATGGGCCTGGCATCTGCCTGGGGATGGCCAGACGGAGCCCCTGGAGTACCGGCGGAAAGTGACACAGCGACGCGCTGTTCTGGCACATGCTCCCATACTGACCTGACCGACTACTCCGTAGAGCACATACCTCCACCTCGTAATGCCTGATCCACAAAAACATATCGGGTCCAATAACATTTTTGAAATATCGTGCTACATATCTTTTTTGGCCCTATCTCTCAATGGTGAAGAATCACTTGAAAAATTAAATAATTCTCGTTTCGATCCAGACATAGATATTCACCAAAATCGAATAAATTTGTTGTGGTCACACACCGTGTCCACCAAGTTTCATCGAATCCGTCCAAGAATACCCTTGCGAAGAGTGCTTAACCTCAGCATTGCCCAGGCAAAAAGGAAATTGTAATACCCTCTGCCACCACCACTAGATGGCGTGATGGTGCACATTTACATAGATAATTTTCGCCCCCCCATTCTGCTACCCCCCCCCCCAACCCCTGTGTGAGGCCACGGCCACATAGCCGATTTTACCCCACACAAAGTTGATACCGATTTGACGGGAACGAGAGAGAGAGAGGAGAGAGAGAGAGAGAGAGAGAGAGAGAGAGAGAGAGAGAGAGAGAGAGAGAAGAAGAGAGAGAGAGAGAGAGAGAGAGAGAGAGAAGAGAGAGAGAGAGAGGAAGAGAGAGGAGAGAGAGAAGAGAGAGAGAGAGAGAGAGAGAGAGAAGAGAGAGAGAGAGAGAGAGAGAGAGAGGAGGAGGAGAGAGGAGAGAGAGAGAGAGAGAGAGAGAGAGAGAGCAGACAATGGCTTTTATATACTGTACAAGAATCTAAGACCCGTCGCTTCAATGATGGGAATACCAATCTCTGTGCTGTGAGGCTAATCAGTAGGCAAGAAGAAAAAGGATTCTGAGTGCAGGATAACCAGCGTCTTAAGATGGTGTTTGCAGTTTCGCACGTGTTCCCATGTACCCATAAAAAATTTTTTTTCACAAATCTTCCCTGAATCCATTGTCGTTAGATTTAATGAAATCCGTTAATCTGTTCTCAACTTGTAACATGACAGACAAAACAAACGACCACTACATATACAGTCAACCCCCGCTTCATCGCGGTTCACCTATCGCGGCCCCGGTTCATCGCCGTTTCCCTTGAACGTAATAATTTTGCTGCGGATTCCCCGGTACATCGCGGGTAATAATGTATAAAATATAAATTATTTAAGCAATAAATTATAACGCGTGGTGCTCGACCAGTCACACAACGCACGAGACAAAGTTTCGCTTGTGAACTTCGAATATTTTCTACGTTTTTTCTCCAAGCCCCACGATGCCGCCCAAACGCCCTGCACCTTCTAAAGCTTCTGGCAAGGAACCGAAGCGCCAGAGGAAGGTCCTGGGACGCTCCAGGAGAAGGTTAAGGTAAGGTGCTCGATATATGCTTCGGGAAGGAAAAAGGTTTGCCGCGTTGGACGAGCACTGCTCGTACCCAGCACCTCAAAACCGACCAGACCAGACTAGTCGATCTCCGGCACCTCAAACCCAATCACTGCCAAACCGACCAGACCAGACCAGTCGATCTCCGGCACCTCAAACCCAATCACTGCCAAACCGACCAGACCAGACTAGTCGATCTCCGGCACCTCAAACCCAATCACTGCCAAACCGACCAGACCAGACGAATCGATTTTTGGGGGAGGCGTCCATTCATCGCGGATTTTCACTTAGCGCGGGGAGGTTTGGAACGTACCCCGCGAGAAACGGGGGATTACTGTATATATATATACACAAGCCGGTAGGCGGACATGGGTAGTCACCTACCCAATAGAACCTGACGCGATGGGCCCGTTCGATGGGGAATGACCTGAGGATTAAGCACAAAAAAATTCATGATTCTAGCTTCAAGGGTTAATGCTGCAGATTGTTTTTTCGTTAAAAACCCCACATTTAGAGGTTTTTCGGCCGTTGCTAGGCAACGGAGGGGTCCATAGCAACGGTTCTTTCTCACACATAACTAGGACATACCATGAACCTACCATACCAGTTTCATGTATATCTGACTCATAGTCTCTGAGATATAACGAACTTCGTTTTTTTTATTGTTTTCGACCAGGGTTCATTCAGTCTATCTTCTCCGACAGTTTTCATAGGATTCGGCTGGAAATTTTTGACAATATGGCTGAATGTACTGCCCACAGTCGCTCGTGGCCCTGATTTTGAAAAAATATATTTTTATGATTTTTCAAAAATTTCAAAGTCCCGTTACTAGGCAACGGTGGTCTCCATAGCAACGGTTCTCATTTGCACACACTAGTCATGGTATGAACCTACCCACCAAGTTTCATCGAAATCGCCATTGTATTAACGGAGCACTGGACCGAACAGACAGACATACATATCGACGGAAAAAGTGATAATAAGGGTAGATCAAAAAAAAAATTTTTTTTTCGACTTTATCGACGACCCATATATATATATATATATATTGTTACGGGCTGTGGAAATTCGCAAAACACCATTCAGGTCCCGTAGGTGAGGTATCTTTTAAGTACATGTATAGTTAGCTCCAAACCCGTTGTATAGAGGGAATTTATGTGATCCATTCGGGCTGCGATCCTTTGAGTTAGGCGTTCTTCTTTTTCTATTTTTTATTTCACCAAAAACCAACAAAGGGCTCGCCTGGTTTCCACGGCCAGATTCGAGAGAAGCGAGGGGAGGGCAGCTGGCGCTCGATTGGTGGATGCGCGGTGTGACGCGGCCAGGGAGGAGGAACGCCCCTCTTCGAGAACCTCTCGAAGGGAGGTGGAGCCGAAAATGGGGGCGGAGTGGAGGGCGAGCTCCGGGTATAAGAGTCGGAGACGGGCGAAGCAGGGGGGTGAATGTCTCTGGTTTTGTCGATGCTCCCACTTCGTGGTTGTTCTGGCTCGCTCTCGTCTTCCGGCTCGCTCTCTGGAGGCCGCTGGCCTGGTCTTTGGTGGGGCAGTTCCAGGAACCGCTGGGGAAGGAGCGTCCGCCATTCCCCTCTCCCGACTTCGGGCATCCACGTTCCCCCCCCCTCTATCCGCGCTGGATAGTGCCGAACACTCGGTCCGGGGCGTCGAGTGGTCAACACGTGCAGGCGCGAGGCATGCAGGAGAGGACTCGCCTACCACGCCAGGGCACGGAGTCGCGGCCAGGCGGGACCACGTCGACGGACGTCAGAGAGGGGCTCGACGGCCCAACAGGGAAGTCGCACTTCCATTTTCTTTTTGGTTCTGTGTGAACGTGTGTGTGTGGCGCCGTCTGTGAAGTAAAACTGTATAAGTGTTGCCGTGTGTTCGCGTAGTCAGTTGTAGCTCTGTGTCGTCGTTGCTTTATTGTTTTTCTTCTCGCATTACATTTGATACATGTGCATTTCTGACTGTATGGCTG
The DNA here is from genome assembly GCA_035128595.1 of Eptatretus atami. Taxonomy (NCBI): domain Eukaryota; kingdom Metazoa; phylum Chordata; class Myxini; order Myxiniformes; family Myxinidae; genus Eptatretus; species Eptatretus atami. The sequence goes on along the minus strand of CM068963.1, from coordinate 68,868,718 downwards.
TATATGTGTGCTCTCCGTGTGTTGTATGAAATAAATGTGCATTATGTTGAATTGTTCCCCGTTTCGCTGCGTCCTTTCCTTCGTTTGAATCTCCATCTTGCTTCACGTAAAAGGGTTCGTAGTGGGCGTGATACGCCGATAATTAATTGGAACTCGCGAGGCCGACGATAACACCGCTCGGTTATCCCGATAGCACGGAACGGACCGCTTAAGCGGCCCGTGTCCGGAGTCGACCTGCGGCGAGGTGCGATCGCCCGGTTTACCATCCGCGTGGGTACTTAGGTAGGTCGAGTTTGGCGAACAACCCTATCCCACGCGGGTGGCCGATTGGCACGATTGTGGTGAGGTCGAAAGGCCCACCCGTGACTGGCTCCGGCGATAGTTCCCAGAGGTCACGACAGAATTGTCCGTCCGGTGGGCGACGTGCCGCGATTCGAGTCACGTGCTGTCGGACGCCGGCCGCGCGAATTCGCAACAATATATATATATATACAGAGAGAGAGAGACAGGAGACAAACAGACAGACAGAGACAATACCCCTTCCCTTCGTGTGCAGCCTTTTGGCTGCTACACTGGTACTCATTTCCGACCTCAGAAGGATGACAGGCTGAGTCATCCCCGCTGGTGTTAATTCAGCAGCTAACAGGGCTTGAACCGAGGACTCAAGGTTCCCAAACCACCATGCTAACCGCTAAGCCAACACCAGGTTACTGTTTTGGAGTTTGTTTCAATGCTGTTTGATTGTTCATCTGTTCCCATGTCCATTTTTACCTCGGATTCTATTTCCCAATAACGGCATTTGTATTTGGTTTCTCATGCATGCATAAATATTTATTGGCAGTAAAGCTGTTTTTTTTCTTTCTTTACATTGATCTTCTATTACATAACCAGTTTACTTTTTCTGATTACGGACATCAACCGTCTAAAACTAGTGTTGATGTAAAATTTTGTAAATCCGTGGATTGTTGCGAACAGTTCCCTTTGGCTGGTCGCCATTGGTTGTGGGTTATTTCATTACTCAAAAATTAATTCAATCGAACAAATTTAAAACTGAATAAAAATAAAATAAAAATGAAGCATTTAAAACAAAGATTTGAATATGTAAAAGAAGAAAGTTTGTTTGTAGACTTGTTATTCAATTTAATGTTTAATTTAACGTTATTTAAGTTTGGTTGGTTTTCCAGTAAACAAGTTCCTGTTGCATTGCATATAATAATAATAATAATAATAATAACGAATTAATTATTTTAGTGAGGTAAATTCTTTAATTAACGTTATTGATTAAAATATATATTTATTGATGGTATTAAATAATGGAGGTGTTTAGATGAAAATGCAATAAAAAAATATTATCTATAAAATACATTATAAATAAGCATGAATATCATTTATTGGTGGTTGCTAAGATATGCAGTGCAGCATGTAAAAATCGTTTGTTAACGAGAGTTTGAATCTATGGTTAGATGGAGGTGCTGTGTAATGGACATGTCTACAAGGTAATGTGTTTATCACTTAATATATTATCATATAAAGTGGTGTATGATTAAAGTTAGTCATATGGAGGAATATTTTAAATAAAAGTAATAATAGGCACTGGCTTTGGCTCTCCTGAGGGTAGACACACACTTGTTCCGAGCTTTATGGAAGGAACTAAGATTACCCTCAGTTGGGTTTGCTTTCCATGAAGCAAAGGCAAGTTGTTTCAGGACAACTACCTCAACACAAGCTTAAGTGAACCAAGGGCGGGAGGAAGGGTAGGACAACTGAAGACGAAAGGGGATAAATCTGTGTATGAGGGAGAGAGAGCAAGTTTCTTTGAAAGAATTCCCAGGATGAGTTGATAATGAAGAAAGTAGCGATGGGAGACCAGTCTTGAAGTTTGATGGCTGCTTGGAGACCCTGCTCATCAGCCTGAGTAAAATGCCAGACTCGACGCACTGAGGTGGATCTCTAATAACAGCCAGAGTGATGTTCACTTTGACAAGCACGTGGTCAGAAGAACCGATTGGAGCGGAGGAATAGCAGCAGATATTTTCAGGGAAATTGGTCAAAATCAGATCCATAAGAGATGGAGTACCATTGGTTGAGATCCGGGTTGGGAAGTTGACCGATTGAGTCAGTCCCAATGAGTCACAGAAGTCTTTTGCTGAAGTGCCACGGCAGGTGAGAGGTACCTACACCCTGCCAACTGGCATGAATGACAATTGAAGTCACCACATATGAAGAAGAGAGAGTTCGGATGAGAGGATAGAAGTTATTCCTTGTTTTCAGATTGTGAGGAGTAAATGGAGTCATCACTGTTTGGTGGACAGTACAGTACACATATAAACATGAGATGGGAGTGGAGAGGAAGCCGTAGCCAGAGGTATTCCTCGGGGTGTGTGGGAGTGAGGGCAGTGCATGGAGAGTGAGGATTCGATTATTTGATGAAGAGAGCAACTCCTCCGCCAGGACGAGGCTCAGGTCTGTCATTCCAGAGGAGGGAGTAACCAGGGAGAGATACTAGGTAAAGATACTATCCTACTATCCGAAGATAGGAGAGATACTATCCTAAGATTACTTTGTTGTGATCTCAGGGTCACGGCTGTGCTTGTACAAAAATGAAGGTCATCCCATGAAGATGTTTGTCACCCCACATACATGATAGACATAGTACCATTGATAAAATTGACCCCATACCCCACTTCTACTTTATCCTATTTCAATCCACTGCTGGGCAAAAAACTACTTCAAGTCATGTTGAGGGGTTTTTTTTTGCAGACTAGCCATGTTTGTCAAGTGCATATTGGCAAGAGTGAGTGTTCTTAGGACTTGAACCCACACCAGCCTCTGAAAAAAGAAACAGGACTTTAACTACTTGACCAAACAGCCAGATCAAATATTATTCACGTGATGTTGGCCTGCATAACGTATGGGGGTGGGGAGGTGGGGGTGCTCCACATGCACCTCACCCATTGCAGGTGCTTCTATACTCTTCTAAGGTGACGTTGCACCTATTTTCCTATTTCCTAACACTCATTTGTGAGTGTTGGAGATCCCACAGTATGTTTCACATTTCATATAAGAGTAGGCCTTTAGGCTGGTACTCTGTCCAACTTCCAGATCACCTGCCTTCTGGTTTGCATTGTTACATTATCTCTGTGCCATCAGGATATGATGGATGCCAAAATAATGGTTCTCTAGCTCCTAAATGCAGAGTGACTTCAAGAAATGCTCACTAATGTGTCGCCTCAATGAATGTACGTCTACCACCAATCATTTAAAGAAGTCTCACTGTGCTTCTGTCATTGTGGTCTATGGTGCAATTCGTAGTAGATGGACCTATCATTAAGTGGTTGTGCCTTAATACTAGAACAAACTTTCATTTTACCTTGAATGAAAATGGAAGCAACGCAACAGATGGTATATAGTCTTTCGAATCCAGAGACAGTGTCTTGATGGTATATCTTGGTTGATCGAGGTGAAGCCAATCACTGATTCGGCCCATGGGATTAGAGTCATCAATGCTGCTATATCTGCCATCATTTCCCAGCTTCTGAATGAATATAGGAAAGACAAAGTCTCGCAGTGTTGATGTGTTTCCATGTGTTTCAACGTTCGTAATCTATGCACAGTTCACATTATACAATGACCTATCAAACAATGACAAAGTAGCTTACCTATGAGCATAAGGATCTTTCAATCTGGATCCAAGGAATTTTGCTGAACTGTGCATTCTAAGCAAGCAGATGCATACAGCAAGCCACAAATGTGTGTACATATAGATACAGGTGAAAAGGTAAATGTCTTTACGGAGCGTACAAAGCTGGAAGAAAACGCTCAGGCCGAGAAGGGAACGACCACCCCTCTGTCTCGCTCCGGTGTTCAAGATGGGAGAAGAAAGGGCACAGGAATGTCGGGATCGTGAAACGCGATGCTGCCAGGGTGGGGAGATGTGACCCCCGCAATGGGTTGCTCTGCCGACTAGGGGTGTTAAGTGGCTTCGCAGGGTCAGCCTCGGGTCGTCAAGTAACCGGACACCTGAATGGCAGAGCGTTTTATACACCAAACAGAACGTTAACAAGCCCAACCAACACACACACTTTGAAGACGATCGTGAGGGTTGTGGGTGTGTGCGCGGTGTGTGCGTCTGCACGTGTGTGCGCGTAGTGGTCTAACATGATGAATCGGGTTGCGTTTGTGTCTCGCTCGCTAACGTGTTCAAAATGACCCGAAACCGCTGCAAAACAAACAGCAATGGGTCGTTTGATTCTTGCTGCCTCAAACGAGCTGCTCGGCAGCTGTTTAGCAATTGATTATTTCTCATCTATACAACCATTCAGTATCGAACATATCAGAAGTTTCTCCCCCCACCCCTCCTTTTAAAAATTTTTTTTTTGTTTTGTAAATAACAACAATATAAGCAAAGTAAAATAGTCACCATTAATTCTGCATTTGTTGAGTCAAACAGTTCAGAGTTTTTCAAATCCACATTTGAAATAAATTCCCTTCTTGAAAAAGCCATGCAGGGCGGAAGAAGAAGAAAAAAAAAAGTTATAAAACTGATGAACTTCTTCAATCAGATTTGAAAGACTTTGAATAAAACTTTTGTGAAGCGAAGCAAATAGGACCCCAGCGTGAGTTGCGGGGGTGGCCTCTCTGCAAAAAGGGCTCCTCTTGGAAAAGATCTTCAGTGAACAATATTTGTCACTCAGCAATCTTCCTACCACCAGGCCGCCTCCCAACTGGATTGACGTGTGACATCTGTTTGCTTTTCTCTGCTAATCCTCTGGCTAATCTGATCATCAAACGAAGTTGCTCACGCTTCCATCTCCCTGCTGTCCTCCCGTCCTGACGGACTCCTTAAAAAAGGAGGTTTCTCATCACTTTCGCATTCAAGGGGATCCAGGAGTCTTCACGAGGTTCGCCGTTCTTCACCACTTGTCTTACATGCTTGTTTTTAGTGCCAAATTTGAAGCTTCCAACCAACTCGTGTGTGATTTTTTTTCAAAATCCCTGTGAATGTTTCACTGTGAGGAAATTTGTTGAGGACTTCCAATGATTCCCAGGCGTCTCCAACTTTGATGGACAACGTTTTGGAATAGGACAGAAGTATTTTTTTTCTAAATTAGGAGATCGGCTTTCATCGTATCAGATGGCCATGGACTGTTTGTTGGTTTTGCTTTCCGTGCTGTGGATTGCAACACAAATAATGTATGTGGGCTTGTTCCGAGGTGCGGCATGGACCCAAACCTGACACTTTCAATTCGTTTCACACATGGAGGTGGCAGCGGACTTGCCATGCCTGCTGTGCTCTCCCTCCAACCTGGAGTATGTGGAACAGCAAGAGAGGTCTGCTGGGTAAGAATGCGCGGTGCAAGTCTTAGTCTGTCAGCGCCAGCAGTAGGGAGCCACCAATCTTCCAGCTATCCCTGTCGCTCAATCTCCCACACTGAAGTACCCTAACACCGCCTTCCCCGGTATCTTCCTCTCAAGCAACAACTCAGACACAAGCCCCCCCACCCCCCTCTGTCATGACCAACATGTCATCCTCTATTCGGTCCTCCCACCACATGAATCTCTTAGTCGCTTCGTTGGTGTTTCATGGCTGTTCCTGGGCAGCCTCTGAAGACCCTTGAGGTATGCACAGCATCGCTGTCGGTGGCTTTTCACCCACTTCTTGGCGTCGCTCTGCGTCTCATCCTTTCAGTGTGTTATATAATTGCTGTCTGTCATTCTCGCCCACTCACTTTCTTTCCTTTTCTTTTCCGAATTGTTTGCAACCTTTGTTTCTTGCCTATTTTCCACCCATTATGCCTCTATTTCTTTGAAGTTTTTTTTGGTTCTTTAAAATTCCGCACATCTCCTGCCTCAAACGGGAGGGGGGGGGGACCTTCAACCACAAATGGACTTTGGAAACAAAAATCATACATCTTGAACCATGTCCGTGCTTTGTATTCAAAGGTGTTTATAAAGAACCAGAAACGATTTATGTGTTTGTCGAGACAGAAGCATATTATGACAGGTAAACATTAGTTGTTATTATGTATTACAGATGAAGGATGTTCCGGGAGTGATGTCTTCAAGGCACAGTATCGCAGACCTCAACCCATCAAGTCAGCTAGCTTCTTATGGTCACGTGGTATTATAAAAGCTTACATCATCAACCAGTATGAGACACCCGTTTTAGGCCTAAGCCCTTTTCAGCAAGGCAAAAACGATTGATACAAGGAGTAAATAACTCAAGCTATGAACCACGTCGGTTGAGGCAGCAGACTTTTGCAAATTAATGGCTGTAAATAAAATGGTACAATGTTAATTATTTAATCCACATTTGAAACAGGCATACTGTTTTATAACCGTTATTCCATTAAATATCTTGTACAATTTTAACATTTGTTTGTGTGTAAGATCTTGTTATTGTACCTTGTTGTTTGTTTCGACTTGTACTTCAAAACTAATAATTAATGAATCAACAAGGAGGATTTGATATTCTTGGATCATTTGAAATTCTATGGAGTCATCAATGTTTAATGTTGCAAAATGTAGTTTTTAGATCCTCGTGGAGGATCTCCAAGTCTTACTCACGTTGTTGTTCTTAATCTTCTTCTTGGTGGACTTTTTTGTTTCACAGCCTACAGTTTTCATCGAAACTTCCTGAAACTTGCCATATATATGTAAAAAGACCCTGCACAGACAGTAACCATCTCCGATTTTGAAAGTTCCTCCTAGAAAAAAAGTGATGTCAAAATATCTCCGCTAATGGAAATCGCCTAAAAAATTATCTCCGAAACTAGGCAAGCTTTTTGAATTCTGTTTGCGGGAATCGAACAGGGCATTAGCAGAGATGAATTACCGCACATATGATACATCACTATGACGTCATATCAATTTTTATGACGTCATTCCTATTTTTTGACATTTTTGTTTCACAACCGAGTTTTCATCGGATCTTCGTGAAACTTGCCAGGTATATGCAGAAAGCCCACGCGCAGGCAGTAACCATCTCGCGATTTTGGAAATTCTTCCGAAAAAAAAGTTAACCTCATAATATCGCCGCTAATGGAAATCCCTATACCATTATCTCAAACTAGGCAAGCTGTTTGAATTTTGTTTGCGGGAATCAAGCCGGGCATTAGCACAGATAATTAATAGCAAACCTGATAACATCACAATGACGTCATATTCGTTTTTATGATGTCATCATTAAGAGGACGAGGATCTTAGCTCATTTGAGCTTGTTATCTTTATTTAATCAGATATCCTGGAAGTTAATATGTGGTGTGAAGTGATTTTGCAACTGTCTGTCTGTCTACAGATACATGTTAGTCGATGAATGAGGAACTATTAATTCAATTGAATGTTTTATTTTTAACAGTGGAGAACATGAATTTGAACACAAATCTGCAGTTTAGCAGTACTTTGTCTCTGAAATTGGCAAATTGTATGGAATCTTGTCCCGAGTGTGCAAGCGCACAGAGGAGTAAGGTAATTATTTTTCTCTGTCTGCCTGTCTGGCAGTCAAACAAAATTGAAAATAATTCCAAACAGGAAACTTACTGCTTTATGGGGCATCATAAAGGACACAAACAACAGGCACGAAGAACTAATGTAACATGTTAAATCGGGTGGTGTAAAAGGCGGCGCATCAAGGCGGTAAACTTCAGAAAAATGTTGTTTGTTTTTTTACAGCTTTTAATATCTTTATTTTATTTCCATTGAATTATATACATGAACACTGTAGAACACAAATACCGGGCGTAGTGGCGTGCGCCTGTAATCCGGCTACTCGGAGGCTTGAGAGCCACGCTATGAGAGGGTGTAGGGCAACCCGGAATCATGGCGAAACCCAATCCATATCCCTGTGTCGTAAGAGGCGACCAGGGTTGCGTCAGGAAGGGCATCCGGCGTAAAACCTGTGCCAAATCAGTATGCGGATCATAACGGATGATCCGCTGTGGCGACCCCTAACGGGAGCAGCTGAAAGACGAACAACAACACTGTAGAACACAAATCACCTTTTTGGCACTTTCATAAACCTCCAGTTCAGCAGTACTTGGACAAAATATTATGGCATTTTACATCATCTCGAGCAATTAAATTTGCTGCTTGCTCTCTCAGCGTTGGAGAATACAGGTTCAGAGAAAATGGTGGCTCGTAGGAAATATAGATCGTTCTTGGAAACGCAAAGTAAGAGTTAAAAGGACCTGTTCCTCAAGGCTGTATGGGGTGAGGTGTACAATGATCTCTCGTTTAAATATGTACCTTCTCAGGCATCTAGTGTCTTTGGAAGCTATCTGATATGGATGTCCATGAGAAAGGAACATTGTGAAAAAAAAAATGAATTGACAACGTACATGGGATTCAATTTGTCTGTCTTCACAGTATATGCGAATCAAAAGGAGACAGACAAGTAACACAGCATAAGTGGGATTCAAACCTTTATTCAAGGTGTCAGAAGACAATTCCCTAAACGACAACACCAAAGTACTTTATCCTGGAAAGATGTCCTTGTTTGGTTTTGAAGCAGCTGAGTCCTGTATGTATTCATTTCCATGACTATGGTGCTAGCTAGTGGTCTGCCTTAATCAAGGTTCTTTTATGATGTCCCAATTTTTATAAAATTATTAAAGTTACAACTGTCACTTAGTCCAATAAGTTCATTCTGAATTAATGGAATTTGATCTCATCTTGCTTCCCATTTGAGGATATCCATCAATTGCACCTAATGAGGTTGCTTAGATGTTTCTTTACTAAGACGGGTCTTAATGAGGCAAGGTTCTTACGTCCTAATGTGATTAACACTATGTAAACCCTCATAGAAAATGAGGCCTTGGTCAGGGTAACACCCCAAGGCCCTAAATATTTAAGCAATGCAGCCTTTTGCACAAAACTGCTAAATTAGCTTTAGTAGATTAAAATGTAGTCATCACGACCTTCTGCCACATGTTATTCCCTGTGATTCATTGTGTAGACCTTAACAGCACAAACAGTTCAAATCCATTGTCTACGTGTTACACACATCTGGTGATTCCTCTTATTTTCCAATTTGCAGAAAACAACACATGAAGCGTAATTTTTTTTCAACAGTAATATAATTGTTTTTGATACATTAAAAACTTCATGTATTTTAAAGGTAGCTACTTGTAATATATGAAATTCATTCATGGTTTATCTTTGTAGCTGACGATGGGCCCTTGCATGTGACATGCGAACAACCTGGGTACATTAACTTGTTTTCGAGTGTATCAGCTGCTGAACTAGACAACAAACACACTCTTAGATAGCAAGTGGTGTAAAATGGTGTCAAGGAGTGTTCAAGAAGACCAGGCAGGCCACTGTGACTCACAGTTTAGGGTCGGAATTTGTAATCTTGGCGAAAGATACCGTGGGATCTCTCGTCTCTAGTGCTGGTCGACAGGTCCTCCGACTTAACGTCCTTTCGAGGTATCGCACGCACATCGATGCCTCGACCTGCATGTGAAACATCAGGATGACAGTTTATAGCTGGGTTGAGATTCAAACTCAGGCCAGACAGCTCAGTGCTGCATGCACACACCTCTAAGCTATTCTTCCAGCCCAATACTTGAAATATTCTTCAACATAAACAATAAAACATTACAATCAAACAAAAAATAAAATAAAAATACAGCAAATACAAAACATTTATAGTGATAATAAAAAATCCCTAAAAGATTATTTTAGTGGATTTGCTCCGAAGTGTGTGAAGTAGAAAGATAAATTAGTAGAAACAATTAAATTTCCTCTTCCGTCCAGTACTAGTTTTAGAGCAGAAAAGCAAAGGCCTGGGGTAGGCTTTTGTGACCCCGTTGGCATCCCTCAGTAAAAATAAGAAGGCAATTAAATGGCAGTAAGAAAGCACCTTAGAAGCACTTTTATGGTCGGGACTGAAACGCTGTCCTTCAATATTCCGTTCTCCTGCTCTCTCCATAATTGCTGAGTAAACAAATGCAATGTGTCCACCATCTTGGTGGTCTCATGCACATTAACGTTAACTACCTCCATGTGCGTAAACTCACATCATCCAGTAGATTTTGCCAATTGCTTAAGGTGCTTAAAATTGCTACCTTTCGATTGACTGTTTATCCAATTGCTATCTCACATCACAATCAGAAGTCGCTGCAATTCACAAGCAATGGCCTGTGGCCCTCCTCCAAGCGGCCTTGCTTTACCCATATCCAGGACTGATCCCTCGTAACAAAGGCTTAACTTCCATTCTCTTTGTGGGCTCAAAAGAAACGAGGTAATATCTATATCTCAGCGCTAAAGCCACATCAAAGAGCCAATACTGAGCGGATAAAAGTGTCAATTAAAGGAACTAACATCACGTGATCTCTATTTACCTATTCTGCCGTGCACGTGTCTCGCATGCATCCAAACACAGCCATTATATATCAGAAAGCAAAGATAATTTTGTCAACTTTAAGATCACCTAAATCTTTTCCTTGTAGAACAGATATTAACACAAGTAAAACAACTTATAGACCACTCAGAATTACTCTCCTTGTCTTATAAAAAGACTTTTATTGAACTTCAAAAACTTTTTAACCTGGGGCTTTGACTTGACGTTCAGCAAAAAGTAATCTTATTTATCTATGGCATACCTATGTCTGCAAAAACATAATCTTACAAAAAGCAAAGGAAGAAAATAAAAAGGCCTGTGATCGACATTTTAAGTGCAGTGTATAATTATCCTGTAATATGTTGCATCTGAAGAAGGCTGTTCACCTGAAAATGCAAACTACCTGGTCAATTTGTTTGTTGTGCAGGAGCTGCTCAACCAGACAAAACCACACGCCAATATCGCAAGCAGCGTGATGTGGTGTCATGGAACCTCCAACAGGACAAGATCACTTGCTACCCAGATTCTCAGCAGGAATTTGGAATTTGTTCATGCCATGCCGGTGATAATTCGCATCCTCTTCACGGAGGACACCGTGGGATCTCTAACGCCCACCAACTAATGCTGGCAAACGGGACGCCGAGTTGAACGTCCATCCGAGGGACGGCACACACATTGATGATTCACCCTGCCTGTGAAATACCAGGATGACATTTTATAGCTGGGTCGGGATTCGAACCCTGGCTAGATATAATTATATTACAATTCGGAAGTGCATTCACAATATTTTGTTTTTCCATATGATCCCACTCCAGTTTGTTAATGAAGAGGAAAGTGACTGAAAGCATTGTGCACCTTGTACAATGCGAAAATAAACATTGCACAAAAACCTTGTATGGAAAATCGATGCAAACAATTATTTTAGCATTGTACTTTATAAAGTGGAACGTGTTACTTAGCCCGATGATCAACTACAAGGAGTTTCCTTTTCACTTCACAGTCAATCACACCTTACAAGAGCCATTACCAGCCTCTTAATTCCACTCTCTCTGGTGCCTGAACTCAGTGTTTTATTGACACCATCACCACCACCACCAAAGGTCTCTAAAGTACAGTTCTACAAACGTCTTGCGATGAGAGGCGTTCAAAAGGTTTCTTCGCATGAGATACTCACAATCGATTTTACTTTTGAAAATGTATATACAATGATAAATTAATATTTCCTAAATAACCATTGCATCTCTTTGTGAGAACTTTTTGAACGCACCAGGTAGTTGCTACCTCCACCTCCAAAGGTGAACCGAGGTTATGTTTTCATCCCTGTCTGTTTGTTTGTCTGTTTGTTTATTTGTGAATAGGATATCTCAAAAAGTCATGGACGGCTTCGGACGAAATTTGGTGGAGAGGTTCAGTGTGTGACAAGGACAAAATTATTAGATTTTGATGAAGATCCGAATCTGGCTGCTAGACTTTTTAGAAGTGATTCTTCACCATTGAGATGTGGTGAAAAATGATATATAGCACGAAATCTCAAAAAGTTGTGGATGGATAAAAGTTATGACAAAAATAGGTAGATGTGTTGGTTAGGTCACAATAATTAGATGTTGGTTAAGGTCCGAATCCAGATCCGGTCGATCAATGGGATACAAAATGTAAACTGTTCAGCCTGGTGGAGGTATGTGCTCTACCGAGTGCTGTTGTAGTTTTGTTATGAATTGGTTAATACTTGTGACCGAATACCTGCCAAATGATGCAGTAGAGTCAGCTTGCAATGTGTAAACCCATGCCGATCAACTTTTGTGCAGTTGTGACCAAATTGCCTGGAAGCTATCATTCATCAAGAGGTACAAATCTTTGTTCACAATTCTCATCCCATCCCAGTATTGAAAAGCACATTTCAGTTGTTTCATCTGTATTCGCTTGTGAATCATAAAATACCTTACACTATCAGCTGAATATGATGCTTTTGGACTAATACTCTATCCATTCCCAAATTGCCTTCTTCTATCCTACCAAACCTGAGCATGCTCTTTGTACAAAAGTGCCTTTTCCTCGGAAGATGTTGAAATCTTTTAATTTTCCATTATTTTCTCCATTGTTTCATGGTATATAGTAATTTAAAAAGAATAATAAATCTCAAACCTGTTTTTGCCATCTTATCAAAACTCATAATTCATGCCTTTTTACATTTGGATAGAGGCTCATGAAAGAGCTGAACAACAGAAATGTGTAAGGTTGACATACTAACAGCAAGGTGGTGGATAACAGATGAATGTGGGACATAAAGACGAGCAATGTTAGCTGAAATAGAAAAGTATACCTGAAGGGGGTAGGGATGGCAATCACCATGCGATGGCAGTGAACTACCATTATGAAGGAGATGATCAGATAAAGAAATGTGATGCTACAGATGGGGGGAAAGGGGCAAAAAATGGAAGGAGGGGAGTGAAAAGCTTGGACTTGGAAAAGTTGATAAATGGGTTCGTGAATGAACAAATGTGACTCTATGGAGCTGGAATATCATCGATGGTTGTCAGGGCAAAGGATGCAGGGATGCTAGAGAGGCTGTAGAGGATTGAGATGTCACCAATCTATCTGAAGCGAGGGAAGAGTATGCCCGTACTTCAGTAATCTGACAGTAAATCCAGTGATACTCTAAGATTAGCCTCCACTATAGCCAGAAGTACAAGGCTGGGTTCTGGATCCCTGACCCACTGTGAGGATCAGCCCCTTATTGCATGGTGACAAGTTGAGAAATTGTACAGAGAAAAGGATGGTGCAAACTCTACTTCCTATACCATAAAGATCCACATACGGTGTCAATTACACCACATATTGTAAGGAAAAACTCAGGTTAAGATAGAGCTTGCAAAGTGTCAGAGCCATTCCCATTAAAAGTGTTTATACAACATGGTTCCTGGAGTGTTGTGTGATTGTGCCGAATGAGATTGCGGAGATCATTCATGGAATTGATGCAAGGTGCCATTCATGGATACTCATTCTCTGCAGAATGGCCAACTGTTCATTAATGGCCACCCATCAATTGTACATTGACAACCATGCGAGTGCCACAAAAAAACTCAAATGAAGATCAGTTTTCCAAGGTGGAACACTTGCCATATTACCTTTACAAAGTACAAATAACTATTGCAGTGACTCGTCACTGTTTGAGAGGAGTTTGTAAAGAAATCACCGAGACTAATAAGGTTACAGTCTTGTCTTGTCATTCAAAAATGATCTCAACAAGAGTCTGTTTTAAAAAAGCTAAGTGTATATGTAAAAGAAGAATTTACACAATTATTTCATTCCAATGACTGCAAAGTTTATATTTTAATTTCAGCATTTAATATCAGGCCGTTTAAAAGAGCTTGTCCTTAAATTACATGGATTCCTCTGACATAATCACATAATAGACAAATGAACAAAGGACAGCAGAATAAGACCTGCCTTGCTCTGCTATGTCCAAGACCTCAGACCTCCAGGCTATATGACATTTTCAAAAACTAAATTTTGTAATTTGTTCTGTTTTCCAGCCCAATGACCCAAATTAAATTCCTGTGTGAATGCTACAGGTCAACAAAATGTCCTTGAAATAATTTTTATGGTATAGAAGTGCAATGTAATGAGTGTGAAATTCTTAAGGTGGGATGGCAATACCTCTGACAATGAGCTAATGTGTCAAATGTTTTCTCAAAATATTGATTTGGAGGATTCAAAATGACACAAAGCATTGCCAAAATGTGATGCAGGAGTCCATTTTGGGCAGTCATGGGGGTCCTACAGACCGATATCCATCTGAGCCACTAAATGTAACTCTATCAAACTAACATCTAAATCCGGCATGGCATGCCCGCATGGCTTTTGTGTGCTGTGGTGTTTTTCTTTGCCCTTGTTTTGGGAGTTTGGCACCTTAATCCCTAAACGGTGCACGTATCTTGGACTCTCGCAAAGCCTTAGCAGCTCCAGGAAAGGCTGCCTGTAGCCATGGAGGCTGACCCCTGACACCACGGTCCAGTGAGGCACCTTTTT
>CM068963.1:68836731-68847787 GCA_035128595.1 Eptatretus atami | reverse complement strand
ATAGGCCCGAACGAAATTATTGCGTAATCGCAAGGAGGCTATTTTGCAATGCTGGTTCTGCCTGAGCCTTTCCACCGTACTTGTACGGGAGAAAATTTTTTGTCTCGAACGACCATTCCTCCTTGCAATGGCTCTTACGGTTTCAAGAGCCGGAGGGCCAAATTGCAGGTGGTGAGAAAAGTTGCGCAGTACGATCAGTGTGGTCCATAGTCCGTAGGCTCATGGGAATGCCGATGCGCTCTCTCGACGCCCCTGCCTGGGAGAGAAAACTGCAAATATTGCACGCGACCATGAGGAGAGGACCAATGGCAGACACCTCCCGAAAACTCCCAGTCCGTGCGACCCTGGGTGGTAGCCCCCAACTTTGCACTAACCGCGGAGAGGCGAAATTTGGTGTTTGGCATGAGCCCGCCAGCGGGAAGACCCCGTGATAGGCCAGTGTACAAATGGGCCAGGAAAACAGGAGGCCCGTGGGAAGGAGATCGCCCCATTCGGAGCGCACAATAAGGCTACTGGGCTCATGTGAGACCTAGAAATGAGGGACAACATCTTTATATCGCTAAGTAGGGTGGAGATTCCTCGAGCAAACTTCTTCGGCTGGTGATAGCCTGATGGGTTTAAGACCCAGATTTGAAACAGGTGCATTACCCGCGGCCGACGGCCTATTGGCAGACCAAAACAAAATTCTTCCTTGGTGTCCGCCGGCGGTTTATATGGTGGTATAACATGGGGCGGGCCGATGTACAGAGTGGTGCGCATGCCTCGACGCCTGCACTGCAAAAAAAGGACCGCCACAGAGGATAGTGCCCCACTCCAAAACTACATCAGGTTGGGGCTCCCCTTGAGCGGAGTTGGCCATGGGACATTTGGACCACTGGCCCCCCCACTCGCCAGGCGGTAATAAGTACATCCTCGTAATTATGGACATTTCACCAAATGGCCGGAGCCTTTGCCCTCCCCAACCAGGAAGCAGGGGTCGTGGCAAAGGCCTCGTAGAAGGATTCACATCCGGTATGGGAGATTCCGCAGGAGCTGCACACGACCAGGACGAAAAAATTGAGAGCGAATACTAAAAGAGGTGTGCAGACTCCTGGAAATCGGAAGACCCGGACAACGCCCTGAGACCACAGTCAGACGGCAGTTGGAGAGTTCAATAGGACCCTGGTTCCAACAACTGGCCCTCTTCACCCCGGCTACCAGAGGACTGGACGAACATCTCCCTACCTCCTGATGGCCTATCGCGCGTCCCAGCACGGTCTACCGCTTGTAGTCGGCGCGTTGATGTATTGGACGGGAGCTGAGAAGCCCCGTCGATCTTATTGTGCGGCCCGACGCCTTGGGCGGCTTGATAGGCCCCCGGGGAGGGCTATGCCTCGCGTTGGAGGAAGGCATGGAGAGGCGTCCAATGCCTTCGCACGACACCAGCCCAAACAGGCGGGATGAAGATGAAGCGCAGGTACGACCACGGGAGCCAGCGTGACCAATACCCACCGGGAGCAAAGATTTGGTTCTTTAACCCCGGGGAGGAAGGGCAGATGCCCAAAGCTCTACCTCACTTGGCAGCCCGGAGGTCGTCCTGGCGCAGATTCATGAGTGTTCCTAAAAATTAAAATGGGACACGAGCCTTCCGGATCGTCTCACGCGGACGCTGAGACCTTACAAGGCGACCTCACGCCTCATGGATATGTCTTTGCCGGAGGAGTTCGGTGCTGGAACAGCGCGTCCCGCAGAGGCGCAAGGCTCGTGGAGCCTTGCAACAAGTTCACAGGCCCAGTAGGAGGGAGGAAATCCCCCTACGAAAAAGGAATTTGGAGACTAGACAGACTTTTGGATGTGTTAGAGGGACGTAGCTTAGCTACGTAGTGTTAAAAGGAACTGCTGTAGTTTAAGGGATGACGTGGAGCACGAGTTAGTTAGGGAGGGTAGTTAGAAGGATGGCAGGATTCAGCATGTGTGTGTTGGAAAGTTGTGGGAGAGTACATGCCGTGAGTGAGTAGGCCAGCGAGTGTCATAGTGTATGGAGTGACATGGGAATGCATGGTGCATGAGTGATTGGGGGGAGAAGTGACTCCCGCCCAAGGGACCCGGGGTCAGTTGAGATGAGTAGTGGGGTTAGTTAATTGAAAAATGAGCAACGAGGTCGTGTTGTTGGTGGGAAGTAGGCTCGAAAACCCGTATTTGGAGGGTAGGGGGAAAACCCCTGGTTGACGAGCTGGGAGCGTGGCTGAACGAACGGTGAGTATCGTGAGGGGTTACCGGCACGGGGCTAGATCGGCCGTGGAGGCAAGGCCATGGGCCGGTAGTTAGCGTAGTGGGCACGGTGCCGGCCCGCTTGGTGCGGGGCCGGAGCGCCGTTAGCCGCTGGGTGGGCAGTGTATGTGGCACGGGTGACCCTCGGGAAAGGGGCCCGGGGCCGCCAGCCTGCCACGTGTTGCGTTCAGGGTTAGTTGCATGGGGCACTCCCCGGTGTTTAGGGGGAGCTGGTAGCTCGGAGGCAGTTATGCCCGGGGGTGCCATTGTTGGAGATTCGGCAGAGGTCTGTGCCTGCCAAAGGGAGCCACGCGTCCCAGCACGAAACCGTGCAAGGGCACGAGGGAAAATTGAGGGCGAGGCCCGAAAAATTGTGTGGACACCAACACAGGCGACCGGGAATCTGGGTTTTTTAGAACAATAGTGTAAGCGAGAGCGCTTGTTGAAACCCCGGGGTAGTTTTAACAGTTAAATGGTTAGGTAGATAGGAAAGTGTACCCCTCCGCACCATCCATCCCTCGCCTCTCGTTGTGGGCCGCTGGACCCACTTTGGGTTAGAGATCGCTGAACTCTGGGAGGCCATCTTGAGGCTTTGTTGGCCTCGACACAGGACGCTAGCTCTCCCTTATTCCCCTCCGGAGAGGAACGTAGGGGTTGGGAAGTAGGTAGGGGACGATAGGTAGCGAACAAGGACGAAAGGGGTTAGGGACGATTTATAGTGGGGAAGTAGGGAAGTGAAAATAAAAAACAACAAAAAAATAAGTTTGGGGGCTTAAATTGGTTTACAAATTAAGGGGGTGGTATGAACAGTGACAGGCAAAGGCGATAGGTGGGAGGGAGACAGGTAGGGTAGGTCCGAGTCCACCTTCGTGTGGCCAACACCACCGCACTCCCTCCACCAACCTCCACTGCAAGGCAAAGGCTGGCCAACTTCATCGTCTGCGGCTGTGTGCTGCGGGGCCTGTGCCGGCCAACTTCATCGGCTGGTTGTTTTCTGCAAGGCCTGTGCGGCCGGATCGTCTGCTGTGTTTTTGCTGCAAAGGCCTTGGCCGGCCGGATCGTCCGACGGCTGTTTTTTACTGCAAGGCCTGTGCCGGCCAGTTCGTCTGCCGGCTGTGTTTGCCTGCACGGCCTTTTCGCAGGCTATGTTGCCTTTACCTTGCCATGTCATGCCCACTGCCCCTGTTCACCAGCCCCGTTCAATTTTGCTTTACCCCTGTTCATTTCCATGTGCGCCAGGATCACAAGCAACAGTTTGCAAGCTGCAGGAACTGTCCTGTTGGCAGCTGCAACACGGCCTGCGTGGCGGGCCGTGCACCGTGTTTGCTTCATCCATCATCTGCACCGCCGGACTGCATTGAGCAGCCCGTGCACCGTCTTGTTGCATGCGTCAGTGCCCGTTCAGTGTTCTGCAGGGACTGCCTTGCAGGCAGCCGCACCAGGAGACTCTGCGTGTGCAGCCCATGCACCGTTGTGGTTCACTGGGTTCATTTTATAAAGGGAAGGCCTAGGACTGCGTGGTGAGCAGCCGGCCAACGTTCCCTGTCCACCTGCATTGTTTGAGCCAGAGACTTGCATGCGAGCAGCCTGGCTCCCTGCTGACTGCTTTTCTTTTGCAGAGTCCATTTGACCTGGGCCATGGTTTAGTGTAAAAATTGTAGTTAAGTGTTAAGTTGTATTGTAAATATGAGTGCCCCCGGCATGTATGTGTTAGCGCCGGCAATTTATTAAGTCGTCTGTGTGAGTGAGTTTGTTTAGTTAGTTACTCAGCCTCAGGTTATTTATTTTGGAACCGAATACCATGAATGTCGCACTCAGGGATCCGTAGGTTTAAAACGTACATAGGGAAACTACACATGATGGGCACACGATAATGACGACTCGGGACGAGTCTGTAAAAAGGGGAGGGGGTAGTGTTACGGCTCTGGAAATTCGGCAAACACCATAAAGGTCCCGTAGGTGAGATATATCTTAAGTACATGTGTAGTTAGCCCAAACCATTGTATAGAGGGAATTAATGTGATTTCATCGGGGCTGCGATCCGTTAGTTAGGCTTTTTCTGTTCTACCTTTGTTTGATACAACAACAACAAGCCAGCAGCCAAACCTACCTTCACCACTCGCTACCGCAAACCTTCACATCACCGCATTCCAAGCAGCTCCATGGCCATCGGACACCGCCGAAAAACCCTCCACCACCTTCTCCTACGGCCATTCCCGCACCACCTGTGGACGCCGAGCGTCGGGCTGTCTTCAGCGATACACGCGAGACGCGAGTGCAGATGGCGGGTTTTCTGAGGAGAATTCGGATCAGGAATGCTACACGCCCACATCTGATCCACCCAATCAGAACGCGGGCGGCTTGGCCCCGCCTCCAGACGCGCCTGACGAAAATCGGATATGCAAATTTGAGGATCAGGAATGATACACGCCCCCTTCTCCGTCCAATCGGCGAGCGTGGCTCCGCCCCTGAGGTCGTTTGGACCGAGAAATTTGCATATGGTGGTTTCCTGAAGCCGATAAAAAGGCGAGCGGAGTGAGTCGAGGCAGATCGGGGGCAGATTCGGAGACGGAGCTCGAGCAGATCGGTGAGGAGTCGTCGGTGGGCGGAGTCGGGAGACGGAGCTCGAAGCAGAGGTGGGGCAGACGGCTACGGGGGCGACGGCAGCGGAGGGCGATCGGCTGAGAGGACCTGGAGGCTCGGGTCCGGGACGACGAGCAAGCCAGCCATACTCCCTCCCCAGAGCATCAACAATTCCCCTTTCCCCGCGCTGAGAGAGTGCGACAAGGGCCCCGTTCCACTTTACTCCAAGCAGGTGCCAACGAAACTGGGCACTGCCGTGCAGGACATTTTGCGGCTCGCCCGAGGGCGCGGTAGACCCTTCGGTCTCGTGGACCTGGCCGCTCATCCAGGTTCCACGCGCATTTAGGCCCACGGGCCCAGTCTGTGACTCCCTTGCCTTTTGAGGGGTCTTTTCTTTGCTTCGTGGGGTTGAATGCGTGTGGCGCCGTGTCTGTAAGGTAGTAACTGTATA
Organism: Eptatretus atami; assembly: GCA_035128595.1. Taxonomy (NCBI): domain Eukaryota; kingdom Metazoa; phylum Chordata; class Myxini; order Myxiniformes; family Myxinidae; genus Eptatretus; species Eptatretus atami. Next base: position 68,842,503 of record CM068963.1, on the reverse strand, counting down.
AGTGGTCCGGATGTGTCGTGTAGTCGGTTTTAACTCCTTTTATATGTGCATTTCTTTTGTTCTATGTGATATATGTGCAATCGTTAATTGTGGCTGTAATACGTGCTATAGGTGTGCTCCGTTGCTGCGCGAAATAAATGTGCATTGTGTGAACTGTTTTCCCGTTTCGCTTTCGTCTTTTCTTTAATTGAACCTCCATTCCTGCTTCACGTAAAAGGGTTCGTAGTGGGTGCAAAACGCCCGGTAAATAATCTGAATACGTGCGAGTCGCGATAACACCGCTCGGTTATCCCGATAGTACGGAACGGCCCGCCCAAGCGGCTCGTGTCCGGAGTCGACCTGCGGCGAGGTACGATCGCCCGGTCTTACCATCCGCGTGGGTACTTAGGTTAGGTCGAGTTTGGCGAACAACCCTATCCTACGCGGGTGGCCGATTTGCACGATTGTGGTGAGGTCAAAAGGCCCACCCGTGACTGGATCCCGGCGTTAGCCGTAGGTTAAAACTGAATTGTCCGTCACGTATGGGCGAGGCGGTCGCGGTTCGAGTCGCGTGCCGATCGCACGCCGACGGGCGCGAATTCCGCAACAATATAATAATGTTAATAAATTATATAAATTAATATTTCCTAAATAACCATTGCATCTCTTTGTGAGAACTTTTTGAACGCACCAGGTAGTTGCTACCTCCACCTCCAAAGGTGAACCGAGGTTATGTTTTCATCCCTGTCTGTTTGTTTATTTGTGAATAGGATATCTCAAAAAGTCATGGACGGCTTCGGACGAAATTTGGTGGAGAGTTCAGTGTGTGACAAGGACAAAATTATTAGATTTTGATGAAGATCCGAATCTGGCTGCTAGACTTTTTATAAGTGATTCTTCACCATTGAGATGTGGTGAAAAATGATATATAGCACGAAATCTCAAAAAGTTGTGGATGGATAAAAGTTATGACAAAAATAGGTAGATGTGTTGGTTAGGTCACAATAATTAGATGTGGTTAAGGTCCGAATCCAGATCCGGTCGATCAATGGGATACAAAATGTAAACTGTCAGCCTGGTGGAGGTATGTGCTCTACGAGTGCTGTTGTAGTTTGTTATGAATTGGTTAATACTTGTGACCGAATACCTGCCAAATGATGCAGTAGAGTCAGCTTGCAATGTGTAAACCCATGCCGATCAACTTTTGTGCAGTTGTGACCAAATTGCCTGGAAGCTATCATTCATCAAGAGTACAAATCTTTGTTCACAATTCTCATCCCATCCCAGTATTGAAAAGCACATTTCAGTTGTTTCATCTGTATTCGCTTGTGAATCATAAAATACCTTACACTATCAGCTGAATATGATGCTTTTGGACTAATACTCTATCCATTCCCAAATTGCCTTCTTCTATCCTCCAAACCTGAGCATGCTCTTTGTACAAAAGTGCCTTTTCCTCGGAAGATGTTGAAATCTTTTAATTTTCCATTATTTTCTCCATTGTTTCATGGTATATAGTAATTTAAAAAGAATAATAAATCTCAAACCTGTTTTTGCCATCTTATCAAAACTCATAATTCATGCCTTTTTACATTGGATAGAGGCTCATGAAAGAGCTGAACAACAGAAATGTGTAAGGTTGACATACTAACAGCAAGGTGGTGGATAACAGATGAATGTGGGACATAAAGACGAGCAATGTTAGCTGAAATAGAAAAGTATACCTGAAGGGGTAGGATGGCAATCACCATGCGATGGCAGTGAACTACCATTATGAAGGAGATGATCAGATAAAGAAATGTGATGCTACAGATGGGGGAAAGGGGCAAAAAATGGAAGGAGGGGAGTGAAAAGCTTGGACTTGGAAAAGTTGATAAATGGGTTCGTGAATGAACAAATGACTCTATGGAGCTGGAATATCATCGATGGTTGTCAGGGCAAAGGATGCAGGGATGCTAGAGAGGCTGTAGAGGATTGAGATGTCACCAATCTATCTGAAGCGAGGGAAGAGTATGCCCGTACTTCAGTAAACCAGTGATACTCTAAGATTAGCCTCCACTATAGCCAGAAGTACAAGGCTGGGTTCTGGATCCCTGACCACTGTGAGGATCAGCCCCTTATTGCATGGTGACAAGTTGAGAAATTGTACAGAGAAAAGGATGGTGCAAACTCTACTTCCTATACCATAAAGATCCACATACGGTGTCAATTACACCACATATTGTAAGGAAAAACTCAGGTTAAGATAGAGCTTGCAAAGTGTCAGAGCCATTCCCATTTAAAAGTGTTTATACAAACATGGTTCCTGGAGTGTTGTGGTGATTGTGCCGAATGAGATTGCGGAGATCATTCATGGAATTGATGCAAGGTGCCATTCATGGATACTCATTCTCTGCAGAATGGCCAACTGTTCATTAATTGTACATTGACAACCATGTGTGTGCCACAAAAAAACTCAAATGAAGATCAGTTTTCCAAGGTGGAACACTTGCCATATTACCTTTACAAGTACAAATAACTATTGCAGTGACTCGTCACTGTTTGAGAGGAGTTTGTAAAGAAATCACCGAGACTAATAAGGTTACAGTCTTGTCTTGTCATTCAAAAATGATCTCAACAAGAGTCTGTTTTAAAAAAGCTAAGTGTATATGTAAAAGAAGAATTTACACAATTATTTCATTCCAATGACTGCCAAAGTTTATATTTTAATTCAGCATTTAATATCAGGCCGGTTTAAAAGAGCTTGTCCTTAAATTACATGGATTCCTCTGACATAATCACATAATAGACAAATGAACAAAGGACAGCAGAATAAGACCTGCCTTGCTCTGCTATGTCCAAGAACCTCAGACCTCCAGGCTATATGACATTTCAAAAACTAAAATTTGTAATTTGTTCTGTTTTCCAGCCCAATGACCCAAATTAAATTCCTGTGTGAATGCTACAGTCAACAAAATGTCCTTGAAATAATTTTATGGTATAGAAGTGCAATTTAATGAGTGTGAAATTCTTAAGGTGGGATGGCAATACCTCTGACAATGAGCTAATGTGTCAAATGTTTTCTCAAAATATTGATTTGGAGGATTCAAAATGACACAAAGCATTGCCAAAATGTGATGCAGGAGTCCATTTTGGGCAGTCATGGGGTCCTACAGACCGATATCCATCTGAGCCACTAAATGTAACTCTATCAAACTAACATCTAAATCCGGCATGGCATGCCCGCATGGCTTTTGTGTGCTGTGGTGTTTTTCTTTGCCCTTGTTTTGGGAGTTTGGCACCTTAATCCCTAAACGGTGCACGTATCTTGGACTCTCGCAAAGCCTTAGCAGCTCCAGGAAAGGCTGCCTGTAGCCATGGAGGCTGACCCCTGACACCACGGTCCAGTGAGGCACCTTTTTTAAAAAAAAAAGTTTTTTAAGGGGAATTGAGGTGATGAGCTGGCAATACACAGGGAAAGGAACTACTGGATGAACTGCCCATTCTCGAGTTTCATTTTTACATAATTGATAGATATTTCGAAGAGATACTGTTAAAAAAGGAGAAATAATATCTTGAAAACATAGCACAAACATTGTTGCATTCACACAGTTCCTTTCTCATGTGATGTTGCCACTGCTAATGCTACATTTCAATGTGGAAGTGCTTCTGTGACGAGGCACTTGTCGCACGTGTGCATATCACCAAGGCCTCACTCAGTGCACCAACACCCCCTCCCCCTACCCTGCTCAAATAAATATGTGACCTCAACACATAGATACATGGAAACATCATACTAAAATTCCTAATTTAGTGTCTGTCTATCTGTGTGCATTTGACCACGATACATTCAGTCATTGCTTATCCAATCTTATAGACAGGGCAAACCAAGGAAAAACTAACATTTTTTTCCAGTCAAGGTTTCTCAGTGGATTCATCATCCTGAACCCATACCATTTGATATTGGCTTGGGGGCCACCCAGAATTTTGCCTCAAATTCAAGATGGCGGCCAAATCCAAATTACCGCCAAAATTACCTTTATGAGATTTAACTGCCTCGTAGTGTTTCCTGTCAAGGTTTTTCAGTGGTTCTATCATCCTGAACATATATCCCTTGAGATTAACTTGGGAGCCACCCAGGATTTGCCTAAAATCCAAGATAGCCACCAAAAATCAAAATGGCTGCCAAAATTAAATTAATTAGGTTTAATACTGCTTTATAGTTTTTTCCTGTCAAATTTTTCTCAGCAGTTCTGGCATACTGGACCTATAGCCTTTAAAATTAGCTTGAGGGCCACCCAGGATTTGACCTCAAATCAAGATAGCCGCCAAAAAATCATCTTAATTATATTCAAACTACCTCTTAGGTTTCCTGTCAAAGTTTTCTCAGTGGTTCCGCCATTCCAAACTATGTCCTTTGTTATAGCTTGGAGGGCACGCAGGATTTGGCCTCAAATGCAAGATGGCCACGAAAAACCAAAATGGCTGCCCAAATTGAATTAATAAGGTTTCTCTTTTCCTGTTAAATTAACTGTTTGTACCTAATATGGGGTTTATAATGGTACGGGAAATTGATTTTGGGGTCTACAATACTCAACAAGCTTTATCATCATGTAAATATGACATTCTCACTCAAAACAGGCCACAAAATGTAAATTGAGAATATATTAACCGCATTTTCTGGTCATCCTACAGTTCAATTCACCAACAAAAATGGGCGATACAAACACATAAATAAGATAGAACTGCAAGTCCAGAGTTAATGTTCATTCGCTATTATCCAAGTCACTGTCCGTCTGCGAGTCAGATGAGTGGACTGCTCGAATACTGCCAGAAGAGGAGCCGACTGCTCTTCATTGCGTGCGCTGTCACTTCCAGTACTCTCGTCCCCTCCTGTGCTGTCGTCTCCTTTGTCCTCACTAATGGCTGGGTCTCGTTCTTCTCTTCTTCTTTTAGTACTGCAGCATAGCAAACCAATTGTTCGACTTTTCATAAAAGCACCAAAATTGGTACATATGTTGACTAATGTATTCTGAACAAGTCTGGATATGGAAGCCACTCGAGATTTTGCCTTGGTCAGCTTTGGCAGCCATTTTCCAAAATGGCCCCATTCTACTTTAACAACATGAGATATCTGTCATTGTTATTCTCTTGTAGTTTCTCAGAGGTGATAAATACTCCATGTGATTTGCATTTACAAAGGAAAACAATACAAATGTCATTTGTGTTGATTTATTATATTTCCAACCATTGTATCGGGGAAAAATGGTCATTTTTATGGGAAAATCCATTTTCGGTGAAAATAAACTATGCCCGGTGGATACCGGTCCATCTGGCGTACATGGCAGAACTTCCACAACAGCACCCAGAGATCTACAATGAGTTCAGGCAGGCCACTTCACAGTGCAAAAGACCAAGAGGGCATTCTCAGAAATTCCTCTTGACCAAGCGCAATGAACAAAACAATGCCCGGTCAAGGGTGACGGAGGTGCCGTTGCCTGACGGACAATCCCAGTGCTCGAGGCGCTGGATGGTCGCCGGACCCGAGGTGGCCAGAGTGATCATGGAGTTTGAGGAGGCGAACATGCATCCAAATGCCAGATGAGGAGACACATCACCATGAAGAAACACCGTGTGCACAGGAAGCATTTGCCAAGATGTACAATCACTTGTGGCTGTCATTGAAGAGCTGGGGAATCCCTTTGAGGAGGATAGTCCAGATTTGCTGGTCCTAGACATCAAGGAGATTGCCGATCCTTCAGTGATTGAAACAGTTCGCACTGCCAAGCAGATTGGACAAGAACAGTTTCAGGC
>CM068963.1:68820602-68833816 GCA_035128595.1 Eptatretus atami | reverse complement strand
AGAAGGAGGAGAGTGACTCTTTTTTCTGGATCTCATTGGTTGCTGTTCACTTTTATAAGAAGGGCGAGGCCTAGGACTCCGCGTGTGAGGGCAAGGCCGTTCGCGTGGGCACACGGGGGCTCACACGTTCCCTGTCCACACGGTTCCAACCAATGCCTATTGTCTCTCCTTGAGCCAGATTACTTGCGGATGACGAGCAGCATCTTGAGCCTCTTATCAATCCTAATATTTCTTCTGCACACGTAGTCCATTGATCGGGCCTGGGCCATCGTGGTTTAGTGTAAAATTTGTAAGTTAACGCGATACTTAAGGTTGTATTTGTAAATATGAGTGCGCGCCACCGGCATGTATGTTTAGCGCCGCCATTTTTATTTAAGTCTTCTGTGTGAGTGAGTTTGTTTAGTTAGTTTTACTCAGCCCTCAGGTTTATTTATTTTGGGGGGACACGAATTACAGAATGTCGCACTCATGGGATCCGTAGGTAATAATTCGTACTAGGGGAGAACTACAGCATGATGGCACAGATATATTTTGTACGACTCGGGACGAGTCTGTAAAAAGGGAGGGGGGTAGTGTTACGGCTCTGGAAATTCGCAAACTACCATAAAGTTCCGTAGGTGAGATAATATTTCTTAAGTACATTGTGGTAGTTAGCCCTAAAACCGCATTGTATAGAGGGAATTAATGTGTGATTCATTCGGGCTGCGTATCCTTTGAGTTAGGCGTTTTTCTGTTCTAACTTTGTTTTGAATACAACAACAACAACGCCAGCAGCCAATTCACCACTCGCTACCGCAAACCTCACATTCACCTGCCATTCCAAGGCATGCTCCATGCCATCGGACATCCCTGCCGAAAACCCTCCACCACCTTCTCTACGGCCATTCACCTCGGCACCACTGTGACGCGAGCGTCGGGCTGTCTTTCCAGCGATACACGCGAGTATCGCGAGTGCAGATGGCGGGTTTCTGAGGAGAATTCGGATCAGGAAGTGCTATCACGCCACATCTGATCCACCAATCAGAAAGCGCGGTGGCGGCTTGGCACCTCCTCCAGACGCGCCTGACGAAATTTCGGCATATGCAATTTGAGGATCAGGAATGATACACCCGCCCACTTTTTCTCCGTCCAATCGGCGAGCGTGGCCCGCCCCTGAGTGTCGTTTGGATCCGAGAATTTGCATAGGTGGTTTTCCTGAAGCCGATAAAAAGGCGAGCGGAGTGAGTCGAGGCGATCGGTGGGGCAGATTTCGGACGGAGCTGCGAGCAGAATCGGTGAGAGAGTGGTCGTGGGGCGGAGTCGGGAGACGTGAGCCTTCGAAGCAGAGTGGGCGCAGAACGGTACGGGGGCGAACGGTCAAGCGGAGGGCGATCGGACTGAGGAGGACCTGAGGCCTCGGTTTCCGGGACGACGGGCAAGCCAGCCACATACTTCCCCTCCCCAAGAGCATCAACAATTCCCCTTCCCCCGCGCTGAAGTAGAGTGCGACAAGGGGCCCCGTTCCCAGACTTTACTCCAAGCAGGTGCCAACGAAACTGGGGCACTGCCGTGGCAGGACATTTTGCGGCTCGCACACGTAGGGCGCGGGTAGGTACCTTCGGTCCTCGTGGACCTGGCCGAATCATCCAGGTTCCTAACGCCGCATTAGGCCCACGGGCCCTCAGTCTGACTCCCTTGACCTTTGAAGGGGGTACTTTTTCTTGCTCTCGGATGTGAAACATGCGTTTCGTGGCGCCACGTGTCTATTGTAGGTCAGTAACTGTATAAGTGGTCCGTGTGTCGGTAGTCGTTTTATCTTCCTTTTATATGTGCATTTCTTTTGTCTATGTGATATATTGTGCAATGCGTTAATTGTGGTTGTAAACTACGTGCTTTAGGTTGCTCCGTGTGCCGCGAAATAAATGTCATTGTTGTGAACTGTTTTCCTCGTTTCGCTTCGTCTTTTCTTTTAATGAATCCTCCATCCTGCTTCACGTAACAGGGTTCGTCGGTGGGTGGCAAAAACGCCCGGTAAATAATTGAACGCGTCGAGGTAAGAGAACGAATAACATATCCGCTCGGTTATCCGCTGATAGTAACGGAACGGCGCCGCCAAGCGGCTCGTGTCCGAGTCGACCTGCGGCGAGGTACGATCCGCCCGGTCTAAAACCATCCGCCGTGGTACTTAGGTAGGGTCGAGTTTGGCGAACAATCACTACGCGGGTGGCCGATTGGCCAACGATTGTGGTGAGGTGAAAGGCCACCCGTGACTGGATCCGGCGTTAGCCGGTAGGTTTAAAACTGAATTGTCCTGTCCGGTGGGCGAGAGGCGTGTTCGCGAGTTCGAGTCGGCGTGGCCGATCGCACGCCGACGGCGCGAATTCGCAACAATATATATGATAAATATTAAATATTTCCCTAAATAACCATGCATTCTCTTTGTGAGAAACTTTTTTGAACGCTACCAGGTAGTTGCTACCAATCCACCTCCAAAGGTGAAACCGAGGTTATGATTTTCATCCCTGTCTGTTTGTTTATTTGTGAATGGATATCTCAAAAAGTCATGGACGGCTTCGGACGAAATTTGGTGGACGAGGTTCAGTGTGTGGACAGGACAAAATTAATTAGATCTTGATGAAGATCCTATCTGGCTGCTAAGAGACTTTTTATAAGTGATTCTTCACCATTTGAAGATGTGGTGAAAATATGATATATTAGGCAACGAAATCTCAAAAGTTGTGGATGATAAAAGTTATGGATCAAAAATATGGTAGATGTTTTGGTTAAGTTTTTTCCAACCAAATATTTTTTTAAAAGATGTTGGTTAAGGTCCAATCCCAGATCGGTCGATCAATGGATACAAAATGTAAACTGTTAGCCTGGTGGATGGTATGTGCTTCTACCCGAGTGCTTGTTGTAGTTTTGTTATGAAATTGGGTTAATACTTGTGACCGATATACCTGCCAAATGATGCAGTAGAGTCAGCTTGCAATGTGTAAACCCATTTGCCGATCAACTTTTGTGCGTTGTGACCAATTGCCTGGAATGCTATCATTCTATCAGACGTACAAATCTTTGTTCACATATTCTCATCCCATTCCCAGTATGAAAAGCACATTTTCAGTTGTTTCAGATCTGTATTCGTCTTGTTGAATCATAAAATCCCTTTACACTATCAGCTGAATATGATCTTTTTGGACCTAAACTCTATCTCATTTCCCAACATGCCTTCTTCTATTCCTGCCAACTGAGCATGCTCTTTGTACAAAGTGCTTTTCCTCGAAGATGTTGAAATCTTTTTAATTTCGCAATTTTTTTTTAATTTTTCCTCCATTGTTTTCATGGTAATAATAGTACATTTAAAAAAAGAATAATAAATCTCAACCTGTTTTTGCCATCTTATCAAAACTCATAATTATGCCTTTTTAACATTTGGATAGAGGCTCATGAAAGAGCTGAACAATCAGAAATGTGTAAGGTTGACATATCTAACGCAAGGTGGTGGATAACAGATGAATGTGGGACATAAAGACGAGCAATGTTAGCTGAAATAGAAATAGTATAACCTGAGGGGGTAGGGATGGCAATCACCATGCGATGGCAGTCGAAAACTACCATTATTTGAAGGAGATATCAGATAAAGAAATGTGATGCTACAGATGGGGGAAAGGAGGCAAAAAATGGAAGGAGGGGAGTGAAAAAGCTTGGACTTGGAAAAGTTGTATAAATGGGTTTCGTGATGACAATGTGACTCTATGGAGCTCGGAATATCATCGATGGTTGTCAGGGCTAAAGGATGCAGGGATCTAGAGAGGCTGTAGAGGATTGGATGTCCACACCAATCTATCTGAGCGAGGGAAGAGTATGCCGCGTACTTCAGTAAATCCAGTGATAAATCTAAGATTAGCCTCCACTTATAGCCAGAAGTACAAGGCTGGGTTCTTGGAATCCCTGACCACTGTGAGGAATTAGCCCCTTATATTGCATGGTTGAACAAGTGAGAAAATTGTACAGAGAAAAGGATGGTGCAAACTCTACATTCCTATACATAAAGATCCACATACGCGTGTCAATTACACACATATTGTAAGGAAAACTCAGTAAGAATAGAGCTTGGCAAAGTGTTCAGAAGCCATTCCCATTAAAATGTGTTTATACAACATGAGTTCCTGGAGTGTTGTGTGATTGTGCCGAATGAAGATTGCGGAGATTCATTCATGGGGAATTGATTGCAAGGTGCCATTCATGGATACTCATTCTCTGGCAGAATGGCCAACTGTTCATTAATTGTACATTGACATACCATAGTGTGTGCCAGCAAAAAAACTCAAATGAAGATCAGTTTTCCCAAAGGTGGAAACTTGCCCAATATTAAACTTTACAAAAGTTCAAATAACATTGCAGTGACTCGTTCACTTGTTTGAAGAGGAGTTTGTAAGAAATCACCGAGACTAATAAGGTTACATTACAGTCTTGTCTTTGGTCATTCAAAAATGATCTCAACAAGATCTGTTTTTAAAAAAAGCTAAGTGTAGTATGTAAAAGAAAGAATTTACACAATTATTTCATTCCAATGACCTGCAAAGTTTTATATTTAATTTCAGCATTTATATCAGGCCGTTTTAAAAGAGCTTGTCCTTAAACTTACCATGGATTCCTCTGACACTAATCACAATAATAGACAAATGAACAAAGGATCAGCAGAATAAAGACCTGCCTTGCTTCTGCTATGTCCAAGACCTCAGACCTCCCAGCTATATGACATTTTTCAAAAAACTAAATTTTGTAATTTGTTCTGTTTTGTCCAGCCCTAATGACCAATTAAATTCCTGTGTGATGCTACAGGTTCAACAAATATTGTCCTTTCGAAATAATTTTTAAAATGGTATAGAAGTGCAAATGTAATTGAGTGTGAAATTTCTTAGGTGGGATGGCAATACCTTCTCTGACAATGAGCTAATGTGTCAAAATGTTTTTCTCAAAATTAATTGATTTGGAGGATTCAAAATGACACAAAGCATTTGCAAATGTGATGCAGGAGTTCATTTTGGGGCAGTCATGGGGGTACTACAGACCGAGTATCCATCTGAGCTCACTAATGTAACTTCTATCAAACTAACTCTAAATCCGGCATGGGCATGCCCGTCATGGCTTTTGTGTGCTGTGGTGTTTTTCTTTGACCTTGTTTTTGGAGTTTGGCACCTTAATCCCTAAACGGTGCATATCGTATCTTTGGACTCTCTGCTAAAGCCTTAGCAGCTCCAGGAAAGGCTGCCTGTAGCCATGGAGGCTAACGCCCTGACACACGGTCCAGTGAGGCACTCTTTTTTAAAAAAAAAAAAGTTTTTTAAGGGGAATTGAGGTGATGAGCTGGCAATACATCCAGGGAAAGGATACTACTGGATGAACTGCCCATTCTCGGAGTTTCATTTTTACATAATTGATAGAATATTTCGAAGAGATACTTGTTAAAAGGAGAAATAATATCTTGCAAAACATAGCACAAGAACATTGTTGCCATTCACAGCAGTTCCTTTCTCATGTGATGTTGCCACTGCTAATGCATACATTCAATGTGGAAGTGCTTCTGTGACGAGGCAGCTTGTCGCAACGTTGTGCAATATCACCAAGGCTCACTCAGTGGACACACCCCCTCCCCTACGCCTGCTCAAATAAATATGTGACCGTCAACACATAGAGTACATGGACATCATACCTAATAATTCCTATATTTAGTGTCTGTCTATCTGTGTGCATTTTTGACACGATACATTTCAGTCATTGCTTATCCAATCTTATAGACAGGCGCAAACCAAGGAAAATAAAAAACTAACATTTTTTTCCAGTCCAAGGTTTTCTTTCTTCAAGTGGAATTCATTCATCCTGAACCATATACCAATTTGATATATGGCTTGGGGGCACCCAGAATTTTGCCTCAATTCAAGATGGCGGCCAAAATCCCAAATTACCGCCAAAATTACCTTTATGAGATTTTATACTGCCTCGTAGTGTTTTTCCTGTCAAGGTTTTTTTCAATGTGGTTCTATCTCCTGAACATATATCCCTTGAGATTAACTTGGGACCCCCAGATTTTGGCCTAAAACATCCAAGATAGCCACCAGAAATCAAAATGGCTGCCTAAAATTATAAATTAATTAGGTTTATACTGCTTTATAGTTTTTCTCTGTCCAATATTTTTCTCAGCAGGTTTCCTGGCCATCTGGACCTATAGCCTTTAAAATTAGCTTGAGGGCCACCCAGGATTTGACCCTCAAATCAAAGATAGCCGCCAAAATCATCTTATTATCAATTCAAACTACCTCTTAGTTTTTCCTGTCAAAGTTTTCCTTTCTCAGTGGTTCCGCCATTCCCAAACCTATGTCCTTTGTTATGAGGCTTGGGTAGGGCACGTCAGGATTTGGCCATCAAAATGCAAGAATGGCCACGAAAAACCAAAATGGCTGACAAAAATTGAAATTAATTAAGGTTTTCTCTTCCTGTTAAATTTAACTGTTTGTACCTAATATGGTGTTTAATCATGGTACGGGAAATTGATTTTGGGTCTACAATACTCAAACCCAAGCTTTTATCATCAAATGTAAATATGACATTCTCACTCAAAACAGGCCACAAAATGTAATTGAGATAATATTAAACGCATTTTCTGGTCATCCTACAGTTCAATTCACCACAAAATGGGCCGATTACAAACAGCATAAATTAAGATAGAATCTGCAAGTCCAGAGTTAATGGTTTCATTTCGCTACTTATCCAAGTCACTGTCCGTTCTTGCGAGTCAGATGAGTTGAACTGCTTCAAATACTGCCCGAAGAGGGAGCCGACTGCTCTTCATTGGCTGTCGTCTGTCACTTCCAGTAACTCTCTGTCCCACTCCTGTGCTGTCTGTCTCCTTTGTTCCTAACTAATTGGCTGGGTCCTCGTTCTTCTCTTCTTCTTTTAGTACTTGCAAGCAATAGCAAAACCAATTGTTCGACTTTTCATAAAAGCACCAAAATCTGGTACATATGTTGACTAATTGTATTCTGAACAAGTCTGGATATGGAGCCATCGAAGATTTTGCCTTGGTCAGCTTTGGCAGCCATTTTTCAAAAGGCCCCATTTACTTTAAAACAACATGAGATATCTGTCATTGTTATTCTCTTTGTATGGTTTCTCAGAGTGATAAAATACTCCATGTTGATTGCATTTACAAAGGAAAACAATACAAATGCTCATTTGTGTTTGTTTATTATATTTCCATATCCATTGTAATGCGGGGAAAATGGTCATTTTTATGGGAAAATCATTTCGGTGGAAAATAAAACTATGCCCGTGGCATACCGTCCATCTGCGTGACATGGCAGAAACTTCCCCAACACACCCAGAGATCTACAAATGAGTTCGAGGCAGGCACTTTCACAGTGGCAAAAGACCAAGAGGGCATTCTCAGTAAATTCCTCTTGACCAAGCGCATGACAAAACAATGCCGTTCAAGGGTGACGGAGGTGCCGTTGGCTGTATCGGACAATCAAGTGCTCTGAGGCGCTGGATGGTCCGCGGACGAGGTGGCCAGAGTGATCATGGAGTTTTGAGGAGCGAACATGCATCCAAATGCCGAATGAGGAGACCAATCGCACACATGAAGATAACACCGTGTGCACAGGAAGCATTTGGGCCAAAGATGCACAATCACTTGTGGCTGTCATTGAAGAGCTGGGGATCCTTTGAGGAGGATAGTCGCAGATTCTGGTTCCTAGACATCAAGGAGATTGCCGTCCTTCAGTGATTGAAACAGTTTCGCACTGGCCAAGCAGAATTGGACAAGAACAGTTTCAGGCAATACTCAAAGGATTGCCTCATCGACAGAACAAAGACTATTGACTGAGCCTATAAAAGAGGAAACAAACTCCCCCTCTTCGGACAGACAGAAGACCAAAAGCACCCAAAGGAAAAGGAGAATCTGTGAAGAATGATATTGGCCTTATTTGCAAGGCTCTACATAAGGCATGCCGAAACCACGATGGGAACCTGGACGAGTTCTTCCGTTTCATGAAAATCAAAGCATTGCCTCTCCGCGTTATCTGATGCAGGTAGCTACACCTGGGTAGCAAAACGACTTGCTGGTGTGCTTGAAAGGCGTTGCTGAAGCTCAGTCTGATGCCACCTGCTGTCACTTCTGTTGTCCTTGACGGCGCCGTTCATCGTGCAATATGTTGAAGCCTGGCACTTGCCAAGACATTTTGAAGAATATGCCCACCAAGTCTATTCCATCCCATAACGTCGAGGGCCAGCTGCGTCGTGCTCACCGTCTCGAGCGTCGTTTGGGATAGCTCAAAGATGGCTCCTTGAAGACGGCGACAAAGGGAGAAACGAGGAAAAGGGTGGCCGACGGCGCGTGGTGAGCACCGCAAGCCATACCAGGAAACTGGCTAAAGTTTCCCTACGTGTCCGACCGCAAATAAGTGAGCTCTTCACCTTCTCTGTCCGATGTGCTGGTGCAAGTCCTTCCATGACGAGGCAAAGGAAGCTGGTAGTCACTGATGGTGGCAGCCAGTCCATCTGCCTTCCAAGGCAGGAAGATTGAACAGCTCTCTGGCTCCATGCGGACAAAAGAGGCGACACTCCGCATCATGCTACATGTGGCCTCATGCTGCAGAACATGACCGTCGTGGATCAAGTTCGAACATAGAACACCCGACGTCGTCGTCTTGACGCGTGATAGGTAGCCCAGGCACTACCATGCATGGGATTGCACTCTGGATTGCCTTTGGGACTGGCAAGAACTACCGCTACATCCCTGCCATGAAATAGCTGCCTCCCCCTCGTCCACATAAGGGCACGTGCCCTCCCTGTTATTCCAGCCATGACGGATGTTGTCACGGGCATCAGCATTCCGTGAGGCATGGAAGAATCTGCCTGGGCCACATGGAACTTCGTTTCCAGAGCTGACAGATTCCTTGCTTTGTGGACCCTGACCACACACGCCAGTCAACATCCAAGATGACAACAATTGCAACTGCATTGAAAGGTTTGTGGTGCTCCTGCCTATGACCGCACCAGTCCATATACGGACGTCAACGAGGCAGAAAGAAACTCTTCGCCTAAGAGGAACTTCCGTCCAGCGCATCCACCTACGCTATGATTGCTTGGAACAGCAATGTGAAGAGATCAGTCTTCCAGGGTGGCTATGTCTGGGCAGTCTTTTGTCCCTCCAACTCCGTGCTTCCATCACCAACAAGCTGGGGCTGGCGCAAACAGAGGATGGGTCTACGACGCTCTGGACGCACACTTCCATGAGGTTCAAAAAGCTGCTTTGGAGCTGCGTGTCCGTGCGGCTTTGCAAAAAAGGCTGTAGAAACCGCTGCAATAATGCAAGAAGGCTAATCTGCAATGCACTCGACTGTGTGCTTGTGAGGAGAATGCCAGTAGACTAGACGCAGTAGACACAGACTGAGATATACGGCCCCTAGCTTAGAATGTGCAAATGCAAAGTCACATTGCTTGTTAAAAGTGTTTGACTTCTTGATCCAGAGCCAGTACACTTGAGATCAAACTCATATTGTACTAGACTGATGTATGCATTCACCATGTGTCCTGGTAGAATCGTAGTAGACAGTTAAACGTAGCCGCTTCAAAGTGAAGTGTGCAATAATTTGACTACATTTTCTGAGTTTGTCATTATCACGATTATCAGTTCCTTTTCTAAAATAGAGTAATAGTATGTAATCTTATTAATGCCAATTTTTGGTTGATTCCAAACCATTGAATTGAATGAATATCATTTGAACCCTTGTTCTCCAAGGCAATAATGGGTACTTTTCAGTGAAAATGTTTCCAGGAGAGCAGCAATTTCCAATCAATAATAATGATTTTTTACCGAAAATACTGCTCATAATATCTTGACCTACATACCTTTTCATGGTTCAAATTTTATCTGAATCTTTACAACTTTCCTTATATCTACCACCAATACAATAAGAAAATAAAGAGCATATACCCAATTTCGCTAAAGTAGAATGGCGGTCCATTTTTTGGAAAATGGTCGCCGCAAGCTGACCAAGGCACAATCTCGGTGGCTCCATATCTAGAATTGCTTCGGAATACATTATTCTACATGTTGTAACCAATTTTGGTGGCTTTTATGCAAAATTTGAACAATTTGATTGAAATATCAAGACTACGCGCAGAACTATTTGGGGGCTGGCCGTGTCTCTCGTTGTGTCCTGCATCTAATTAATGTCAACCTCGTATGATCGGCAAATGATTTGAATGCTTTGTCAAATTGAATTTCGATAATATAAGGCTGTGAAAAATTGGGTATTACTAAATGACAAACATTACCACAGTTTCTTGTAACAGCCTTTATAAATTTGGAAACCTTGCATAGCTTTACCTATAAATAAATGTATATTTTACCTAGTGTTAATCCCTCTTCCTGCTTGGTCCGCCTCGCTTCTTCGCTCACACAGGAATTACAAGAGCTTGTGGGAATTGGCCGACGTGGTCATTGTCGATTTTATGGCTATGATATGGACTCACTAAATCATTGCTCAACTCTACCACTTTCAACGTTTCTCTTTCAACTTTTCACTTCTCTCTTGTGTGTTTTAATGGTTTACCAGACTACTCAATAATCTTTGTTCTTCTTTCAGTTTTATTTTCTCACTCTGCTATCCCACCTTCCACAGAGCTCAATAGCTTTGCATAATTTTTACCAATTCTTCGCCCTCAGGTTTTCATATACACGGTTTATGAGGCTTGTTTCATACTGGTGGCTACCTAACCATCCTCAATCCCGTCTTCCATAAGGCAACAAAGCACATGATATCTCTTTTTAAGCAACCTATGCCAAACTCTCTCACTTTCTGTCTCCATCTCAGATATACTTCATCCACTCCACCATATTTCTCATAATTCTATGTATACACAGTTTTTCTCCAGCTATACATCCATGGATTAGTAGATTGCCCATTCTTGGTACTTTAGCCCATCTCTGGCGATGTCTTCACTGACATTGTCTTTCTGGGCGCCAACCATTTGCCACCCCATAATTGCACTGCCTAAGTGGTTTTCCGCGCCAACGAGTCTTGTGAGCTTCTTGTTGGCTGCTTAGCTCCGATGTTCCTTCTTCTTCGTCTTCTTCTCATTGAGTTTTTTTACCCTTACCTAACACTTATTTTAATTGTGGAAGAGCGGAGATCAGCTGGTTGTTAGTCGACATGTACTCGTACTAAGGCTCTTTTCCACGAGCTTGACTATCACAACCTAATACTGTAAAAATAATTGCTTGGTGGTGACTTAGCTAGGAGCAGTTCGGCTTGGAGCACAATTTTTATCGTTGACTCCATAACTCCTTTTAATTTTCCATTTAACTATAGCTGGCCAAACCAAACTTTTTGTTTTGAAGCATTTGGCCATGCTCGGATGGACGCATGGACTCCGGGGTAGCAGCTTATACACGAATCTGGACGAAGATATGATTGCGTCTATGGAGGTCTCTAATTATATTCGCTTTGTTCGTCTACTCTCGCGATTATTTTAATCTGTTCTCGTTCATGAATCGGAATCGAGGTCTTTGTGAGAGGGTTTCTTAAAATTGATTACGATATAAAGCATCAGCTGATTCGACAAGTCCGAATAGAACATACAGGACATCTGTATCTGTCACCCGGTCCAATGGGTTCCTTGAATGGGGTTCTGACAATTTACAGGCACTCTAGTTGTTTTGACTTAATGGATAAACTAGGGACGGCCATGAGTCCTGGTGTCAGCTTCGTGGTGGTTGGCAGTGAGTCAAGCGGTGGTTGCAGGAGTCAAGCATCAAGCATTTTTAAGTGCTTCTTCACCATTGAGAGATAGGGCCAAAAACGATATAGAACTGTACAGAATGGGTGATATTTCAAAAATGTATTGGGCTCGATATGTTCTCGTGGATCATGCATTACGTGGTGGAGGTATGCGCTCTACCGAGTGCCCTTCTAGTTAATTATGTAACACACCAGTACACAAATGCCACACAAAATACACCAAACAAAAGCAGTCCTGGTGAGGATCTGCAATGTCTGATTGCTCTTTTTCTTGTTTAAGAATGTTTTTTTGTACCCGACACCAACACACACACACCACACACACACACACACACACACCACACAACACACACACACAAACACCCAGACACACACAGGCACACACACATACACACACACACACACCACACATACTTGCTGTGAATTAATAGATAGATAGTCCATAGTATCTGAATCACTAATAACTTTGTACTCTCTTGATAAATGAGGGAGGAGATTCGATATTTGAAATCGACGATTTTCGCACTTTGACAGCCTCGTGACGTTGACCTCAACCTTGGACGACCTTGAAAGTTATATCGTTGTGCATGTCTCATCGACCTCTATCCATTCCACGATTGGTTTATTTGTCTCCACTCGGATTGATTGTGACGTACGGACGGACGGACGGACAGACTTCGAGACTGTTATTATTAGGTCATTCTATACTGAGATGAATAGAGATGACCTAAAAAGGCACATACTCAGGTCCCAGCAATATACCTGGCAAGTTTCATTAGATCGGACACAGTGGTTTGTCGAGAACAGCGGTCACAGACACAACACGCACACACCCACACACACACACAACCACACACAACACAGAAACAGACACCACACAAGCACAACCGACACTCACTCTATTGGACCACATCACACATAGAACACACAGCTGAGCAGGCAGATCTACACATCAGACCGGCCAACGACATTTTGGCTGGCGTTTTTATAGCACACAGACAGACACACACAAAAAGACCCGCACTAACACGATGTGGAATTATACATGGGACACACCATGCAACCAAATAAGACACACACATCACACACAGACACATCACACACATCGCATCACATATCACAGTCTCAGACACACACTACATGTTAACGACAAACACGCACATGTCAGCAGATACTGACACCAAAGACCACACAAAACATCTCGACGTCATCTTTTATAAAAGCGACACCACTAACACACAACACAGACACAGTAACACACATAACACAGACAACAATCAATTGAACCACAGTACATTTCACACACACGCAAGAAATAACCACATCACACATATTCTTGCTTATTTCACACATATACGGCTCCTCACTACCAACACACACACTTTCAGCACCTCAGACGAGTTGCTGGGATTTACAATTGCTGTGGGT
>CM068963.1:68797248-68818557 GCA_035128595.1 Eptatretus atami | reverse complement strand
TTTCTAATTTCTTAGTATATTTCACTTTATCTTGAGACACATGTTGGCCATCTAGATAGATACGTAGGGTACTGTAATTGCGTGCATGGCTGTATGGTGACACACAGAAAATATTATTAACAAAATAAAAAACTTTAGAACCAGCTATGGTGCAAGAAAACATATTCATGACGCACACAAGGGTCGATTCCGGTGAATCATCGCTCTCGTGTGCCCGTCTTACTAGTGGTGTGGGACTGTATTGTTTGAAAAGAAATAGATTATACACAAAAACAAAACTCAAAACAACTCTCACAACACGCAGGGAACTTTTCTTTTTTTTAAATTATTTTCCTTATTAATCTATAATGAATCTACTGTTGGCTCCATGTTCCAAGGTGCGCCCTCAGACTCTCGTCACACACCACGCGACTTGCGATTGGAGATGCAATATTGATGTTATCTTCTAATACATATCGCCGGCAATCACAAGAGATATACCTGTTCTCGAGAAGAAAAGGTCTATATATATCGAATACCTCAAAGAGGTACGTCTTACGGGAGGAACTGCACGGAAGCCCGTAGGCGTTGGTATACCCGTAATGGGGAACGCGGTTTTCGGCGAGCGGTGTTACCCTTCCCCATCCTCGGGGTTACCCCAAACGAACATCCCAAGGGGTAATATAACGCCGCCTAAATACGTGGCACACACTCTGGTCTTTGATTACGGTAAATGTAGATGTTGGCGCATACTTGTGGAGCAATTCACTTTGGATGTCCGAATAATAATATACCAGTTTTAAGCGCTATGAATAAGGCACATCCCTCGGAAAAGGTGCCCAACTTAGCTAACTAATAGGGCTCATGGCAAGTGTCCTTCAATAGACTCGAGACCATGTGTGGTTGTGCTCCAGAGAAAGCAAGCATAGATCAATACGACACGTTATAACTTGAACACACATTTAAGCCATAAATTTTTATACCCATTTGTTTACTCTATGGAGGCTAGCAAATTTTACAATGATCACAAGACACCACAGCAGATTTTTGCTCTTTTGTAATTTGAATGAGATGATATAGTATATCACAGTAGGAGCTATCACTCACTAATCCGGAAGTCCGTTACGTTGTAACCCGTAATGGGGATACGCCGCTGAGGGGTGATTTCTGCTGGTCCCAGACGCAGCGACATTAACAGTCCGCGATTATAACTTCAGCAACCGCTGTTACCCTAGCTGTAATCTAGGTTTTAAACATATATATGCAGCTGCATTCGGTCCTAGCCTTTCCCAAGCGCTCGGTACTACGCAGGACAATCGTGTTCTGTCATAATTGAGCAGCTCTTGTGAGATAGAATGGCATAGAAGACTCTGGCAGAGAGAAGAACACATATTGGTTAACCGATTTAGATAATCACGAAAGGTATACCTGAGAACATACCCCACTTTTGAAAAAGTTCTGCAAGAGAACTGGAGGGTCGCCACGTCATATAAAATTGGTCCGATGCGTCTGCACAGAAGGTCTTGAAAGATAAGAATTGTTTACTGTTAGCCAACCGAAAATACACATGGAATATTATGGCGGGTCAACGTATACATTTAAGTGTTGTAACGCTCAGTAATATTCATTATCCGGGTTCGGTCAAAACAGGAACCCACAGGACAACTGTCTCTAGTAATGAGGACTTAGTGACCACCCACCCCCCTCTGTATGCAGGCTGGGAGTGAGGCACAACTTCCTCACAGCTGGATAGGCTAAGGCATAAAAGTGAAGAGACCTGGTAATTCTGACCTCAAACTCCCTCTGGTAATGGCAGGCTAAAGATAGTGATCACAACAACAAGGTAGCACCAGCTCCACGGGCTCGCTCTTCTGTCTAAATGGACAGCGAAATATGTGTGGATTGACCACCCACCCCGCTCTGTGTGCAGGCTAGTGACCACGCCACCACCCCCCTCTGTGCCTGCGGCTAGTGACCACCCCGGTGGGTCATTTTATCACTGGTTTTATGACATCATACCACGCTGTGTACATCGACAGTGCTATGATCGGGAATTACAAACTTTACCCACCCAACACCTCCGTGGAATATAGAAGGCTAGTGTCACTAACCAAAGGCGAAGTGCCTTCACTAACGCTCTATCTCTTCTCTGTGTGACAGTGCTAGTGAACACCGGTTCACCACCCCCTCTGTGTGCAGCTCGTGACCACCCACCCACGCCCACCTCTGTATGCAGGTGCTAGTGACCACCCACCCCCCCCCTTCTGTGTGCAGGCTAGTGGACCACCCACCCACCCCCTCTGTGTGCCAGGCTTAAGTGACACCCACACCACCCCCCCTCTGTGTTGCAGGCTAGTGACCCACCCAACCCACCCCCTCTGTTGTGCAGGCGAACCCACCCCGCCCCTCTGTGTGACAGACACCCACACCACCCCCTCTGTGTGCAGGCTAGTGGCCACCCACCCCCCTGAGCCCGGCCCCCACCTCCTGTGTGCAGGTAGTGACCACCCCCCACCCGCCCTCTGGGTGCTAAGGCTAGTGACCACGCACCCACCCCAGCTCCTGTGTGCAG
Organism: Eptatretus atami; assembly: GCA_035128595.1. Lineage (NCBI taxonomy): Eukaryota > Metazoa > Chordata > Myxini > Myxiniformes > Myxinidae > Eptatretus > Eptatretus atami. Next base: position 68,816,006 of record CM068963.1, on the reverse strand, counting down.
GCTAGTGACACCCCCACCGCCCTCTGTGTGAGGCATGACATCACCCCCGTGTAAGCTATACCACCTCCCACCCCCTCTGTATGCCAGGCTAGTGACCCGCACCCACGCTATTGCCACCACCCCCCCATCATGCGTCTCATATCACATCCACACATACCTTGAACATTACAACGAACTGCAGATTTATCCTCAAATGCCAGAAAACTAACTAGAGGGGAGCAATCGGAGAGTGCAAAACTCCGCCGGCCAATACTGGCTGGCGTCACTCCAAGTGAACCTTACATATCTTATCATTAAATATGAACGTCAACAGTGCCTGACAGTTTCTATAGTTCTTTTTTCTTTTCCAACATAAACATTTTTTTTTGGTGGGGGGGGGGGGGTTGCTTGCTGGAATTATAGATAGATTAGAGTCATTGCGAAAGTAATGCCTCTTGTTTTATTTCTCACTGAATATAATTCCAATTACAATGAAAACTAGAACGAGCATTCAAAGATTGCATACCCTCGCCCAGACTTGCTTTGTGTAGTTTTATATCGTATGTATGTTATAGACATACTCGCATTGTAATTGTACTGTACATACTTTCTAGACATACTCACATTGTAATTGAACATACTTATTGACATAATCACATTGTAATTGTACATACTTTTTAGACGTACTCACATTGTAATGGGACATACTTTATGGACATACATTCTAATTGTACATACTTTATTGGGGTACTCGGTTGAAAAAAGAGAGATCGTGTACTCCTGGTTTACCACTAGATTGCATTTGTGGCCTGCATTAGCACATTCTGTGTGGACAAAACAAACAGCTAAACAAGCGTAATACCCTCTCCTCTGGTGAGGAAGGAGGCGAGGGTTGAGAGGAGGAAGGGTTGGGTGAATGGAGGGAGAGGAGCGAGAAGGGAGACAGAGGAGGGGTCTGGGGGTGAGGAAGGAGTGGGGAGCAAGAAGGGTGGGTGAGTGAGGAAGGAGGGGGAGTGAGGAGGGGTTAGAGAGTGAGGAGGAGTGGGGGAGTGAGCAAGGAGGGGTGGCGATGAGTGGTTGCAGTGTGAGGAGGGCAGTGAGGAGAGGTGGGGAAGGGAAGGAAGATGAGGGGAGGGCAAGGGAAAGCAGCATGAAGGGAGTGAAAGGTAAGGCAGTTTGAGGGAAGGTCCATCCAGACATAACCACCTTCCGGACACATCCGGAAATAACCTCCCCCACTATGGGTGAGGGGGGGGGGAGGAGGGAGCTGACGAGAGAGGGGGTGGAGGAGCAAGGAGGTACGAAACTGTGGAGGGGTGGGAGAGTGAGGACGGGTTGGGAAGGGAAGGCAGCGTGAGGACAGGGGAAGTGAAGGCAGCATGTGGCGATGGCAAGGGAAGGCAGCATGAGGGGGTGACAGGTAAGGCAGTGCGGGTCCGTGTGGACATAATCACCGTCCGGGCATAACCACCACCAGATACTTCCGGAGAGAAGAGAGAAGAGAGAGAGAGGAGAGGAGAGAGAGAGAGAGAGAGAGAGGAGAGAGAGAGAGAGAGAGAGAGAGAGGGAGAGAGGGGGTGGGAGGAGGGTGCTACACTGTATTAGGAGGGGTGACGAGGATGGGACAAAGACAGAGAGGGGGTGGTGGTAAGGGAGTTAGCAGTGAGAATATGTTATGCTTTATGAACAACACACACACACATTGTGTGATGGGTGGAAAAAAATTGGCTCTGTAATTTACAAAACACGTTAATACGGCTAACGGCTCAGAAATCGTGTGTTATCAAATATATTTTGCTTTGAAACTCACAAAGAGAAACCATATAACCTTTAAAAGAATACCCAATTCATATAAAATAACAAATTCTTTAGAAACAGTAACAAAGACAAAGGAAAACGTGATCGCTTGTATGCTGCTTGGGTTAGAAGTTAAAAGCCTCAACCACCCATCATGATCACAAGATATGATGAAACTTTTGCCACCATGGCACCTGTAACCAAGCATGCACGCACACCTGCAGGGAGTTCCCAAATATACCCATATGTACCACATACCTCTACCTTGCAGCAACTGCTGACTGTACAAGTGGCTTTCGCACTGATATTAAATCATTGATAAGGAATGGTTGACTTGGCAAGTGATAGCAAGCTGATTGGTAATGGCGTATACCCGCAAAAAACAGAAACATCTCCAATTTCTTTACATTTGTATATTTCACTCCAGATATCAAGTTATTTACTCCACATGATCCGATCCTCCAAATTCAAATTATATTTCGATTACATACATGAATTAGTCTATCGGAGTATATCATGGAAAATCGCATCATATAATTCATGAAATTGCTCCAAGCTCCTAATTTGAAAACTATAGCACTGATATACACAAAATACCCCATAATGACAAAGTGAAAACATGTTTTTAGAATTTTTTACAAAATCATTAAAAAAAAAAGCTGAAATGTATTATGTCAATGAGTTGGCAAGTGATAGTCAATACTTTGCTAGGCAAAGTAGTCAATGAGTAGGCAAGTAATAGTCGTCAATTCAACCCCATGAGTCAATACTTTGCAGAAGTCCCTTTGGCAGCGATTACAGCTTCAAGTCTTCTCGGGTATGTCTGTATCAGCTTTTCACATCTGGATTTGGGGATTTTCTCCCATTCTTCTTTGCAGATTTGCTCAAGCTCTGTGAAGTTGGAAGGGGAGTTTTTGTGAACAGCAATCTTCAAGTCTTTCCACAGATTCTCAATGGGATTCAAGTCTGGGCTTTGGCTGGGCCACTCAAGGACTTTCACGTTCTTGTTCTGAAGCCATTCCAGTGTTGCTTTGGCTGTGTGCTTGGGATCGTTGTCCTTTTGGAATATAAATCTTGGCCACAGTCTAAGGTCTTTTGCTCTCTCAAGCAGGTTCTCCTCAAGGATTTGCCTTTATTTAGCTCCATTCATTGTTCCCTCTATATTTACAAGATTCCCAGTCCCTGCCACTGAAAAGCATCCCCCGAGCATGATACTGCCACCACCATGCTTCATGGTAGAGATGATGTTAGATGGGTAATGAGCTGTGCTCGGTTTCTGCCAGATGTAGAGCTTTGCATTCAGGCCAAGGAGTTCAATTTTCATCTCATCAAACCACAGAATCTTTTGGCTCATGCTCTCAGAGTCTTTCACCTGCCTTTTTGCAAACTTCAGATGTGCTGTCATGTGCCTTTTTCTCAGGCGCGACTTCTATCTGGCCACTCTCGCATAAAACCTGGATTTGTGAAGTACTGCAGAGATTGTTGTCTTTCCTGCATGTTCTACCATCTCAGCCATGGAACCTTGTAGTTCTGTCAAAGTAGTCATGGGGTTCTTGGTTTCCTCCCTGACAAAGGTCCTTCTTGCGCAGTTGCTCAGTTTGGTTGGACCGCCAGCACGAGGAAGAGTTTGGGTAGTTCCATGTTTTTTCAAATTCCTATTGGTGGAGCTCACTGTGCTCTTGGGAACTTTAAACAATCTAGAAATTATTTTATACCCTTCCCCAGATCTTTGCTTACTCACAAGTCTATCTTGGTGTTCTACGGTCAGCTACTTGAACTGCATGGTAGAATTTCTGCTCTGACATGCACTGTCAACTGTGGGACCTTATATAGAAAGGTGTTTTCCTTCTAAATCATGTCCAATCAATTGAATTGGCCACAGGTAGACTCCAATCAAGTTGTAGAGATCTCTCAAGGATGATAAAAGGGAATTGGATGCACCTGAGCTAAATTTGGAGTGTCCAAGCAAAGGGGTTGAATACTTATTGATGCAAGACATTTCAGCTTTTCATTTGTGATTAATTTGTAAAAATTTCTAAAAACATGTTTTCACTTTGTCATTACGGGGTATTTTGTGTAGATCGGTGACAATTTTTTTTTAATTTAATCCATTTTAAAATCAGACTGTAACACAACAAAATGTGAAAAAGTCAAGGGGTGTGAATACTTTCTGAAGGCATTGTATATGTATGTATGACTACTTCCCATACTCCTGTCTTTATTCTTTCGTTTCTCTATCAACCTCCACAAAACTTTCCGACCCACCTCTCCTCCTCCCTCAATTATTCCAAACGCTTGTAGATGACACTTTCTCAACCACTAACTCTCACTCAGCTTCTGCAAGCCTTTATCCTCCACCTTTCTCCATACTTCTCAACCACTACTTATTTTCGCCGTTAATCATCACACTATTTTCACTCTGTGGATCACCAACATCAAATACCCCACAAACTAAACTGAGCTCTCAGGAGTGGCTACATCTTCATGGAGTTACTTGTTACCTCTTCATGTTACCATGGTGGCAAAGTTTCATCCAGGTTGTTACCTCTTCATGAAGTTACTCTTTGCTTCCAAAGACACAATGCCCACCCAGGATAGTCTTTACCCTCTTGTATCCATCACTAATAACTTTTCCTCTCTTTTGAAGGGTTTTGATTTCCACCCTTGTGAAACATAAGCCACTTCCCACAGACCTGAAAAAACTTCCAACTTGCTGGTCCTTCCACATAATCACCTTTTGTTCCAATTTTTAGCGCAACATATTCTAAATATTGATGAGTGTATCAATGGCTTACTCACCAATAACAAAAATTAATTACTATAAGCCACTTCCTTATAACTTTTCTCTCTGCTTTGGGTTAATTTGATCTCGTAATATAGTGGCTTTAGTTCATAAACAGTGATAACTGACCACGGTTCAACAACATTTGTCTTCTGCAAAGCAGTGGCCTTACCTTGTTTGTGAACTTTTTTGTCTACATATTGACACATTGGACCAGCTCTCTTTTCAACCTCCTAAAATCATGCTTTACTAACATTTCCTGCTTTTCCGCCACTATTGAATACTCATCCAACCAAAACTTGGTCACAGCAAATGCTTTATCTCGTTGCTAAAAAAAACTTTAGAATTGCTGGACTCGCATCAATTATGCACTGCTGCAAATTCTGACAACTTTTCAAAGTTGGTGCCTCAACTCTGTTCACTATATCCTTTGATTATTTCAGTGGCTTCCCTTCAGTGCTTCATTTCATTCTGTAGTCCAAGGCTTGTGGGAAAGCAAAAGTGACTTAGCTTGCCTCAGCCTGTAAGTGAAATCCTATCGATGTTAATCTGTCAGGGCAAAAACGGTAGCATGGATACAGTGCTCATAAAAAAAGGAAATCGTCATTTTTGATCATTGTATTTGCTGAGCTCCGATACATGTATAAATATTATGGCCTAAGTGGTGTGATCATTTACTGTACTATTTGTTCATGCTCAAAAATCTGTCGCTATTACTTTGCAAATGGCCTTTCCTGGTATTACAAACAGTTTTAACATCACATTGGAATCCCGAACATCTCATTCCAGATCTCAGGGGCTTTGCTTTTGGGGTTATATACCCATTTGGGATGTCACTGGTACCCAGAGTACACCGCGAAGTGACGGTACTTCCTCCAAGCTCAGTGGCTGTGTTTGTCTCCTCTAACAGTCTTGTGTTGTGTATGTTAGTCTATATATCTATGTGCGTGTGTGTGGCAGCGGCACTATGAGCCAAGTAGATCATATAAATTAATAAAGGAAATAATTAAAAGAAAGTCCTGCCAGTTTATAGGCATGCTTTGTAACCATCTTTCCAACAGTCTCGTACAGATGATCGATGCACTGGGCACAATTGTCTGAGTTCTTGTAATTATCTGTTTTGGCATCTCAAGTCTTAGCCCTTTGATGCCACATTTTCAGATAACGACTAGATAGCAAAAAGAAAAGAAGACCTTGGGGGCATTCAAAGGAACTATTTCTTGGAAATTGTTGCATTGAAATGTGTGGATAAGTGCTTTTACCTTGTAAGGTGACTGCTGTAAAATGAAGTGGTTAGGTGTGTCTGTTTCTTAAAAACTAGTGGATATACCCATCAAGGACAGTTGACGGGATGGTACGGGATTCAATAGGGACATAGAACAATGACAATCCCACAACGAACAGAATAAATGGAGACAACAACAATAATAACAACAACAAATTTCGTGACAGTTGGGGCTTTAAGCCTTGCTCACCGGAAGTCCATGACGTCATCGAGCATGGCAAATGCTTCAACAAAAAGTTTGGTTTGGACTGAGCCAAATGGAAATAAAAGGAGTTGGAAGTACATTTGGATGCCACAGGCAGAATTATTTTTATTTATATACATAGTCAAGGCTCGTGGAAGAGCTAGTACGAGTACAATGACCAGATCAGGACGCAACAGGAAAAAAAGGAACATCAGAGAGAGGAGGGAAACACTAACAGCAGATCCAAAGGCCAAGACAGAGGGAGGCAGACAAACAGTGGGTATGGGGAGGAATTGGGGCAGAAGAGGATGCATGGGGTGGACAAGATGGATACAGAAGGGAACTCTCAGGAGGGAAAACTGTAAATTTGGAAGGAGGAGGGATTTGGATGGGTTGATAGGGGTAGAAAAGATCATGGTTTTGGATTGGGACGGACTGAGATGGTGGTGAACAGCTACCTTGAAAACTTGAAGGGAAGAATGAGATTGAAGAGGCTGTGGAAGTTGGTTCCACAGGTGGGAAAAAAGAGGAACAAATGAGTGGAGGTGAGCAGTGATCCAGGATTTAAGTAGTTTCACCAGAAGGGAAATGATGGTGGACCGTGTGAGCCCTGCAGAAACCTGCGGAAGACAAAGCATAGAAAGAGCAGAGAGTTAAAGACCAGAAAGGAAGTGGTAGAAGACAGAGAGACCACTTCTGCAATGGTGAAGTGATAAGCCCATACATTCATGACATTCTAATAATCTAAAAGGCTCTGGTTTGCACGACATCAAGCTGAGCAAGATGTGAGGCAGGGGAGCCAGCCCAGAGGGGAGAGCAGTACTCCATCAAGCTGCAGATGAAGGCCTTGTAGGTGGATAGGAGTTCAGGAGTGCCAAGGAAGGACTTTGTACGACGGAGGATGCACGGTCAGCAGCTGGCTTTGGAGGCCAATTTTGAAATGTGGTTTGCCCAAGAAAGATCATTGCTGATTGTAAGACATTGTTAATTGTACAGATGAAGTTTGTTGAGGATGTGTGAAGCGGTGAGCAAGGAAATAGGAAATGGGACAGACAAGGGGGCAGACAATTTTTTTTTCAAACGTGTTGTCCACGCTTTGTTTCCTGTCGGTTTTGCCATATTCTAATTAGCCACAGCATTCCTAATTTTCATTTGACTGGTCTTTAATATCTGAAATATATCCATGAGTATACAAGGCAGACATATATAAAGGGACTTGAAGAATATGCTTTCAATAAGAAAGGAAAAGATAAATATTACCAATACTGATTGATGTATACAAGTTTGTTAACTCCACTGGACAATGTATGAATCTGATGACACCTCATTGGTGACGACACTTGAGCTCCCGGTTTCACATCACCACGCAATGCCCTTTGAGAGAGAAAAGATTTTACTTGTTGAGAGAATAATGAAGAGCGAGTGAAGCACCTAAAAAGAGGAACAACATAACAAGTGGCTTCCTAAGTGCTAGCTGGATCATTCACGTGGGAATGGTCAGAGAATTCACGATATGGGATATTGCGATTGATATAATTGAAGTCATTAAGGAAATGGTTGAAAGCTGAATCGAAAGAGTGAGTGTATAACATGAAGGAAAAATTGGATGTCGATGCGGCACAGGTGTGATGGGTTGAATAACCTCTTCTTCTGTCCAACTTTCCTTGAAGAAAAAAAAAAAGTGAACAAAAGCCGCAGATAATATGTTTAGAATCCCCGAGAAAGCTCAAATAATTGCTTGTTTCATGCTGAGATGTGTATAGGAACTTGATGAAAGCCGCACGGAGAGAGCAGCGTGCTATCCACAAAGGACAGGCTTGGAGGGAGGTAGGCTCGTTCTTATCCACCTCAAACCACTTTGCAGCTCCTTAAGCGCCAATGGGAAAAACAGTAAGATTTGGAGGAGATAAAGGCAACGTTTCCCCCGACAGAAAATGCTTTGTACAAAGCACGCACCGAAGGTCCCAAAGAGCAAAGAAGTGTCTTTTTGAAAAATTTGAATAAATATTTATCTTGAACTAAAGCCGGCAATCTTTTCAAACCACGGCTCAATTTCATTTTACAATTTCCCACATTTACCGAATGATTACTTTGAAGAGCGAATGATGGACATCCATGAGATGGCCAAAGTACATCAGATGTATTATTATTTGCAAAGTGTCGTCATCATTGTTTGTACAAAATAAAATTCTGGGTAGTCAGTGGAATTGTGCAGATGCACGGCGACCACGCAGGAATGATGACAGTTTTCTTTTCAATCTCTGTTGTAAATGTGAGCCAGCTTGCGTTGTGGTTGATCAGAAAGGTAATAAGGTCAAGTTATTTATTGCAGACACTACAGTGCGCAGTTGAAGCGACCAACGAATATGGTGCAAAGAAACTTGTAATACGCCATCTGCAGATGAAGTGAAGATGTACATGTACGTCCATCGGTCACTCGTCCTCGTTTGACTACAGCTACTGTAGCATCTGAAATAATTATTAGGTGACCTTCCTTTCCGATATGGGAATATACAGGGTGGCACATGGAAATCCAGAGCACCCATCTTGAACAGAGACCGAGAGAAGCTGCTGGTGGACATGTTTGAGCGATATAGATGCCATCCATAGCAGGGCATCAGAGGGCGAACCACTGCGGTAAACCGATACGCGCAGTATCGATCAGCAGTGTGGGAACACACGTTGAAGACAGACAGGTGTGTGTTTGCGGGAGGATTTTCGCTGGGTTTTAAAGACACGATCAGGCCTAAAAGGGAGCGATAACACCTTTTGTTTCGTGGAAGCCAAAACAAAAACACTTTCAGAGGTTTAGCCGGGCAGGGCAAGAGTGACACTTTAAGAGGTAAGGCCAGCTCAGTTAGGCAAGTCTCATTTGTCTTGCTCAGCTTGCAAGCTTTGCTGCCGTTTTATGCCCAACACATCCATGTCTGAGCACTGCCCCGTCTGCATTACATATCTGCAACAGTGAATAGTGACTCTTGACCCCAATGGCAACTCAGATTAAATTTCGTTTACATTGACAATGGAAGGAAATGACAATATGAGGTGTCAGCATATAGGATGAGGGTGCACATGTTGAGCAGGTTGAAAATTGAATGGAAATTTATTTGCACATTATCTGTGTATCACAGCTAATATAATTGGTGTTTGGTGTTCAAAATACATGCTTTCAGTTCAGTATTCTCCATCAAAGTGAGAGAAATTTCCATTAATCATCCAGTTTGGTAACTAATGTCAACCAGATTGTAGCCAAACAATCTTAAAACAAAAAGTTAATTTTAAAAAGTTTTTGAAGGGGCCAAACATAACTGAAGCAAACAAAGACAATACATTTATTATCACTAGACCAATTTTTTTTAAAACATTAATTTTTTTCAATAGCTCATAGCAGAGCTTGTGTATAATATACCACACGCACAACAAGGATATTAGGGGCCATCAGTGTTTACGACTCCAACTACTACTAGAACTTAGTTTTAATGGCCTCAATTATTCCCACCTTCTTGGAATCGGCCAAGGAACGTTTTTGACCCAAGTCTTTCACGAACAAGCTGGCCACGCCGGTTGTTCAATTGTGGGAAAGATAAGTCATTTATTCAGCATGCTGGTGATAACTCGCCGACTCTTCATGAAAGACACCGTGAGATCTTTAGTCAACCAGAAAACGATGCTCGGAAGAGGAGACCTCTGGCTTAATGTCCTTGCGATGGACGGCATACAGATTGATGCCTCGTCCTGCCTGCGAAACACCAGGGTGACAGTTTACAGCTGGGTCGATATTCAAAACCAGGATAGACAGGAGGCATACTCGCCATCTGCAGATGGTGTCGCTTGCAAGCATCATCCCAGCAAGCTGGTACTCACTTTGCCAACCTCACAAGGTGAGTGTGCTCGAAGGTGAGTGCGCATAAGTCTTGGTTATCTTGCCAGCTCAATAAGACATCGGTGCACTTTTATATAAATTACATGGATGTTGGCTGACCACGTACAAATCAACACAGCGTATGGAATTAAAACCTGGAATCTCAGCATTGTGAGCTAACAACTAGGGGTGATCACGTGCTTCGTTGTTTGACTTATAAGGTCAATCAACAAAAAAGAAAAAAAACAAACTCTCAAACAACTTTCAGTTAATATTTCCAACTTATATCGTCGACTACAAACTTACTGCCAAACCTTTGTGTATGTTGGAAAAAAAACATTTCCTTTTGGCCTGGATAGCTCTCCCATCTGAGCACTTCCTTCAGGACCCAGCGAGTCCGGGTTCAAATTGTATAAACCATTTATTCGTCTGTTGTTTTTTTTTCTCATAATGCCATTGTATAACTTTTGTTATAATGTTGTCCAATGATAATTGTCCTTGTCCTAAATGTCGTTTATGCACAAGCTCCCCCTCTGAGCTTTAGACATAATTAATTACTTGAAGTCAGGAATTTTTTTCATTATAAAGTATGATTATAGAAACGAACTGACTCTTCCTTGGTTTGTGAAGGAACGACTTGAAAAGGCAGAGTTTCCTTGGTTTGCGTGATGTGACACGTTGGATTAAAATCAAGTTTGTTTACCTTGACTCAAGACTTTAATAAACGTTTCTCTGGAAGTCGCTGCTTTTGGATAAAAATGGTGACATTATCAGCTTTCTTGTAGATCAAATGTAATGAAGGCATGCCTTGTTGTTGATGCCAGAAAAAGGAACCCATCCATTGGGACCATAATCTGAACAGAGTGTTGGTGCTGCCAAAGCAGTCTCCTGGGCTATTGGGCACAATCCGAGACAGGTCACCACTCCAACGCAGGATGCTCAATCATCCCAGCAAGCTAGTACTCACTTTGCCAACCTCACAAGGATGACAGGCTGAGTCAACCCCACCTGGTATTAACTCAGCAGCCAAGCAGGATTTGGAAATCAGGATCCTAGGATCCCAAGCCCACCACCCTAAGCATTCAGCCAACACCAAGCATAGAGAAAGGACTATTATTTTGATAATAATGATAATAATATCATATTAAGAGCCTTAAAAACGAATTTGAGCATATTCTTGTGAACCCTTCTCAATGAGAAAGTATCAGGTCATTATAATTCACAACAGCCAACCTGAAAGCTATGTGTTCTTCAAAGGCCAAAAGTTAAACATAACTACGTTTACACAGATTCTTCCGCTACAGTTTTGCTTGGCAGTTCATATGCTCCATGTGGGGTGTAAGAGTATAATGTCACTTCATATGGGGTAGAGTATAATGTCACTTTGAGGCAGCCCAGGCGCAGTGCACCGCTCTTCAGCGTATCTGCTCGGGTGGCCCAAGATGAGATGGTTTGCGTGTTTTTTTTCTTTCTGAGATGCCAGCAGCTTATGGAGGAGCCACGAGAGGTGCCAGCTATGGCAGCATGACCAAAGAGTCGAGGGAATCCATCGCTGGTTATCTTCATGATATGTGAGCCATACGTGAGTGCACAATAAGGATCCCTTTCAGCAGCAGCTCTAAAGGACTTCTCTGTCTTCTCACTGACTGATGAGATTTTATAATGATATTAATAATGATGTTAATATGACTTCTCTTTAAAGGAACCTAAGGCAGGAGGCCAGCTGGCCCATCAAGCCTGCACAATGGTTGCCAATCTATGGTTGTTTTCCATGCTCTATCATTTTTAAATACCGTGCATCAAGCAAGAAAGCAAGTAGCACATACCATTTCTTTGGTATCAGTCGGCTGGGATTCTAACTGCCGACCTCCCAAACTCAGAGTAGATGCTCTAACAATAATGCCACAAAGTCTGGTTCATTTTGTGTTGGTTTGTCATTTTTATTTTACAGAGACGGAATATTTATGAGTATGCCTCCATCGAAAAATAAATCCTTCATGTTTGTGATTCATCGGTCACGATAGCTTACTCTCGAGTCTGGGCAATCAGGTGCATCAGGGGTTCACACTTGTAGCTCATGTACGACTTCCTGGGAGGGATGTTCAATAGCTTCCACGGTAGACCAAGGAAAGGCAACATTGTAAAAATAAATAAATAAATCATCACATAAGTAAAGATGATTGTTAAGTAAATGTGTCAATATATATATCTATATCTATATATATATATTGTTGCGGCTGGGGGTCGGGGTGAGAAGACCATAAGGGGGGGGGAGCTATCTCAGGTTCCCTCCAGACTCCGGAATCGCAGGCTGTCGCACACAGATAACTCCGTGATGCGGCGGTTCGCTAAGCGACCGTGAAGCCAATAACTCAACCACGTGACCTAGGGTCCTCCGTGTAAACCGGTTACCTAATTAATCATGTGACCTAATTATCGGAGGACACACCCTCGGTACGCCTTGTCTGAACCAGGTCAGATGCAGCCGAGCGACACTGCCAAGGACCTATAGGCTAAAAGAACGGATCGTTGGGAATAAAGTCCAGGATAGGCTAGGATACGGCCATGCTGGTTCAATGAAAGAAAAGACAAAACGAGCTGGACAAACGACAAACAAAAAACGACAAAAAAGACAAAAAAAAAACATCAAACAAAAAAGAAAAACGAGACAAAAGAAAAGACAAACGAGCTGGGACCATTTCTACACAATCATTTATTCAGAGGCAGGCGAGGAAAAACATGTGGTACAGGGAATGTCGTTTATTGTTGTATGCAAAGCAGGGATAGAAAGAAATGTGTGGTGCGACAAGAAAACAAGCAACTTACAAAGCAGACACAGAGCAGACTTATATCTTCTGCCAATATATACTAATATATCTTCTACAATCTTAACTTAAAGTTAGGACTGGCGCCATTACACACACACACAAACAACACACACACACACACACACACACACACACACACACACACACACACACACACAACCCAATAAAGAGGAATTAATTGGAAGAAAGGAGAGGAGATGAGGCTAACGGTCTCGTCATACCTTGCACGGTGGCCGACCACGCTAACCAGTACGTTTTGAGGGGACACTCCACTGAACGATCCCTCCTTGAGAGTTGGCGCGTCGTCTCCTGCCTGGTTACAGTGCCGCACAGCGCGTGCGATCCATGAGAAAGGGTGAGGCCATCTGGCGTGAGGGAGACTTCAGGTGAAGCCAGGTAAGTGGGTTGTCCAGCGGCGAGAGGAAGGCGGGTGGGTGGAGCCAGTAGCAGAGGCAGGCAGAGAAGGGTGGGCAACAGGCGCAGGCAGAGATCGATCCAAGGCCAGACAAAGAGGAAGAGGCCGACTCCGGACGGCCTCGCGATTCGTCCTTTATAGGTCCGGCGTGCAGGGTGGGGGCGACGACCCAGAGCGATGCGTGGTCACCCGAATTGGGCACTCCCATTGGACCCCGCCACCGTGCGACCCGGCCGCCACGGCCGGAAGCGGCCTTATTTTACATCCGGCGAGACATCGCCGAGCTGTGGAATTGTCTTGCTCTGAACACTGCGACATGAACCACCCCGTACCGAACTCCTGGGCCGTGCTCCGGCGACTGGCCAAGGGCCGCGTCAATGTGGTCAATGCACTTGTTCCGCCCATACAGCATGCAGCCCGAGCGATCCGGGCCATACAGCATGCCTCTACTTGGTGGCAGCTGCATCAAGGCAGAGGTGCAGGAAGATATTGGTGGCCGAGGTGGCGAGCAAAGGTCGATGGTAAGATGCCATTGTAATCTTCGCGCAGACCCGATTGAAGAGGTGCGCTATGCGTGCCCCGTACAGTGCGATGGTAAATATCACGGGGCTGCATGCGGGTCCGCTATCATGCATGCAGTTATTTATCACAGTGGTGATCCTCACAGGCGGCTGCCTGAGCGTGGTGCTGACCCCGAGCTGTGTCATGGATTGAAGGAAAGGATTGGATATAATTATTAGATGCAGATTTGGATTGAAAAGAGTGTGCCACGCTCGTCCTGTACAGCGTTGGGATGTAATGTATGGTTCTATTATTCCCTTAGATACCGTATTCTTGCAGCGGAGGATTTTTCCATCATGTGGTTGATGCTTCTTCTGGCCTCCGTGAGGACATTCTTACGTACCATGCGCGGCGGCTTTGCTGATGGAAGAAAGGAAGAAAGAGATATAATCAGACCTAACTATGGAACCCACACAACCCACTTCATCCCATTTGACCCATTAGACATGAGGGAAAGGCCAAATTATCAGACCAAATGTTACATGTGTTCACATATCCAACCACATGCTATCACCACACCTGTTTCTTTCACTTCAACCACCTTAAAACAAATTAATATTGGATATGTCGAGTTGTAAGGGAAGAACCAAACCATGCATGTAACGTGCTGATATCACTAACGATAGGATAGCAGGGAACACTATGAGGTGGAGGGGAGGGAAGTGCAGGGTTAAAATTACAATGAGACAAACAAGGTTAATTATGGAAAGAACATCGACCGATGTGAGATGGATAAATTGTTGGGTGTGATTTTAATAATCATGTAAATTTGAATGGTAAACTAACACAAAAGAGAAAGGTAACAATACAGGTAAATTGTTTATTGATCCCATGATATTTCACGACACTGTGTCATCGAATAATTTTGTGACGACGCAGCGCTGTACTATAAGGTGAAGTGTCGTGTTTTAACTTAATTACTTCCACCACCGAAGGTGAAGGAGGTTATGTTTTCACCACTTTTTGTCTTCTTGTTTGTTTGCAGGATATCTCATAAAGTTGTGGACAGATCCGGATGAAATTTTGTGGACAGGTTCGGTCGTGTGACAAGGATGAACGGATTCGACTACGAGAATTTTTTAAGTGATTCTTCACCTTTGAGAGATGGGGCCAAAAACGATATATCGCATATCTCAAAAATGTATTGGGCCCGATATTTTACAGTGGATCAGGCATTGCGTAGCGGAGGTATGCACTCTACCGAGTGCCCTTATAGTTTATACAGTATACAGTACAGTACACTGCAAGTATAGATCAAGTGATATTTCTGGTCTTGTTACTAGTTTATCTTAGTTTAACAGCTTTTGGAAGATGCTGATGATACTTTGGAACTTTTTTACATGTGTTATTTGATATCCATATTGTGTATGATATATTTAATACTTTACCTTGTTAACATCGACAATACACCTGTGCTTAACAAAAATGAGGTCAAGTGGATGGAGAAGAGTTAAGAGAGGGTAGTATTTTGTCAAATTGCTGAATAATTGTATTTATACACGTGTGTAATGGCAAGACACTTTTCCCCTCCCTGGCCAAACACCAAGTATACTCATTTGATACATGTAACACTGTGTAATGAACATGTCTTGTGCCATGCATGTAACATGAAAAGTAGGTGAGTTAAATAAGTTTTCATAATCCAAGTAGTGAACCAACACACAAGGAGATATGATTGAGATGTTTAAGATAATGAAAGGTATAAATAAAATAAGTACAGATTAATTATTCAGTAGAGTCGACAGCGATAGGACCAGGGGCCATAGCCTGAGAGTAAAGAAGAGGAGAGTTAAGATGGTAGTAAGGGAGGGGTCTTTTACTGAGAGAGTGGATAATGCATGGAATGGTCTCCCTGCAAAGGTAGTGACAGCAGAAACGGGAGATAAGTTTAAATTGGAATTAGATAGGTACCTGGAAGTATTAGAGATGGAGGGGTCGAGGGATGTTGGCAGGACTTTTAGGGAGCTTGAACATTGATGGGTGATTGTATGCATGTGTATGGAGTGTTGTTAGTGGGGGTCTCATCAATTGGTTGATGTTGTGTGTTTTTTACCCAAGCCCATGCCTCCTCCTATGGGGAAGAAAAAAAATCCAAAAAAAACCACAAAAAAACACTTTATATAAAAAAAAATTTTTAAAAACATTTTGCATTTTTCTTATTTTTGATCTGGTGTTGATAAATTAGTGTGGTGCTGATGTGGTGCAGGCATGATGGACTTAATGGCCTCCACCAGTGTCTAATTTCCTTGTGTTTCCTTGTGTGTCTTCAGAGGGTGTGATTGGACGCGCGTGGGGGCAGAGTCGCGTGCACCTGAATGCGTATCCCTGAACACGCATATCTGAACTCTCACATCTAAACCTACGCACCTGAATGCATTATCATGGCAGAACCCAATCAACATGAATGCGCACCTCAATGTGTTATCGCTCCAGAGACCTACACACCAGAATCCTTGTACCTGAACGATTTATTGGGGCAGAGCCCTCGCACCTGAATGAGCTATCGTGGCTGGCATAACCCCACGCACCTCGATGTGCACACCTGGATATGCGAACTTGAATGAGTTATTGCGGGAGAACCTGATCCCATGCACCTGAACCCACGTACCTGAATCTGTGCACCTGATTGGGTTATCATGACAAAACCTTGTGCACCTGAACCCACACACCTTACTTAATCCGTGCACCTGAACCCATGGCCCTTACACCTGAATGCACGCACCTGAATGCGTTATCACGGCAGAACCTTGCACACCTGAATTCGCATGCCTGACCCCATGAACCTGAACCCATGTACCTGAATCCGTACACCTGAATGCATTATCACGGCAGAACCTTGCGCACCTAAACCCACACACCTGAATCCGTGCACGTGAACCCATGGCTCACGCACCTGAACGCATGCACCTGAATACACACATTTGAATCCATGCACCTGAACCCCTGAATGTATGCACCTGAATGCGTTATCATGGCAGAACCTTGCATACCTGAATCCATGTGTCTGAACCCACACACCTGAATCCATGCACCTGAACCCATTGCCCATGCACCAGAATGCGTTATCACGGCAGAAGTTTGCGCACCTGAACCTGCGCACTCGAATGCGTTATCACAGCAGAACCTTGCACACCTGAACCCGCGCACCCGAACACGTTATCGCAGCAGAGCCCCGCTCTCGTGAATGCACGTTATCGTGCGGATCGAAGCCAAAGCGGAGCCCGCAAGGGGGCAAATCCCGGCAGCAAAGTGACGAGAAGGCACAACAAACAGGCTTTAAAAACACACAGCGACAGAAGGTGGATCCAGTTACAGTAGAAGAGAGACGACGGGCAGCGGTGAAATAATGAAGTGCATTCAGAGACGGACTAAGTCGATGACAGCGTTGATGGAGAGCAAAAGCAAGAGCACTTCTTATAATAATACTTCTGGGGCAGTGAGGCAGCTAAAAGTACCTTTGAAGGTTGGCCACGTGACCACAACTGGCACTTCGTATCAGACACAGATTCCAGAGGGATAGCATTTCTGGGCTTTTCGTCGGGTCGGTGTTGGAAAGTTTGTTCATTTGCGTTTAGTCTCAATAAGAACATCTGGAGTAACTTTCTTGCAGTATCTTGTTAGTACACGAGGAAGCTTTTCTTGGGATATTTTCCAATTCAAAACAACGTACATGTGAAGCTTTTCCAAGTCGGTGATATAGCTAGGGAAATGATTCGAAAAAACAC
Organism: Eptatretus atami; assembly: GCA_035128595.1. NCBI lineage: Eukaryota > Metazoa > Chordata > Myxini > Myxiniformes > Myxinidae > Eptatretus > Eptatretus atami. The sequence continues at coordinate 68,798,588 of CM068963.1, read as the reverse complement.
AATTTGATTTGATTTTTTTTAAAGTTTGGAGACATCATGTCTCGCCTGGTTCGAATCCTGCCCGAGCTATAAATTGTCATCCTGGTTTTTCGCAATCAGGGTTAGCCATCAATAAGTGCACCGTCCATCGGATGAATGTTAAACTGGGCGTCCCGTCTGCCAGCATTAGCGAGTTGAGGTTAAAGATCTCACGATGGCCTTTGTGAATAGGAGGTGAGCTATCCCCAGCACCCCGAACAAATTCCAAATTCCTGTAGCCTCAGTCGAATATCCTGTGTTGGATAGTGACAACTCGTCCGGGATTGGAACCCTTGCCAAATAAACGATTTATTTTAAATCATGATGGTAACAGTGAGACGAACCAGGTTCATCAATGATTATGAAAAAAAACCCATAATAATATGCTTATTACATTGTAGGCAATGGATCTCTAACAATTTTCATACGTTGAATATATTTTTTAATTGGTCTTAAAGATTTACTTTACAAGCCTTCCTTGTGCACGTCTGGAGATGAAACACAAAATGTGTTTTGGAATACCTACCTTAACAGGGGTTAAAAGTCGTCTGTTCTTCATAGGTTGTGTACATGGTTGGTCGATTATCAAAAACCGTACTCCTGCCTAAGGATTTATTTCAAACATCCCTGAACAATTCCGTTTAAACATCTAAAACTTACAGTTTGTGATGTGTGTGTGTATGTTTGTGTGTGAATACATACATATATGTATATATATATATATATATATATATATATATATATGTATGTTATAGTATGGTTCTGCAAAACCGGCACTCCCCCGAGGCAACATATAGCGGGTTCCCGAGATAGTTATGTCATTAGTATTCGTTCCAGGTCATCCTTCCCTTATGTTAGTAGTGGAGCAAATAAGTGTGATTTTTTGGCAGAATTGTTCAAATGGTGATACAAGCATGAAATTTGGCTAGAAGTTCTTCAGGGTCACTCTGCAAGAAAAAAGTGCTCGTCACGTGGATTTTCAACATGGTGGCCATTTTTTCCAAGATCGCCGCCAGGGTATGAAAAAAACAACTTTAAACCATAAAAATCGCCAGAGATGTCGGATTTATTTCATCTTGATGTCGACTTATAGGTTTTTGTCCTTGCTAGAGCTGATTCTTGAGTGTATTGATCGATTTCATGAACCAATAAATCAATTTTAGGACTTACGTAACAATAAAGAAGTCAAATGACAACTATTGTGCAGGCTTCAAATACAAGTAAATTGGTTCTCATCGCGTTATAGACGGGGACGGTTAGAATTGTTGGAAATCTTGAACAGAGCTCGTATTTTAATTGCTCAAAATAGTTATTGCCCCTCC
>CM068963.1:68770027-68796581 GCA_035128595.1 Eptatretus atami | reverse complement strand
GGGACCATAATCTGAACAGATTGTGTTGGTGCTGCCAAAGCAGTCTCCTGGGCTATTGGGCACAATCCGAGACAGGTCACCACTCCAACGCAGGATGCTCAATCATCCAGCAAGCTAGTACTCACTTTGCCACCTCACAAGGTGACAGGCTGAGTCAACCCCACCTGGTATTAACTCAGCAGCCAAGCAGGATTTGGAAATCAGGATCCTAGGATCCCAAGCCCACCACCCTAAGCATTCAGCCAACACCAAGCATAGAGAAAGGACTATTATTTTTGATAATAATGATAATAATATCATATTAAGAGCCTTAAAAACGAATTTGAGCATATTCTTGTGAACCCTTCTCAATGAGAAAGTATCAGGTCATTATAATTCAACAACAGCCAACCTGAAAGCTATGTGTTCTTCAAAGGCCAAAAGTTAAACATAACTACGTTTACACAGATTCTTCCGCTACAGTTTGCTTGGCAGTTCATATGCTCCATGTGGGGTGTAAGAGTATAATGTCACTTCATTAATGGGGTGGGAGAGTATAATGTTTACTTGAGGCAGCCAGGCGCAGTGCACGCTCTTCAGCGTATCTGCTCGGGTGGCCCAAGATGAGATGGTTGCGTGTTTTTTTTCTTTCTGAGATGCCAGCAGCTTATGGAGGAGCCACGAGAGTGCCAGCTATGGCAGCATGACCAAAGAGTCGAGGGAATCCATCGCTGGTTATCTTCATGATATGTGAGCCATACGTGAGTGCACAATAAGGATCCCTTTCAGCAGCAAGCTCTAAGGACTTCTCTGTCTTCTCACTGACTGATGAGATTTTATAATGATATTAATAATGATGTTAATATTGACTTCTCTTAAGGAACCTAAGGCAGGAGGCAGCTGGCCCATCAAGCCTGCACAATGGTTGCCAATCTATGGTTGTTTTCCATGCTCTATCATTTTTAAATACCGTGCATCAAGCAGAAAGCAAGTAGCACATACCATTTCGTTTTGGTATCAGTCGGCTGGGATTCTACTGCCGACCTCCCAAACTCAGAGTAGATGCTCTAACAATAATGCCACAAAGTCTGGTTCATTTTGTGTTGGTTTGTCATTTTTATTTTACAGAGAGGAATATTTATGAGTATGCCTCCATCGAAAAATAATCCTTCATGTTGTGATTCATCGGTCACGATAGCTTACTCTCGAGGTCTGGGCAATCAGGTGCATCAGGGGTTCACACTTGTAGCTCATGTGACGACTTCCTGGGGAGGGTTGTTCAATAGCTTCGCACGTAGACCAAGGAAAGGCAACATTGTAAAAAAATATAATAAATAATCATCACATAAGTAAAGATGATGTTAAGTTAAATGTGTTCAATAATATATATCTATATCTATATTATATATATTGTTGCTGGCTGGGGTAGGGTGAGAAGACCATAAGGGGGGGGGAGCTATCTCAGGTTCCCTCCAGATCCGGAATCGCAGGCTGTCGCCACACATGATAACTCCTGTGATTGCGGCGGTTCGCTAAGCGACCGTGAAGCCAATAACTCAACCACGTGACCTAGGGTCCTCCGTGTAACCGGTTACCTAATTAATCATGTGACCTAATTATCGGAGGACACACTCTCGGTACGCCTTGGCTGAACCAGGTCATGCAGCCGAGCGACACTGCCAAGGACGTATAGGCTAAAAGAACGGATCGTTGGGAATAAAGTCCAGGATAGGCTAGGATACGGACCATGCTGGTTCAATGAAGAGAAAAGACAAAACGAGCTGGGACAAACGACAAAACAAAAAACGACAAAAAAGACAAAAAAAAACATCAAACAAAAAAGAAAACGAGACAAAAGAAAGACAAACGAGCGGGACCATTTCTACACAATCATTTATTCAGAGGCAGGCGAGGAAAAACATGTGGTACAGGGAATGTCGTTTATTGTTGTATGCAAAGCAGGGATAGAAAGAAATGTGTGGTTGCGACAAGAAAACAAGCAACTTACAAAGCAGACCAGAGCAGACTTATATCTTCTGCCAATAATACTAATATATCTTCTATCAATCTTAACTTAAAGTTAGGACTGGCGCCATTACCACACACACAACACACACACACACACACACACACACACACACACACCACACACACACACAACCCATAAAGAGGAATTAATTGGAAGAAAGGAGAGGAGATGAGGCTAACGGTCTCGTCATACCTTGCCACGGTTGGCCGACCACGCTAACCAGTACGTTTTGAGGGGACACTCCACTGAACGATCCCTCCTTGAGAGTTGGCGCGTCGTCTCCCTGCCTGGTTACAGTGCCGGCACAGCGCGTGCGATCCATGAGAAAGGTGGAGGCCATCTGGCGTGAGGGAGGACTTCAGGTGAAGCCAGGTAAGTGGGTTGTCCAGCGGCGAGAGGAGGCGGGTGGGTGGAGCCAGTAGCGAGAGGCAGGCAGAGAAGGTGGGGCAACAGGCGCAGGCAGAGATCGATCCAAGGCCAGACAAAGAGGAAGAGGCCGACTCCGGACGGCCTCGCGATTCGTCCTTTATAGGTCCGGGTGCAGGGTGGGGGCGACGACCCAGAGCGATTTGCGTGGTCAACCGAATTGGGCACTCCATTGGACCCCGCCACCGTGCGACCCGGCCGCCACGGCCGGAGCGGCCTTATTTTACATCGCGGCGAGACATCGCCGAGCTGTGGAATTGTCTTGCTCTGAACACTGCGACATGAACCACCCCGTCCGAACTCCTGGGCCGTGCTCCGGCGACTGGCCAAGGGCCGCCGTCAATGTGGGTCAATGCACTTGTTCCGCCCATACAGCATGCAGCCCGAGCGATCGGGCCATACAGCATGCCTCTACTTGGTGGCAGCTGCATCAAGGCAGAGTGCAGGAAGATATTGGTGGCCGAGGTGGCAGCAAAGGTCGATGTAAGATGCCATTGTAATCTTCGCGCAGACCCGATTGAAGAGGTGCGCTATGCTGCCCCTACAGTGCGATGGTAAATATCACGGGCTGCATGCGGGTCCGCTATCATGCATGCAGTTATTATCACAGTGGTGATCCTCACAGCGGCTGCCTGAGCGTGGTGCTGACCCGAGCTGTGTCATGGATTGAAGGAAAGGATTGGATTATAATTATTAGATGCAGATTTGGATTGAAAAGAGTGGCCCGCTCGTCCTGTACAGCGTTGCGATGTAATGTATGTGTTCTATATTCCCTTAGATACCGTATTCTGCAGCGGAGGATTTTTCCATCATGTGGTTGATGCTTCTTCTGGCCTCCGTGAGGACATTCTTACGTACCATGCGCGGCGGCTTTGCTGATGGAAGAAAGAAGAAAGAGATTATAATCAGACCTAACTATGGAACCCACACAACCCACTTCATCCCATTTGACCCATTAGACATGAGGGAAAGCCAAATTATCAGACAAATGTTACATGTGTTCACATATCCAACCACATGCTATCACCACACCTGTTTCTTTCACTTCAACCACCTTAAAACAAATTAATATTGGATATGTCGAGTTGTAAGGGAAGAACCAAACCATGCATGTAACGTGCTGATATCACTAACGATAGGATAGCAGGGAACACTATGAGGTGGAGGGGAGGAAGTGCAGGGTTAAATTACAATGAGACAAACAAGGTTAATTATGGAAAGAACATCGACCGATGTGAGATGATAAATTGTTGGGTGTGATTTAATAATCATGTAAATTTGAATGGTAAACTAACACACAAAGAGAAGGTAACAATACAGGTAAATTGGTTATTGATCCCATGATATTTTCACGACACTGTGTCATCGAATAATTTTGTGACGACGCAGCGCTGTACTATAAGTGAAGTGTGTGTTTAACTTAATTACTTCCACCACCGAAGGTGAAGGAGGTATGTTTTCACCACTTTTTGTCTTCTGTTGTTTTGCAGGATATCTCATAAAGTTGTGGACAGATCCGGATGAAATTTTGTGGACAGGTTCGTCGTGTGACAAGGATGAACGGATTCGACTACGGAATTTTTAAGTGATTCTTCACCTTTGAGAGATGGGGCCAAAAACGATATACGCATATCTCAAAAATGTATTGGCCCGATATTTTTACAGTGGATCAGGCATTGCGTAGCGGAGGTATGCACTCTACCGAGTGCCCTTATAGTTTATACAGTATACAGTACAGTACACTGCAAGTATAGATCAAGTGATATTTCTGGTCTTGTTACTAGTTTTATCTTAGTTTAACAGCTTTTGGAAGATGCTGATGATACTTTGGAACTTTTTTACATGTGTTATTTGATATCCATATTGTGTATGATATATTTATATACTTTACCTTGTTAACATCGACAATACACCTGTGCTTAACAAAAATGAGGTCAAGTGGATGGAGAAGAGTTAAGAGAGGGTATATTTGTCAAATTGCTGAATAATTGTATTTATACACGTGTGTAATGGCAAGACACTTTTCCCCTCCCTGGCCAAACACCAAGTATACTCATTTGATACATGTAACACTGTGTAATGAACATGTCTTGTGCCATGCATGTAACATGAAAAGTAGGTGAGTTAAATAAGTTTCAAATCCAAGTAGTGAACCAACACACAAGGAGATATGATTGAGATGTTTAAGATAATGAAGGTATAAATAAAATAAGTACAGATTAATTATTCAGTAGAGTCGACAGCGATAGGACCAGGGGCCATAGCCTGAGAGTAAAGAAGAGGAGAGTTAAGATGGTAGTAAGGGAGGGGTCTTTTTACTGAGAGAGTGGATAATGCATGGAATGGTCTCCCTGCAAAGGTAGTGACAGCAGAAACGGAGATAAGTTTAAATGGAATTAGATAGGTACCTGGAAGTATTAGAGATGGAGGGGTCGAGGGATGTTGGCAGACTTTTAGGGAGCTTGAACATTGATGGGTGATTGTATGCATGTGTATGGAGTGTTGTTAGTGGGGTCTCATCAATTGGTTGATGTGTGTGTTTTTTTACCCAAGCCCATGCCTCCTCCTATGGGAAGAAAAAAAATCCAAAAAAAACCACAAAAAAACACTTTATATATAAAAAAATTTTTAAAAACATTTTGCATTTTTCTTATTTTTGATCTGGTGTTGATAAATTAGTGTGGTGCTGATGTGGTGCAGGCATGATGGACTTAATGGCCTCCACCAGTGTCTAATTTCCTTGTGTTTCCTTGTGTGTCTTCAGAGGGTGTGATTGACGCGCGTGGGGGCAGAGTCGCGTGCACCTGAATGCGTATCCTGAACACGCATATCTGAACTCTCACATCTAAACCTACGCACCTGAATGCATTATCATGGCAGAACCCAATCAACATGAATGCGCACCTCAATGTGTTATCGCTCCAGAGACCTACCACACAGAATCCTTGTACCTGAACGATTTATTGGGGCAGACCCTCGCACCTGAATGAGCTATCGTGGCTGGCATAACCCCACGCACCTCGATGTGCACACCTGGATATGCGAACTTGATGAGTTATTGCGGGAGAACCTGATCCCATGCACCTGAACCCACGTACCTGAATCTGTGCACCTGATTGGGTTATCATGACAAAACCTTGTGCACCTGAACCCACACACCTTACTTAATCCGTGCACCTGAACCCATGGCCCTTACACCTGAATGCACGCACCTGAATGCGTTATCACGGCAGAACCTTGCACACCTGAATTCGCATGCCTGACCCATGAACCTGAACCCATGTACCTGAATCCGTACACCTGAATGCATTATCACGGCAGAACCTTGCGCACCTAAACCCACACACCTGAATCCGTGCACGTGAACCCATGGCTCACGCACCTGAACGCATGCACCTGAATACACATACATTGAATCCATGCACCTGAACCCCTGAATGTATGCACCTGAATGCGTTATCATGGCAGAACCTTGCATACCTGAATCCATGTTTCTGAACCCACACACCTGAATCATGCACCTGAACCCATTGCCCATGCACCAGAATGCGTTTATCACGGCAGAAGTTTGCGCACCTGAACCTGCGCACTCGAATGCGTTATCACAGCAGAACCTTGCACACCTGAACCCGCGCACCCGAACACGTTATCGCAGCAGAGCCCCGCTCTCGTGAATGCACGTTATCGTGCGGATCGAAGCCAAAGCGGAGCCCGCAAGGGGGCAAATCCCGGCAGCAAAGTGACGAGAAGGCACAACAAACAGGCTTTAAAAAACACACAGCGACAGAAGGTGGATCCAGTTACAGTAGAAGAGAGACGACGGGCAGCGGTGAAATAATGAAGTGCATTCAGAGACGGACTAAGTCGATGACAGCGTTGATGGAGAGCAAAAGCAAGAGCACTTCTTATAATAATACTTCTGGGGCAGTGAGGCAGCTAAAAAGTACCTTTAAGGTTGCCACGTGACACAACTGGCACTTCGTATCAGACACAGATTCCAGAGGGATAGCATTTCTGGGCTTTTCGTCGGGTCGGTGTTGGAAAGTTTGTTCATTTGCGTTTAGTCTCAATAAGAACATCTGGGTAACTTTCTTGCAGTATCTTGTTAGTACACGAGGAAGCTTTCTTGGGATATTTTCCAATTCAAAACAACGTACATGTGAAGCTTTTCCAAGTCGGTGATATAGCTAGGAAACTGATTCGAAAAAACACAATTGATTTGATTTTTTTTAAAGTTTGGAGACATCATGTCTCGCCTGGTTCGAATCCTGCCGAGCTATAAATTGTCATCCCTGGTTTTCGCAATCAGGGTTAGCCATCAATAAGTGCACCGTCCATCGGATGAATGTTAAACTGGGCGTCCCGTCTGCCAGCATTAGCGAGTTGAGGTAAAGATCTCACGATGGCCTTTGTGAATAGGAGGTGAGCTATCCCCAGCACCCCGAACAAATTCCAAATTCCTGTAGCCTCAGTCGAATATCCTGTGTTTGGATAGTGACAATCGTCCGGGATGGAACCCTTGCCAAATAAACGATTATTTAAATCATGATGGTAACATGAGACGAACCAGGTTCATCAATGATTATGAAATAAAAACCCATAATAATATGCTTATTACATTGTAGGCAATGGATCTCTAACAATTTTCATACGTTGAATATATTTTTTTAATTGGTCTTAAAGATTTACTTTACAAGCCTTCCTTGTGCACGTCTGGAGATGAAACACAAAATGTGTTTTGGAATACCTACCTTAACAGGGGTTAAAAGTCGTCTGTTCTTCATAGGTTGTGTACATGGTTGGTCGATTATCAAAAACCGTACTCCTGCCTAAGGATTTATTTCAAACATCCCTGAACAATTCCGTTTAAACATCTAAAACTTACAGTTTGTGATGTTGGTGTGTGTGTGTGTGGTTGTGTGTGTGTGTGTTTGTGTGTGAATACATACATATATGTATATATATATATATATATATATATATATATATGTATGTATATATGTATGGTTCTGCAAAACCGGCACTCCCCCGAGGCAACATATAGCGGTTCCCGAGATAGTTATGTCATTAGTATTCGTTCCAGGTCATCCTTCCTTATGTCTAGTAGTGGAGCAAATAAGTGTGATTTTTTGGCAGAATTGTTCAAATGGTGATACAAGCATGAATTTGGTACGAACGTTCCTTCAGGGTCCACTCTGCAAGAAAAAAGTCTCGTCACGTGGATTTTCAACATGGTGGCCATTTTTTCCAAGATCGCCGCCAGGGTATGAAAAAAAACAACTTTAAACCATAAAAATCGCCAGAGATGTCGGATTTATTTCATCTCTGATGTCGACTTATAGTTTTTGTCCTTGCTAGAGCTGATTCTTGAGTGTATTGATCGATTTATGAACCAATAAATCAATTTAGGACTTACGTAACAATAAAGAAGTCAAATGACAACTATTGTGCAGGCTTCAAATACAAGTAAATTGGTTCTCATCGCGTTATAGACGGGACGGTTAGAATTGTTGGAAATCTTGAACAGAGCTCGTATTTTAATTGCTCAAAATAGTTATTGCCCCTCCAAAGGACTGCTAATGCCGGGGTCGGCAAGAGGATGAGCTCTCTTTTCCCACGAAATGCCCCAAATGGCAAGCGAAACAAAGCCTCTGGCAGTCAGCTCCAACTCTAGCCTTCTCGTGTGGGGGTGTTCCACAAATAGTGGTGGTGCGAAAGGCGAATCTCTGGTGCCTGAAAACCAGACAGCTCTGGGCAGATGAAGCTCATTAGGAGATGGAAAACTCCGAAATTAAAACCATTGCGACCGAAATGCAGCCACAAGGATCTATAGGACCCTGACACATTGTAACCATCAATGGTGGTGGACACACCAGCCAATATCGACTAAACACAAAAAGAGTGTATGTCATGCACTACCAGGGCACACTGGTGGCATACACTGCTGTGCAACTCAGCATGGGGTTCAATGTCGGCTAAACCGTGGTTTAGTATCCCAAATGCTATCTAATGAACCCCTCAGATGTTAGATAGCCGCACCTGAACCGACAGGATGTGCCAGCGTGGGAGAGCCGAGCCAAGGATAACGGGGTTTTACATGTAGTTATCCGGATGGTTTACAGATCGCACGGGATTGAAATGGCATTGGATGAACGATCGGGCTAGGTGTAGGGCAAACGCATGAACCTAGCTGTATCCCATACATCAAAGTGCACGAAGGCAAGGTGGTAAAAGGATAAAACCCTCGACCTTGCCATTGCTAGTCACAAATTATGGATACTCAAGCAAAATCAAAACCACAAAACAAACTGGAGGAAATGTTGCCTCTGTCAGAAGGAACACAGAGGAAAAGTTAATGTCACATGAACAAACAGCGACAAGTTCAGAGGGAATTCTTTGAGAAAGTCAAACAGCTCACATTGGTAATGGAGGAAATGGGTAATCCCTTTGAAGAGGAGTCAGGAGATCTTCTTACGCTCTACACCAAGGACATCGCGGATCCTTCTGCTGCTCAGCTAATTGCGACGCATCACGAGAGAGGGAAAGAAAGTTCAATTCCTTCATGGCTAATCTACAATGTGAGAATGACTGCTTCTTCTACCAGCCTATCAAAAGAACAGGATAACCTTCTTCAAAAATGAGCCAAAGTCTGCAAGCAAATCCGAGACAAAGTTACTGAAGGAAAGACTGCCATTTGTTTTCCCGCCTCTTCATCTTCCTGCCAAAACAGACAGTGTGACCTGCAAGAGTTCTTCAAACACGAAAACCAGTCTTTTCCGGCCTCACTCAGTAACAAGGGGAAACTACACACATGTACGAAATCGGATTTAGTGGATGTACTACAAGCCAAAGTGACGCTTCCAGAGACAAAGCCAGAATCTGACGTACTCATTGTAGATGGAGCTGCGCTGGTAAATATCGTAGCACCATGAACACCAAAGACATTTGAAGAGTATGCAGAAAGACATTCTTCCTAAAGTCGAGTACTACAGCACGAAATACAAGAGAACCGACATCATCTTTGATGTGTATCATCAGTCCAGCCTGAAGTCAGAGGCAAGATCTCAACGAGGAAAGGCCGTCAGAAGGAGAGTAACAGCGACAAGTAAAACTCCCTCGAATTGGAAGAGCTTCCTTAGAGATAGCACCAACAAAACAGAGCTATTCCATTTCCTTGCCGATGAAGTGTCTGAAATGACAACCAGCAATCCAGTTATCATGACTAAAGAGAAAATGCCATCACCACCACCAGTGACACCAGCGTTAACCTAGAGGAAGTGGCCCCATGTACCCATGAAGAAGCAGACACGCGAATATTCTACATGTTCGGCATGCAGCCACCGAGGGATACAGTCTCTGATGATTGAAAGCTAATTACACGGACATTGTAGTTATTGCCATATCCCTTAGCCTTCTCTTGCCGCAACAGGTCTTGAAAAAATGTGGGTTGCATTTTGGCAAAGGGGAGCACAGGAGATGGATCCCTATCCACGAAATTATGTCTGCCATAGGACCAGAGAAAACGAGTGGGATGCTCTTCTTCCATGCCTTCACCGGTTGTGATGTTGTATCAGCTTTCAATGGCAAAGGGAAAAAAGACAGCATGGCAACATGGAATGTATGTGATGAAGTGTCAGTAATCTTCACGAAACTCAGTCAGTGCCCATCAAAGATTGAGGAATCTGATCTAGAAATCCTGGAGAAATTTGTGCTCTTGATGTATGACAGATCAAGTTTCAGTTGCGTCAGTGAATGAGGCGTGGCTTGCACTCTTTGCACGAAAGCAGAGGTCAAGCAGAGGCTTGCACTCACGGAACATGGCCAAGCGAGCTGCATATCAAGCAGGACACATTTGGAGCCAGGCAATAGTCCGCCAGCCAGAAGCTCAGTGTCCGTCCGAGTGGGGTTGGTTCAAAGAAGATGACTCGTGGAAGGTCTTCTGGACTGCCCTTGCTCCCATAGCTAAAAGCTGCCAGGAGTTAACGAAATGTGGATGCAAGACACCATGTAGTGGAAGGTGCAAATGCTATCGTTACGGACTAAGTTGTACCCAACTATGCAGTTGTTCTTGTCAGACCTAATCAGAACAATGAACATTGCAGGGCAGAAAAACATGGGGCTATCTTGGAAAATGGCCGCCATATTGAATTTTAAGTGGCTAGCAGTTGTATCTCATAAAGTGACCTAAAATAAATATTTCTGCCAAATTCATGCTTGTATCATTCTTTGAACGATTGTTATTGTTATCTGTTCTTATTTTGGGTGGTCGTCTGGCGGCCATCTTGGAAAATGGCGGCCATGTTGGAATTTCAAGTGGCGAGCACTTTTTCTCATAAAGTGACATAAAAATAAATATTCCTGCCAAGTTTCATGCTTGTATCATCATTTGAACGATTGATCTTGTTATCTGCTCCACTATAGTGGGTTTAAGGGTCATATGCATTGTGTAGGGTTCACGTAGGGTTTTCACCACTTTCTCCGCTTTTTCTGTCTTTTAATTTAAAACCACAATCAGGGGCACACACCATGGCCACCAAGATACGGCGCACCATGCGTACCACTTCAATTGCATATCCACACCAAAACACGGTTCAAATCCTCCACGAAAAACTCAACCGCCATGCCACCTCTAACAGCACCACACACTCGCTACAACCACCACAATCACTGCATCACACTGGATACAATGACAAACTAGCAAATACATCCCGTCGCTTCGCTGACAGGAATATTAAATTGGGGGGGGGGGGGAGTAAGAAGGAGGAGAGAGGAAGGAGGGAGAGAGGAGAGAGATGGGATGAGAGGAGGGAGTGGGACTAAGGAAGGAGGAGGAACGAGGAGGGAGATCGAGGCGGGGTTGGGGAGCGAGGGCAGAGGAGGGGGGGAGTGAGGAGGGGTTCAGAAAGGGAAGGTAGCATGAGGGGAGGACAAGGAAATGCAGCATGAGGGGAAGGCAGGAAGGCAGCATGAGGGGAGGGTAAGTTAAGGCAGTGTGAGGGGCGGGTCCGTCCGGACATAACCACTGTCTGGACATGTCTGCAGATAACCACCATCCAGACGATGGATATACTAAGGGAGTGGGGGGAAAAGAGGGGGTCAGAGGGAGGGGATGGAGGAGCGAGGAGGAGGTAGACCGAGGAGAGGTGGAGGAGCAAGGAGGGTGTAGGAGCGAGGAGGGGGCAAAAAAGCAGTAAATAATGCGTAAATATAATATATAACAGATAAAAACATTAAAATTAATTACTTTTTAATAAGTGTTGTCATGATTGGGTTTGGATACAGTATATAGTTCTTGTGGCAGGCTTATTCAGGTGAGGCAGGCTATCCAGTTGAGGTTGAAAGCTCAGAAATGAAATGGAGGCTGATTCGCTTGGGATATTTTTGAAGAACTTCATAATGGAGACTTGAGTGGCTGCCTTCATTTTCTGTTCGTCGAGCTCCTTGTAACATTTCAGGACATTCTCCATCTCCATCCGCACCTTGGTACTTCTCATGCAGTCGGGATTGTGCTCATCATGACTGACTCGCTCAGAATGTCAGAGCACGAATAACTTGCTCAGAATGACGGAACACGAATAACTCCCTCAGAATGACGGAACACGACCAATTCCCTCAGAATGACGGAGCAGGAACAACTCGCTCAGAATGACGGAACACTAACAACTTGCTCAGAATGACGGAGCACAAACCACTCGCTCAGGATGACGGAGCACGGACAACTCGCTCAGAATGACGTGGCGCGGCAGTGAGTGAACGATTCACCCAAAATGACAAAGAGGTTATTGTTGTTGTTGTTTTTGTTGAATGAAATCTTCGCTGTAGCAAAAATGCGTTATCAGACCACGTGTTATACGAGGATCACCTGTATACCCATATATTGTTGCGGTTCTCAGAACCGCATGCATCCAACAGATAGTGGTCCCAAGACAGTTATTCCATGATTATACATGTAGATAGTCCCTTCCCTTTTGTCTAGCACAGGGGTCTCCAACATTTTTGGGCGGAAGGCCACAAAACCAAAGTGGTGAGGGGCGGAGGGCCGCACCCAAAAAAAGGAAGCTAAATTCCGAAAAAAATATATATATAATTAATATGCGGAAATTTAAACAAAAATTAGTGCTGAATATATTTTTCTTGCCAACGAATATGATAAATGAATAATCGTGTTAAAAACACGTGTCTAATATGAATCAAAATCATAATAAAAATTACAGAACGCTTTGATCATTGACCCTGACAAATTGGCAGTATCGTGGGCCGCATTGTAATGTAAACTTAATATGGCACCGCGGGCCGCATAAATCCGTCTAAGGGGCCGCATGTGGCCCGCGGGCCGTAGGTTGGAGACCCCTGGTCTAGCAGGACAACAGGGGCGTGCGTTGCGAGGATCTCATAGCTACGTTTGCTTACATCATTCCTTCTTCATTTCATTTCTAACTTCATTCCTACTCTTCTTTTCTAATTATTCCTGAGGTAAATCTGAGCCACGTGCGCCCTTCGCTGTGAGATGGGTCCTCAGCAAAGGCCAACAGCCACTTACATCCATCTACCCCTCCGTACAAAACACAGCCTTGCCAAACGCACTCGCAGCGGTAATTTCCACCCGATGGTGTTTCCACAACACAGGAAACACACCCAGCATGACGCCCACGCTGCACGGACACGCACCGAGGCCGATAATAGAAAGGCAACCCCACGCCACGTTGCACAGGATGCGAATGTGCAAGGCGCAAGCGGCGCGTTCCTTTCAACCCATTTCTGGACTAATTATATCGATCGGGTTTCGTCCCACGCACACGATAGCAGAATCGGTGCGAGCGCTGGCCATCAGTGCATAGTGGCGATCAGAACGGAATGAGTTGTACGGAACGTGCTCTCAAAAGCAGACCCGTGCGCCGCTCGCGACACTTTGTTATCGTACAGAGCGAGGCACGAATGGACACATCTCACTGTCTGTGCATGGGTTTGCCATAACATCATACCTTCTCGCCTCTACGGCCAGCGAAGCTGTGATTGGGCGGTGGCATGTTGTACAGCTCGGGCCACGTGGTGCACACGGAGCAGGCACGTTGGCCAGCACTGGTCGGGGGCACCCGAGCGGGCGTGCGAGACCAACGCTGCCCTCGGCCGGTCATCAGGGCATGGCCTGGGGGTTCTTGCAAGGCGATTCATGGCACGGAGTTCGGTGTGGGCGATTCGTATCATGTCGTGAGGTCGGAGCAGGACATCGTTGCGGCGTAGGGTCATCTTGCCGGAAATGGAATGTTGCAGTTTCCGGCCATCGCGACCGGGCCGCACAGGGGGTTGGGGCCAATCAGAACGCCCGATTCGGGTAACGTCACCGAGTTTCAGGGTGGCCCCCACCCCACGTCGCGGGGCCTATAAAGGTCCGAGTGGATCCTTCTTTCTCTCTCTGCTGCTCTGCCTCACCTTCCGCTCAAGCTGGACCTCGACTCTGCCTTCTGTCGTCATCGCTGGGCTCCTTCTCCTCTTCTCCACCCAAATGACTCTGACTCCACCCTCCCAACTCAAGCCCCTCCTTCACGCCCACGGCCTCGACGCGAGCTGCCCGAAGTTGAGAGCATGACGTGCCAGCTGTCGGGGGGGGGGGGGGTTACTGCGCCATGGAGCATTCCCCCAAACAATTGGTGGCGATTCGGTACCGCATATCAGTTATACAAGGTACGAGAGACGTAGCCTCAACTCCTCTCCTGTCTTGCTTCATCCCTCTTCATCGCGGTTTTCTGTGTCTGTGTGTGTGCGTCGTGTGTTGTGTGTGTCCTGGTGCCTGTCTATGTAAGTAAGCCTACAGAAAGATTGTTATTATATTTTCGGGTTAGGTCTGCTCTGCGTCCGCTTTTATAAGTTGCTTGTTTATTGCTGCACCACACCTCTCTAACCGATCTCTGCACAACACACCCCAATAAATCTCTTGATCGTACCACATACCTTTCCTCGCCCATTGTTAATAAATTACTATTCGGAATGTTCCCAGCTCGTTTTTGTCTTTTCCTTCATTGGTCCAGCATGGTCCAAATCCTAGCTTAGCCGGGACTTTATTCCCAACAATCCATTCCTTTTAGCCGTTACGTCCTTGGCAGTGTCGCTCGGCTGCATCCGATCCGGTAAAGTGATCCGGTCTGGTAGAGTGATCCGGTTCGGACAAGGCGTACCGAGGGAGTGTTCCCCGGTAATTAAATCACGTGGTTATTTTTAGGTAACCGAATTAACTAGACGGAGGGCCCCAAGTCATGTGTTTGAGTTATTGGTGTCCACGGTTGGTTAAGCGACCCGCCACGGCATGCAATTATCTGTGTGCGACGGCCTACAATTCCGGGGAGTCTGGTGGGAGCCGAGATAGCTCCCCCCTAGTGGTCTTCTTACCCGACCCCCGGCCCACAACAATATATACCTCTCCCTTGTAGCAACTGCCAACTGTACATCCTGATCAGGACAGGAACTGCACCGCCGTCGATTCAAGGGCACTTGGCAAGTGGCGTAAGCATTCAAGCAAGCACTCCAATAAAATTGTTGATAAGGAAGGCTGGCTTGGCAAGCAATAGCTTTGTCCAAATGTCTAAAGTATGTCTGAATTAGACAAATAAACATTTTTTTTAGCATCAGAACTGCTGCTAAGTTCAATTCTGGAGCTTAAATTTTGTAGTTCAGCTTAGTTTAAAAGATTCTTGAAGTTATGGCATGTGCGGAAATAAAATAAAGAAACAAACGCTGGCGTCTCCAGCCGTTTATAAGCATTGCAATGTACCCAGTGATTCATAGCTATGATGAACAGGCATTCAATAATATGAGTGAGGAAAGTGAAAAAAAAACTGTGTGTGTTTCTCTTCTATAACTCCAAAACCATGAAACCTAGCAGCCTGAAACACCATCAAGAGATGGTTGAGCAGGCCAAAAAACATGGTGGCTTCAGACCCCATC
Organism: Eptatretus atami; assembly: GCA_035128595.1. Taxonomy (NCBI): domain Eukaryota; kingdom Metazoa; phylum Chordata; class Myxini; order Myxiniformes; family Myxinidae; genus Eptatretus; species Eptatretus atami. The sequence continues at coordinate 68,781,208 of CM068963.1, read as the reverse complement.
GAGGTAACCAAAGAAAGCCTTTTGACCCCATTGAGAGCGGTGACCGAGTATGCACCTGATAAAGGATATACAGTCAAAGCTCGTTACTATGCCACCCGTCAGGACCGAGCAAAAGTGGCATAGTAGCGAGAGTGGCATAGTAACGAGATTTTGTAAAAACGGCCTTATTTTCTCAAGTTACCCATCTGTAGTTAATCCTTAGACAAATTTATTCCAGCAAGTAAAAGGCACGACTGTTGTATAAGCTAAGCGAACGGAGAACATACACACACTAACAGAGTTCACACACTAACATATGGCATGGCGAGAATTCACGACACACAAGCTCTCAAGAATCGTCGGCTGCGCATCTTCTTTCGGCGGATCTCGTGCATCTCGTTGTCTAGCCGATCACACGCTTGCATCACACGGGCTTCCGCTTCTCTGCTGCATGAACTTCCGGACGGTGCTACAAGCGCGCTGGGCTTCCTCGAACGGAACGATTTCTCCTCGACAGTTACCTCGTCATCTTCGCTTCCACCGGCTCCTCACTGCACAGAATCTCCTCCGCAATCTCCTCCAGCGTGAAATACCGCGCAGTCGCGAGGCGCTCGTCGGCTTCAAGAAAGTCAGACAGCTCGATCTCCTCGTTCTCTGTGCATCTTTTCCTCGGCAGGCAGAGCTTCCCAGATGTCGGGCAGCTCCGCATCCTGTGGCTCAGTTTGGATCTCCTCTTCGATGAATTTGGCCTTCGCGAAACAGTTCCTGATCGTCGACTTGCCGACCTGCTCCCAAGCACGCCGGGCGACATGTAGAGCGTCGAGCAACGTGAACTTGAACTCCTTTCCCTCGTCTATGGCCTCAAGCCGGCGGCATAGCAGGAGCTTCCTGTAGTGGCGCTTGGGTTCTCTATGATTCCTGATCCATTGGTTGCGAATTGGCTGTCGTGTTGGGTGGGAAGAAGACCAGTTGGATGTTGTTCAGCTCGAGCTCGGGAGGGTGGCCAGAGAAGTTATCGAGACAGACCAGCACTCTGCGTCCCTGCTGGCCGAGTCGGCTGTCCCACGCACGCAACATCTCGAAGCTCGCGCGTCATCCACGCCTTCGAGTTCGCCTTGTACTTGACCGGGATCTCTTTGTCTTGAAGGCACGGGGTTTCTTGGAATTGCCAATCACCAGAAGAGGAACTTCTCGCTGCCACTCATGTTTGCCCCAACCAGAAGAGTGATCCTTTGCTTGCTTTTATTCCTCCAGTACACCGCTCTCCCTGAAAGCCATGGTCTTGTTCGGAAGCAGCTGCCAGAGAGTCCAGTCTCGTCAGGTTGAAGACGTCGTCTGCGGAGAACTGCCGGAGTAAGGGCCGGAGAACCTGTTGTTGCCACTCAAGAAGGGATTGCGAATCCACCACTCCAGCTTCGCCCTGCACTGTCTTGAACGTGATGCGTGGCGCTTCTTGAAATTTCCAACCAACGCGCGCTCGCCATGAAGTCTGGGATGTGCATCAGCTCGGCCATTTTCTTCGCCTTCTCCTTGATCAGATCGCCGCTGACAGGCACATTCTGTCTCTTGATTGCTTCAGCCACATGAGCACTCCCTCATCAAGCTTCGGGTCGTGAGCCTGCGTCAACTTCATGCGCTTCGATGGAAATCCAGCTTTGATTGCAGCCTCGATTGCATCCTTCTTGCTGAGAATGCCCTTCAGCGTGGTTCTCTTAACTTCGACGCCCCATTTCTTGCTAATCTCCCTGGCCAACTTGGACTGATTCGGCTCCTTCTTCGCGGCATCGATGATCTCCTTCTTCTCCTTCAGCGTAAAGTCGGTTCGCTTGCGTTTCTGAGCTGACATTATGGGCTGAATTTGAAAAAAATGATGTCACTGTTGTACGTGTGCCTGCGTGTCTGTGTGTGTGCTCGCGCGTTTTGTGTCTCGTTGTGCGTGTTGTGATTGGCTTGTTGTGGCTGGCATCGGGGAGAAGAATCGCGTGTTTTGACACAGTCTGACTATGCGCGTACGTATTGAGTTATGTTGTGCGCAGCTGGACTGTAGTTCGTCGCTTCGCCTTTGGACGTGAGTGTGATAATCGAGCACTGCGCAATACAGACTTTTTCATGACTCGTGCCTTTTAACAGTCACACAGTAGTGGCATGGTAGCGAGAGTAGGGGGCATAGTAAATTTATTTTGTATTGAATTTGTCGGGACCGAGCAAAAGTGGTATAATAGCGAGAGTGGCATAGAAGCGAGGTGGCATAGTAACGAGCTTTGACTGTAATTAAATAAGGCCGATAATTATCTTCAAAAGGGGGTTTTTATTAACCCAAACACCCAATTTTCACTCATGCACTTCCTTGAAGTTCCCCTAGTATGCATGCAAAGTTTCAGGCTGCTAGTTTCCATGGTTTTGGAGTTATAGAGGACACACACACACACACACAACAACACACACACACACCCACATTGACATTTATTAGTATAGATTCATTTTAAACCACCTCGTACAAGCTCACATTCCAGTGCTTGTTCTTATCTCAACGCTTGCTTGCTAGATTCACCACAATTCAACCACCGTTATTTCAATCACACCACTCCAACCACTGATGCCACAGCAACCTCCAAAACACAAAACTACAACAACTGCCTTTCAACCACTGTAACCTCAGCAACACTCTTCTGTCTTGACGCCAATTTTCCACCAAGTGCCATTCCCACCTCAAACACCACTTCAACCACCATCTCAATTGCTCGCCATTGATTGACGGCGGCAACCACCATCACACCTGCTCGGTGACACCACTTTGCCCTGCTCGGAGCACCATGACCAGCCAAGGTTGCTGCCATCCAGCAGAAGTCTACGCTGGCATTTCTGTTGTTCCTCCTTGTCGGCGGTGATGATCGCGCTGCACACTGCCCCCACATAAGTCAGGAGCTTTACCCTATGGCCTGTCTGGAGGACGATTGAGACACTTCCGGTCTGGAGGAAGTGATGCCAGCGAGGTCTGGGACCAGAGCCCGGCGCGTTCTGAACAAGGTTGGCGGGGACTGTCCTTCACGTGGCACGGCCACGCCTGCTGGGCCATGGACTCCTCCCTACTTGGGGGCATATAAATATCCTGCTGGCGGCTTCGAACGGTCTCGCCCTCACTTGTAATAAATTGCTTATATTATAAATGTACCTAGCTCATCGTGTCTTTTTCTCCATTGATCCAGCATAGTCCGCACGTAATGTAGCTGGTAAGTTTTACCCCACTGATTGATTGGCTCTTGTTAGCTGGTGCGTACTCGGTAGCTCCACTCGGCTGCACTTGATACAGTAAGTTAACTCGAGTACGCATTGAGGGCACGAGACCCCCCCTTGATGTAGCCGTCCACAGTTAAGGTACTCACGCGAAGTAGTGAAACCCTGCCTTGATTGGCAGCACCAATTGGCACTCATGGTTGATTGGCAACCCGCCGGCATGCGGAGTTATCCATGCTCGGTGACCTCTCACAGTTGAAGTCGCGCCACGGGAATGGGAGCCGGGCTTTCAGGCTGGTTGAGTGCGAAATGGGGTCGTTTAAGCCTGGCCAGATTCTTTATATGCACAAGGCGGGGGGCACGGGGGCTCCTGTTATGAGCTCGCCTGGGCGCCTCCATAACATTGGCGCAGCATGATATATTGTCTCCAAGGAACAGGGGCAGGACCGGGAGTTTGGGAGGAACTCAAGTGCTTCCCCTCGTGGTGAGCCTCAAACCTCAGATCCATAACAATATATTGTTATAGACGTGGCCCAAATAACTGAAAGGCCAACGTGTTTATCAAAAGACCATAAACAATGTCAACAACACTCACCTCTGGCCGGATATTCGCACACAGGGTCGGTTTACTGTACCTGTGAGATAATTGAAGTAGATGGGGAACCGTGCCGTTGACTGCGTAACGAATATTAGTTAGACGAGTGAACCAGCATTACGTGCCGCACCCTATTATCAATCAGACCAATTAATCATTTGGACCAATTGCCCCAGGAGCTCGATCTCAATTCAAACCAGAGCAGGATAAGTCAAGACACTATATCAACTCTTTCATGGAGATGTTACATCAATTCCGCAATAGCAATTTCACACTATTTCCACAGCTTCGAGGTTTCCCATTGTTGCCATGCTAGCTGGGGCGGTTGGGTCCCCCATTGGTGGTGATTGGCTGGGTCCCATCTTTCTGCCCGGCAACTGAGTTTGGTCAAAAGAGGGCCTTCAAAGAGGTTCAGAAAGCATTTGCAGAGGTTCAAGAAGTCCCGGAAGTGGGGAGTGGCAAGAACTTGGTGCCCATCTGTCAAGGGTGATGAATTTCTCCCGTTCGGGGAGGAGTGGGTGGAGAGGGGGAGGTAGATGATTCAGTGGCCTTTGGAGGAAGGCAAATGAGGCAGCCCCTTGGCCTCATTCCCCCTCAAACCAATTGCTCCAAATTCTCCACTGACGAGGACGTGGGAATTTGTTATTGGTGCAGTGTGTGTACGTGTTGCGGGAAATGGTCCGAGTCCAGTATGTCAAGAAAGGAAAGAACATTAACGTAATGCTAACTCACATTCGCTATGCATATCTATGCAAATGAAAATGATATATTCTTAATCACTAAACACAATATTAAGAAATAACCAGCTTAATCCTGTGTGTATGTGCTTTGTCATTCCTGGTGGTGGTGGTGGTGGTGGGGGGAGGAGCTTGTAGGAGGAGGGAAGGGGGGGGGGGGTTCACAACCATCGTTCCTTAAGCTCACAACCATCATATATATAAAGCGAGGCCCATACAGAAATGGTTTGTCGAGATTGGTGTGGATGAACTTGACTGGCCTGCACAGAGCCCTGACCTCAACTCCATCAAGCACCTTTGGGAAGAATTGGAATGTCGAATGAGAGCCAGATCTAATCGCCCAACATCAGTGCCCGAACTCACTAATGCTCTTGTGGCTTAATGGAAGCAAATCCCTGCAGAAATGTTCCAAAATCGAGTGGAAAGCCTTCCCAGAAGAGTGGAAGCTGTTATCGCAGCAAAGGGGGTTACCAACTCCATATGAATCCCCATGAATTTGGAATGAGATGTTGGATGAGCAGGTGTCCACATACTTTTGGCCATGTAGTGTATATAGCTCTTTCTAACCACTGACTGACAGTGTGACCACTCCTCATTTTCATAAATGCCAAGGTGAGCCAATGAAAAAAAGCCAAGAATTCACAAGGTTTTGGAAAAGCAATGATAATAGAAAACCTATACGCCAAGAAAACCTATAGAAAACCAAGACGCCAAGGTGAACAACGAATAGCCAATATCTTGTGAAAAAAGCCAAGGAGTGGTCACACTGCTGACTGACTCACTTACTGATATTAAAGATCGGTACCTTCCAGGTGACATATAAAGCTGAAATATTGTGTGCCGATGGACATCCAGACAAAGATGGGAGCGTGGTTATAATGCTGGGGGTATGGTTATTATGCTGGGGGTGTGGTTATTATGCTGGGGGTGTGGTTATTATGCTTGGGGCGTGGTTACAGGGATTAGTGACCCATGGTAACATCGGCGGCTTCCGGGGACATAATGGAGGGAACAAAATTGCATGAATAATGCACGTGTGCACGAATGCGTGGAGGATGTGAGGGGTTAGTGACCAATGGGCGTGTTATAGTGAGGATGTGATTTAATGGGAATGAATGATGGATGGAAGCATGAGCGTGGTTATGGAAGAGGCGTGATTGTGGGGATTTTGTGATGGATGGTCGCATGGGCGTTATGAGGTTCTTGTACTTCGTGTGTTTGAGAAATCGTCACACGATGCGCTCGCGCCTGTTACATGTGTGATGATGTCGCATTTGCGGCTTGCCTTTGCCTCACTGGTGAACCAGGGGTGGTAAAGGCAGAATACGAGTTGAACGAGATGTGAAATGTGCTACATGCCACAAAGACGGTATGGGATTCCATTCAATGAGTCTTCTCATGTGATCGAGGTTGCTATCTCGTGTTTGGCAAAGTCCATAACCTTGGTGGTCGCATGGGAAATGAGGCACACTTGTACGCACTCTCCCTCGCCATATAATTCACGAGTGCAAAATATGATCTCAGGAACTGCTGTAGCACCCTCTGTCGCCCCATGGAGGCTTTGGCAGCGTGTCAGATAAGTGACGAATACCATCCTGGGACCTATTTTAGTGACCCGTGGTGTCCCCACGGAGAGTCCGCGGTAGCGCCAAATGAAGGACGTCCTAAATATGTTAGTGATCCATGCAACCATATAAACACAGTCATGCTGAGGGTTCCGGGAGAGTCTGTACACATAGTTGAAAACCGCACCGAGCATTGTGAGTGTGAAATGCGAATTCCAAAGTGCAAGAATTGAACCAGGTGCATCCTTTGACAGGTTCTAGAGCGGTAGAGGAAGCCCGGAGGTACCCCAGAATAGCTGAGGTCCTAGATACATCTACGGACTACGCGACCATACCCACACAGCCATGCTGAGGGTTCCGTGTGAGCCGCTGTACACAATTGAAAACCACATAGAGCAACGCAAGTGTGAAATGCCAATTCCAAAGTGCGAGAATAAAACTGAGTGCCTCCTTTGACAGGTTCTAGAGCCGCTGTGGAAGGTCTGAGGTACCCCAGAATGGCTGAGCTAGTAGACAGATAACCCCTCTCGCAAAAAGTCACGATTAGTTCGGACGTCCTGGTGAGGCTCGGTGAGCCAGCAAACTTTGGGGAAACGTCGATTTTTACGCCATATTCAGATTCTGGGGGCCAGTAGCTGAACCACTAATTTGGAACTTCTGGCAGAACCGTGGCTCAGAAACGTCCTAAAATAAATTATGTTGTTCATGGGGACTCGGCACGACGATTCGAGTCTGGTCTTGGCTCTAAGCTCCAAGAAATCCGGCTAGCTTCTCAGGATAGAAAACTCGTATGTGGCTGAAACTTCAAGTTATTGGTAGAAAGAAAATGCCTGTGCTTGTGAAAAAGGGTCGGGATAATGCTTTAGGGTGATTCGCAATCACTTCTGTGATTTGTTTTGACCGTGACAACGAAGCTGGTACACCGGGAAAATCACAGAATCGTCGGACATCCATAAATGAAAACATAAATAAATGAAAAAATAATAAAAATAAAAAAAGGGAAAAATGCAGGTGAGCGACCCGAGACAATGGGGAAGCATGGTTCGTATGCTTACACAATGTGGAAACGTATCTCGCTAGTAATATATAAAGCTCTTTCTAACCACTGACTGACTGACTGACTGACTCACTCACTCACTGAAATTAATGATAGGCAACTTCCAGGTGACGTAGAAAGCTGAAATTTTGCTTGACGAGGGACATCAAAGTCGCTACACCGGTAAAATTCACAGAACCATTAGACAACATCCACAAATGAAAATATAAATAAATGAAAAACAAAATATGAAAAAAAGCAGGTGAGCGATCCGAGACAATGGGAAGCATGGTAATTTTGTGTGCCGACAGACATTGAAACCAATACACTAGGAAAAAAAAAATCACAGAACCATCGCAAAGAATCCGAAAATGGAAATATAAATAAAGGAAAAAAATTAATGAAAAATCAAATGCAGGTGAGCAACCAGAGACAATGGGGAAGCATGGGGCGTATGTATGCTTACACAATGTGAAAGTACAACCCACTAATATACATGTATATATGTATGTGTACATGTATTGTAATGAATGTATATATATATATATATATATATATATATATATATATATATATATATATATATATATGCATATAAACATATATGTGCATATAAATATATATATATATGCATAAAAATATCTACATATATATGCATATAAATATTATATATATACATATACATATATATATATCATATAAATACAGTATATAAACATATATATATATATGCATATAAATAATACATATATATGCATTAATAAATATATATACAAATATATGCATTATATATAATATATATGCATTATAAATATATACATATATATATATATATATGCATATAAATATATATACTATATATATATATGCATATAAATATAATACATGTATATATATGCATATCATATATATATATATATATATTTGATATAAATATATATATATGATAATATATATGCATATAAATATACATATATATGCATAAATATATTATATATATATATGCATAGAAATATATATGCATATAAATATACATATATATGCATATAAATATATATGCATATAAATATATATATATATATAAATATATGCATATAAAATTATATATATATATATATATATTGTGCATATAAATTATATATATATGCAAATAAATTTATATATATTGTTACGGTTGTGGAAATTCGCATTACACCATAAAGAGTCCTCAGGTGAGATATATCGGTAAGTTCATGTGTAGTTAGCCCAAACCCGTTGTATAGAGGGAATATGTGTGATTCATCCGGGCTGCGACGCTTTGAGTTAGCCATTTTTCTTTCTCTATTGTTATTTTGGACCATTAAGCCGCCAACAACGCAAACAGCCACTACCTTTACCTTCACAACTCCATCCCGCAAACATCGCTTCACCGCCATTTCCAAACGACGCCCGCCAACCACCAAACCACCACAGAAAACCCCCCACCACCTTCGCCTATCTCCTTCTCCAACCATCGACCACACCACCAGTCAACACCAAACGTCGTGCTGTCCAGAGCTCGTTCGGCGATTGGTGCCGAACGCGTCGAGCCGCCGAGCGCAAATGGCGGCCTTTCCGAGGGAGAAATTCGGATCAGGAAGGCTTCACGCCCCCTTTTTCTCCGTCCAATGGGCGAGCGGTCGGGCGGTATGGCCCGCCTCCAAGCGCGATGAACGTGGATTCTTTACGAGAGTAATTCGGATCAAAAAAAGGCTCACGCCCCTTTTTGCCACACAATGGCTGAACAGAGGGTGGCGTGGCCCCGCCTCCAATCGCGTTTTGATCCTGATATTTGCATATAGGCTCCTCCTGCGGCCTATAAGACGCGAGCATAAGGAGTTCCCGCGGTTGAGTTGCAGGCGGCTGGTCGGGGCAAGTGAAGAGTTCAAGTTGAGTCAAGTGGAGACGGAGGTCGTCAACGAGGTTGCGGTGTGGGGGTCGCTCGTCTCGTCGCGGGTCCAAGCCAGCCAGCCATTCCCCTCTCCTGAGCATCAGCAATTCCCCCCCCCCATCCCCGCTGAGATAGTGCCGGGGGCCCCGTCCCTCCCCACCCTAAACGTGGTGCCAACAAAACTGCTTGCACGGAGCACGCCGGAGAGGGCTCGCCGACCACGCCAGGGGCACGGAGTCGGGCGCAGCTGCGCGAACATTGCGGCTTGCCCGCCATCGCGTCACGAGGACGCGGGTAAGACCTTCTCGGTCTCGTGGACCTGGCCGCTCCTCCAGGATCCACGCACATTTGGTCCACGGACCTGTCTGCCTCCTTGCCTGTGAGGGTGGCTTTCTTTTCCTTTGCTTTTTGGAATGAGTGATGTGGCGCCGAGTCCCGACAAGTAGAACTGTATAAGTGTTGTAAATAATTGCCCTTTTATTCGGTCGTATTGCATTTGCTTTTGTTGCATCTTGTCTTGACTGTAATATACGTGCCTTCCGTGTTTCCGTAATAAATGTTGCATTGCTTGTTGAACTGTTTCCCGCTTTGCTTCGTCTCCTTCCTTTTATTGAATCTCCATCTTGCATCACATAAGGGGTTCGTAGTGGGTTTCAAATCCCGGTAATTAATCGGAACCGTCAAGGCCGACGATAACTCCGCTCGGTTATCCCTGTAATACGGAACGAACCGCTTAAGCGGTTCGTGTCCGGAGTCGGCCTGTGGCGTGGTACAACTCCTCGGTACGCTACTCGCGCGAGTACTTAGGTAAATCGACCATTCGGCGATCGGACCTATTTCGCGCGGTAGAATGCGGACTGAGTTGTGGTGAGGTTAACCCCCACCCGTGACTGGCTCCGCGGCGGTAGTTCCCGGAGGGTCACGACTGAATTGTCCGTTCCGTGGGCGAGGCGGCCACTTTTGGCTACACGCGGCGATCGCACGCCGGCGGGCGCAAATTCGCAACAATATATTTCCATACGAACACACACACATTTATATATATATATATATATATATATATATATATATATATATATATATATATATATATATACGAGGTCCATCTAAAAAGTAAGGGGATTGACTTCAGAGAAAATTTATTCCAAAAAATATATTGAAATCACAGCTTGTTCCCTTCAAAATAGTATCCCTCCAGTCTCACACACTTGTCCATCCTCTTCTTCCACACTTCATGCACCCCCGGAAGGCTTCTTCTGGAATGCTCCAGAACTCTGTCGTCACGGCCCTTTTAATGACCTCCACATCAGGAAATTGGGTCCCCTTGATCACCCCTTGAGCTTGGGGATAAGAAAAAATCACAAGGGCCAAGTCTGGCGAATACGGGGGTTGCTCCAGAGTTGGCACGTTCCTCTCCGCCAGAAACTGTTGGATGCTCAGGGCACTGTGAGCAGGGGCGTTGTCATGGTGGAGCACCCAGGCGTTGTTCTCCCTGAGATCCCTCCTCTTGTCCTGGACTGATCTCATGAGGGGCCGGAGGATCTCCTTGCACACGTTTCGATTCACTGTTTGACCCTGTGTAGAAACTCAAAGTGGACGATGCCCTTGATGACAAAAAATGCGATGAGCATCACCTTGACCTTCGACTTCGACATCCTTGCTTTCTTTGGTCTTGGTGATGTCGGACTTAAATGCGACTAGCATAACCCGCGCTCTGCGCGACATGTTGGGGTGGGTGTGTTTGAGAAAGGAACTGATGCAGAGTATCAGTAGTAATTTTACTTTAATGCAGTAAGTGGAATACGATTTCACTGTTTCAGAACCATTTTATTTACTTTTTTTTGTACCATGCACCTCATATGGTCTTTGAGATAATGTAAGCGCAATATCACGTTATCGAGTGCAGAACAAAGTCGAAGATAGCGCGACACGAAACCACAAACTCGGAAATAATATATAAGATGCAGCCATCCCTTGACCTTCGACTTCGACATCCTTGCTTTCTTTGGTCTTGGTGATGTCGGACTTTTCCACTGACGACTCTGCTGTTTGGTCTCGGGATCGTATTTGAATATCCACGATTAATCGCCAGTAATGACTCTCCCGAGCAGGTCTGGATCGTCCTC
>CM068963.1:68746049-68757284 GCA_035128595.1 Eptatretus atami | reverse complement strand
ATATATATATATATTATATATATTAGTTGGGTGTCAAAAAATATCACTTTTTCTAAAATGCTTCGTTTGATCCTAAAAAGCAGAAGAAATTTTTGTCACTAATGCATTCTTTCTTGTTGCAGACACCCTGAAGTTATTTTGATACCAAGCAAGCGCCAGAAAAATGCCAAGACTGACCGTACAACAACGGACGAAAATTGATTTGAACTTTGGCACAGACGAAAAGTGTCATTACAACCTGCAACTTCTTTACTCGAGACATTTCGGTATCCACTTGGCCATGCACCAAATTTCGGACAATAAAGACTGCACGCATCGCAAAAGTTTACCAAGTGGGAACCATCTGTGACCTTCACAAGTCACAGTGGTGGTGGAAAGGGACGAGGAAAGTAGTGAAGAAAATGTGGAAATGGTGAGCAGGGCGGTCATTCAGAGTCCAAAATCGATTCGACGACTTTCTGCCAGACAAGTTTCATGAGAGCACCGTTCAGAGGATCCTCCCAAGACATTCATGCCTTTCCATACAAAATTCAAACGGAAACGGTGCTTACTGATCAACAGAAATGCAAACGACTAGCTTTGCAAAGGTTTTCAGGAAAGTTGGAGGAAGATGCAGACTTCCTCAAAAAACTTCACGATGACGGATAAATGATCCATGCTCACTTGTCCTGGGATGGTAAACAAGCAAACTTTCGGTACTGGGGAACTTGAAAATCCTGGTTATGCATCAACTGAATCGTGCTCGATCTGTTTCTCAAAGTCACCATAGTGGCTGGCGGTGGTTGGGTATGGGATATATTGGTTCTACTTCTTTAGGATGACCGGGACGCACTTGCACGGTAACCAGAGAAACTATCGCGAAATGATTTCAGGAATTCTATCTGCCTTGAGCTACGTACTCAGGCCGTAGGAGAAACAACGTGAATCCAGATGAGAACCAGTTGGTTCCAGCGGATGGGGCACCGCCCCATACAGCCAGGGAACAGGCGTTTCTCAACCAACATTTTGAGGGCCGCTTATATCTCCCCTTACGAAGACGTGAGTGGCCCCGCGTATCCCCTGACCTTACTCTCCAGACTTTCTTATGGGGGTATCTCAAGGACAGGAGTCTATGGAAACACTAGGCCTCAGACTCTTGATCAGCTGAAGGGAAACAGTCACCGAGAATCCAGAACATTCCTCACGAAACGTTTCCCAAAGATGATGGAGAACATGAACACGCGTTTGCAGGCAGTGATCGGACAACGTGGATGCCTACGTCGAACATGTGGTCTAAAAGAAACGACCGATTCTATACCAAAATTTAAATTTTGGTGGCAATTTTGACATTGGTACCAAAACCTCACAACCTTTCGCTTTCTATCCAGCCATATATCTTTTTTAAAATTATGTTATGACCTTCCTCTTTGCAGATGAAGAGTTGTATATTTTTTTGGGACACCCGTATTATATATAACACACACCACACACACACACACACACACACACACACAACATAACATACATGCCATTTCTCTCCCCCCCCTCCCCATATATTGGTGTGGTGGTGATGTGGCAGAGGGTTTACAATTTCCTTTGTTACCTGGGCAACACTGAGGTTAAGCACTCTTCGCACAGATTAATTTATTCCTTCCTTCCCTTTTCCTTCGTCCCCACCCCCCCCCCCCCCCTCAAAAATAAATGGACGGGCTCTTAACCCCATTGTAAACCTTTGTGATGGCTCTCATGTGCCCGGGCGATGTTTGGTCGCATTGACCTGAGAGGCTTCGGCTCCGTTCGTTTCCCCCATAACCGTTCTTGGTTGCCGTTCGAACCGGCCGAATGCTCACTCACTTAAATGGTGTGGCAGCGAGGTGCCGACTCTATATGACAGCTAAAAGCCCTGGACTGAGAGGACTCGCTGCAGAAACTCGAATGGCGTGGGCTATGGAGGCGGAATGCCATCCACACGCTGGCCTCGCCCCCAGACACGCCACAATCTCAAAGCTTCCAGGTCGGCCTTATAAAAGGACCGAACCCGGGAGTGTTGTTCTCTTTAATAGGTGCTGGACACTCTGTTTCCTTAGGCCGACGTCGACGGGACCGGCACTCTGTTCCTGGGGCATGAATCGTTTGTTCTTGTCTTTTCGAGGGTTCTGCCGACATCCTTTCTTTCTTCGGGGTTGGACACACTTGTTCTATCTCTCATTGGACCACTATGTCACTCGCGGCTGCAGAGTTTGCACTGCTAGTTCTTGGCACTTTCACCCCTTTGGTTTTTACCTCATGATCTGTCATCATGACGAGGGAGCCGAGGCTGTGACGGGGCGGCGACCAAGCCGATTAAAGAACTGAAACCAAGCCATACTACAGACACATCTGGTAGGATCTAACACTTAGGCTATCCCCTTCACACATAATTTCTCCACTTTTCTGCTGCACCTTCCTCAGTTTCCTTTTCAATACACTCCAAACACAACAACACACACACACACACACACACACGCACGCCGCACGCGCACGCACGCACACACACGTCACTCTTCTCCACACACCCGAGACACCTCACAGTCTTTCATCCCACTTCTCTCCTCAGCGGTGAATTGTGAGGAACCTCTACTCCGCCGGTTAGGCTGAGCCACATTCCTCACTCCCTCTTCTCCCCCTATTTCCCTCAGTTGTGAATGCTTGGGCCATGTGCGCGTGTTAGTGGTAGGTAGGCCTTGTAAAGTGTTGTTTGCTCTGTGTTTATCGTGTTGAAATCCTCTCCCTCCTCCATTGACTAGCTTCCCGGCTGATTTTGTCCCTTGCGTGTACGAAATTGGCTGTAACTCACTTCGTCACCCGATAGTGTCCTATTTAATGTTGCCTCGTTCCGCTGTGTATGTCCCGCCGCGACGCCCCCCTTTTCCCAATGGCTCTGTGTAAAGTATTAAAAAGCGCCGAGTTATCGTTCTTGTTATGAATGTCTATTCTAAATGCCTCTCCTCACGCCTCGCCGCCATGGGTCCGTCTTTTCACCATCTGTCGCTCCGGCGCCAACTTCGCGTCCCACAACTAGAGTAGATAGCTTAGAGGCACGTATTGAAGTATAGTAATTCCACCGAACTAGTCATTAGATTAATAAGTCTAAGGTTTAGCAGAGTATAATATTATATCCCCTATAGGCGTCTATACATATACTTTCTTGTTTGCAAGAAAATGTTTCTTCTTTCCTTCTCATGATCATTGTCTCCACTGAATTGGAACTTTCAGGTTTCATATTAATCACCAGTGCTGTGCTTAAATAGTGGAGATGGCCGTCTGACTGTGCTGCCTCGGGTTCCCAAGCGCTCGGCTATGCCAAGTAAATCAGATACCACTGAATGAGCATTTTCACATGTCACTTTGAGCTCCACAGATACGCAATAATCCAATATAGCTAACTCATGCTATGGCTGGCCATAGTTCCCTGTTGCCACCTGCCAAAAGCAATCCTTATCCATCACATAATCTGCGTCAGATGAGCTGATATGAAGATTGACTTTTGCTCTTCACAGCTTGGCAACTATGAAGGCGTCTAATTCTGATGCACAAACTTTCCCTCAAACCCTGCCATTTGATTTACTTTTTTGTTGTTTGCTTGATACTTAGAGACATCGGTTCTTCGCTCAGTTTTGGACGGACACTGAGATTCTAGAGCTTGCGGTCTCACCGAAGGAGGCATCAGGACATAAACAAGGCCAAAAAGAAAACAGGACGCATCGAAAAGAACGTCGATTAGTGTAGAGGGACTGTGGACATTTGGCAAGCAGGTCATAGTATAGATAGATATAGAAAACCCACCAATGAGAAAAGAAGTTGAAGGTTAATGTCACTCGTCGTGGCTACAGGTCCGATCGGTAGAGTTGCAAACAGAAACTGGGGATTTCTCCCCCTCGTAGTAGATCTCAGTGGAAGCTCATTGAGACGACCGCCAGCACATGTAGTATAGGGGAGGGGGGCACAACAGCGAGTTGAGGCAAGATGACGTGGACAAACTAAGTGCGAGGGTGGGGGGGGATGGGAGAGTTGCGACAGGGGCAGGAGAGAATGATATGCTAATAGATCTGCAGACAACAAGGACAGAAGCGAAAACCTTAAAGGTAGAGGGGGGCTGAAGTAACGGTTGTCATATATTATATTGTAGTGGAGGTTCAATATGATGAGTATGGTCGAGTAATAAGTAGAAGTATGATGAAAAGAGCAGGTGTGATAGGTATATAATATCTTCTTATTGCTTGCTTGAGTCGGAGAGATTAGCGGAGAAACGAATGGCTTGGCAAGGATGCTCCCGAGGACGGCGTTAAAGGGGAGATCGCTCAACAGAAAGAGAAGCGGAAGGATTGAAACAAAAATAAAAGCGAACCAGATATGAGGGTGGAATCCGAGGTAACCAGATTACGCGAAAGTGATTTTGGTAGGTCGCATGAGTGGGTTTCATACGGTCGGGAAGGTCCACAGTGCCCTTCCGATGACGGCAAGACCCTTAGGAGTCATGCTTCAACTCTCTTACTCGACACGAGGCCGTTCGGAGGCTACCCTGGCAGGTTCTAAGGACCGTGCACAAGCAAGCCAATATCGATAAGGCAGCGGGGTACACGCAGCCGGCCGAAGCCCACCCAGTGACACTGAGGTAACGCGGTATGTTCGAGCATATGATCCAGCAAGCGCCCGGGATAAAGCCAGGGGTCAAGATGGGGGTAGTGAGGCAGTTCTGACAGGGTGCATGAAGGTGCAAGGCACCAGCCTGAGCGTTGGACGAACGGAGGTGTGATGCTCTACATTGCGCAGTGGGTGGGCGGGGGATACGCATAAGTTGGTTGGAAAGTGGTTGTGCGCGCAACAATATGATCATGTGCCCTTAAGATGAAATCAGGGACGCAGGAAGTGGACAACTTGCAAAGGAGTTTTCTTTGTTCAAGATAAGGTAATAACTCTAAGCCAAAAATAGCACTCTCGGGCGTGGGGAGCATGCCATGCTTCATGAGGCGAGAAGACAATCGCACTTTTCAGCGGAAGACACCCACCCCAGTCAGTTACGGGAGCGAAGCGCGGAAATACGGGCGGGACTAGCTGACGCGGCCCGGGCAAACATCCCAAAGGGGCGATCGCTTTAGTCTCCATGGGAATGGAGCGGAGTGGAATTGTGATTCCCCTAAAATAGGCGTTGCACAAAGTGGCAATGCTAGGCTCTGACCAATAAGTGATATATATACTTACTTATCATATATTAATTATCTATATATATTGTATATTGTTACGGCTGTGGAAATTCGCAGCAACCACCATTCAGGTTACGTAGGTGAGATAATTCTTCTAAGTACCATGTCTGTAGTTAGCCACCAAACCCCGTGTTTAAGAAGGGGATTTTATCTGGTTATGGACTATCGATCTCAATCCAGATGGTAGGCCTGGCCGCTAATCCCACACGCTTTGAGATAGCGTAACAAGTTGACAAAATTCCTTCACCTGAAAAAAAAAAAGAAAAAAAAAAGGATATTTCTAATGGTGTTTTTCCTTTTCTAGCAAAGATGCTTTATATAATATGAACAACAAGTACACAATACCAACGTGAGTAATTAAAAACAAATTAACCGCTATATATCATACGATTCTTAACCACCTCGTCCCACCCCCTCGCACCATCAATTCAGATTCTGGCACCAACTCTTGTACCAGGTCACCAAAGCTGCAGAGCCCACGCTCCAACCGCTTCACTGAACACGACTAAAACCAACGCTCAAGCAGTCGATATCAGCTAGCTCCGCGCCACAATAGCGACCTGTGTTACCTGGGTCGCAACTCGGCGTCCCACATCACTTTCGCATCTACCAGGCGCAGACTCTCGAATGGCCATAACCACCACTAGCGAAGCTGTACATCCTCAGAAGGTAGTGACATAGGGCCATTCGACTATGCCAGCCGACCAGGGTTAAATAGCACCCATAAGCCTAGCAGCGCCCGCGGGTACTGCTTGTACTCCCAATGACCGCCAACTGAATCCCAGACAGCTCTACCACCCCGCACATTACACCCAACACCTCCCAGCCGTGAACAACCTCTCGCTCCCCCCCCCGCATCCCCGATGGCTGGTTCCTGTTTTACGGCAGTCGCTCTTTCATGCGAACGGCTGTTCACAGAAATTTTAAATAAAATGAATAATAAAAATGACACACCATCTTGTTATAGTTTATTCACGAAGTCGCTCAACTTTTATCCGCTCGTCATTTATATGGAGAAGGTCTATAAACTACGAGTCCAGCACTACCGCTATAGCGCCAGCCACAGTGCAGCCATCCAATGCGAGCTGCAATACGAGGGACATAACAAATGGAAGGCAGAGGCTGCAACATCTTCTTAGACGTGCCGCGAGGGTCGGAAACTCAGGTCTGTCTCAAGCACGGTTCCTAAAACTGCTTCACTCGACCACTTGGCCCTGGTAGTACCAGCAATCGTGGGCCAAAGATATACAAGAGAAGGCATGCAAGACGGTCAAACTGTTCGGTTCCACAGAACGACAGAGACCCAGGGCTTGCACGCTTCGCTCTTCTACAGAACTACTCGCCCGGTACAGACACAGAGGCGACCAGTCGTGTTAGAAGTGATCAAGAAATCGGACGGAATCAGAACCAGAAACTAGAGAATCTAGATAGGATACCACTTCTTACCTGAATGGTGATAGACCTCAACCCGCCGTAAGGTTTCTGCATCAGTGCTGAGATAGATCGACTTTTAGACAGTGAAGATAGAGAGCTCATTCTCCAGATGTTGCCAAAACAGTGCATCGCTGAAATGTCCCCTCGAAACCGCCAACAGAAGAGTTGATTTTTTGTTTTTTTTTGAGTTCGTTTTCAGAGCCAAACCTGGATGAAATGGCCGCGGTCTCTGGACTGTTGCAAAGTGCTCGCGGCAACACAGAATGTTGGGAACCACTTGGGTTTGTGGTGATCACGCTGCACACTGCACTTCGGCGCCAAGGAAAGCGTGGGCCGCGCAGCAGGTGTGCCTAGGGCTCTGCGAGACGCCGCAACTGAAACAGGCCACAAGGAACACCCGGTAGCAGGTGAAATGCCTTCTTTGGTTCAAGGCACTCATGCCGTGAGGGACGTGGACAGAAAAACTTTGATACTGTTGTTCTGCAAGGTTCTACCTTACAGACACAAGGTGGGCGGGTGCAGCCTAATAAGAAAAGGTACAGGAAGAGAGGGGAAGATATGCACAAAGAGAAAGGATCAAAGCCAGAGTTTGTTGAATTATGAACAGTCCACGGCGAGAAGAGAATGGCACGATTCTAAGAGGTTTGTTGGTCTTGCTGGAGATTCAGGTGTATCGGCAGAGTATGCAAGAGGTGGAGTGGTCTGGGCGGCCGGCGTGCGCGTGGGCGGGGTCGGTGAAGCCGGCTGTTTGTGCCGACAACCATTGGCCGTCCGAGAAAAATGAAACTGCCATAATTCTGACGGCAGATGCCGGTTCAGAGGAATCGAGTTGGGTTCTGCAGTCGGGCTGAGGAGAAATTGTGGGAAAGAGGCCAAGGGCTCGGGTGCCTGGAATAGGCGAGGGACGCAAGCGGCGGTCGGACAGATCGCGCGCCCGAGGCGGGCGACATGCCATGAGTGACAAACCAACTGACAGGACACGTTGGGCGCGTCGGAGGCGGTGGATCGCTCCGTCCCGGGGACCCAAAGCCAGCCAGACATTTCTGCCGGTCCCCCAGGGAAGGCAGGGGTCAACAATTCCCCAAACTGTTATTCACCCCCCCGGCTGAGATGGCCAAAAGGGCGGCTCAAGCCGGGCCGCGCCCCGTTCCCCCCACACCAAAAGCCCACGATGACAACGGTGTCAACGAACCGTGAGGAGCACGAAGTCGGACCGGACTTCCGGATTAGGATTGACGGAGGCTAAAAGAGCTCGAGTTTCTGGCAGGCGCATTGATGAGGCACCGAACTGAGCATGACACACACACTCATTGGCCGCGCCTAAGTTCACCCACGCGGGGGACGAGGAGGACAGCGGGGCGGAGAGGAACTAGGAGGCCCCCCCTCGGGTGGTGTGAAAGGGGGTGGGTCTTCCTGTCGGTGTTGGCGATCGGCTGATCGGGCCCCGCATCCCTTCGACGGTCACACGTGTCTGCAACCTTAGGGTGGCGGCCACGAGCCCGGAGCCCCTGATGGGCGTGCCCCATTCGGTATCTTGAGGGTGGCCTTTTCTTTTGCTTTTGAGGGTAAATGGGTGTTGGCGCCGTCTGATGAAGATAAAACATAGTATCAAAGCTAGGTCTGCCGTAAGGTCGCGGGGGGTGCGCGTAGTCGGTAAGTAATCTGCGTCGTTTTTCTTTTGCTTCACTGCTATAGGTGCAATGTTGATGTAATATGGGTGTATCCGATGGGCCGGTTTGTGTCTCGAGCCGCTGTTTCTCGATCAACCAATACTGTCTCATGCAAATTCTTTGCCAGTATATTGCTGGGACCTGTGAGATTCTTTCAATTGTTATATTGATTGATCGGACAATGGTATCCACAATTAGATCCATATTACCAAACCTCCCCCAGGTCCAGTAATCTGTGCTATGACGTCGATCTCACTCACCAATATTCTCTTATTTTTTTTTGTTTATTTCTCATCCAGTTTCATGGCCCAAGCACGTACGGGTCAGCCTGTGACTGTACGAAAGAATCCGTAATGGAGGAGCTCATCGGCCTAGTGATAGATTCGCACCGCGGTTGAAAGTTTGTTTTTTTGTCACGTACGCCTGTGCACTAGCTCTATCTATAATTCCACAATCTCTGTGTGTGTGACGCTGTTCTCGACAACCACTGATCCGCATCATATGAAACTTGCCAGGATATTCTGGACCTGAGTATGCCTTTTCAAGTAGATATTAACGACAATGTTCCCAAGATACCATTAGTTACCAAACCCAAGACAGGACTTGTTGCTGCTAGCGCATTGGCCGATGGGAGAAGGGCGCCTTAGTTACCAATGACGAATGTTGCTTTGCGTTTTGCACCCACAGTATCTATCTTCTATCATCGTATTAAATTCCACAATCTCTGTTTGTTGCCTTTTCAAAGGTTTGAAATTAATCGACAATGTTCCTAATAGCCAAGTTAAGCGCATTCCCCATTACGGTTACAACGTACGGACTTCCGGACAGATGCACTTATTATTCTATAATTTCTCGATCTTATAGCATTATAAAAACACAATCCCCAATCCAGTCGCGTTTACGAGAGCGAAGGAACGCCTGTGTGTTGTTTGAAATTTTTTTTTTTTTCACGTACGGCCACCACTGCAGCGGCAGCACGTACGGGCATGCCCTAGTTTTTAATAAAAGCGACAACCCGATCTGGATGAGCACTTCGGATCCAAAACACGACATAAAACCAACAGTTAAGTCTGTAGTAGAGATCTGCTCCTGTCAGCTTGACAACACGAACACTTCCCATTGAAAACATGGTCAAAGTCAACACTAATTCACCTTGACCAACACTCCCGAGTGGACGAAAAGCCTCTCGCACACCGACCCGATCGACGAGGTGTCACACCTTTCGGAGTCAGTAGTTATCCGATTGGAAAACGCGGGACCGGAGACCTTCCGAAAGGTGAAGGCAGCGGTCGGCAGGTTCTCTGCTCCACATTGGATCTCGAAGCAAGCAGACGCTCTGGACAGGCCACGCCATGGGCAAAACCGTCGGGGTTGCGCACAGCACGTTAAACGGAGGGTAAAGCTGGATACACGTCATAGTTAACGCCGGCAACTCAAAACAAACTAGAGCCGGTTACTTCGGTATAGAGAGAGAGGACGTACCTCCACACCTGATAATTTACCTTTAGGTGGTATCCATCCGTGTCGGATAATTATGTACATCCGGTAAGCTGCTGAGGTAGCTTTCAGTAGCATCATTTCCTAAGCGCGACTGCTGCATCGCTGATGCAGTTATGCGGGGCAATAAAGCGAAGCAATTTTGCCAAGA
Source organism: Eptatretus atami (assembly GCA_035128595.1). Taxonomy (NCBI): domain Eukaryota; kingdom Metazoa; phylum Chordata; class Myxini; order Myxiniformes; family Myxinidae; genus Eptatretus; species Eptatretus atami. The sequence goes on along the minus strand of CM068963.1, from coordinate 68,747,310 downwards.
CTGACCGTACAACAACGGACGAAAATTGTTGAACTTTGGCACCAGACGAAAAGTGTCATACACCTGCAACGTCTTTACTCGAGACATTTCGGTATCCACTTGCGCCATGCACCAAACTTTCGGACAATAAAAGTGCACCATCGCAGTTTCCAATGTGGGAACCATCTGTGACTCAAAGGGTTCACAGTGTAGAGAGGCAAGGTCGGTAGTGGAAGAAAATGTGTGGATTGGTGAGACAGCGGTCCGTTCAGAGTCCAAAAATACGATTCGACGACTTTCTGCCGAGACACCTCATGCATTTGTCTATATGGATCGTCTTGTCGCCACGGATCTCTCTCTCACCACTGGCATTGGCATATGCTTTCCACTACAAATCAACAGAACAGTGCCTTTTGGCATGACAGCAATAATGAGTAAACAAGTTTTTAGATGCTCTTTTGATGTTTGAGCTCAATTGTTTCTCTATGGCATCGTGTTTTTTGAGTGGTACATGCAGGAATTTTGTCTCAAAAACTTCACACTCGCACTGGACTGAATCCTGATATTTCAGCTCACTTGTGCTCAGGTGAGGCAGGTAATATCATACGCACACACCTTTTGGTAGCATACTCGGAGAACTGTTAAAATCCTGAGTAATGTAGTAGCATAACTGAAAACTGATGAATCAAGATGCAGTTTCACAAAAAACCAAGTGTGGGGGCGGTTGGTTGGGCATTGGAATCTTCTCTGGTCCCATATACTTTTCATTTGAAGATCTAGAAGTTGTATGGAGGATCCGTGCATCTTTCTTGGTAACGCGTAAATTCCAGAGGACTACTCAGCGAAATGAACTTAGGAGTAACTACTGCCTCTGTCGAATAGCCTGCTATTGCACGCTCTCAGTTCAGCGGTAGAGCAACAGGTGCATATCTCTCGGGATGAAAGGCTCTTCGCTCCGCTTTGGTCCAATGCAGGATGGGGACCGTACTCTGATGTCAATCGCGTCATGCAAAGAGCATTTTGACGTCTCATTTCAGAAGTCATATTTGGAGGGCGCTAGCTGCTTATCTCACCACCGATGAAGTTGGACAACGATGGATCTTTCCTCACTGACTCTTTCATACTGCTCTCTCTCAGACTTCTTCTTATGGGGGTATCTCAAGGACAGGATCTATGGAAACACTAGGCCTCAGACTCTTGATCAGCTGAAGGAAACATCCACCGAGAAATCCAGAACATTCCTCACGAAACGTTTCCCAAAGTGATGGAGAACATGACAACG
>CM068963.1:68727307-68743900 GCA_035128595.1 Eptatretus atami | reverse complement strand
AAAAGAGAGAGATCATACATGCCATTCTTCCCCCCCCCTCCCCATATATTGGTGGGATTGGTGGCAGAGGGATTACAATTCTTTGTTATGGGCAACACTGGAGGTTAAGCACTCTCGGCAGATTAATTTATCTCCTCCCTTTCCTTCTCGCCACCTCAAAATAAACGGACGGGCTCTTAACCCGCATTGGTAACCTTTGTGATGCTCTCATGTGCCGGGGATGTTTGGTCAGCATTGCCTGAGAGGCTTCGGCTCGTTCGTTTCCCCATAACCGTTCTTTGCGTGCCTCGAACAGCCGAATGCTCATCACCTTAAATGGTGGCAAGCGAGGTCGACTCTTATGACAGCTAAAGCCCTGACTGAGAGGACTGCTGCAGAAACTCGAATGGGTGAGGCTATGGAGGCGGAATGGCATCCACAACGCTGGCTCGGCCGAAGACACGCCACATCTCAAAGCTTCAGGCTCGGCTTAAATAAAAGACCGAACCCGGAGTGTTTGTTCTCTTATAGGTGCTGGACACCTGCTGTTTCCCTGGGCATGACGTCGAGGGCACGGACACCCTGTTCCGGGGCAATGACAATCGTTGTTCTGTTCTTTCGACGGGTGCTGGACATCCTTTCTTTCTCGGGGTTGGATCCATACTTGTTCTATCCTTCATTGACACTATGTCATCGCAGCTGCGGAGTTTCACTGCTAGTTTTGCACTTTCGACCCTCTTGGTTTACTCTGATCTGTATCATGAGCGAGGAGCCGAGGCTTGCGACGGGGGACGGAGCAAGCCGATTAAAAGAACTGGAAACCAAGCCATACCTTACAGCACACTGGTAGGATCTAACACTTAGGCTATCCCTCACACATAATTTTCCCACTTTTCTGCCTGCACTTCTCAGTGTTCCCTTGTTTCATACACTCACAACACACACACACACACCACACACACACACACGGCACGCACGCACGCACCGCACGCACACACACACGTCACTCTCCACACACCCGAGACACCTCACAGTCTTTTCACTCACTCTCTCTCCTTCAGCGTTGAATTGTGAGGGAACCCTCTATTCGCCCGGTTAGGCTGAAGCCACAATTCCTCACTCCTCTCTCTCCCCCTATTTCCGCCTCAGTTGTGAATGCTTTGGCGCATGGCTGTGTTAGGGTAGGTAAGGCTACGTTTTGAAAGTTTGCTCTGTTTTCTATTCTCTCTTATTCTGATCTGCATTGCCTGTACAAATTGCTTAACCTCACGCTTCTCCCTGTGCCATTAAAATCCTTATGTCCCCCCCCCCTTTTCATGCTTGTGTAAAAATAAACTGTTCTTGTTTGAATCTATTTCTAATCTGGTCCATGTCGCTTTTCCACCATTGTCTCCACTGTCCACATGTAGATAGCATTGGCAGGTTGGATTCCCGACGGTTCGGTTTGCAGAGTCCGGCGTGTGCCGCGGTACAGCTCGGCTGCATCATGATCACCAACAAGAACACATTTGCCAGGGTTGCATTCCCGGCGGGGGCATTGTGACACCCAGAACGGTTGTTGACAGACGGACACTGAATTCGTGGTCGCTCGATTGTATTTGTAGTTGTGTTGGCAAAGCCAACCATGGGGTGAAGTTATCACTCCTCGTGGCCTCACGGTCCGGGGTGAGTTCACAGAAACTGGGATTTCCCCCTCGTAGTAGATCGAGCCTGAGACAGCAGCACATGTATATAATATATATATTAATATATATATATATACTAATATATTATATATATATTATATATATTTCTTCTTCTTCTTTTCGGCTGCTCCGTTAGGGAGTCGCCCAGCGGATTCTATCGCTATGATCCGATAGTGATGTGGCACATGTTTTACGCCGGATGCCCTTCCTGACGCAACCCTGGTCGCCTCTTACGCCACAGGATATGGTACCCTATTTTAACCGGGGTATAACACCGGCCCAGTACACTGGCTGGACTTACATTTTCGCCGACCCGGAAGATGACAGGCTGAAGTCAACCCCCTGGTGTATTAATTCAGTGGGTCAACAGGGCTTGACTCAGGACTCTTTTGGATCCCAAGCCGGGCTGCCCTAACCACTGCGCAACACCAGGCTATATATATAATATATATATATATATATATTATTATGTATATATATATATGTATTTGTCTACGGCTGCTGGAAAAATTCGAACATCATTCAGGTTAAGTAGGTGAATATCTTAAGTACATGTGTAGTTAGCCCCAAACCCGTTGGTTTAGAGGGAATTTTGTGATTCTTCGGGCTGCGACGCTTTGAGATAGCCGTTTTTCTGTTCTACTCTTATTGAACCAAACCACTGTGTCAACCGCAAACCCACTCTTAACCACCACGCCAGCAATCGGCCCAACTGCAACCACGGCTCCAACCCTCAGACAACAACAACAACGGCCAACCAGCCACGAACTTTACCGCACAAACTCGCTCCCACATCATCGCAATTCATGCCATTCCCCCAAATGGCACCCATGACCATCAAAGCACCACCAAAATACCTCCACCACCCTCACCTCTTCTCCTACGGCCAATCCCGCACCACTGTGAAAACGAGCATCGGGCTGTCTTGGCTCGTTCAGCGATATGCACGAGCCGCGAGTGGCAAATACGCGGCCTTTCGAGGGAGAATTCGGATCACAAACCTACCAACGCCCACTTCTGATCCGTCCAATTATGGAGCGCGGGGCGGCTTGGTCCCCGCCTCCAGGCGGCGTTCTTGTGAAATCGCAGATATGCAAATTCTAGGATCAGGGGGAGATTCAGCCCCCTTTCCTCGACCAATGGCGACGCGTGGCCCCGCCCTCCGAGGCATCCTGACGCGGAAATTTGCATACTGTTTTCTCTCTGCGGCCTATAAGAAGGCGAGCGCAAGGCTAGAGTGAGTTAGAGTTTTTGGTTGGAGAGTCATCGGAGAGTGGTGGCAGAAGTGGAGGTCGGGTGGCGAAGCATCGAGTTGGGTTCTGGTCAGTCGGCTGGAGGAGAATTGTGGAAGAAGGCCAAGGAAGCTCGGGTCGGGCAGGGAAGACGCGGTCGGCGACGAGGTCGAGGTGGGATGCTCGCGGGGACCCAAGCCAGCCACCATTATCTCCCCAGGGCATCAATCATTTCCCCTTTTCCCCGCGCTGAGATGTGCCAAAAAGGGGGCCCCGTTCTCACCCACTCCAAGCGGTGCAACGAACCGTGAAGGAGCACGAAGTCGGGGCCACCGCTGCGCAGCCAATTGCCGCTCGTCCGCAGGACGCGGGTGAGGACCCCCCGGTCTCGCGGCCTGGCCGCTCCTCCAGGTCACAGTGCACATATTGGCCCACGGGCCCCGTCTTGCCCCCTTGTCTTTGAGGGTGGCCTTTTCTTTGCCTTTTGAGTAAATGGTGTTGGCGCCGTCTGTGAAGTTTAAACTGTATAAGTGTTGCCGTGTGTCGCGTAGTCGGTAGTAAATTGCGTCGTTGTTTCCTTTTGTTTCACTTAAGGTGCATTTTGGGACTGATATGGGTGCTTCCGTGGGCGGGTAATAAATGTGCTTTGTGTTGAACTGTTTTCCCACGTTTCGCTTCGTCTTTTTCTTTAAATGAATTCCATCCTGCTTCACGTAAGAGTTCGTAATGGGCTTATACCCCGTAATTAATCGGAACCGTCGAGGCGCGATAACACACGCTCGGTTACCCGATAGTACGGAACGGGCCGCCCAGCGGCTCGCGTCCGGAGTCGACTATGGCGAGCGTGCGATCGCCGGTTTACCATCCGCGTGGGTAGTTAGGTAGGTCGAGTTTGGCCGAACCAACCCTATCCCACGCGGGTGGCCGATTGCCGACGATCCGTGGTGAGGCCGAAAAGGCCCACCGTGACTAGCTCCGCCGTTAGTCTGAGAGGGTCACGACAGAATTGTTCGTTCGTGTGGGCGACCGTGCACGATCGAGTCACGTGGGCCGTCGCACGCGGCGGCGCGAATTGCATACAATATATATAGTAAACAGATCTGGCTAAAGGGGTTTCATTTATAACCGTTCTTTCAAAGTACATGTTAGCATTGGTGTGATGTAATTAGTGTTGAGATAGTGTCAAATGAAGAGTTTTTAGTGAGCTGCTTGTCTTCCCACCTAAAATGTGTTGAAGCCCTTATCTCAATGCTGCTAACCCCCTCGCCATGACCCTGTATATCGCTGCCCATTTGTGTTATTCCATTAAGCAGGACTGTGCAAGAGGTTATGCAGCACCAGGAATGTGGCCAGGTTGGAAGGTCCTGCCATGCGTCGGGAGCAGCCTGTCAGCACAGGCACGTGATGTGATCATCGGGCCAATTCCATGTAGCACAATCCGCATGCACTGGGGGGCCCACTCCACCCCACAAGAACTAATAAAAGCCAGGACACTGCATTAGCGAGGAAGTCTGGATGGTCTGGTCGTTCTCTCTCTCTCCCTCTCTCTCTCTCTCTTTCTCTCTCTCTTTCTCTCTCTCTTTCTCTCTCTTTCTCCCTTTCTCTGCATCACTGTGGTTCCTGCCGGCTGTGCTGTGGTTCCTGCCTGAGTCTACACGGGTTCAGTGGCAGATGAAGCCTGTATGCATAACAAGGCTACACCGTGCAGTGATAATAACCTCACGTCTTAGGTTCCATTTTCTAATCTCTCTCTTTCTCTCTCTTCAATCTCCCGCTGCATTCTGTTTTCCCTCGATTGAGAGTTCATTAAGATTAAATAATTAAGCCGTTGAGTACCATGAGCTCGAGGGTTAATTAGCCCGTCCCCTGCTCAGCGGGAGGCGGAGTTTTGTAATCACTTTGTGTGTGTGTGTGTCTGTCTGTCTGTCCAGGCCATAATGGTTTTTACCATTTGGGCTTTTGTCTTCAAATTTTTGACAGTTTTATCATGAGAGTATGGAGAAGACAAATTAATAATCTGGTCAAAAGGTCAAAGGTCAGCATCACATAAAATCGTTAATTTTCATCCAATTGACCTGAAATTTTATTGACCATTTGAGCTTTCATCAAATTTTCAACAAAGCTTTATTATGAAAATATGGAGATGACAAATTCAGAATTTGGTCAAAAAGTCAAAGGAACCGTTTAGCATATGGAAGAAGAAGTCCGAATACAAAGCGGACAGGCTTTGCAATTTCAGATGCTTTCTTGTTATTTTTGCAGTTATTAGCCCGTCCCCCACGCAGTGGAAGATGGGGTTTTGCAATCACTTCTGTGTGTCTGTCTGTGTGTCTTTCCGGGCCATAACTTTTTATGTTCTTCGGACTTTTGGATCCATTATGCAGAACGGTCATTTGAGCTTTTGTCATCAAATTTTCAACAAGGCTTTATTATGAGAATATGGAGAAGCCAAATTAATAATTTCGTTTAAATAATTTTCATTATTATTAATCACAGAGTACCCGCCCTCGGGGCGATTTTGTTCCAAGCATGCAACACGTTCTTCTGACACATACCTTTATTTGGGCAGTATATAGGCAAATGACAGCTCTGTATAGGCAAAAAAACCAAAAAAAACCTGGGTTATGTGAAAGAAGCAAAAACATACCAACTGCTTTAAATTCAAAACACCTCACTGCACTGGAAAACGTGGGGACAGGAACACTGAACTGTAAATAGTGGAGACTTGTAATACCAGGGAAAACCTGGAGGCAGTGCTACACAATACACATTTACATGGAGAATTTGCGTCCCCTCCCCCAAGACCACTGACAAAGATAAAACACCCCTATACATTAATTGGATGTTTTAATCGGGCCAGAAATGTCGAAGTAGTGCGACAAATGAACAAACACACAAACACTGGTCAGTGAATTATAGTAAGGATAAGGGAAGAAAGGGGGAAGTGAATGTGAATTTAACGTTCCATCTTCATTTACTTTTAACTTTGTTCTCAACAAATGGGGATAGGAACAATGCAAGCATGATAGGCTGAATGGCCTTCTCATGCGCCAAAGTTCCCGATGTAACGTTAAGAACAGGAAGAAATGGGGAGGAGAGAAAAGAATTGGGTGTGGAGGTGACAAGAGTTGAAAGAGAGAGATTGAGAACATTGGGAAGGGGGGAGGGGTTAAGGATTTGAGGTTGGGGGAGGGGGTTGAGTACTTGGGGTTTGGGAGAGGATGATAGAGTTGGGTTGGGAGGGGGGGCAGAGAGGGGACAGAGTTGGGATCAAGGGTTTGAGATTTTTGAGGGGGGGGGGTTGAGGACTTTGGTTGGGGGGGGATTTGCAGATTTGAAGAAAGGGGAGGAGAGCACAGAGTTTGGGTGTGGTGGTAGGGGAGCAGAGAGAGGACAGAGTTGGAGGGGGGGTGTAGACATGGGATTGTTTGTGTATGGGGGGTTGGGGACCTGAAGCCACATTTTCCATTATGCAGAATTTTCATCGGTTCCAGATAGTCCCATGAGTCTTTTGGGTCCCCGGTATTTAGGGTCCTTGGGTCTTTTGGGTCTTCAGAGTATTTGAGGACTTTTGGATGCTTCGTGATTTTGGGTCATCGGGGTTGTTTGTTCTTTTGGTCTCAATGGGAGTGGGGGTCCTTTGGGTCCTCTGCGCACTTTAGTTTAAGTATTTCAGTTTAAGTTGTGGGTGAAGTCAGGTCAGCTGGGTGAAGAGCGGACATACATACATACATAATCACACACACTTGCTCCATCTGTATAAAAAATGTTTAAAAAATGGAGGGATGAAATCTCAAAAAAACAACCAAACAAGGTAGGAATGACACCACATTATGATGCTACAACACGACACCACAATCCTCATGGATTACCATCACAACATATTTTGACATTTTACTTTTGTTGTGGGATTGTGATGAATGAAGAAGAAGAATAACAATGAAGAATGACACCACATAACAATGCCACAATACGACACAACAATCCTCTTCTGGCTTAGCATCACGCTATCTTTTGACGTTGTGCCATCACAATCTCACAACAAAAATAAAATGTCAAAAGATATTCCCTCGGTCGAACCTGACTGAACCAACGAGAAGGTGAGATTAATGGTGGCCGTTAACTTAAATACACTCGTTAATCCTCCCTACATAAAAAATAGTTATAAATCAATTTGCGACCAACAAACAAATATATTTTCCAACAGGGTTCATGTGATGAATGCCAAATGAGAAGCTGTGATACTGCAGTGATATTTCAAAGTAAAACTACACCATTCCTGTTCATCAACATATAAGAATACCTGGGAAACCTCTTTCCACAACTCTCTCATAACAGATTGGAGCAGTTTATTGTCGCACAAAATGTCATTTTAACATTAATTTGGCTTTTTCAATCTGGGATGTGTTCAAAACCACCTTGATTCGTGACACGAGTCAGCCAAGTGGTGCTACGAAGATGGCGCCGGTCACGTGACCTTGAGCTCACAGCGGCGACATTCTTCACGGGTTATGAGCGTTCTATTTATTTTCAAAGTTTTATATATTTTGTTATTTTGGTATGGATAAAATCTATCTTTGTTATTAAATTGTTTTAATACTTGTTTCAGTTGATATGGCCCCACACTCACGATCCTGGCCTGGTTTGTTTGAGTCCACATTCAGTTTGATTTCTTTTCGTAATAAAACGATTAATGCCTGATGTATTTTTTAATTTTGGGTTGTGTGCACTCGCCCAGTGAAAAAGTAACTTCCTCACGTTGAAATCAACATCATGGCTTCAGCAGTTATTGAGGTAGGTCGGTCTACAGTTTTGCATTGTTTTGAGAGGGGAACAATGAGAAGAAGTACAAATTGGCCTTTTAGTGATCTCTCGTTTGGTACTTTCGCAATGCATTTTGCCATCTTTTTAAGTCTTGGTAGTACAGAAAATGCTCGAGAATAAAAGTTATGGATTATAAATGCTTATGACCTCACTATATAGGAGCTTATGAATGTATCATTGTGGACACATTTGAATGGGTGGCCATTTCCACCCTGTATCATTCCTCGATATGGACTATGACCGTACTACATGATAGATTATTGCTCTTCTTCGATCTTCTTCGACATAAAATTTTCAGGCTTGAAGCGACCCCCCACCCCCCTCACCATGGAGAATATTTTCATGATAATTGTAACATCATAGATTATGTGGTCTGGCAGCCATCTTGGATTAAATACAAAAAATAAAATATTATATCTCTGAAACCACAGATTTGAAAACTTTGAAACTTGGCACATCTCATTTTACTCCCAATGGGAAGGGGGGGGGGATAAACGATTGTCAGGCTAATGATATTGGTGAAGTGGTAGACCAGCCATAAATGTTTTAATCAAAATCTTTGTTTACCATTGAGATTTAGTGTGTATGTCCAGGCTGTAACATTTTTACCAATTGAGCTTTTGTCATCAAATCTTCAACAAACCTTTATGATGAGATTGTGGAGAACACAAATTAATAAAATGTACAAATTTTACCCTCGCCAGAGGAGAGGGTATTGCATTTGTGTCCGTTTGTCTGTTTGTTTGTTTGTCCAAAAGAACATGAGTGTTTTTCTCTGCAACCGCTTGTTGGATTGACACGAAGTTTTCACCATAGGAGTGACTACTCATGTAGATGTTGTATCTTATATATTATTCTGAGTTTGTGGTTTCGTGTCGCGCTATCTTCGACTTTGTTCTGCGCTCGAGTAACGTGATATTCGGCTTACATTATCTCAAAGACCATATGAGGTGCATGGTACAAAAAAGTAAATAAAATGGTTCTGAAACAGTGAAATCGTATTCCACTTACTGCATTAAAGTAAAATTACTACTGATACTCTGCATCAGTCCTTTCTCAAACACACCCACCCCAACATGTCGCGCAGAGCGCGGGTTATGCTAGTTGATAATTATGTCATAGGTCACATGATGTGGCAGCCATGTTGGAAAAAAGGAAAACTTTGGACCTTTATCTCTGAAACCGCACAAAGGGAGAAATTGAAACTTGGCACATAGAAAGTACTCCACATGGTGAATAAGTGTGATTTTTTTTTAATGATGTCATAGGTGCCTTCTTTATGATGTCATAATTGCATATTATATAGAACGCTACATCCGATCAGTATGAAAGTTTTTGTGGGTCATTTAGGGATAAATTGGTCCACAGAAAAAAAATTGATGATGTCATCGGTCACGTGGTTTGGCAGCCAGATTGCTTAAAAAAAAACAACCTTCAAAAATCATCTTCTCTGAAACGGCTGAACAGATAGAGGCGAAACTTTACAGGTATGACTGTGTTGTGGAATTTTCTTATTTGTTCTATTAACCGACTTGGTGTAAATCCTATTACTCAATTTGTAAGAAACAATTAATTCACTGTCCACAAACGAAAAGTACATTTGATCAGAGAACATTTATTCGCGGTACCACGGAGTCCAAACACTGAGATGTAAACATCCACAATGATTTGTACTAAGCTAAGTTTACATTGTCTGACATTTATATGCTTTCGTGGGAGTGGAGAGGGCTGGGAGAACAAAGGAAGAGAACATGGTGACTTTCAGCTGGCCTTGGTGAGAAACAGACAAAATACAAAAAGCAACAACCAAGAGGAGTACAGGATAAGACAGTAGGTTATAGGTTTTAGTAAGAATGTGATTATATATTTTGAATACAAAGAAATGAATATAAAAGGCAGTGAGTACATGGTGAAACCAGTGAGTACAGTAAATAAAAAAAGGCAACTTGTTTAAAAAGGAATATTCCCCATCAACTGCTTATCCATGAGGAACAAAACGTTCACACCGTTGACGTTATAGGTCACATGGTTTGGCAGCCATATTGGATTTACCCTTACACCTATAAAAAATATTCTTCTCCAGAATGGCTGGACAGATCGAGGGGAAACTTCACACACATTCCCCAAGTCTTGGGGATACCAGGGTGTTCACAAATAATTGATAGGTCACATGGTCTGGCAGCCATATTAGATTGAGCAAAAGATAGATAATAAAAGAGAGGTAATAGAGAGTACAAGAGAGGAAAGAGAAAAAAAGCAAGAATTAGAATGAATAAAGAGAATTATGAAAAAATATAATTATTAAGAAATGTGAAAGGAACAAAGAACAAAGATGTCGGGAAGAACCCGGACAAATAGATTTCAGCAGTTACTCCCCAGGCTCAAAGACAGCAACATGTACAAGCTACCAGAGGTCCGTCAGCGGGGAAATACAGTTCACACAGCATCAGGATATGGGACAAACATAATGAAACGCAAGACCAAGAAGGAATCCAAAGAAGTAAAGAGCAAAGATGGAGTCATCAGGAGGAACCTGGATAGGATTCAGGTTTCAGCTGCTACTCCACAACCCTCAAACGCAGCAACAACACCACCACCACCAGCTTTGATGCAGCATATGTTGCTAGGATAAGAGTGTTCAATATTATGAGATGCCGTGCAGGTAGAATCGATGTCAATGTTCTAAATTTCAACCTGATCGGATGCGTGGTCTGGCAGCCAGAATATATATTTTTTGATCTGGGTTCTTTTTGATATTTTTTTGTTTTGAATAAGTCTCACTTGGCTGCACCTGGATGAGCTTGAGGGTAGATAAGTAGCATCTGAAACCCGAATCCTATCCAGGTACCTCCTAATGACTTCATCTTTGCTTTTTGCTTGGTGGGGTTCCTTCTGATTTCTCCAATGCAAGACTGTACGTATTTGGTATTCCATTTGATTTGAGTTGAATTTATTTTAATCCCATTCTGAATTCAATTGAATAATAATAAACGTCATGGGTCAGGGTCAAGTTGAAATGTTTCACCTTCGTGGACAAAAGTCACAACGGATCCACAAAAACAAAACAACGTCCCAGGTATATTGCATCCTCTCCGATTTGGTAGTCGGGTACTCGATGACCATGACAAGGAATTCATGGATCTTCCAATTGTTTGCGGTCAGCACAGTCTTTGGAAATCCATCAGAATGGGCATCATTGGGATGACTTAGAGGTCTTAGACCATCGCTTGTTGAACATTTCACAACTACCAGCAGCTTTGACATGACATGCATTGCTAAGGTAAGAGTGTTCAATATTATGAGATGCTGTGCAGGTAGAATCGATATCGAACTATGTTTTTTGCAGTCATTCAGGCTAGAGTTGGTCCAAGCCATTTATCCATACAATCGGTAACTTTTTGGCTGGGAGCAACATGATTTTGACTGGAATCGATTAAAAGAAACAAAACATTTTCCTTATTTCAACATGAAGTCCAATGAGAATGTCACATAATCCAAGGAATGATGAAAACGAGTTAGTAAAGGGCAATATTTTAATTGATATCTTGTCTGCAGCTTCCGTAAAGCTACAAACTGGATGCAAGGTGTTCGCTCGGGTACATACCGCGAGGTGGCGACACACCACAGTGAGAGCGCGTGATGTTCCAGAAAGGAAACACCGTTAATTTATCCAAAGCAGTTCGAACCAATCGAACGTTGATGTTCTGGAATTGTCCGAACAAAGGAATTTCGTAAAATTGAGATCGCACTGACGAGCTGGTTTTATACACGAACGTACAATGTATATTTAAATATGCATTACCTCCAAGTCACATGGTACAAAACCGCATAATACAATCATTGTTTTGTCATGAGATAATCATCTTCCTGTCTGCCAGATTTCATTTGGTTTATTTTTTTTGTTTTTCAGATAGTTAATGTACACAAGGCGATCTCCAATCAGCAATGCAAATTAGGTTGATCACGTGGTGTTCTTTGCCACGAGACCGCTTCAGCAGGATAGACTCTGCAGAACATTTTGTTCCACAATAATTAAAACAATTCGAAAAGAAAACAAACTCAAAATACGATTTTAAAGGAGAATCTCAAAATGTTCCACTTGTTCACTGCGATATGAGATTTGCTACACTTGTGTACAAAGAATGGGTGGTTGACATAATTTTTTGACATAATTTTAAGACATGACCCATAGATGTACTCAGCCACCATTTCGGTTTTTCTCATTTTTTCTGCCAATGCACGAGGACTTTTAGAATGAAATTTTGCATCAACAATGGAAATAAAAAGCATGCATCGTTGACATATTTTGACCTTGACCTAATTTTAAGGTTATGACCCAATTATGCACATTTTTAACCACAACTCAATTGAGCCTTAAGGTTTATCCAATAGGAATGAAATTGCCCTCTCTCGATAGCCAAGAGCAAGGTGCATTTACTCTTCATTTACATCAAAACCCTCCGAGTTGGAGGTCAAGGTCAAGTGGTGGTCAATTTCAAATGGCGGTCTGGAAAAATAATGAGTTTTTTTGTTCTCGCTCAATTTTGCCAATGTGCTTGGCCTTCCAAGATGTTCTTACATCATAATAGTGTACCTGCACTGAAGTTATGCACCTGATATTTGATTAGTGTCCTTAACCTACCTTTTTCAGATTGTGACCTAATTAACAAAAACACCTTTTTTTGATCATAACTTGAATAATTTTCCTCTGATTTTCATGATGTTGAGTTTTCTGGATAGTTTGTACATGGGGACAGATTTTCTTAATTTACACTCTATCCATGAATGCTGAAGGTCAAGGTCATATGGGGATCCAAACAAAATATGCCATCATTTGATCATGGACCAAGGACAAGTCGGAGGCAATAGCCAAGGGTAAGCTGGGGGAGGCTCACTCTTGGTGATCGCAGACATCTAGTTGACATTGTAAGGTTTGTTTCTACAATTAGCACCGACAATTTTTAATGGTACCACAGTGTTTCTTAGACCTTGATGAGTACTAAACCAGATTTAGGAAGTTATTATTATTATTTTTTTTCTTTTCTTCTTGCACTCTCAACACTCCCAATTTCTGAGCTGTATCAATTTCCCAATTGTATCTCTGAGCCGGCTTAAACTTTTAGGATTAAATTTTGCATCATTAATGTGAAGAGAAAGTATGTGAGATTGACTTAATGTTTTTTATGACATTGACCTTATTTTAAGGTCATGACCCAATTATGGACATTTTAACATTTTTCTCCAAAACTTGACTAAAGTTTCTCCGATCAGAATGAAATTGCCTTTTCTAGATAGCCTAGATCAAGGTGCATTTAAGATTAACTTACATAATACCCATCTGGGTTGAAGGACAAGGTCTTACACCCCTAGGAGGACTAAACCACCATTTAGTTTTTTCTCCCCTTTTTCTGCAAATGTCCCAATGTCCGAGCTGTATCTCGGATATGGCTGGGAGTTTCAGGATGAAGTTTTGCATCAATAAGGAGAATAAAAATACAGCCAAGAACCCTCTCTAGATAGCCGAGAGAAAGGCACATTTATGGAAGGCACTCGGTATTTACAGACTGTTTAAACTAGAACAGCACTTGGGAGAGTGCGCCAGCTGAACAGTTTACATTTTGTACCCCATTGATAGGGCAGATATGCATCCATACCTTAACCAAAATCTAATGGGTTTGTTCTTGTCACCTACCCAAATCATTCACCAAGTTTTGTCATAACCCATCCACAACATTTTGAGATATTGTGATATATGTCATTTTTGGCCTCATCTCTCAATGATGAAGAATCACTTTAAAAATTCTAGTAGCGAGATCCGGATCTAAATATTCACCAAAACCTAATCAGTTTGTCCTTGTCACACCTGTCCACAAAATTTCAGTGGAATCCGTCTAACTTTTTAAGATATCCTGTTCACAGACAGACAGACACACAAATAGGGGTGAAAACATTTACATCCGTCCACCTTTGGTGGCAGAGGTAATTAAGGATCTGCCATCCGTCACTTGATCTGTTTGTGGGCACGTATGTCGGTAATGGGTAATTGGGGTTATTTCAATATAAATTGGACCCATTTTGTTGTTTTTTATTGCTTGCTTCCTGTAAATTTCTGACTCTGTTACTGAATAAATCTAACATACGAAGCTCGCTTGGTCTCCGGGTGGATTCTATTTGCTCATGCCAGTTTTATCTAATGACTATATAAATCCTGTTTGGCTAATTGGTTGAGTAGAATAGATTGCATCATATGACTCGGTTGCTCGGCTGAAGATTAAGATCTGTCACGTGACTGCCTATCGGTATGGCACTCGCTCGTACCAAGGATCTCCATCTGCACGGTAACGCGACTCTGGACGTGGGATCCTGCAGGAGGTTTCTGATAGGAAGGAATGTCATAGTAATTTTGACACGACACACCGGATTCGAACTGGGAAACTGGGCTGTAACATTGGTGATCAGGAATGTGGGATTTTAACCCCTCTCTGGACAATGTAACATTGATGTCCTGAGTTTGAGATTGGACCCGAGGTGCGAGTGATCATGCCTTGAAGCCAGATTGTGGAGCGTGCATCAAGTGAAAAAAAATGATTGAGCTGTTACCATATCAGGTCAGAGGGGACAGAACAAGGAGGGCACCAACTGACTAAACGCTATCACGACACAGACGGCCAGGGAGGTATAGGGACTTCTAGAGGGCACATTGGAATTATCTGTACCACCTGGTAGCATCAAGAATCCTGCGTGGGCTGTGCTCATTGGACGACCGCTGGGGAACTCGCTCGCATCTCCCTGATTGGGCAAGAGCGACCTCAGGTCTTGTGAACTCCGCCCACGTACGTGCTGACACGCACGTAGGCAATGGCGTCGGTGTGAGGAAGCGAGGTGAAGGCGTGTTGTTGTAGTTATCAGGGGTGTACAAATGTAAAAGAAAACCCAAACTATCAAAATAACTCCGCAGCGCATGAACATTTAATTACCCATTACACAAGGGACGGGACCCTAATTAGAAACACATACTTACCGATATAACTGTTCTATAGGACCTGTAGAGTGCTCATGGCTTCCAGATTCGTAACACTACCCCCTCCTCTTTTTACAGACTCGTCCCGAGTCGTCAAATTTTTGTGTGACCAGCATGTGTAAGTTCTCCCCTCGTACGATTTACCTGCGGATCCCTGAGTGCGACATTTTTTCATGCATGTCCCAAAAATAAATAACCTAATGCGCTGCGTAACTAACTAACAGACTCATACAGACGACTTAACTAAAATTGCCGGCGCTAAGACAAACAACAGGTGGGTTAAACTTATTTACAATTTTACCTGAACTATTTACACTAACCATGGCCCAGGACCTGTGATCTGTGGAAGAAAAACAAAAGTCACAACCAAAGTCATTGGCGCAAAAACAGAGATGGGCGCACGGGCTGCACAAACGCAGTCCTTGGAGTGGCTGCCTGCAGGGCAGTCCTTGCAAACACACTGGCAATGGTCCTGGCGCACATGGTGATGGTGACACAGGGGCGAATGCAAATAAGGATAGCAAGCATGGGGTCATGACAAGGCAAGCAAATGAGGCATGGCAAGGCAGACGCGGACCAGCAACTGTAGCACAACAGGCCGGCATGTGAAGCTGGCCGGCCTCTGGTTTGGTCCGTGAGGTTTGTGGAGGGAGTGCGGTGGTGCCGGCCGCTCTGGCAACGGGCTCGGACCTAACCTACGGTCTCCCCCCAACCTATCACCTTTGCCTGTCTCTGTCCATATCCATTCCCTTAATTTGCAACAACAAAACAAATTTTGACCCCTTTTTATTTTATTTTTTTCTTCTTATAATTTCGTCTCCCGAACCGCCTTGTGTCTTTGCCCGGCTAACCTATCCTGTCCATCTACTCCCAACCCCTAAGTTCCTTCCTGAGGGGAATAAGGGAGAGACTAGCGTCCTGTCTCGAGGCCCAACAAAGCCTCAGAATGGCCTCCCACATAATTCAGCCATCTTACCAAGGTGGGTCCAGCGGCCTACAAAGAGCGAAGGGATGGATGGTGCGAAGGGGTACATTTCCTAAGTATCCTAGCATTTATTAACTTTAAAATATCCCGGGGCTTTTCAAAACGCCTGGCTCTTTAAACTATAGGTTCTAGAAACCATGATTCCCGTCGCCTGTGTTGGTGTTCATTATAAATTTGGGCCTAGCCCTCAAATTTTCACTCGTGCCCTTGCACAATTTCGTGGCTGGGCAGCGTGGCTCACTTGGCAGGGATTTCCCTCCTGCCGGACTCTGACGACGGCACCCCCGGGCCCTGAGGCTGTCTCCGAGCTTACCTGCTCCCTATGAACACGGGGGGTTGCCTTTCCTGGCATTGCCCCCCTCCGATGCCCACGTGGCATTTTGGCGCTTCGGGTCCCGTTTCCGACGGGTCGCCCATGTCCACAACACTATCCCGGTCCCCGGACCCTTGGCCTACTCTGGCCGACTGTCCGGTGCCTGGGGTGCCTCTACTCAATACTCACCTTTCGACAGCCATGCACGCTCCAGCCGGTCCATGGACTCCTGCACCCCTCCAAATAGGTTTCGAGCCTTCTTTCCACACCAACAACAAAACGACATCCTTTTGGTAAATTTGACTAACCCACTAACTAACATTACACTGACCCCAGGGTCACTTGGGTGGGAATCACTCCTCCCCCTCATTCATTCGCACCATGCATTCCACATTCGCTCCATTCACACACTTGGGCCCGCTGACCCATACTCATTCATCACCCATTTTCCTTTTTCAAATCATTCCAACATTCACATTCCACTAACTAAATTCCTCGAACTAACTCGTGCTCCCTCGTCGTCCCTTACACTAATGAATGTTCCATTTAATCTA
>CM068963.1:68686775-68718156 GCA_035128595.1 Eptatretus atami | reverse complement strand
CCCATACTGCATTAAAGTAAAATTTACTTCTGATACTCTGCATCAGTTCTTCCAAACCACACCGCACCCCAACATGTCGCGCAGACCGCGTATCTAAGATTGATAATTATGTCCATAGGTCACATGATGTGGCAGCCATGGTGGGTAAAAAAGGAAAACTTTGGGACCTTTTATTCTGAAACCGCACAAACGAGAGAAATGAAACAATATAACAAAATAGAAACAAACATACAATACTAGGAAAAGTACTCCACATGGTGATAAGTGTGATTTTTTTTATGATGTCATAGGTGCCTTCTTTATGATGTCATAATTGCATATTATATGAACGCTACATCCGATCAGTATTGAAAGTTTTGTGGTCATTTAGGATAAATTGGATCCACAAAAAAAAATTGGATGATGTCATCGGTCCACGTGGTTTGGCAGCCAGAGTTTTAAAAAAAAAACAAACCCAAAATATTCTTTCTCTGAACGGCTGAACAGATATAGCGAAACTTTACAGTTGTATGACTGTGTTGTGGAATCTTCTTATTTGTTCCTATTACACCGACTTGGTGTAAATCCTATTACTCCATTTGTAAAGAACAATTAATTCCTGTCCACAACGAAAGTACATTGATCAGAAGAACATTTATTGGCGCGGATACCACGGAGTTCCAAACACTGAGATGTTAAAACATCCACAATGATTTGTACTTAAGCTAAGTTACATTGTCTACATTATATGCTTTCGTGGAGTGAGAGGGCTGGGAGACAAAGAAGAAGGAGAAATGGGTGACTTTCAGCTGGCCCCTTGGTGAGAAAACAGACAAAATACAAAAAAGCAGATCAACCAAAGGAGTAACAGGATAAGACAGTAGGTTATAGGTGTTTAGTAAGAATGTGATTATATATTTTGAATACCAAAAGAAATAATATAAAAGGGCAGTGAGTACATGGCGTGAAACCAGTGCAAGTACAGTAAAATCAAAAAGGCAACTTGTTTTAAAAAGGAATATTCCCCATCAACTGCCTTATCATACGAGGAAAAAACGTCACACGTTGACGTTAATAGGTCACATGGTTTCAGGCGCCATATTGGATTTACTTACACTATAAAAAATATTCTTTCTCCAGAATGGCTGACAGATCGAGGGGAACTTCACACACATTCCCCAAAGTCTTGGGGATACCAGGGTGTTCACAAATAATTGATAGGTCACATGGTCTGGCAGCCAATTAGATTGAGCAAAAGATAGATAATAAAAAGAGAGGTAATAGAGAGTACAGAGAGGAAAGAGAAAAAAAGCAAGAATTAGAATGAATAAAGGAATTATGAAAAAATATAATTATTAAGAAATGTGAAAGGAACAAAGAACAAAGATGTCGGGAAGAACCGGACAAATAGATTTCAGCATTACTCCCCAGGCTCCAAAGACCAGCAACATGTACAAGCTACCAGAGGTCGTCAGCGGGAAATACAGTTCACACAGCATCAGGATTATGGGACAACACATAATGAAACGCAAGACCAGAAGGAATCCAAAGAAAGTAAAGAGCAAAGATGGAGTCATCAGGAGGAACCTGGATAGGATTCAGGTTTCAGCTGCTTACTCCACCAACCCAAACCCCACAAAACACAGCAACAACACCACCACCACCAGCTTTCATGCAGCATATGTTGCTAGGATAAGAGTGTTCAATATTATGAGATGCCGTGCAGGTAGAATCGATGTCAATGTTCTAAATTTCAACCTGATCGGATGCGTGCGTCTGGCAGCCCAGAATAATATATTTTTTTTGATCTGGGTTCTTTTTGATATTTATCTGCCAAAAACGAAGTTTTTGCAAGATATGTTAGTCAGTCTGTGTTTTATTTATTTATTTATTTTTTTGTTTGTCTGTAATCACGAAAAAAAAAATTCTGCAGACCACAGTTTCATTGGAAATTTTTGTAACTTCGCATATCAGAGCCTATTGGAGGTCCTTTCAGGCATAAAATTTTTGAAGGTCAAGGTCAAAGGTCAAGGTCACTTTTTGCAAATCAGGAGTAATCGACAAAACCTCATTTTTTGAGTAATTTGATCGGATCGTCTTCAAACTTCATGCGAATATAGTTCATGGTCTGGCGCTCAGCTGATTAATTTTGTGGCGATTGGCCTTGACCTTCATGTGTTTTTTTTTTGTTGTTGTTGTTTTTTTTTGTTAATCTGTAATCACGTATAAATCACTCTGCAGAGCACAGTTTCATTGGAAAATTTTTGTAACTTCGCATATCAGAGCCTATATAGGTCCCTTTCAGCGCATAAAATTTTGAAGGTCAAGGTCAAAGGTCAAGGTCACTTTGTCGCAAATCAGGGGAGTCGACGAAACCCTTATTTTTTGAGTAATTTTGATCGGATCTGTCTTCAAACTCATGGGAATATAGTTCATGGTCTGGCATTCAGCTGATTAATTTTTGTGGCGATTGGCCTTGACCTTCATGTTAACGCCTAAGGTCAAAACATATTTGACCCCAAGGTCAAATTTCAAGTTTTAGAACCATATCTGTGTAGTACCTCAAAATGAACACCTCGATGAGTGCTTTCTAGATATATCAAGCTTGAGACATTATGACGTGATTTGGTGACGTTAATGAGGCAACGCATATTTTTCATGGTTACTCTGCAGAACGATTCTTCATCGGAATCTCTCGTAGGCAGATATTCCTCAAGGAGTCGCTCCTGGTGGACTAGCAGCTCTGTTCACCTCAGTGTGACCTTAAATAAGTCCACGGTGGTCACCTTTTGGCAAGATACGTGATCACCCTACGGGTGACATTGGTTTTTTTATTTTTTGTTTGAATAAGTCTCACTTGGCTGCACCTGGATGAGCTTGAGGGTAGATAAGTAGCATCTGAAACCCGAATCCTATCCAGGTACCTCCTAATGACTTCATCTTGCTTTTTGCTTGGTGGGGTTCCTTCTGATTTCTCCAATGCAAGACTGTACGTATTTGGTATTCCATTTGATTTGTTGAATTTTATTTTTAATCCCATTCTGAATTCAATTGAATAATTATAAACGTCATGGTCAGGGTCAAGTTGAAATGTTTCACCTTCGTGGACAAAAGTCACAACGGATCCACAAAACAAACAACGTCCCAGGTATATTGCATCCTCTCCGATTTGTAGTCGGGTACCATGACCATGACAAGGAATTCATGGATCTTCCAATTGTTTGCGGTCAGCACAGTCTTTGAAATCCATCAGAATGGCATCATTGGGATGACTTAGAGGTCTTAGACCATCGCTGTTGAACATTTCACAAACTACCAGCAGCTTTGACATGACATGCAATTGCTAGGTAAGAGTGTTCAATATTATGAGATGCTGTGCAGGTAGAATCGATATCGAACTATGTTTTTTTGCAGTCATTCAGGCTAGAGTTGGCCAAGCCATTTATCCATACAAATGTAACTTTTGGCTGGGAGCAACATGATTTGACTGGAATCGATTAAAAAAACAAACATTTTCCTTATTTCAACATGAAGTCCAATGAGAATGTCACATAATCCAAGGAATGATGAAAACGAGTTAGTAAAGGGCAATATTTATTGATATCTTTGTCTGCAGCTTCCGTAAAGCTACAAACTGGATGCAAGGTGTTCGCTCGGTACATACCGCGAGGTGGCCGACACACCACAGTGAGAGCGCGTGATGTTCCAGAAAGGAAACACCGTTAATTTATCCAAAGCAGTTCGAACCAATCGAACGTTGATGTTCTGGAATTGTCCGAACAAAGGAATTTCGTAAAATGAGATCGCACTGACGAGCTGGTTTTATACACGAACGTAACAATGTATATTTAAATATGCATTACCTCCAAGTCACATGGTACAAAACCGCATAATACAATCATTGTTTTGTCATGAGATAATCATCTTCCTGTCTGCCAGATTTCATTTGTTATTTTTTTTGTTTTTCAGATAGTTAATGTACAAAGGCGATCTCCAATCAGCAATGCAAATTAGGTTGATCACGTGGTGTTCTTTGCCACGAGACCGCTTCAGCAGGATAGACTCTGCAGAACATTTTGTTCCACAATAATTAAAACAATTCGAAAAGAAAACAAACTCAAAATACGATTTTAAAGGAGAATCTCAAAATGTTCCACTTGTTCACTGCGATATAGATTTGCTACACTTGTGTACAAAGAATGGGTGGTTGCATAATTTTTTGACATAATTTTAAGACATGACCCATAGATGTACTCAGCCACCATTTCGGTTTTCTCATTTTTTGCCAATGCACGAGGACTTTTAGAATGAAATTTTGCATAACAATGGAAATAAAAAGCATGCATCGTGTTGACATATTTGCCTTGACCTAATTTTAAGGTTATGACCCAATTATGCACATTTTTAACCACAACTCAATTGAGCCTTAAGGTTATCCAATAGAATGAAATTGCCTCTCTCGATAGCCAAGAGCAAGGTGCATTTACTCTTCATTTACATCAAACCCTCCGAGTTGGAGGTCAAGGTCAAGTGGTGGTCAATTTCAAATGGCGGTCTGGAAAAAATAATGAGTTTTTTTGTTCTCGCTCAATTTTGCCAATGTGCTTGGCCTTCCAAGAGTGTTCTTACATCATAATAGTGTACCTGCACTGAAGTTATGCACCTGATATTTGATTAGTGTCCTTAACCTACCTTTTTCAGATTGTGACCTAATTAACAAAAACACCTTTTTTTGATCATAACTTGAATAATTTTCCTCTGATTTTCATGATGTTGAGTTTTCTGGATAGTTTGTACATGGGGACAGATTTTCTTAATTTACACTCTATCCATGAATGCTGAAGGCAAGGTCATATGGGGATCCAAACAAAATATGCCATCAATTTGATCATGGACCAAGGACAAGTCGGAGGCAATAGCCAAGGGTAAGCTGGGGGAGGCTCACTCTTGGTGATCGCAGACATCTAGTTGACATTGTAAGGTTTGTTTCTACAATTAGCACCGACAATTTTTAATGGTACCACAGTGTTTCTTAGACCTTGATGAGTACTAAACAGATTTAGGAATATTATTATTATTTTTTTTCTTTTCTTCTTGCACTCTCAACACTCCCAATTTCTGAGCTGTATCAATTTCCCAATTGTATCTCTGAGCCGCTTAAACTTTTAGGATTAAATTTGCATCATTAATGTGAAGAGAAAGTATGTGAGATTGACTTAATGTTTTTTATGACATTGACCTTATTTTAAGGTCATGACCCAATTATGGACATTTTAACATTTTTCTCCAAAACTTGACTAAAGTTTCTCCGATCAGAATGAAATTGCCTTTTCTAGATAGCCTAGATCAAGGTGCATTTAAGATTAACTTACATAATACCCATCTGGGTTGAAGGACAAGGTCTTACACCCCTAGGAGGACTAAACCACCATTTAGTTTTTCTCCCCTTTTTCTGCAAATGTCCCAATGTCCGAGCTGTATCTCGGATATGGCTGGGAGTTTCAGGATGAAGTTTTGCATCAATAAGGAGAATAAAAATACAGCCAAGAACCCTCTCTAGATAGCCGAGAAAAGGCACATTTATGGAAGGCACTCGGTATTTACAGACTGTTTAAACTAGAACAGCACTTGGGAGAGTGCGCCAGCTGAACAGTTTACATTTTGTACCCATTGATAGGGCAGATATGCATCCATACCTTAACCAAAATCTAATGGGTTTGTTCTTGTCACCTACCCAAATCATTCACCAAGTTTTGTCATAACCCATCCACAACATTTTGAGATATTGTGAATATATGTCATTTTTGGCCTCATCTCTCAATGATGAAGAATCACTTTAAAAATTCTAGTAGCGAGATCCGGATCTAAATATTCACCAAAACCTAATCAGTTTGTCCTTGTCACACCTGTCCACAAAAATTTCAGTGGAATCCGTCTAACTTTTTAAGATATCCTGTTCACAGACAGACAGACACACAAATAGGGGTGAAAACATTTACATCCGTCCACCTTTGGTGGCAGAGGTAATTAAGGATCTGCCATCCTCACTTGATCTGTTTGTGGGCACGTATGTCGGTAATGGGTAATTGGGGTTATTTTCAATATAAATTGGACCCATTTTGTGTTTTTTATTGCTTGCTTCCTGTAAATTTCTGACTCTGTTACTGAATAAATCTAACATACGAAGCTCGCTTGGTCTCCGGGTGGATTCTATTTGCTCATGCAGTTTATCTAATGACTATATAAATCCTGTTTGGCTAATTGGTTGAGTAGAATAGATTGCATCATATGACTCGGTTGCTCGGCTGAAGATTAAGATCTGTCACGTGACTGCCTATCGGATGGCACTCGCTCGTACCAAGGATCTCCATCTGCACGGTAACGCGACTCTGGACGTGGGATCCTGCAGGAGGTTTCTGATAGGAAGGAATGTCATAGTAATTTTGACACGACACACCGGATTCGAACTGGGAAACTGGGCTGTAACATTGGTGATCAGGAATGTGGGATTTTAACCCCTCTCTGGACAATGTAACATTGATGTCCTGAGTTTGAGATTGGACCCGAGGTGCGAGTGATCATGCCTTGAAGCCAGATTGTGGAGCGTGCATCAAGTGAAAAAAAATGATTGAGCTGTTACCATATCAGGTCAGAGGGGACAGAACAAGGAGGGCACCAACTGACTAAACGCTATCACGACACAGACGGCCAGGGAGGTATAGGGACTTCTAGAGGGCACATTGGAATTATCTGTCCACCTGGTAGCATCAAGAATCCTGCGTGGGCTGTGCTCATTGGACGACCGCTGGGGAACTCGCTCGCATCTCCTGATTGGGCAAGAGCGACCTCAGGTCTTGTGAACTCCGCCCACGTACGTGCTGACACGCACGTAGGCAATGGCGTCGGTGTGAGGAAGCGAGGTGAAGGCGTGTTGTTGTAGTTATCAGGGGTGTACAAATGTAAAAAAACCCAAACTATCAAAATAACTCCGGCAGCGCATGAACATTTAATTACCCATTACACAAGGGACGGGACCCTAATTAGAAACACATACTTACCGATATAACTGTTCTATAGGACCTGTAGAGTGCTCATGGCTTCCAGATTCGTAACACTACCCCCTCCTCTTTTACAGACTCGTCCGAGTCGTCAAATTTTTGTGTGACCAGCATGTGTAAGTTCTCCCCTCGTACGATTTACCTGCGGATCCCTGAGTGCGACATTTTTCATGCATGTCCCAAAAATAAATAACTAATGCGCTGCGTAACAACTAACAGACTCATACAGACGACTTAACTAAAATTGCCGGCGCTAAGACAAACAACAGGTGGGTTAAACTTATTTACAATTTTACCTGAACTATTTACACTAACCATGGCCAGGACCTGTGATCTGTGGAAGAAAAACAAAAGTCACAACCAAAGTCATTGGCGCAAAAACAAGAGATGGGCGCACGGGCTGCACAAACGCAGTCCTGGAGTGGCTGCCTGCAGGGCAGTCCTTGCAAACACACTGGCAATGGTCCTGGCGCACATGGTGATGGTGACACAGGGGCGAATGCAAATAAGGATAGCAAGCATGGGGTCATGACAAGGCAAGCAAATGAGGTATGGCAAGGCAGACGCGGACCAGCAACTGTAGCACAACAGGCCGGCATGTGAAGCTGGCCGGCCTCTGGTTTGGTCCGTGAGGTTTGTGGAGGGAGTGCGGTGGTGCCGGCCGCTCTGGCAACGGGCTCGGACCTAACCTACGGTCTCCCCCCAACCTATCACCTTTGCCTGTCTCTGTCCATATCCATTCCCTTAATTTGCAACAACAAAACAAATTTTGACCCCTTTTTATTTTATTTTTTTTCTTCTTATAATTTCGTCTCCCGAACCGCCTTGTGTCTTTGCCCGGCTAACCTATCCTGTCCATCTACTCCCAACCCCTAAGTTCCTTCCTGAGGGAATAAAGGGAGAGACTAGCGTCCTGTCTCGAGGCCCAACAAAGCCTCAGAATGGCCTCCCACATAATTCAGCCATCTTACCAAGGTGGTCCAGCGGCCTACAAAGAGCGAAGGGATGGAATGGTGCGAAGGGGTACATTTCCTAAGTATCCTAGCATTTATTAACTTTAAAATATCCCGGGGCTTTTCAAACGCCTGGCTCTTTAAACTATAGGTTCTAGAAACCATGATTCCCGTCGCCTGTGTTGGTGTTCATTATAAATTTGGGCCTAGCCCTCAAATTTTCACTCGTGCCCTGCACAATTTCGTGGCTGGGCAGCGTGGCTCACTTGGCAGGGATTTCCCTCCTGCCGGACTCTGACGACGGCACCCCCGGGCCCTGAGGCTGTCTCCGAGCTTACCTGCTCCCTATGAACACGGGGGTTGCCTTTCCTGGCATTGCCCCCCTCCGATGCCCACGTGGCATTTTGGCGCTTCGGGTCCCGTTTCCGACGGGTCGCCCATGTCCACAACACTATCCCGGTCCCCAGGACCCTTGGCCTACTCTGGCCGACTGTCCGGTGCCTGGGTGCCCTCTACTCAATACTCACCTTTCGACAGCCATGCACGCTCCCAGCCGGTCCATGGACTCCTGCACCCCTCCAAATAGGTTTCGAGCCTTCTTTCCACACCACAACAAAACGACATCCTTTTGGTAAATTTGACTAACCCACTAACTAACATTACACTGACCCCAGGGTCACTTGGGTGGGAATCACTCCTCCCCCCATCTTCATTCATCGCACCATGCATTCCACATTCGCTCCATTCACACACTTGGGCCCGCTGACCCATACTCATTCATCACCCATTTTCCTTTTCAAATCATTCCAACATTCACATTCCACTAACTAAATTCCTCGAACTAACTCGTGCTCCCTCGTCGTCCCTTACACTAATGAATGTTCCATTTAATCTACTAGCTAAGCTACGTCCCCACTACACATTCCATGTCTGTCCGTGTCTCCCAAAATCCATTTCCCACCTTAAATCTGAACCAAAAATCCCTCTAACTAGTCCATGGGCCCCATGGAGGACAGCTCATGCCCCCATGAGACCGGTCTATCTAAGCTAAACTCATCCCACTAACTAGTGCTTCCATTGCCCAAACACCGGGCTGTGTACTTGGAGCGAGCCGTTTTTTTCTTTTTTTTCTCTGCACCGCCATGGTGGCCGTCGACAGCTTGCCCGTTCGTCCCTTCCATCGGGCAATACGTGCAGCCATGACGTCACCCTGCTAATCTCAACAAGCGTTCGCTTCCGAGGGATTCCCCACGCGGGACAACGTGCGCTGTTTCCCCGGCATTCGTGCCGCCAGATCCCCGCCGATGACGTCACCTGCGCACCAAAACTGCGCGGTTTCCCGTGCAGGCCAGCACAAGTGCATCGTCCCGGAACCGCTCCACGCGTTCCGCGAACAGAACACGCGGCATGCAGCATGTGGAGCTTCGCACACGCGCTCGCATGTGGACCCGTCCATTCAAATTCAATCACTAGTCACCATTTTAGCCGTCCACGCGACGGTCTTTTCGAAACACGGGACGTTCACACGCCGGCTTCTTGAGTCGCGTTCGCCCAGGCCGCTCCGAAAACGAGGAACGGACCTTGGATGCAACGTCCCGCGGAGCCGGCGCGATTTCCACAATAAAACCCGTCCACCGTCTGGGTCAGTCCACGTACCATTTCCACGCACGCACTCATGTTATACGCACGTTTCAACACACCCTCACCACTCATACTCTTTACCACACACACCGGGACAATCACACTGGGGAATCGTGTTACCACAAGCAATCCCGGGTCTCCATACCCCCAAGCTCCACGTGTACCTGTTCACAGCACTCATCCGCTCAACCTCGTTCGGCCCGAACGGACTCACCTCGTTGCGATCTGCTTCGAGAGAGCGTATTTTCTCCCTCAGTTCCTTAAGGAGGCCATCCTGCCTCTTGCATCGGGTCTCACACATTCCACCAGCTCGACCCATTGTCCCTCACACAGCTCTATGTGTGTGTGTGTTCTTTATCTTTTGTTTCCCCGTATTTCGTTCACCTTTTCCTGTTCTACCTCCCGCGTCTCTGGTGTTCCCTCCTTTGTCTCCTGCGTCTCCCTTTGTGTCTCCGTGAATTTTTCCGTCCTCCCTCGCGTCCATTAGTTTCTTCCTTTGTCCCTTTTATTATCTGCGTCTCCGTCACCGTTAATTTCTCCGTCACCTCCTTGTGTCTTGTCCTACACTCTCCCCATCAATTATCGTGATGTCGCACTCCCCTTGACCTTACCCGTCTCCATCACAGGCCGGACACAATTTGCACTCCCTCTGGTCGGTTCGGTCGCTTCGCCACGTGGTGCCGCCATTTTGCAGCCATTGTCCGCATCTCACCTTTCACCTCCTTCATACTCACCCTCATCGCCTCTTGCCCCGCCTGGAGACTTAACCCCATGCTCTGCATCTCCCCTCGCTGCGTTTGCATATCGCCCCTCAGTCGGTTTTCCATGCTTTGCGCATTCGCCTCCATTTTGTTTCCCATCGCATCCATTTTGTGCGCATTGGATTTTATTTCGTTCTTTAAGTTTTGCGCACTCGTATCCATCTTGTTTCCATCGCTTGCATCATCCATATTAATTGTTCGATGCCCGATGGCTCTTGCGAAGCCGATCCGCCACGATCGGTCGCGGACCCGACAGGAATCGGGGGGGGGGGGGTGTCATATGCCCCCCTGCCCCATTACGGACTCTGAGTTTGGTGCGGGGGGGGGGGGAGTCTTCTTGCATGGGGTGGGCGTCCTGGACCATAGGTTCCTCTACACTACTACCACTACCCACCTGCTTCAGCTCGTCTTGGTTCGACATGTTGCGTGCTGGGAATAAATTTAATGTCGCTCGTAATTTGGGGGAACGGTGGGGTTTGATCCCGACCCCTGATCCGAATCCCGCAAATTTCTCTATGGAGGCCGGGGGGCTGAATCCCACTCCTGACACCAATTTGTTGTGTAGCCGGGCGTCGGTTGCGAGCACCACCGCTAGGTGGAGCAGTAGGGTCGACTTTACCGAACACCCGGAATCTAGATTGTACCTTTCGGAAAACTCCGAGGGTACGGGTCCCTTACAGGACCGTGAATCGTCAATAAATCAACCACGTGGTACAGGGTTATTTGCCAAACTTCAAATACTAGAGGCCCACGTGGCGAACTACCGAGTATTCACACCCTCGACGGAACTCGAACGGGACGAGTCGTTTCTGTGCTCGACCCGTGCGTAACCTGAGCGGGTGATTACCGAGGTCCCGTCGGTCCAAATGCACACCACTACGGCAACAACGGCCTCTTTAATTCCCCAACATGCACCGTGTTAAACCAATGGAGAAAACACAAAAACGAGCTGAAACATTCAACAAAACGGATATTTATTTACAATAGGTGGGGAAGGAACACATAAGAGCAGAGTTAAACCGACTATAAGAAATGAAATGCAATGTACAAGCAAAAGCACTTAACCAGTTCCTACTTAAAGACGGGCCCACAGATAGACGCACACCCAAAATCAACGGACCCAATGGTCTTCATTATCCTTCGGCTCGGAGGGAAGTCGAGCTGAGGGACGAGAATGTGGCAGGCTACCTGGCCGTGAGCGCACGGCTGGAGTCCACCCCCTCCCGGAGCTTCCGGTCGCCAGAAGACGGACCAGGGCAGCCAGACGCAGACCACGCCAGGACGAGATGAGGGCAGAGAGCCAGACCACGCCAGCGACGAGATGAGCGCAGAGAGCCAGACCACGCCA
Source organism: Eptatretus atami (assembly GCA_035128595.1). Lineage (NCBI taxonomy): Eukaryota > Metazoa > Chordata > Myxini > Myxiniformes > Myxinidae > Eptatretus > Eptatretus atami. Next base: position 68,706,416 of record CM068963.1, on the reverse strand, counting down.
GCGATGAGATGAGCGCAGAGAGCCAGAGCACGCCAGCGACGAGATGAGTGCAGAGAGCCAGAGCATGCGCCCGAAAAGATGGAGGCAGATTGTTTGTTCTCTCTTCCTTCCTCCCTTTTCGGGCACGGTTCGCTCATGCCCATTGGCCACAAATGACGCTAAGTCCGCTGATTGGACCGGGGGGGGGGGGGCGTGATGGCCGTCACGGCGGACCGCACCCCAAACAGGCAGAGGAAAATTATCCTGCGTGGGCTGTGCTCATTGGACGACTGCCGGGAACTCGCTCGCATCTCCCTGATTGGGCGAGAGGACGTCAGGTCTGTGAACTCCGCCCACGTACGTGCTGACACGCACGTAGGCAATGGCGTCGGTGTGAGGGAAGCCGAGGCCGAAAGCGTGTTGTTGTCGTTATCAGGGGTGTAAAAATGTAAAAGAAAACCCTAACTATCAAAATAACTCCGCAACGCATGAGCATTTAATTACCCATTAAACAAGGGATGGGACCCTAACTAGAAACACATACTTACCGATATAACTGTTCTATATGACCTGTAGAGTGCTCATGGCTTCCAGATTCGTAACAATATATCCTGGACTGGAGCATAGGATTCTGGATCAAGATCATGCAAGAAATACCATTAAAAAACATAACCAAGACGAGACAAGACATAACAACAAAGCCTACGAAAACAGTCACTGTACCTTCATTCCCATAATAGCATGCAACATAAATATGAACTCCCGCTGATTCTATTGTCTAGTCCTCGAGCCACAAAATCAAAAAATTTCCGTCTCAGCGACCACACCACTCCTTTCGTTGGTAATTACCTTCAATTTCATTGGTGAAGATCCCTTCAAGTGTTTGAGAATTATCGCCTTGTGCTCTCGTATTTTCTCGAATGTAGACCGGTTTAGTAAAAGGATAGCAAACGTCAAACTCCCCTCTCTCAAAATGTTTTATAATGTCTAATTTAATTTCCAATGTAAGGGTCTTATGTTTCATTGATGCACAAGCATCACATAATTGTATTAATGGTGTCTTCTGCTTCTCTGACTTTCTGAAGATCACAACAAAGCAATCAGAAAGGTTATGGCACAGAATATTTCTGGGGAGAAGTTAAACAAAAAAATTGCCAACATGAAAAAGCATTAACACGAAAATGATGACGCGTTCATCGAAAACTGGTATAAGTTATTAAAAAGCGTTAATGTGAAAAAGTGTTGGCCTAACGAGTGTATGAAGAGGGCTCCCTCCTGTAGATGCTTAATATAGCAGAGTTATTCCCTTCGCCACCGAAGGTGAAGGAGGTTATTTTTTCACCCATTTCTGTCTGTTTGTTTGTTTGTTTGTCTGTGTGCAGGATATCTCAAAAAGTTGTGGACGGATCTGGATGAAAGTTTGTGGGCAGGTTGGATGTCTGACAAGGACGAACTGATTAGATTTTGGTGAATATGCGGATCCAACTACTAGAATTTTTAAAGTGATTCTTCACCATTGAGAGATCGGGCCAAAAACAATATATAGCACAAAATATCAAAAAGTTGCGGACGGATTCAGATGACACTTGGTGGACATGTTGGGTGTGTGGCAAGGACGAATCGATTCGATTTTGGTGAAGATCTGAATCCGGATCTGGATGCGAGAATTATAATTTTTATTTTTAAGCGATTCTTCACTATATTGAGAGATAGGGCCAAAAACGATATAGTACTGGACAGCATGATATTTCAAAAATGTATTGGGCCTGATATGTTCTCGTGGATCAGGCATGTGCTATACAGAGTGTCCTTCTAGTTTCCATATTGAGTGTTTAAAATAAGCGTAAAGTCATTAAATGTGATCGTAGACATGGGTCACTAATTCATATAGTTATAAATGCCAAACCCGTATTGTGTGCGTGTCTAAAATTTCTCTTTCCTGCGAGCTCATGTTTAATGTTTTATTCCTCTCTTTTCTTGTCATAAATGTCTTTTCCACACTTCCTCAGCCATTTCCCCAAGTTTAGGCAGAAAGAGTTGTTGTTTCACTTCGCTTTCGTCATGTCAGATCAACCTTGGAGCAGAAACTGGGACTCGAGGAGTACAAAGTGTGAGCCCTGCCTATTGGGCAGGTCAGGACCAATGGTAGATGGGAGGGAAGGGGCGCGAATAATCATCGGTGACATTGGTGGTCAAGGTTATAAAAGGCACAGTCAGGAACCCAGTGGAGAACATGCCGCTGGAATTGGCAGCTTGCCAGGTGAAAGCTATGCCCCTTTAACCCACGCCACGCCCACCTCACCCGTTCGCATATCTCACCCACTTTGTCACTCACCACGGGAAGCTTTGGCCTGCACAGGATGCTCTCCTCGCAAGCAACTTTTACCGGGGTTGGCCCGGCCAAAACCTCATATTTTCTCATGAGTTACCCCAGTCTCTATCCTGTCGCATGAATGAAGGCCGAAGGCATAGCTTAATTAAGGATCTGCCATCTGGCACTTGATCTGCTCGTGGGCACGTATGTTGGTTATGGGGAACTTGGGGTTAGTGTAATGGAAACTGGATCCATTTTGCTATTGTTACCCTCGCCGGAGGAGAAGGTACTGCATTTGGCTCCGTTTGTCTGTTTGTTACTTGTGAAAATCGAAGATTGTTCAAGTATATTGGTCAGACCACGAAGACCCTAAGGACCCTAAAACTCTTAAGACCCTATTAAGGCCCCTAAAACCCTTTTAAGGTTTTAGAACCCCAATACCCTTTAAGACCCCTAAGAACCTACATAACCCTAAGGCCATTTAAGATACCGAACATCCTTTCAAACTCCAAGACCCTTCAAAACCCCTAAAATTATTTAGATGCCTAATACCTTTTAAGACCCTCAAGATGCTTTAGACCCCTAAGACACTTTATTACCCTAACACCCTGTAAGACCCCCTTATGCCCCATATACCCCATTATACCCTTTAGTACCCCTGAAGACCCTTAGACTCCTTTCTTCCCTTTAGTCCTTCACATATTTCAGACCTTTTAATACCCTGTAGACCACTTTTACCTTTAGACAGTTTTTATTAACTTTAGGACTCTGTACCCCTTAAATTACACCCTTTAGACCGCTTTTTACCCCTCAGCCCGAATTGGCTAAGGGGTATTGTCGTCATAGGCTTGTCCGGGCGTCCCTGTCGGGCGTCCGTCCGGGGGCGTCCGTCCTGGCGGGCGTCCGTCTGTCAACTTTTGGTTTCCGTCAATTTCGAGGAGACGCCTTGTCCGATTAAATCCATTTTTGCAGGTGATGTTGGGGTTGAGTAGAGGAAGGTTCCTTTCGAAAATGGGCGCGCTGCGATTTTCAATGTGGCCTCCATGGCAGCCATCTTGAAATTGGTTTCCGTCAATTTTGAGAACGCCTTGTCCGATTAAATGCATTTTGCAGTTGTGTAGGAAGGTTCGTTTCGAAAATGGGCGTGCTGTGATTTTCAGTGTGGCCACCATGGCAGTCGTCTTGAAATTGGTTTTCGTCAATTTCGAGAATGGCTTGGCTTGTCCGATTAAATCCATTTTTGCAGTGTGTGTGTTGGGGTTGAGTAGAGGAAGGTTCCTTTCGAAAATGGGCGCGCTGCGATTTTCACTAGCCGCTACGGTAGCCATCTTGAAGTCTGATTGATTTTCGATATGACGTCCAACGTGCTCTAACTGACTACATCATCGTGATATCACTGCTTCCTTTTACAATGCATGGGCTGAGGGGTTACGCCCGCTTTGCGGAGCTATTTTTACCTTTTAAGACCATTTAGGCACTTTCAACCATTTCGACCCCTTTGACTCATTTAGACCTTTCTCCCTTTCAACCTTTCGACCTTCAAAACATTTGACCTTTTCAACTTTTCAGACCTTTGACCTTTACACATTTACAACTAGACTATTTAGACCTTTGATTTGCAACCACTGACCTTTCATTTAAATACATTCTTCCATTTATTTGCCACACAAAGTACACCACACAAAACAAGTCCTGGCAAGGGTCTGCAATATCTGATTGCTCTTTCTTGTACATGGAGGTTTTCGACCAAACCATTTCAGAACTTCTCCACACAGTGGGTCCACAACCCCGGTGATGGATCCACATCAGTAATTATTTTTAGCTTGGCTGTGTCCAGACAGTCAATCTGGCACTATACCGATCTCCTTTTCAGCATTTGGTATATCACTTTACCTTCAAATGCTTACATTCCTGGCTACAGACTTTCATGTATTATTTCATTCATAATCCTGATAGCACTTCATATTGTTGCGAATTCGCGCCCGCCGGCGTGCGATCGGCCACGTGACTCGAATCGCGACCGCCTCGCCCACCGGACGGACAATTCAGTCGTGACCTCCCGGACTAACCCGGATCTCAGTCACGGGTGGCCTTTCGGCATCACCCGATCGTGCCAATCGGGCCACCCGCCGTGGATAGGTTGTTCGCCCAAACTCGACCTACCTAAGTACCCACGGCGGGATATGTAAATCGGCGACGCGCGACCGCACAACTCGGCGCAGGTCGACTCGACACGAGCCGCGTTAAAGCGATCCGTTCCGCTACTATCGAAGATTAAACGAGAAGCGGATCGTTATCTCTCGCCTCGAACGTTACTGATAATTATCGGGAGTCCCGCGCCCACTCATAACCCTTACGTACAAGCAACGAATGGGAGACGACCAAAGTTAGGAAATGGACGCAGCGAAACGGGGAACATCAGACACAAATAAAGCATATTATTCACCCTACACACAAAACACACATATATCACAGACCATGCATGATAAGTCAGTTGTAAAATGAAAGGCAACGACGACGCGAGGAACTGCAACCGGCGGCAATAACGGCAGAACACTAATGCAGTCAAACCATCACGAAGGCACACACACTTCTTACAGCCATAAATCTGCCTTATGAATCTTGCGACATCGCCAACGTACACAACACCCGACGTTCCCCAACACCCCCCGCCCCTGGCCGTCAGCGCACTTCCCTGCCTCGATTACCACCAACGCAAATCAGAAATACAGTTTATAGACGATACACAGCATTCGTAAATCAACCGAAATCACGTTCAATCCTCCAGCCCGAAAAGTTTGCGGTTCACTGTCTACTGTCCAGCCGTACCAGACATTTCGCCACACAGCATAGCTCTGAAGCAAATAGTGTTGTTTGAATACAGGCGAAGCGTACTACTGCCATGGCATGGCACTCGAATGCATACTGGGACTACCCCGTTGCTGGTTCAACATACTCTCGACGCCCAACCTGAGGAAACGAAACCCTTAGTAGCTCGAGACTGCACAAGAAATAAAGAAGTCCTTTGTCGATGTTTCCTGTCCTTCGACAGAATGCCCTTTTCTGGAAACTGTTGCTGTGATATAGAAAGAATGTATCACCTAACAATGGCATCTAAAACCAAGAAGACCGCGAGAAGACGGACTGTTGCGCCTTCATGAGAGTGCCGTTTAATAATCCGAAGCAGAAGGAACAACACCAAGAGAGACCTGGAGAGGCCCCACTCAGAAGCCCGAGAAGCATGCGAAGACACAAAAGAAAGAAGAACCCAAAGACAAGACACGAGCATTTAAACGAGCCGAAGGCTCGAGTGCCGTAACGAAGAGTGGATCTCCGTGCCTTCTCTTCGCGCATCCGATTCTCTTATACCCCGCGGCGCCCTGCCCAGTAAGTCTTGAGCTCCACCCTCACTTTCGAGGCGAACAAAATTCGAGAAGCGCAGGGGGCGGTGCTGCCTCTCGTAATCCCCTCCCCAGCCGCCGAATGGTTCGGAAGGCGAGGAGAAATCCGTCGCTCCCGGGCGGCCGGCCAGGAGAGACAAACAGCGCGGTGGGCGATAACACCACCCGCGCCGCCAGGGCCAGTTCTCCCCTCGTGAGCCATCTTGCGTGATTCTCTCCCTGTGTTGTCCCTGTGTGTTTCGGCGGTCGACGGGGTTTTCCTTCGAGGTATGATCCAATTCGCGGACAACCCGGTCGGCTACTTTTTGCCTGGCCCGGCAACACCGCACTTGCGGAGACCCCTGTTATGCCAAGTGAAAGGATTGAGGTGTTGAGGTGAAGGATGTTGAAGAGAACAGTGGTGATGGGTGGTCATTGGTGTGCGTAGTGAAGCGGAGAGGATGTGTTCCGGGTGGCGGTGGGTGTGAGGTCTGGCGTTGTTGAAGTGGTGGCGTGGTTGAGGTTGAAAGGTGGTTGGTTCGAAAATAATGAAAGAACAGAAAAACGACTAACTCAAAGTGTCGCAGCCCGAATGAATCACATTAATTCCTCTAACAATGGGTTTGGGCTACTATACATGTACTTCAGAAATACCTCACCTACGGGACCTGAATGGTGTTTGCGAATTTCCACAGCCGTAACACTACCCCCTCCCCTTTTTACAGACTCGTCCCGAGTCGTCAAATTATCGTGTGCCATCATGTGTAGTTCTCCCTAGTACGTTTTACCTACGGATCCCTGAGTGCGACATTCATGGTATTCGTGTCCCCAAAATAAATAACCTGAGGGCTGAGTAACTAACTAAACAAACTCATTCATACAGACAACTTAAATAAAATTGCCGGCGCTAGACAGACATGCCGGGGGCGCACTCATATGTACAGTACAATACTTAACACCTTAACCTTATAATATTTACACTAAACCATGGCCCAGGATCAATGGACTCTGCAGGAAAAGAAAAAGAGTCAACAGAGCACCGGCGCACGGGCCGCCACTGCAGGCCCGTGTTGTAGCTGCCAACAGGACATGCCTGCAGCTTGCAAACTGTTGCTCGAGGATCCTGGCGCACATGGCAATGAACAAGGGGGGGCAAACCAAAATAGAACGGGCTGGTGTACATGGGCAGTGGGCATGGGCCAAAGCAAAGGCAGGCAGGCAAGGCATGGCAAAACAAGGCCGCTGTAGCAAACACAGCCGGCAGATGAACTGGCCGGCACAGGCCTTGCAGAAAAACAGCTGCAGTCGATCCGGCCGGCGCAGGCCTCGCAGCACAACGCAGCCAGCCGATGAAGTTGGCCGGCACAGGCCTCGAAGTAACACAGCCAGCCGATGAAGTTGGCCGGCCTCTTGCCATGCAGTGCAGGTTGGTGGAGGGAGTGCGGTGGTGCTGGCCACACAGAAGGCGGGCTCGGACCTACCTACCTGTCTCCCTCCCACCTATCGCCTTTGCCTGTCACGCTACATACCCACCCCCTTAATTTGTAAAAACAATTTAGCCCCAACTTATTTTTTGTTTGTTTTTATTTTTACTTACCACTAGAAATCGTCCCTAACCCCCTTTACTCCTTGTTCGGCTAACCTATTGTCCCCTAGCCTACTCCCAACCCTACGTTCCCTTCCCGGAGGGGAATAAGGGAGAGCTAGCGTCCTGTGTCGAGGCCCAATGAAGCCTCAGGATGGCCTCCCCAGACTTCAGCGATCTAACCCAAAGTGGGTCCAGCGCCCACAACGAGAGCGAAGGGATGGATGGTGCGGAGGGGTACACTCCTAATCTACCCTATCCATTTAACTGTTAAACTACCCCGGGGCTTCCACAAAGCGCCTCTCGCTTAAGCTACTGGTTCTAAAAACCCAGATTCCCGTCGCCTGTGTTGGTGTTCTCACAATTTTCGGGCTCGCCCTCCAATTTTCCCTCGTGCCCTTGCACGGTTTCGTGGCTGGACGCGTGGCTCCCCTGGCAGGCACGACCCTCTGCCGAATCCCCTACAATGGCACCCCGGGCACTACACTGCCTCCGAGCCTACCAGCTCCCTAAACCACGGGGAGTGCCCCCATGGCAACTCCCCTGAAACGCACACGTGGCAGGCTGGCACCCCGGGCCCCTTTCCGAGGGTCACCCGTGCCCACGACACTGCCCACGCGGCTAACGGCGCTCCGGGCCCCCGCACCAAGCGGCGCACCCGTGCCCACTACGCTAACCCGGCCCCCCATGGGCCCTTGCCTACCACGGCCGACTAGCCCGGTGCCGGGGGTACCCACTCAGCGATATCACCTTTCGCAGCCACGCTCCCAGCCCATCAACAGGGCTCCTGCACCCCTCCAAATGGGTATCGAGCCTACTTTCCCACCAACAACAAAACGACCTCCATTTTGTCAATTTAACTAACCCACTAACTCACTTTATACTGACCCGGGTCCCTTGGGCGGGAGTCACTCCTCCCCCCAATCACTCATCGCACCATGCATTCCACATTCGCTCCACTCACACAGACCCGCTGGCCTCACTCACTCAACACGTTCCACAAAACTCACCAACTCTTCAACACACACACACCGCTGAATCCTGCCATCCTTCAACTACATCCCCTACCAACTCGTGCTCCACCGTCATCCCTTACAATACAGCACGTTCCTTTTAACACTACGTAGCTAAACTACGTCCCCTCTACACACTCACAGTCTGTCACTGTCTCAAATCTCTATAAATCATTTCCCTCCTAAATCTGACTATAACCCTCTAACTAATCCATTCCACGGGCCCCATGAGGACTTACCCTGCCCCATGGAGCCGGTCTAGCTAAGCTAACCCTTCCCCTAGCTAGTTGTCCTGTGCCCAGGCAGGGGTCTTTCACCCTTGCCCGGGAATCCTGTTCACCTGAAAGCGAGGCTTGCTTTTGTTAATTTTTTTTTTTCAAATTACGCGCTGCACCAGCGCGGCAACTCGCAGCTCGCGCACCTTGCACCTTGCCCGTGACGTCATGCAGCTGCACGTGCACCTCGTCCCTCTTGGACGGTACCATCGGCAGGGATTCACCCTCCTGCCGGATTCCAACCCCACGTGCAGCTATGACGTCACCCTTCGCACCCCCAAAAGCAAACCTCGCACTCCGAGGGGCTCGCCACGTGAACACATGTGCTCTGCCCGTTGGAGCCTAACACAAGCTCGCGTGGAGAACCCATCCGGTCCAAATCCGTATCCTGCCTACACTTTTGTCCGTCCCGGGATCGGCAAATCCACCGCTGGCGTTTCCGACCGGGTTTCACTCCCGCAAGCGAGCACGTGGCGGTCTCGTGCGCTGCACAGCACGGACCTCGCGCTCGCTGCTGGCGAACCCGGCACGGTCCCCACAACAGCTACGGCGCTACCCGGCTTCCGTCTCTCTGTCGCCGTCGTCTCCGTGCACTCTCGCGCTCAAGCTCCCTCGTGCCACGAGGCTCACACACCTCGAGATGGCATTCACACCGGGAGACGCGGCTGCATGCTCACGCATGCCGACCGACATCTCCCTTACTACGCGACCTTACACACACTGTCTCTCTCACACGGACCCTCTCACTCACACCCAACCTTTCACTTGCACAGGGGTCTCACACCATGCGTGCCGGAAGCAGGCATCTCCGCACACTCGCAAACACACACAGGGATGTCAACAGAATTAGAAAAAAATCTGAAGTGAGGGCGAAGCCCGAGGGGGGCACGAAGGGTGTATCCCCCCTCGTCCAGAAAATTTTCTAATTCTAAGATAGCTTGGATTGATTTGAAGCATCCAAAAAATGATTTTTATTGGGTTCCTATACTCACTCTAAATCAAAATAAAACCTTCAACTTAAGTCTGTTTTTGTCATGTTTGTCAGACAAATCAGTCCTGCAATATCAAAGCAGTCAGCAGCATAACTCCTCCTGAAATTGGTTTCCGCTAACATCACAATGTTTTAGAGCCCAATGTCTAGAGTCGATAAACAAGTATTTACTAGTAAGTAGTCACAGTCAAACCAGATTTAAAAGGAACAGCATTTGTGACAGAAACAAGAAACACATCCGAGACAAGGACAGGCTACTTCCTCATCAGATTCTTCTGAGGCAAGTCTAGCAGTCTTTGCTGCCAGCATACTAAGTTCTTTCGCCTTCCTCTTAGTGGCACTAGTGGTGGTTCTCTGACTCAGAGCCAAGCTTCCAGTCTCTTTTTTCTCTCCTTGTCTCTTTTCAACAGCCTCTTTTTCCACCTTGTAGGCTGTGCGCATGTTTTTGACCAGAGTAACATTAACCGGATCAAACTTTGGGTCATCCTCTTAAAGTATTCCACTGCTGACTTTCCAGATGCCCTCAGTGAATATTTTACAGTCTGAATAGCACTGTATGTCTCCGGTGCAACTCTTGCTGTTTTGGATGATATAACGTCTCCCATGACATGAAGGATCCTTCAACTTGGGTCCATGGAAGCAAGACAGAAGTGCCTTCACAAGTTTACTTAGCGAGTATACTTGCCTTGTTGAAGACCTGGTTTGCCCACCACTCATCAATTCCGCCATCCTCTTCTGGGGCAGCCAAGTTTGCATCTACATGGTACTGTCGTACCTCAAGGTCATAGGCAACCTCTCTTCCTCATTCAAGACATTGGTCATCAAGTCTGGAAGTCGCAACATAAGCTTCACAGTCACATCATGGCCTCTACAGGTTGGGTCAATAGCTGATGCTGCACGGAGAATGGGATTCAGTATCGGCATCTTCTTCAGAGGTACATCCCACATGTGCTAAAGGCTTCCTTCAGATTGGTTTTGAAGTCCTTGACAGTCGTGTTGGATGGATGTAGACAGTTCAAGATGGACTTTGCTTTTCCCATGAACATATCTTCAACATTCAACAAGTTTTGGGCATTCCCTGGGCCAACTTGCAGTGATTGTAGCCTTTCTGTAGGACAGAATCATTAATCACCTGGGGCTTCACATAGCAGGCTAGGAACTCCTTCAGAAGACTACAGATCTCGTCATGGATTTTGTGAATCATGGGGAGACCTTTTTTGGAACAGCACTACATACTTCTTGAGGAGAGGTAACACTGCAACATAAACCTCCAAGATGAGGCGCATCTTTTTTCTCACATAGAACAAACGATCCAAGATGTTCTGTTTGCGTTTCTTTCCATCTCGGTCATATTCTTCTTCTCAAGAGTGGAATGTATTTCTCGGATTCTGGCCTGTGCAGTTTCAGTCAACAATTTCCTGTGATAGATTTCAGCCAACAGTGCTTGATATTGAGGGCGAGTTGCTTGGTAAGAAGCCATAGTAGAAAACTGTGAGGGCATCAAGCTGACGCACAGTATCCACACTCAAGTCGTAGGCCGATAGCCAGCGATGGCTGATGAATCGTTCAGGCATGTTGAATTGGACATCAAGCGAGAGTACAACCTCCTTATACAGTTCTCTCAGATCACAGACCATTTCATATCATTGTGAAGTAATGTGAATAATGACTCACACCAACCACCAAATGGTTTGCAGAATACCTTTGCAGCATTATGTGCATGGTGGCAGGTGTCACCATCAATGTCTAACAAGTGTGGGGCATTCTCTCCACGGATGCGAGTTTCAAAGCCAGTCTTGGAGCCACGCATGACGTTGCATGAATCAAGAGCATAGACATCAAGTTGGTAAATGGAATGTCCTTTGCCTCAAACAATGCAACAATCTCTCATGTAGAGATTTACTATCCATGTGGACTACATCAATAGATGCCAGATGTTTCACCACAACCGTTTTGGTAGTTTCGCAGAAGTAACTCACGAGAATCGCAAGAATCCTTTTGAGACTCTCAGAGGTAGACTCATCAATGTTCAGCAGAAAAAGCACTTTCTCAACTGCTGCAGAGTCTCTTCCTCCAGTGTCTTTGCCAATCCATGCCTGGTCTTGTACGAGGCAGACACACGATTCATTGATAATAAGTCAGAGCCTTTGGGTCTTTAGCTAAAGTTTTTTTGATAATTCGACACTTTTGGCACCAGAGTAAATGGCAATGAATTTTCACAGACGAATCCACACACCAATGCTTCAGCTGTTGTAACTCGATCCTGGACTGGTGCAACCGTTTTAGTGATGGTCTCGTTGTTAGCAGCTGTAACCGGCATTGAACCTGAAAGAGGACATAAAATAGTCATGACGGCACCAGAAAGTTTACCCAACTGGTGTCATGGCAATTCGAAATTCAAACATTCATTTTCCAAGGAAATATGAATGGTTTTGAAAGTCAAGCGATTAAGGAGTTATTGACAATTTCGTGCAGCAATTTCTTCAGATTTTCCATTTATTCTGAACATTCAAAATTGAAATATCTCTGTTATTTGTGAAGGAATTGACCCCAACCACTTTCATTTGATAGCCAATATAAATTGCATTTATGATAAATTATCAAGAGTTCACCCCAATTTGACCTTTAACCTTGACCTCTGAGCAGACCAGGCCAAAAAGGGGCCTAGCTAGGCACTGGGAACAAGACCAAAACACAGATGGTCCACCATGCCCACGTGCAGGCGTCGCAAAGATCGTTTGGTTAATGTTAGTTTATATTTTTGCCGTACGTAATGGCGCTGCACTCGAGCACGTGTTCTAAGGCGCCAAAGGCCGTGGGCGTTATGATATAGGGGTTATGATAGGCTTTTTGGGCCGGGGAGGGCTGCTACCTGGAATACGATAATTTCCTTTCACTGCCTTGGCACCTTCACATGTTTGCCGGTGGTGGCATGCTTGTTAAAACGACCGATCCCCGACTGCCGTAAGCCAACTCGGAGTTGCAGATAATACAAACAGCACGGCCAGCAGTCTTGAGTTTCCTCACGAACGTCCCACGATCTCGCCGTCATCGGCCTTTTTTCCCAGCCAGTCCCATCGCCAACGTTCTTTAAACCGGCTTCCTTATCAACACGATTAGCTTCCGATTCTAATGCAGGGTTGCGTTCAACGATATCAGGTCGTTGATATGCAGACATGACGAATTTAAATCACAATACCATGCACTGCCATGAATAGTACAAAACGAAACTAAGAGCCTACTATTATGGGGATGCCAAATCTTCTAACCAATCACAGTACTCACACGGCCACGTGATACTCGAATGATCAGGTCATGCTGTTCCTAATATGGTCTAGGTACGAGCTGTAGTGAATGAGTTCATTCATAAAGATTGGCGGGGATGTCGCGTAGCAACCTCGATGCTGGTTTTATCGCCGTGAAATTGGACCGCTGATAGAGCGCGGGAAGTTTAGCGCATAAATTAACGATTCTCAGACAGCCGTATGGCATGCGTTCTCGTCTGACCGGGAGCCGGGGCATGCCGCGTTTCGCCAGCGGCTTGTTCAGCGAACTCTGAGTTTTTGACTGAGCTTCCATAGTCTTTGCCCCTACCCTGGATAGAGAAGACCCCTACCCCCCCCCCATGATTTTTATTGCAAATCTGAACGAATCACAGGACCCAACTTGCGCAATGAAAAAGTCGGATTTCCGCCTTTCGGCGGAAATTTGACATCCCCGCACACACCCCTGCACAACCACACTGGGGATTCGTGTCCCCACAAGGGTTCCTGGGGCCTCTATACCCCCCAAGCTGCACGTGCACCTATCCACAGCACTCGTCCCTTCAACTCCGCTTGGCACGACCGAACCCACCTGGTCGTGATTCGCCTCAAGGGGGCATACTCCCTCCCCTCGTTCCTGGAGAAGCCATCCAGCTGCTCACACCGGGTCTCTACACGCTCCGCGAGCTCACCCCCATTATCCTCCACTACCTCTGTGTGTGTGTGTTCTGTTCCTTTAACCCCGTCATTATCATGCAGTCTCTCCTCTATTTTTTCTGTCTCCCGCGTCTCTATCCATTTATTAGTTTCTGTTTCTTTCTGGAGTTTTTCCATCTCTCTGAGCCGTTCTTCCTCTCTGAGCCCCATTAGCTGTTCGTTCTCCTCCCGGAGTTTTTCAATCTCCGTGGACTCCAATCTTACTCTCTCCTTCAGTTGATTAATTTCAAACTCGTATAGTTTTGTTTTCCCTCCCACTCTTCCTCATGCTTCTCACTTTCCAATCTCATCGTTTCTTTCAATTGGCTCATTGCCTTCCTGTGTTTCATTCGCTGTTCTCTCATTACCCTTCCTTGTTTCCTCTCCTGTCCTTCCTTCTCCAGTTTCATGGTTTGCTTCATTTGGTTAATCTCCTTTTTGTGTTTCAGTTGCTGCTGTCTCATATATTCTTCCTTGTTTCTTCTCCTGCCCTTCCTTCTGCAGTTTCATGGTTTTCTTCATGTGGTTAATTTCCCTTTTGCGTTTCATTCGCTGTTCTTTGTCTACCTCTTCGCACTCCAGCCTTGCCTTTTTTTCAATTGGTCAACCTCGGCTTCATGTTCCTTTTGTTTTCTATCCCATTGTTCCTCTCGCTCTTCCCTCTCCAATCTCGTTATGTCCTTCAATCTCCTGATTTCTCCTTCCTACTTCATTCCTTGCTCCTTCAACTTCTCCTCGTACTCCAACCTATTTTTTTCCTTTGTCGTTCAGTTTCAAACTCATATTCTTTCAGTTTTTTATTCCACTGTCTTCTTGTTCCTCATTCTGTAATCTTGTTATTTCTTTCAACTGACTGATTTCTTTCTCCTGTCTCATTCCTTGTTCTTCAGTACTCTTTCTTGTTCCTCATTCTTTAATCTGGCCTTTGCTTCCAGCTGTTCGATCTGTACAGTGTGGTTCCTTATCGTTTCATTCTCTGCTGTCGTTCTTTCTTCCCTCAACATTCTCAACTCGTTTTGTCGTTCTGTAACTCGGAAGCTTTTTTTTCTAATTCCTTTCTCATCTCCGCACACTCCGACCTCGCTTTGGCTTCTAACTGTTCTTCCGGCTTGCCCTGTTTTGTCTATCCGTCTTCCAGTTCCTCTGTCTCCGTTTTACCTCCCGTCCCAGTTATCATCTGTTTTATCATCCTGTCTCGTCATGTCTTGAAGTCTTTTCTCACATCCACTATTTTTATTCCTTCGTGCACGTCCCGTCACCCCAATTAATTTTTCCCTCTCGGTTACCGTCACTTTTTCCGTCACCTCCACTTCTCGCCACGTCTCCCGAATTATTTTTTCCTCACCGCCTTCACCGCGGGCCTGACAACCGTTGCACCCCCTCCAGCTCGTTCGCTCCCACACGTGGCGTCGCCATTACGCACTTCGCTGTTGTAGCCTTCATGCCCGCCTGCAGCCTCCGGCCCAGTTCTGCGTCTCACCCCGCATTTCTTTTATTTCTTCCTTCATTCCTTGCGCATTTGTTTCCATATCGTTTTCATTTCGTTTGTGTTTGTTTCCATTCTGAGTGCGTTTCCATCCATTTTTCGTTCATTTCGTTTGTGTTTGTTTCCATCTGCTTGTTCACTCCTTTTATTTCGTTTTTCATTCCATCCATCGTGGAATGGATGCATTCCATTCCATCCATTTTTCATTCCATCCATCCCACTCACCACGATCGTGCCAATCGGCCACCCGCGTGGGATAGGTTGTTCGCCAAACTCGACCTACCTAAGTACCGACGCGGATGGTAAACCGGGCGACCGCACCTCGCCGCAGGTCGACTTCGGACACGGGCCGCTTAAGCGATCCGTTCCGTGCTATCGGGATACCGAGCGGTGTTATCGTCGGCCTCGACGGTTCCTGATTAATTATCGGGCGTCCCCGCCCACTCAACCTTTACGTAAAGCAAGATAGAGACCCACAAAGGAAAGGACGCAGCGAAATGGGGGAACAATTCAACACAAAAGCATTTATTACACCCACGGACACAAAGCACACATATATCACAGAATGCACATATAGTAGTTAAAAGAAAGGCAACGCGACGCAGAGATACTACCGGCTAACGCGAACACTCGGCAACACTTATACAATTCTACTTGACGGGACTCGGCGCCACACACACACGTTCACACAAAACCCAAAGAAAATGGAAGTCGCGACCTGCCTGACTCACGCGCGCGATCGTCCTCGACGACGCGCCGATCGAGGTCCGTCTGGCCGTGACTCCGTGCTCGAGCGTGGTCGGCGAGGTCTCTCCGGCGTGCCTCGTGCCTGCCCGTGCTGGCCCCTCGACGCCACGGACCGAGCACCGACTGCGTAAGAGCCGAACCAAGAGAGAACACCAAGAGAGAACCACAAGAGAGAGCGAACAAGAGAGACCCAAAACAAGAACGAGCACGAGCCGAAGCTCACCGAACAGAGAGAGACTCCTGCCTCCTGCGCCTCCGACTCTTATACCCCCGGCGCCCCGCCCCGTTCTTGGCTCCACCCTCCTTCGAGGCGCTTCGAGAAGGGGGGCGTTCCCTCTCGTTCCCCCTCCCCGCGCCATGCGGGGGGCGAGGAGAATCCGTCCTGGCGCCGGGCCAGGGAAGAAAACAGGCGGGAAAACCGCGCGCCTCGCTGTGTGGTATTTCTCCTTTCCCTTCTCGCGTTCGACGGTTTCCAACGCGGAAACTGTCGTACGTGGACCGCGGAGGATGGCGTTCGTTGGTGTGGGTAGTGGCGAAGATGGTGGTGGTGTTGTGAGGGTGGCGGTGCTGGCGTTGTTGAAGTGGTGGCGTGGTTGAGGTTGAAAGGTGGTTGGTTCGAAAATAATGAAAGAACAGAAAAACGACTAACTCAAAGTGTCGCAGCCCGAATGAATCACATTAATTCCCTCTAAACAATGGGTTTGGGCTAACTATACATGTACTTCAGAAAAAATACCTCACCTACGGGACCTGAATGGTGTTTGCGAATTTCCACAGCCGTAACAATATTATCTTCTGAAACACATGGTACCTCACATTAGCAATTGATAAAAACACGCTTTACAAACACACATTAGCACTTTATGTGAACATTACAATTGGTTTACCACTAAATCAAGCTGACATTCAAATACTGTACAAGCAATTGACATTTTAATGGATTCCCCATGTGCTCTATCGTGGCCCCTAGTAACCAAAGTGACCATAGTAACCACTGGAAATGTATTTATTTGAATTATTTTTTCAATATATGGTATAAGAAACAGTGTAGTTGATTTTACACCAAAAACAGAATGCCAAATCAATTACCGTGATTATTTTTCTACAATTCCATGAAAGACGAAAGCATATGCGCATGAACATGTGCGCGCACGCACGCATGCATACACACACAACTGTGGTTGACACACAATTAGAAGTTTGTAAATGTAATAATCCCCTCATGTTGGCTTCAGTAACTCAAGGATTAACCAGTGATGATATATATGTGTAAAGTGACATTGACATTTGTACCTTGGGCTCACAAAACGTACCGCATGCTTAACAATCCCTCAATGGGCCTTTCACAAAGTATCCAATTAAACTCTCATCTTGGAGAGTTGGGACGCACCAGTGAAAGTGGAAAAAGAAAGTGGAGTGTGAATAAATAAATAAATATATGAGAGAGAGAGAGGGAGAGAGGGAGAGGGAGAGGGAGAGGGAGAGATTCAGGGTGGTGAAGGATTTGGGGCAAAGGAAGAGAACAACAACATCCCTAAACTCGCCTTTAATCCCTGACCTACATCATAACCCCCAGTAATCCTACAGAGCGCGGGCTTCACGGCGCTGTGTGCACTAATTTGGGGGAACGGTCGTCGAGGAGACAGTCGGCCAGGAAACGTAGGCCACGGACCACCAGCGCCCGAAAGAGACCAAACTGGCCCGCTTGCCGAGGAATGAACGCCTGGGAAAGGTCGCAGGGGGTTCTCTCTCCCCGTCGGGGGCCCGATTGTGGGGGAGCCGTCCATGGTCAGTTCTCATTTTGTCGTGCGGACACCTTGATGCGCGCGCCTTATTAAGAAGCAAATGAAGCAAAGTATCATTAAAAAGCAATTTGAGGCTTTCGCACGAAGCTTAGGGTGCACGGCCCACGAAGCGTTGCTATAATAGGCCACTTCAAACAAGTCACCAAACCGCGCGTCGTAATCGGATCGTCTCTGGCTCCCCCCAAAACTACAATTCGTGTCCCCCCCGTTTTGGACTTTTAGCTCCTTGGAGTCCTTGTGCACGCCATGTGCGGAATCCTATCCAGTGAGCTGTTAAGTTATTGCTGATGCTCTAAAAAAAATGCCCCAAATCGACATTTCTCCCCCGCTGCACCTGCACGGCTATTCGACACGATACTCCAGCCCCACCCCCTTCATGTGCTGCTGACAGGTCACATGGTCACGTATCTCATTTGAGCGTTTAAGTTTGGCCTCATCACGACACAATGACCCCCACTATCCCTCATGTGTAAAAATAAAAATAAGTCAAAATGCCTTAAAAACTGAATTTCAAGGAGTTTTTCGAAACAAGTTTGCAAAAAAAAACAAGTTTTCAAAATCAAATTTGAATCATTAACCGATATGAAATGACTCCTTAATTTGTGCGTGGGATGCCGGACGACCTTTTTCCTGAGCCTGAGAATATCTGTTGCACGTGACCCTGGCTTTGTACGCTCGTGAGACCATGCCATTGTATTTTACTCTTGAACCTTCTTTGTTTTCCTCGTCCCGTGGCCACTTCATGGTCACGGGCATCATTGCCATGACCATCCCGACTGCTTTCCCTCGCCTTGCCAGCATCGTCTTCCTATCTGCATGGTGGTCGATTGGCGGTGGCACAAAGTGGTCAATGCTTGATGGTATACAAAGTCATCTTGGTTTCACCGTGGTACAAATTGTCGGTGGTACAAAGTCAAAGGTTTGGTTGCAACCTACTTCGGGTTGAACACACTTATGGGAGTTCTGTTAAAGGAGAACCCAAATGCATTTTTTCCCCCCTGAAAACCAATGAGAATCATTAATCACGGTCTAATTTGAACGGGAAAAAAAACTTGGTATGTATTTTTGCCAATCACAAAATATTGAAAAAAAGCCCTCGACTTCTAGAGTGTCAATTTTCCATCTCGCCAGTGATGTCACTCCTTGAAATAACCTTGATCTGAACAGCAGCTTTACATCGAGAAAAATTTTATTTCGAGCTCGGATTCTGATACAGATTCCACCGAGATAGTGTCACTTTGAGATAGTGAGACCCAGAAGCTTGAACGAAAGGACTTCTTCCAGAGGATTGTTGAGAAAGTAGATGGGGGGAGTTTTCCAAACGGTCCTTTCGGAGAGACATAGTGAGAGTGTGAGATTTGTCCGGATTGAAAGACATGTTCCACGTGTTGGACCAGTTTGTGATTTTCCCAGATCTGCAGAGAGTGAAGTGGCTGCTGCTTGCCGGTCTGAGGGATGACAGATGGTACGACAGAGGATAGAGTCATCAGCAAAGAGATAAAGAGGATTTTCCAGATTGTCGGAAAGATCATTAATGAAAACCAAAAAAAGAACAGGGCCCAGAACACTGCCTTGAGGAACTCCAGCCTGGACAGGAAGAGGGGATGAAAGAACTCCATTTAGGGCCACACGTTAACTGCGGCAGGAGAGGAAGTCTCCGAGCCATGAGTGGAGATGGCCTTGGATACCATAGGAAGAGAGTTTGGTGAGCAGGGCAGGGTGCCAGACTGTGTCAAAAGCACGTGATATGTCTCGGGATATGGCTCTGATTTCATGTCTGGCATTGAGGACCTCCATCCATTGGTGGGAGAGCAGAAGCAGCATATCCAGTGAAGGGTGACCTGGTCTGAAAACAAACTGATGATCAGAAGTCAAGCTATTGAAGAAGAGGAAGGATTTAATGTCTGAAGCGTCGATTGGAGCGGAGGAAGAACAGCAGATATTTTCAGGGAAATTTGTCAAAATCAGATCCAGAAGAGATGGAGTACCATTGGTTGAGATCCGGGTCGGGAAGTTGGCCGATTGAGTCAGTCTCAATGAGTCGCAGAAGTCTTTTGCGGAAGTGCTATGGCAGGTGAGAGAGGTACCCACACCTAGCCAACTGGCA